>CAWVNO010002165.1:1685000-2303000 GCA_963930645.1 Salticus scenicus | reverse complement strand
GAAGGAGGAAAGTTGTCTAGAGTGCAAAAACGTAAGAAAAATGAATGCATAAGGAAAAGAAACAAAAGGGTGGTATTGGATTAAATGGCCTTTTTAACGATTTTGTGAGTCAGATGGGTTCGGAATCATAAAAACAGTGTGTACTCGAAGGAGTAAAGTTGTTTTGAGTGCAAAAACGTGGGAAAAATGAATGCATAAGGAAAAGAAACAAAAGGGCGGTATTGGTTTAAATGGCTTTTTAGACAGTTTTGTGAGTCAGATGGGTTCGGAATCTTAAAAACAGTGTGTACGCGAAGGAGGAAAGTTTTCTAGAGTGCAAAAACGTAAGAAAAATGAATCATAAAAACAGTGTGTACGCGAAGGGGGGAAGTTGTCCTGAGTGCAAAAACGTGGGAAAATGAATGTATAAGGAAAAGAAACAAAAGGGCGTTATTGGTTTAAATGGCTTTTTAGACAGTTTTGTGAGTCAGATGGGTTCGGAATCTTAAAAACAGTGTGTACGCGAAGGAGGAAAGTTGTCTTGGGTGCAAAAACGTAAGAAAAATGAATGCATAAGGAAAAGAAGCAAAAGGGCGGTATTTGTTTAAATGGCTTTTTAGACAGTTTTGTGAGTCAGATGTGTTCTGAATCTTAAAAACAGTGTGTACGCGAAAGAGGAAAGATGTCTTGAGTGCAAAAACGTAAGAAAAATGAATGCATAAGGAAAAGAAACAAAAGGGCGGAATTGGTTTAAATGGTCTTTTGGACGGTTTTGTTAGTCAGATGGGTTCGGAATCTTAAAAGCAGTGTGTACAAGAAGGAGGAAAGTTGTTTCGAGTGCAAAAACGTGAAAAAAATGAATGCATAAGGAAAAGAAACAAAAGGGCGGTATTGGTTTAAATGGCTTTTTAGACAGTTTTGTGAGTCAGATGGGTTCGGAATCTTAAAAGCAGTGTGTACGCGAAGGAGGAAAGTTGTCTTGAGTGCAAAAACGTAAGAAAAATGAATGTATAAGGAAAAGAAACAAAAGGGCGGTATTGGTTTAAATGGCCTTTTTAACGATTTTGTGAGTCATATGGGTTCGGAATCATAAAAAAAGTGTGTACGCGAAGGAGTAAAGTTGTTTTGAGTGCAAAAACGTGGGAAAAATGAATGCATAAGGAAAAGAAACAAAAGCGCGGTATTGGTTTATTGGAGTTGAAGGAGGGAGTGTCTTGAGTGCAAAAACGTAAGAAAATGAATGTATAAGGAAAAGAAACAAAAGGGAGGTATTGGTTTAAATGGTCTTTTAGGCGATTTTGTGAGTCAGATGGGTTCGGAATCATAAAAACAGTGTGTACGCGAAGGAGGAAAGTTGTCTTGAGTGCAAAAACGTAAGAAAAATGAATGTATAAGGAAAAGAAACAAAAGGGCGGTATTGGTTTAAATGGCCTTTTTAACGATTTTGTGAGTCATATGGGTTCGGAATCATAAAAAAAGTGTGTACTCGAAGGAGTAAAGTTGTTTTGAGTGCAAAAACGTGGGAAAAATGAATGCATAAGGAAAAGAAACAAAAGGGCGTATTGGTTTAAATGGCTTTTTAGACAGTTTTGTGAGTCAGATGGGTTCGGAATCTTAAAAACAGTGTGTACGCGAAGGAGGAAAGTTGTCTTGGGTGCAAAAACGTAAGAAAAATGAATGCATAAGGAAAAGAAACAAAAGGGCGGTATTTGTTTAAATGGCTTTTTAGACAGTTTTGTGAGTCAGATGTGTTCTGAATCTTAAAAACAGTGTGTACGCGAAAGAGGAAAGATCTCTTGAGTGCAAAAACGTAAGAAAAATGAATGCATAAGGAAAAGAAACAAAAGGGCGGAATTGGTTTAAATGGTCTTTTGGACGGTTTTGTTAGTCAGATGGGTTCGGAATCTTAAAAGCAGTGTGTACGCGAAGGAGGAAAGTTGTTTCGAGTGCAAAAACGTGAAAAAAATGAATGCATAAGGAAAAGAAACAAAAGGGCGGTATTGGTTTAAATGGCTTTTTAGACAGTTTTGTGAGTCAGATGGGTTCGGAATCTTAAAAGCAGTGTGTACGCGAAGGAGGAAAGTTGTCTTGAGTGCAAAAACGTAAGAAAAATGAATCATAAAAACAGTGTGTACGCGAAGGAGGGAAGTTGTCCTGAGTGCAAAAACGTAAGAAAATGAATGTATAAGGAAAAGAAACAAAAGGGCGTTATTGGTTTAAATGGCTTTTTAGACAGTTTTGTGATTCAGATGGGTTCGGAATCTTAAAAACAGTGTGTACGCGAAGGAGGAAAGTTGTCTTGGGTGCAAAAACGTGAAAAAAATGAATGTATAAGGAAAATAAACAAAAGGGAGGTATTGGTTTAAATGGTCTTTTAGTCGATTTTGTGAGTCAGATGGGTTCGGAATCTTAAAAACAGTGTGTACGAGAAGGAGGAAAGTTGGAAAAACGTGGAAAAAGTGAATGTATAAGGAAAAGAAACAAAAGGGCGGTATTGGTTTAAATGGCCTTTTTAACGATTTTGTGAGTCAGATGGGTTCGAAATCATAAAAACAGTGTGTACGCGAAGGAGGAAAGTTGTCTTGAGTGCAAAAACGTGAAAAAAATGAATGCATAAGGAAAAGAAACAAAAGGGCGGTATTGGTTTAAATGGTCTTTTAGACAGTTTTGTGAGTCAGATGGGTTCGGAATCATAAAAAAAGTGTGTACGCGAAGGAGTAAAGTTGTTTTGAGTGCAAAAACGTGGGAAAAATGAATGCATAAGGAAAAGAAACAAAAGCGCGGTATTGGTTTATTGGAGTTGAAGGAGGGAGTGTCTTGAGTGCAAAAACGTAAGAAAATGAATGTATAAGGAAAAGAAACAAAAGGGAGGTATTGGTTTAAATGGTCTTTTAGGCGATTTTGTGAGTCAGATGGGTTCGGAATCATAAAAACAGTGTGTACGCGAAGGAGGAAAGTTGTCTTGAGTGCAAAAACGTAAGAAAAATGAATGTATAAGGAAAAGAAACAAAAGGGCGGTATTGGTTTAAATGGCCTTTTTAACGATTTTGTGAGTCATATGGGTTCGGAATCATAAAAAAAGTGTGTACTCGAAGGAGTAAAGTTGTTTTGAGTGCAAAAACGTGGGAAAAATGAATGCATAAGGAAAAGAAACAAAAGGGCGTATTGGTTTAAATGGCTTTTTAGACAGTTTTGTGAGTCAGATGGGTTCGGAATCTTAAAAACAGTGTGTACGCGAAGGAGGAAAGTTGTCTTGGGTGCAAAAACGTAAGAAAAATGAATGCATAAGGAAAAGAAACAAAAGGGCGGTATTTGTTTAAATGGCTTTTTAGACAGTTTTGTGAGTCAGATGTGTTCTGAATCTTAAAAACAGTGTGTACGCGAAAGAGGAAAGATCTCTTGAGTGCAAAAACGTAAGAAAAATGAATGCATAAGGAAAAGAAACAAAAGGGCGGAATTGGTTTAAATGGTCTTTTGGACGGTTTTGTTAGTCAGATGGGTTCGGAATCTTAAAAGCAGTGTGTACGCGAAGGAGGAAAGTTGTTTCGAGTGCAAAAACGTGAAAAAAATGAATGCATAAGGAAAAGAAACAAAAGGGCGGTATTGGTTTAAATGGCTTTTTAGACAGTTTTGTGAGTCAGATGGGTTCGGAATCTTAAAAGCAGTGTGTACGCGAAGGAGGAAAGTTGTCTTGAGTGCAAAAACGTAAGAAAAATGAATCATAAAAACAGTGTGTACGCGAAGGAGGGAAGTTGTCCTGAGTGCAAAAACGTAAGAAAATGAATGTATAAGGAAAAGAAACAAAAGGGCGTTATTGGTTTAAATGGCTTTTTAGACAGTTTTGTGATTCAGATGGGTTCGGAATCTTAAAAACAGTGTGTACGCGAAGGAGGAAAGTTGTCTTGGGTGCAAAAACGTGAAAAAAATGAATGTATAAGGAAAATAAACAAAAGGGAGGTATTGGTTTAAATGGTCTTTTAGTCGATTTTGTGAGTCAGATGGGTTCGGAATCTTAAAAACAGTGTGTACGAGAAGGAGGAAAGTTGGAAAAACGTGGAAAAAGTGAATGTATAAGGAAAAGAAACAAAAGGGCGGTATTGGTTTAAATGGCCTTTTTAACGATTTTGTGAGTCAGATGGGTTCGAAATCATAAAAACAGTGTGTACGCGAAGGAGGAAAGTTGTCTTGAGTGCAAAAACGTGAAAAAAATGAATGCATAAGGAAAAGAAACAAAAGGGCGGTATTGGTTTAAATGGTCTTTTAGACAGTTTTGTGAGTCAGATGGGTTCGGAATCTTAAAAACAGTGTGTACGAGAAGGAGGAAAGTTGGAAAAACGTGGAAAAAGTGAATGTATAAGGAAAAGAAACAAAAGGGCGGTATTGGTTTAAATGGCCTTTTTAGACAGTTTTGTGAGTCAGATGGGTTCGGAATCTTAAAAACAGTGTGTACGCGAAGGAGGAAAGTTGTCTAGAGTGCAAAAACGTAAGAAAAATGAATGCATAAGGAAAAGAAACAAAAGGGTGGTATTGGATTAAATGGCCTTTTTAACGATTTTGTGAGTCAGATGGGTTCGGAATCATAAAAACAGTGTGTACTCGAAGGAGTAAAGTTGTTTTGAGTGCAAAAACGTGGGAAAAATGAATGCATAAGGAAAAGAAACAAAAGGGCGGTATTGGTTTAAATGGCTTTTTAGACAGTTTTGTGAGTCAGATGGGTTCGGAATCTTAAAAACAGTGTGTACGCGAAGGAGGAAAGTTTTCTAGAGTGCAAAAAAGTAAGAAAAATGAATCATAAAAACAGTGTGTACGCGAAGGGGGGAAGTTGTCCTGAGTGCAAAAACGTGGGAAAATGAATGTATAAGGAAAAGAAACAAAAGGGCGTTATTGGTTTAAATGGCTTTTTAGACAGTTTTGTGAGTCAGATGGGTTCGGAATCTTAAAAACAGTGTGTACGCGAAGGAGGAAAGTTGTCTTGGGTGCAAAAACGTAAGAAAAATGAATGCATAAGGAAAAGAAGCAAAAGGGCGGTATTTGTTTAAATGGCTTTTTAGACAGTTTTGTGAGTCAGATGTGTTCTGAATCTTAAAAACAGTGTGTACGCGAAAGAGGAAAGATGTCTTGAGTGCAAAAACGTAAGAAAAATGAATGCATAAGGAAAAGAAACAAAAGGGCGGAATTGGTTTAAATGGTCTTTTGGACGGTTTTGTTAGTCAGATGGGTTCGGAATCTTAAAAGCAGTGTGTACGCGAAGGAGGAAAGTTGTTTCGAGTGCAAAAACGTGAAAAAAATGAATGCATAAGGAAAAGAAACAAAAGGGCGGTATTGGTTTAAATGGCTTTTTAGACAGTTTTGTGAGTCAGATGGGTTCGGAATCTTAAAAGCAGTGTGTACGCGAAGGAGGAAAGTTGTCTTGAGTGCAAAAACGTAAGAAAAATGAATGTATAAGGAAAAGAAACAAAAGGGCGGTATTGGTTTAAATGGCCTTTTTAACGATTTTGTGAGTCATATGGGTTCGGAATCATAAAAAAAGTGTGTACGCGAAGGAGTAAAGTTGTTTTGAGTGCAAAAACGTGGGAAAAATGAATGCATAAGGAAAAGAAACAAAAGGGCGGTATTGGTTTATTGGAGTTGAAGGAGGGAGTGTCTTGAGTGCAAAAACGTAAGAAAATGAATGTATAAGGAAAAGAAACAAAAGGGAGGTATTGGTTTAAATGGTCTTTTAGGCGATTTTGTGAGTCAGATGGGTTCGGAATCATAAAAACAGTGTGTACGCGAAGGAGGAAAGTTGTCTTGAGTGCAAAAACGTAAGAAAAATGAATGTATAAGGAAAAGAAACAAAAGGGCGGTATTGGTTTAAATGGCCTTTTTAACGATTTTGTGAGTCATATGGGTTCGGAATCATAAAAAAAGTGTGTACTCGAAGGAGTAAAGTTGTTTTAAGTGCAAAAACGTGGGAAAAATGAATGCATAAGGAAAAGAAACAAAAGGGCGTATTGGTTTAAATGGCTTTTTAGACAGTTTTGTGAGTCAGATGGGTTCGGAATCTTAAAAACAGTGTGTACGCGAAGGAGGAAAGTTGTCTTGGGTGCAAAAACGTAAGAAAAATGAATGCATAAGGAAAAGAAACAAAAGGGCGGTATTTGTTTAAATGGCTTTTTAGACAGTTTTGTGAGTCAGATGTGTTCTGAATCTTAAAAACAGTGTGTACGCGAAAGAGGAAAGATGTCTTGAGTGCAAAAACGTAAGAAAAATGAATGCATAAGGAAAAGAAACAAAAGGGCGGAATTGGTTTAAATGGTCTTTTGGACGGTTTTGTTAGTCAGATGGGTTCGGAATCTTAAAAGCAGTGTGTACGCGAAGGAGGAAAGTTGTTTCGAGTGCAAAAACGTGAAAAAAATGAATGCATAAGGAAAAGAAACAAAAGGGCGGTATTGGTTTAAATGGCTTTTTAGACAGTTTTGTGAGTCAGATGGGTTCGGAATCTTAAAAGCAGTGTGTACGCGAAGGAGGAAAGTTGTCTTGAGTGCAAAAACGTAAGAAAAATGAATCATAAAAACAGTGTGTACGCGAAGGAGGGAAGTTGTCCTGAGTGCAAAAACGTAAGAAAATGAATGTATAAGGAAAAGAAACAAAAGGGCGTTATTGGTTTAAATGGCTTTTTAGACAGTTTTGTGATTCAGATGGGTTCGGAATCTTAAAAACAGTGTGTACGCGAAGGAGGAAAGTTGTCTTGGGTGCAAAAACGTGAAAAAAATGAATGTATAAGGAAAATAAACAAAAGGGAGGTATTGGTTTAAATGGTCTTTTAGGCGATTTTGTGAGTCAGATGGGTTCGGAATCTTAAAAACAGTGTGTACGAGAAGGAGGAAAGTTGGAAAAACGTGGAAAAAGTGAATGTATAAGGAAAAGAAACAAAAGGGCGGTATTGGTTTAAATGGCCTTTTTTACGATTTTGTGAGTCAGATGGGTTCGAAATCATAAAAACAGTGTGTACGCGAAGGAGGAAAGTTGTCTTGAGTGCAAAAACGTGAAAAAAATGAATGCATAAGGAAAAGAAACAAAAGGGCGGTATTGGTTTAAATGGTCTTTTAGACAGTTTTGTGAGTCAGATGGGTTCGGAATCTTAAAAACAGTGTGTACGAGAAGGAGGAAAGTTGGAAAAACGTGGAAAAAGTGAATGTATAAGGAAAAGAAACAAAAGGGCGGTATTGGTTTAAATGGCCTTTTTAACGATTTTGTGAGTCAGATGGGTTCGAAATCATAAAAACAGTGTGTACGCGAAGGAGGAAAGTTGTCTTGAGTGGAAGAACGTGAAAAAAATGAATGCATAAGGAAAAGAAACAAAAGGGCGGTATTGGTTTAAATGGCTTTTTAGACAGTTTTGTGAGTCAGATGGGTTCGGAATCTTAAAAGCAGTGTGTACGCGAAGGAGGAAAGTTGTCTTGAGTGCAAAAACGTGGGAAAAATGAACGCATAAGGAAAAGAAACAAAAAAGCGGTATTGGTTTAAATGGCTTTTTAGACAGTTTTGTGAGTCAGATGGGTTCGGAATCTTAAAAGCAGTGTGTACGCGAAGGAGGAAAGTTGTTTTGAGTGCAAAAACGTGGGAAAAATGAATGCATAAGGAAAAGAAACAAAAAAGCGGTATTGGTTTAAATGGCTTTTTAGACAGTTTTGTGAGTCAGATGGGTTCGGAATCTTAAAAACAGTGTGTACGCGAAGGAGGAAAGTTGTCTAGAGTGCAAAAACGTAAGAAAAATGAATGCATAAGGAAAAGAAACAAAAGGGTGGTATTGGATTAAATGTCCTTTTTAACGATTTTGTGAGTCAGATGGGTTCGGAATCATAAAAACAGTGTGTACGCGAAGGAGTAAAGTTGTTTTGAGTGCAAAAACGTGGGAAAAATGAATGCATAAGGAAAAGAAACAAAAGGGCGGTATTGGTTTAAATGGCTTTTTAGACAGTTTTGTGAGTCAGATGGGTTCGGAATCTTAAAAACAGTGTGTACGCGAAGGAGGAAAGTTGTCTTGAGTGCAAAAACGTAAGAAAAATGAATGTATAAGGAAAAGAAACAAAAGGGCGGTATTGGTTTAAATGGCCTTTTTAACGATTTTGTGAGTCATATGGGTTCGGAATCATAAAAAAAGTGTGTACTCGAAGGAGTAAAGTTGTTTTGAGTGCAAAAACGTGGGAAAAATGAATGCATAAGGAAAAGAAACAAAAGGGCGGTATTGGTTTAAATGGCTTTTTAGACAGTTTTGTGAGTCAGATGGGTTCGGAATCTTAAAAACAGTGTGTACGCGAAGGAGGAAAGTTTTCTAGAGTGCAAAAACGTAAGAAAAATGAATCATAAAAACAGTGTGTACGCGAAGGGGGGAAGTTGTCCTGAGTGCAAAAACGTGGGAAAATGAATGTATAAGGAAAAGAAACAAAAGGGCGTTATTGGTTTAAATGGCTTTTTAGACAGTTTTGTGAGTCAGATGGGTTCGGAATCTTAAAAACAGTGTGTACGCGAAGGAGGAAAGTTGTCTTGGGTGCAAAAACGTAAGAAAAATGAATGCATAAGGAAAAGAAACAAAAGGGTGGTATTGGATTAAATGGCCTTTTTAACGATTTTGTGAGTCAGATGGGTTCCGAATCATAAGAAAAGTGTGTACACGAAGGAGGAAAGATGTCTTGAGTTCAAAAACGTAAGAAAAATGAATGCATAAGGAAAAGAAACAAAAGGGCGGAATCGGTTTAAATGGTCTTTTGGACGGTTTTGTTAGTCAGATGGGTTCGGAATCTTAAAAGCAGTGTGTACGCGAAGGAGGAAAGTTGATTCGAGTGCAAAAACGTGAAAAAAATGAATGCATAAGGAAAAGAAACAAAAGGGCGGTATTGGTTTAAATGGCTTTTTAGACAGTTTTGTGAGTCAGATGGGTTCGGAATCTTAAAAGCAGTGTGTACGCGAAGGAGGAAAGTTGTCTTGAATGCAAAAACGTAAGAAAAATGAATGCATAAGAAAAAAAAAAGGGGCAGAATTGGTTTAAATGGCCTTGTAGACGCTTTTGTGAGACAGGTGGGTTCGAAATCATAAAAAAAGCGTTTACCAGAAGTAGGGAAGTTGGAAAAACGTTTAAAAAATGAATGTATGAGGAAAAGAAACAAAAGGGCGGTATTGGTTTAAATGGCTTTTTAGACAGTTTTGTGAGTCAGATGGGTTCGGAATCTTAAAAGCAGTGTGTACGCGAAGGAGGAAAGTTGAGTGCAAAAACGTAAGAAAAATGAATGTATAAGGAAAAGAAACAAAAGGGCGGTATTGGTTTAAATGGTCTTTTAGGCGATTTTGTGAGTCAGATGGGTTCGGAATCATAAAAACAGTGTGTACGCGAAGGAGGGAAGTTGTCTTGAGTGCAAAAACTTAAGAAAATGAATGTATAAGGAAAAGAAACAAAAGGGAGGTATTGGTTTAAATGGTCTTTTAGGCGATTTTGTGAGTCAGATGGGTTCGGAATCATAAAAACAGTGTGTACGCGAAGGAGGAAAGTTGTCTTGAGTGCAAAAACGTAAGAAAAATGAATGTATAAGGAAAAGAAACAAAAGGGCGGTATTGGTTTAAATGGCCTTTTTAACGATTTTGTGAGTCATATGGGTTCGGAATCATAAAAAATCTGATGTGGGCACCACATGACTTCCTTATACACTTTTAGAAATATACATAATGTTAAAAAATATTGTCACTGGACCCTAAACAGTTGGCTAAAAATATTTAAAAAAAAATGCATGCATACGTAAAAAAAAAAATAAATAAATAAATAAATAAAATTGTGCCTTGAGGGGACTCATTTTAAAATCCTTGGGGTGGGGGGGTGGGGGGGGACTCATGTCAAAGTTGTGCCTTGGGGGGACTCATGTCAAAGTTGGGCCTTGGGGGGCCTTATTTCAAAGTTGCACCTTGGGGGGACTCATGTCAAAGTTATGCCTTGGGGGGGACTCATGTCAAAGTTGTACCTTGGGGGGGACTCATGTGCCTTGGGGGGGACTCATGTCAAAGTTGTGCCTTGGGGGGGGGACTTCGGATCCGAAACAATTGGGTAAAAGTGTTAAAAAATGCTTTTTCACCGTGTTTCTGAACTATTCCGGAAATTTCAAATCTCTAACTAGTCGGGAAGTTAGTTAAATAGATTTTCTGTTGAATCATATAAACGCTGCTAAAGGCAGCAGTGACACGAAGCAATTGGTTAAAAATATTTAAAAAATGCATTGTCGCCGTGTTCTGAGCTTTTCTGGAAGTTTTAAATGTCTAGCTAGTCGGGAAGTTAGTTAAAAATCGATTGCAAGATTTGTACTGGTAACGCTGCCGAAGGCAGCAGGTATCGGAAACAGTTGGCCAAAAATATTAAAAAAACGCATTGTAAACGTGTTCTGAGCTTTTCTGAAAGTTTCAAATGTCTAGCTAGTCGGGAAGTCAGTTAAATTGCATGATTTGTCCAAACCGTTTTTGAGTTATTACCGTTTTTTGATACATTATGGCCAAAACCAATGTATTTTTGGTCATTATGAACCTAATTTTCCTAAATATCTCCAAAATGGAAAATCATACAAAGTCCAAAAAGGGAGGTGCAGAACTATATGTTATAACAAACCTATGTACCAATTCGCAACTTTCTACGTTCAACCGTTTTTGAGTTATTACCGTTTTTTGATACATTATGGCCAAAACCTATGTATTTTTGTCATTATGAACCTAATTTTCCTAAATATCTCCAAAACGGAAAATCATACAAAGTCCAAAACGGGAGGTGCACAACTAGATGTTATAACAAACCTATGTACCAATTCGCAACTTTCTACGTCCAACCGTTTTTGAGTTATGCGACATACACACACACACACAGACACACACACACACATACAGACGTCACGAAAAATCGTGTAAAATCGCTTATATCTCTAAAAGGAGAGCTCGTGTTCAGACGACACTTGCAGGTGTACAACTATACATCATGACAGTCACACGTATAAATTGGCAACATTCAGCGATCATTCGTTTTCGAGCAATGTGAAATACAAAATCCATTTCGCAAATCGGGATTACTATACTTCCTTATACTTTGTATTAGGAAGTAAAAAAATCTGATGTGGGCACCACATGACTTCCTTATACACTTTTAGAAATATACATAATGTTAAAAAACATTGTCACTGGACCCGAAACAGTTGGCTAAAAATATTTTTAAAAAATGCATGCATACGTAAAAAAAAAAAAAAAATAAACAAATAAATAAAATAAAATTGTGCCTTGAGGGGACTCATGTCAAAGTTGTGCCTTGGGGGGGGGGGACTCATGTCAAAGTTGTGCCTTGGGGGGACTCATGTCAAAGTTGTACCTTGGGGGGACTAATGCCAAAATTGTACCTTGGGGGGGACTCATGTCAAAGTTGTGCCTTGGGGGACTCATGTCAAAGTTGTACCTTGGAGGGACTCATGTCAAAGTTGTGCCTTGGGGGGACTCATGTCAAAGTTGTGCCTGGGGGGGACTCATGTCAAAGTTGTGCCTTGGGGGGGGACTCATGTCAAAGTTGTGCCTTTTGGGGACTCATGTCAACGTTGTACCTTGGGGGGGGACTCGTGTCAAAGCTGTGCCTTGGGGGACTAATGTCAAAGTTATGCCTGGGGGGACTCATGTCAAAGTTGTGCCTTGGGGGGGGGACTCATGTCATAGTTGTGCCTTGGGGAAGTTTTAAATGTCTAGCTGGTCGGGAAGTTAGTTAAAAATCGATTGCAAGATTTGTACTGGTAACGCTGCCGAAGGCAGCAGGAACCCTACACAGTTGGCTAAAAGTATTAAAAAATGCATTTTCACCGTGTTCTGATCTAGTATGAAAGTTTCAAATGTCTAGCTAGTCGGGAAGTTAGTTAAATAATTTTTCTGTTGAATCGCATAAACGCTGCTGAAGGCAACAGGTATCGGAAACAGTTGGCTAAAAATATTTGAAAAATGCATTGTCAATGTGTTCTGAGCCTTTCTGAAAGTTTCAAATGTCTAGCTTGTCGGGAAGTCAGTTAAATTGCAAGATTTGTCTAAACCGTTTCTGAGTTATTACCGTTTTTTGATACATTATGGCCAAAACCTATGTATTTTTGTCATTATGAACCTAATTTTCCTAAATATCTCCAAAACCGAAAATCATAGAAAGTCCGAAAAGGGAGGTGCACAACTAGATGTTATAACAAACCTATGTACCAATTCGCAACTTTCTACGTCCAACCGTTTTTGAGTTATGCGACATACCCACACACACACAGACACACACACATACAGACGTCACGAAAAATCGTGTAAAAACCCTTATATCTCTAAAACGAGAGCTCGTGTTAAGACGACACTTGCAGGTGTGCAACTAGACATCATGACAGTCACACGTATAAATTGGCAACATCCAGCGATCATTCGTTTTCGAGCAATGTGAAATACAAAATCCATTTCGCAAATCGGGATTACTATACTTCCTTATACTTTGTATAAGGAAGTAAAAAAGTGTGTACTCGAAGGAGTAAAGTTGTTTTGAGTGCAAAAACGTGGGAAAAATGAATGCATAAGGAAAAGAAACAAAAGGGCGGTATTGGTTTAAATGGCTTTTTAGACAGTTTTGTGAGTCAGATGGGTTCGGAATCTTAAAAACAGTGTGTACGCGAAGGAGGAAAGTTTTCTAGAGTGCAAAAACGTAAGAAAAATGAATCATAAAAACAGTGTGTACGCGAAGGGGGGAAGTTGTCCTGAGTGCAAAAACGTGGGAAAATGAATGTATAAGGAAAAGAAACAAAAGGGCGTTATTGGTTTAAATGGCTTTTTAGACAGTTTTGTGAGTCAGATGGGCTCGGAATCTTAAAAACAGTGTGTACGCGAAGGAGGAAAGTTGTCTTGGGTGCAAAAACGTAAGAAAAATGAATGCATAAGGAAAAGAAACAAAAGGGCGGTATTTGTTTAAATGGCTTTTTAGACAGTTTTGTGAGTCAGATGTGTTCTGAATCTTAAAAACAGTGTGTACGCGAGGGAGGAAAGTTGTCTTGAGTGCAAAAACGTGAAAAAAATGAATGTATAAGGAAAAGAAACAAAAGGGAGGTATTGGTTTAAATGGTCTTTTAGGCGATTTTTGAGTCAGATGGGTTCGGAATCATAAAAACAGTGTGTACGCGAAGGAGGAAAGTTGTCTTGAGTGCAAAAACGTGGAAAAAATGAATGTATAAGGAAAAGAAACAAAAGGGAGGTATTGGTATAAATGGTCTTTTAGACGATTTTGTGAGTCAGATGGGTGAGTGAGTCAGTGTGTTCCCGAAGGAGGAAAATTGTCTTGAGTGCAAAAACGTGGAAAAAATGAATGTATAAGGAAAAGAAACAAAAGGGCGGTATTGGTTTAAATGGCCTTCTAGACGGTTTTGTGAGTCAGGTGGTTTCGGAATTATCAGAAAAGTGTGTACAAGAAGGAGGAATGTTGTTTTGAGTGCAAAAACGTGGAAAAACTGAATGTATAAGGAAAAGAAACAAAAGGGAGGTATTGGTTTAAATGGTCTTTTTGGCGATTTTGTGAGTCAGATGGGTTCGGAATCATAAAAACAGTGTCTACGCGAAGGAGGAAAGTTGTTTTGAGTGCAAAAACGTGGAAAAAATGAATGTATAAGGAAAAGAAACAAAAGAGAGGTACTGGTTTAAATGGTCTTTTAGACGATTTTGTAAGTCAGATGGGTTCGGAATCATAAAAACTGTGTGTACGCGGAGGAGGAAAGTTGTCTTGAGTGCAAAAACGTGGAAAAAATGAATGTATAAGGAAAAGAAACAAAAGGGAGGTATTGGTTTAAATGGCCTTTTAGAAGGTTTTGTGAGTCAGGTGGGTTCGGATTCATAAAAAAAGTGTGTACGAGATGACGAAAGTTGGAAAAACGTGGAAAAAATAAATGTATAAGGAAAAGAAACAAAAGGGCGGTATTGGTTTAAATGGCCTTTTTAACAATTTTGTGAGTCAGATGGGTTCGGAATCATAAAAAAAGTGTGTACGCGAAGGAGGAAAATTGTTTTGAGTGCAAAAACGTGGAAAAAATGAATGTATAAGGAAAAGAAACAAAAGGGCGGTATTGGTTTAAATGGCTTTTTAGACAGTTTTGTGAGTCAGATGGGTTGGGAATCTTAAAAACGCGGAGGAGGAAAGTTGTTTTGAGTGCAAAAACGGGGAAAAAATGAATGTATAAGGAAAATAAAGAAAAGGGAGGTATTGGTTTAAATGGTCTTTTAGACGATTTTGTGAGACCGATGGGTTCGGAATCATAAAAACAGTGTGTACGCGAAGGAGGAAAGTTGTCTTGAGTGCAAAAACGTGGAAATAATGAATATATAAGGAAAAGAAACAAAAGGGAGGTTTAAATGGTCTTTTAGGCGATTTTGTGAGTCAGATGGGTTCGGAATCATAAAAACAGTGTGTACGCGAAGGAGGAAAGTTGTTTTGAGTGCAAAAACGTGGAAAAAAATAATGTATAACGAAAAAAAAACATAAGGGCGGTATTGGTTTAAATTTCTTTTTAGACAGTTTTGTGATTCAGATGGGTTTGGAATCTTAAAAACAGTGTGTACGCGAAGGAGGAAAGTTGTCTTGAGTGCAAAAACGTGGAAAAAATGAATGTATAAGGAAAAGAAACATAAGGGAGGTATTGGTTTAACGGTATTGGTTTTAGACGATTTTGTGAGTCAGATGGGTTCGGAATCATAAAAACAGTGTGTACGCGAAGGAGGAAAGTTGTCTTGAGTGCAAAAACGTGGAAAAAATGAATGTATAAGGGTGTGTACGCTAAGGAGGAAAGTTGTCTTGAGTGCAAAAACGTGGAAATAATGAATGTATAAGGAAAAGAAACAAAAGGGAGGTATTGGTTTAAATGGTCTTTTAGACGATTTTGTGAGACAGATGGGTTCGGAATCATAAAAACAGTGTGTACGCGAAGGGGGAAAGTTGTCTTGAGTGCAAAAACGTGGAAAAAAATAATGTATAACGAAAAAAAAACATAAGGGCGGTATTGGTTTAAATTTCTTTTTAGACAGTTTTGTGATTCAGATGGGTTTGGAATCTTAAAAACAGTGTGTACGCGAAGGAGGAAAGTTGTCTTGAGTGCAAAAACGTGGAAAAAATGAATGTATAAGGAAAAGAAACATAAGGGAGGTATTGGTTTAACGGTATTGGTTTTAGACGATTTTGTGAGTCAGATGGGTTCGGAATCATAAAAACAGTGTGTACGCGAAGGAGGAAAGTTGTCTTGAGTGCAAAAACGTGGAAAAAATGAATGTATAAGGGTGTGTACGCGAAGGAGGAAAGTTGTCTTGAGTGCAAAAACGTGGAAATAATGAATGTATAAGGAAAAGAAACAAAAGGGAGGTATTGGTTTAAATGGTCTTTTAGACGATTTTGTGATTCAGATGGGTTTGGAATCTTAAAAACAGTGTGTTCCCGAAGAGTGTTGAGTTTTTGTCTTGAGTGCAAAAACGTGGAAAAAATGAATGTATAAGGAAAAGAAACAAAAGGGAGGTATTGGTTTAAATGGTCTTTTAGACGATTTTGTGAGACAGATGGGTTCGGAATCATAAAAAAAGTGTGTACGCGAAGGAGGAAAGTTGTTTTGAGTGCAAAAACGTGGAAAAAATGAATGTATAAGGAAAAGAAACAAAAGGGAGGTATTGGTTTAAATGGTCTTTTAGACGATTTTGTGAGTCAGATGGGTTCGGAATCATAAAAACAGTGTGTACGCGAAGGAGGAAAGTTCTCTTGAGTGCAAAAACGTGGAAAAAATGAATGTATAAGGAAAAGAAACAAAAGGGAGGTATTGGTTTAAATGGTCTTTTAGACGGTTTTGTGAGTCAGGTGGGTTCGGAATCATAAAAAAAGTGTGTACGCGAAGGAGGAAAGTTGGAAAAACGTGGAAAAAATGAATGTATAAGGAAGGTGGGTTCGGAATTATCAGAAAAGTGTGTACAAGAAGGAGGAATGTTGTTTTGAGTGCAAAAACGTGGAAAAAATGAATGTATAAGAAAAAGAAACAAAAGGGAGGTTTAAATGGTCTTTTAGGCGATTTTGTGAGTCAGATGGGTTCGGAATCATAAAAACAGTGTGTACGCGAAGGAGGAAAGTTGTTTTGAGTGCAAAAACGTGGAAAAAAATAATGTATAACGAAAAAAAAACATAAGGGCGGTATTTGTTTAAATGGCTTTTTAGACAGTTTTGTGATTCAGATGGGTTTGGAATCTTAAAAACAGTGTGTACGCGAAGGAGGAAAGTTGTCTAGAGTGCAAAAACGTGGAAAAAATGAATGTATAAGGAAAAGAAACATAAGGGAGGTATTAGTTTAAATGGTCTTTTAGACGATTTTGTGAGTCAGATGGGTTCGGAATCATAAAAACAGTGTGTACGCAAAGGAGGAAAGTTGTCTTGAGCGCAAAAACGTGGAAAAAATGAATGTATAAGGGTGTGTACGGTAAGGAGAAAAGTTGTCTTGAGTGCAAAAACGTGGAAATAATGAATGTATAAGGAAAAGGGAGGTATTGGTTTAAATGGTCTTTTAGACGATTTTGTGACAGATGGGTTCGGAATCATAAAAACAGTGTGTACGCGAAGGAGGAAAGTTGTTTTGAGTGCCGAAACGTGGAAAAAATAAATGTATAAGGAAAAGAAACAAAAGGGTGGTATTGGTTTAAATGGCTTTTTAGACAGTTTTGTGAGTAAGATGGGTTCCGAATCATAAAAACAGTGTGTACGCGAAGGAGGAAAGTTGTTTTGAATGCAAAAACGTGGAAAAAATTAATGTATAACGAAAAAAAACAAAAGGGCGGTATTGGTTTAAATGGCCTTTTTAACAATTTTGTGAGACAGATGGGTTCGGAATCATAAAAAAAGTGTGTACGCGAAGGAGGAAAGTTGTTTTGAGTGCAAAAACGTGGAAAAAATGAATGTATAAGGAAAAGAAACAAAAGGGAGGTATTGGTTTAAATGGTCTTTTAGACGGTTTTGTGAGTCAGGTGGGTGCGGAATCATAAAAAAAGTGTGTACGAGAAGGAGGAAAGTTGGAAAAACGTGGAAAAAATGAATGTATAAGGAAAAGAAACAAAAGGGCGGTATTGGTTTAAATGGCCTTCTAGACGGTTTTGTTAGTCAGGTGGGTTGGGAATCTTAAAAACGCGGAGGAGGAAAGTTGTTTTGAGTGCAAAAACGTGGAAAAAATGAATGTATAAGGAAAAGAAACAGAAGGAAGGTATTGGTTTAAACGGTCTTTTAGACGATTTTGTGAGACAGATGGGTTCGGAATCATAAAAAAATGTGTACGCAAAGGAGGAAAGTTGTTTTGAGTGCAAAAAGGTGGAAATAATGAATGTATAAGGAAAAGAAACAAAAGGGAGGTATTGGTTTAAATGGTCTTTTAGACGATTTTGTGAGACAGATGGGTTCGGAATCATAAAAACAGTGTGTACGCGAAGGAGGAAAGTTGTTTTGAGTGCCGAAACGTGGAAAAAATAAATGTATAAGGAAAAGAAACAAAAGGGTGGTATTGGTTTAAATGGCTTTTTAGACAGTTTTGTGAGTAAGATGGGTTCCGAATCATAAAAACAGTGTGTACGCGAAGGAGGAAAGTTGTTTTGAATGCAAAAACGTGGAAAAAATTAATGTATAACGAAAAAAAACATAAGGGCGGTATTGGTTTAAATGCCTTTTTAGACAGTTTTGTGATTCAGATGGGTTTGGAATCTTAAAAACAGTGTGTTCCCGAAGGAGGAAAATTGTCTTGAGTGCAAAAACGTGGAAAAAATGAATGTATAAGGAAAAGAAACAAAAGGGAGGTATTGGTTTAAATGGTCTTTTAGACGGTTTTGTGAGTCAGATGGGTTCGGAATCATAAAAACAGTGTGTACGCGAAGGAGGAAAGTTGTTTTGAGTGGAAAAAATGAATGTATAAGGAAAAGAAACAAAAGGGAGGTATTGGTTTAAATGGTCTTTTAGACGGTTTTGTGAGTCAGGTGGGTTCGGAATCATGAAAAAAGTGTGTACGCGATGGAGGAAAGTTGGAAAAACGTGGAAAAAATGAATGTATAAGGAAGGTGGGTCCGGAATTATCAGAAAAGTGTGTACAAGAAGGAGGAATGTTGTTTTGAGTGCAAAAACGTGGAAAAAATGAATGTATAAGAAAAAAAAACAAAAGGGAAGTTTAAATGGTCTTTTAGGCGATTTTGTGAGTCAGATGGGTTCGGAATCATAAAAACAGTGTGTACGCGAAGGAGGAAAGTTGTTTAGAGTGCAAAAACGTGGAAAAAAATAATGTATAACGAAAAAAAAACATAAGGGCGGTATTGGTTTAAATGGCTTTTTAGACAGTTTTGTGATTCAGATGGGTTTGGAATCTTAAAAACAGTGTGTACGCGAAGGAGGAAAGTTGTCTTGAGTGCAAAAACGTGGAAAAAATGAATGTATAAGGAAAAGAAACATAAGGGAGGTATTGGTTTAACGGTATTGGTTTTAGACGATTTTGTGAGTCAGATGGGTTCGGAATCATAAAAACAGTGTGTACGCGAAGGAGGAAAGTTGTCTTGAGTGCAAAAACGTGGAAAAAATGAATGTATAAGGGTGTGTACGCGAAGGAGGAAAGTTGTCTTGAGTGCAAAAACGTGGAAATAATGAATGTATAAGGAAAAGAAACAAAAGGGAGGTATTGGTTTAAATAGTCTTTTAGACGATTTTGTGAGACAGATGGGTTCGGAATCATAAAAACAGTGTGTACGCGAAGGGGGAAAGTTGTCTTGAGTGCAAAAACGTGGAAAAAAATAATGTATAACGAAAAAAAAACATAAGGGCGGTATTGGTTTAAATTTCTTTTTAGACAGTTTTGTGATTCAGATGGGTTTGGAATCTTAAAAACAGTGTGTACGCGAAGGAGGAAAGTTGTCTTGAGTGCAAAAACGTGGAAAAAATGAATGTAAAAGGAAAAGAAACATAAGGGAGGTATTGGTTTAACGGTATTGGTTTTAGACGATTTTGTGAGTCAGATGGGTTCGGAATCATAAAAACAGTGTGTACGCGAAGGAGGAAAGTTGTCTTGAGTGCAAAAACGTGGAAAAAATGAATGTATAAGGGTGTGTACGCGAAGGAGGAAAGTTGTCTTGAGTGCAAAAACGTGGAAATAATGAATGTATAAGGAAAAGAAACAAAAGGGAGGTATTGGTTTAAATGGTCTTTTAGACGATTTTGTGATTCAGATGGGTTTGGAATCTTAAAAACAGTGTGTTCCCGAAGAGTGTTGAGTTTTTGTCTTGAGTGCTTTTGCACTCAAGACCATTTAAACGTGGAAAAAATGAATGTATAAGGAAAAGAAACAAAAGGGAGGTATTGGTTTAAATGGTCTTTTAGACGATTTTGTGAGACAGATGGGTTCGGAATCATAAAAAAAGTGTGTACGCGAAGGAGGAAAGTTGTTTTGAGTGCAAAAACGTGGAAAAAATGAATGTATAAGGAAAAGAAACAAAAGGGAGGTATTGGTTTAAATGGTCTTTTAGACGATTTTGTGAGTCAGATGGGTTCGGAATCATAAAAACAGTGTGTACGCGAAGGAGGAAAGTTCTCTTGAGTGCAAAAACGTGGAAAAAATGAATGTATAAGAAAAAGAAACAAAAGGGAGGTTTAAATGGTCTTTTAGGCGATTTTGTGAGTCAGATGGGTTCGGAATCATAAAAACAGTGTGTACGCGAAGGAGGAAAGTTGTTTTGAGTGCAAAAACGTGGAAAAAAATAATGTATAACGAAAAAAAAACATAAGGGCGGTATTTGTTTAAATGGCTTTTTAGACAGTTTTGTGATTCAGATGGGTTTGGAATCTTAAAAACAGTGTGTACGCGAAGGAGGAAAGTTGTCTAGAGTGCAAAAACGTGGAAAAAATGAATGTATAAGGAAAAGAAACATAAGGGAGGTATTAGTTTAAATGGTCTTTTAGACGATTTTGTGAGTCAGATGGGTTCGGAATCATAAAAACAGTGTGTACGCAAAGGAGGAAAGTTGTCTTGAGCGCAAAAACGTGGAAAAAATGAATGTATAAGGGTGTGTACGGTAAGGAGAAAAGTTGTCTTGAGTGCAAAAACGTGGAAATAATGAATGTATAAGGAAAAGGGAGGTATTGGTTTAAATGGTCTTTTAGACGATTTTGTGAGACAGATGGGTTCGGAATCATAAAAACAGTGTGTACGCGAAGGAGGAAAGTTGTTTTGAGTGCCGAAACGTGGAAAAAATAAATGTATAAGGAAAAGAAACAAAAGGGTGGTATTGGTTTAAATGGCTTTTTAGACAGTTTTGTGAGTAAGATGGGTTCCGAATCATAAAAACAGTGTGTACGCGAAGGAGGAAAGTTGTTTTGAATGCAAAAACGTGGAAAAAATTAATGTATAACGAAAAAAAACAAAAGGGCGGTATTGGTTTAAATGGCCTTTTTAACAATTTTGTGAGACAGATGGGTTCGGAATCATAAAAAAAGTGTGTACGCGAAGGAGGAAAGTTGTTTTGAGTGCAAAAACGTGGAAAAAATGAATGTATAAGGAAAAGAAACAAAAGGGAGGTATTGGTTTAAATGGTCTTTTAGACGGTTTTGTGAGTCAGGTGGGTGCGGAATCATAAAAAAAGTGTGTACGAGAAGGAGGAAAGTTGGAAAAACGTGGAAAAAATGAATGTATAAGGAAAAGAAACAAAAGGGCGGTATTGGTTTAAATGGCCTTCTAGACGGTTTTGTGAGTCAGGTGGGTTGGGAATCTTAAAAACGCGGAGGAGGAAAGTTGTTTTGAGTGCAAAAACGTGGAAAAAATGAATGTATAAGGAAAAGAAACAGAAGGAAGGTATTGGTTTAAACGGTCTTTTAGACGATTTTGTGAGACAGATGGGTTCGGAATCATAAAAAAATGTGTACGCAAAGGAGGAAAGTTGTTTTGAGTGCAAAAACGAGGAAAAAATGAATGTATAAGGAAAAGAAACAAAAGGGAGGTATTGGTTTAAATGGTCTTTTAGACGGTTTTGTGAGTCAGGTGGGTGCGGAATCATAAAAAAAGTGTGTACGAGAAGGAGGAAAGTTGGAAAAACGTGGAAAAAATGAATGTATAAGGAAAAGAAACAAAAGGGCGGTATTGGTTTAAATGGCCTTCTAGACGGTTTTGTGAGTCAGGTGGGTTCGGAATTATCAGAAAAGTGTGTACGCGAAGGAGGAAAGTTGTCTTGAGTGCAAAAAGGTGGAAATAATGAATGTATAAGGAAAAGAAACAAAGGGGAGGTATTGGTTTAAATGGTCTTTTAGACGATTTTGTGAGACAGATGGGTTCGGAATCATAAAAACAGTGTGTACGCGAAGGAGGAAAGTTGTTTTGAGTGCCGAAACGTGGAAAAAATAAATGTATAAGGAAAAGAAACAAAAGGGTGGTATTGGTTTAAATGGCTTTTTAGACAGTTTTGTGAGTAAGATGGGTTCCGAATCATAAAAACAGTGTGTACGCGAAGGAGGAAAGTTGTTTTGAATGCAAAAACGTGGAAAAAATTAATGTATAACGAAAAAAAACATAAGGGCGGTATTGGTTTAAATGCCTTTTTAGACAGTTTTGTGATTCAGATGGGTTTGGAATCTTAAAAACAGTGTGTTCCCGAAGGAGGAAAATTGTCTTGAGTGCAAAAACGTGGAAAAAATGAATGTATAAGGAAAAGAAACAAAAGGGAGGTATTGGTTTAAATGGTCTTTTAGACGGTTTTGTGAGTCAGATGGGTTCGGAATCATAAAAACAGTGTGTACGCGAAGGAGGAAAGTTGTTTTGAGTGGAAAAAATGAATGTATAAGGAAAAGAAACAAAAGGGAGGTATTGGTTTAAATGGTCTTTTAGACGGTTTTGTGAGTCAGGTGGGTTCGGAATCATGAAAAAAGTGTGTACGCGATGGAGGAAAGTTGGAAAAACGTGGAAAAAATGAATGTATAAGAAAAAAAAACAAAAGGGAAGTTTAAATGGTCTTTTAGGCGATTTTGTGAGTCAGATGGGTTCGGAATCATAAAAACAGTGTGTACGCGAAGGAGGAAAGTTGTTTAGAGTGCAAAAACGTGGAAAAAAATAATGTATAACGAAAAAAAAACATAAGGGCGGTATTGGTTTAAATGACTTTTTAGACAGTTTTGTGATTCAGATGGGTTTGGAATCTTAAAAACAGTGTGTACGCAAAGGAGGAAAGTTGTCTTGAGCGCAAAAACGTGGAAGAAATGAATGTATAAGGAAAAGAAACAAAAGGGAGGTATTGGTTTAAATGGCCTTTTAGACGGTTTTGTGAGTCAGGTGGGTTCGGATTCATAAAAAAAGTGTGTACGAGATGAGGAAAGTTGGAAAAACGTGGAAAAAATAAATGTATAAGGAAAAGAAACAAAAGGGCGGCATTGGTTTAAATGGCCTTTTTAACAATTTTGTGAGTCAGATGGGTTCTGAATCATAAAAAAAGTGTGTACGCGAAGGAGGAAAGTTGTTTTGAGTGCAAAAACGTGGAAAAAATGAATGTATAAGGAAAAGAAACAAAAGGGAGGTATTGGTTTAAATGGTCTTTTAGACGGTTTTGTGAGTCAGGTGGGTGCGGAATCATAAAAAAAGTGTGTACGAGAAGGAGGAAAATTGGAAAAACGTGGAAAAAATGAATGTATAAGGAAAAGAAACAAAAGGGCGGTATTGGTTTAAATGGCCTTCTAGACGGTTTTGTGAGTCAGGTGGGTTCGGAATTATCAGAAAAGTGTGTACAAGAAGGAGGAATGTTGTTTTGAGTGCAAAAACGTGGAAAAACTGAATGTATAAGGAAAAGAAACAAAAGGGAGGTATTGGTTTAAATGGTCTTTTAGGCGATTTTGTGAGTCAGATGGGTTCGGAATCATAAAAACAGTGTCTACGCGAAGGAGGAAAGTTGTTGTGAGTGCAAAAACGTGAAAAAAATGAACGTATAAGGAAAAGAAACAAAAGAGAGGTATTGGTTTAAATGGTCTTTTAGACGATTTTGTGAGTCAGATGGGTTCGGAATCATAAAAACTGTGTGTACGCGAAGGAGGAAAGTTGTCTTGAGTGCAAAAACGTGGAAAAAATGAATGTATAAGGAAAAGAAACAGATGGAGGTATTGGTTTAAATGGTCTTTTAGACGATTTTGTGAGTCAGATGGGTTCGGAATTATCAGAAAAGTGTGTACAAGAAGGAGGAATGTTGTTTTGAGTGCAAAAACGTGGAAAAAATGAATGTATAAGGAAAAGAAACAAAAGGGAGGTATTGGTTTAAATGGTCTTTTAGACGGTTTTGTGAGTCAGGTGGGTGCGGAATCATAAAAAAAGTGTGTACGAGAAGGAGGAAAGTTGGAAAAACGTGGAAAAAATGAATGTATAAGGAAAAGAAACAAAAGGGCGGTATTGGTTTAAATGGCCTTCTAGACGGTTTTGTGAGTCAGGTGGGTTCGGAATTATCAGAAAAGTGTGTACAAGAAGGAGGAATGTTGTTTTGAGTGCAAAAACGTGGAAAAACTGAATGTATAAGGAAAAGAAACAAAAAGGAGGTATTGGTTTAAATGGTCTTTTAGGCGATTTTGTGAGTCAGATGGGTTCGGAATCATAAAAACAGTGTCTACGCGAAGGAGGAAAGTTGTTGTGAGTGCAAAAACGTGAAAAAAATGAACGTATAAGGAAAAGAAACAAAAGAGAGGTATTGGTTTAAATGGTCTTTTAGACGATTTTGTGAGTCAGATGGGTTCGGAATCATAAAAACTGTGTGTACGCGAAGGAGGAAAGTTGTCTTGAGTGCAAAAACGTGGAAAAAATGAATGTATAAGGAAAAGAAACAGATGGAGGTATTGGTTTAAATGGTCTTTTAGACGATTTTGTGAGTCAGATGGGTTCGGAATCATAAAAACAGTGTGTACGCGAAGGAGGAAAGTTCTCTTGAGTGCAAAAACGTGGAAAAATTGAATGTATAAGGAAAAGAAACAAAAGGGAGGTATTGGTTTAAATGGTCTTTTAGACGATTTTTTGAGTCAGATGGGTTCGGAATTATAAAAACAGTGTGTACGCGAAGGAGGAAAGTTGTTTTGAGTGGAAAAAATGAATGTATAAGGAAAAGAAACAAAAGGGAGGTATTGGTTTAAATGGCCTTTTAGACGGTTTTGTGAGTCAGGTGGGTTCGGATTCATAAAAAAAGTGTGTACGAGATGAGGAAAGTTGGAAAAACGTGGAAAAAATAAATATATAAGGAAAAGAAACAAAAGGGCGGTATTGGTTTAAATGGCCTTTTTAACAATTTTGTGAGTCAGATGGGTTCGGAATCATAAAAAAAGTGTGTACGCGAAGGAGGAAAATTGTTTTGAGTGCAAAAACGTGGAAAAAATTAATGTATAAGAAAAAGAAACAAAAGGGAGGTATTGGTTTAAATGGTCTTTTAGACGGTTTTGTGAGTCAGGTGGGTTCGGAATCATAAAAAAAGTGTGTACGCGAAGGAGGAAAGTTGTTTTGAGTGCCGAAACGTGTAAAAAATAAATGTATAAGAAAAAGAAACAAATGGGCGGTATTGGTTTAAATGGCCTTTTAGACGGTTTTGTGAGTCAGGTGGGTTCGGATTCATAAAAAAAGTGTGTACGAGAAGGATGAAAGTTGGAAAAACGTGGAAAAAATGAATGTATAAGAAAAAGAAACAAAAGGGAGGTTTAAATGGTCTTTTAGGCGATTTTGTGAGTCAGATGGGTTCGGAATCATAAAAACAGTGTGTACGCGAACGAGGAAACTTGTTTTGAGTGCAAAAACGTTGAAAAAAATAATGTATATTGAAAAAAAAACATAATTGCGGTATTGGTTTAAATGGTCTTTTAGACGATTTTGTGAGTCAGATGGGTTCGGAATCTTAAAAACAGTGTGTACGCGAAGGAGGAAAGTTGTCTTGAGTGCAAAAACGTGGAAATAATGAATGTATAAGGAAAAGGGAGGTATTGGTTTAAATGGTCTTTTAGACGATTTTGTGAGACAGATGGGTTCGGAATCATAAAAACAGTGTGTACGCGAAGGAGGAAAGTTGTT
Organism: Salticus scenicus; assembly: GCA_963930645.1. Classification (NCBI taxonomy): domain Eukaryota; kingdom Metazoa; phylum Arthropoda; class Arachnida; order Araneae; family Salticidae; genus Salticus; species Salticus scenicus. Next base: position 2,277,924 of record CAWVNO010002165.1, on the reverse strand, counting down.
TTGAGTGCCGAAACGTGGAAAAAATGAATGTATAAGGAAAAGAAACAAAAGGGAGGTATTGGTTTAAATGGTCTTTTAGGCGATTTTGTGAGTCAGATGGGTTCGGAATCTTAAAAACAGAGTGTACGAGAAGGAGGAAAGTTGGAAAAACGTGGAAAAAGTGAATGTATAAGGAATAGAAACAAAAGGGCGGTATTGGTTTAAATGGCCTTTTTAACGATTTTGTGAGTCAGATGGGTTCGAAATCATAAAAACAGTGTGTACGCGAAGGAGGAAAGTTGTCTTAAGTGCAAAAACGTGAAAAAAATGAATGCATAAGGAAAAGAAACAAAAGGGCGGTATTGGTTTAAATGGTCTTTTAGACAGTTTTGTGAGTCAGATGGGTTCGGAATCTTAAAAACAGTGTGTACGAGAAGGAGGAAAGTTGGAAAAACGTGGAAAAAGTGAATGTATAAGGAAAAGAAACAAAAGGGCGGTATTGGTTTAAATGGCCTTTTTAAGGATTTTGTGAGTCAGATGGGTTCGAAATCATAAAAACAGTGTGTACGCGAAGGAGGAAAGTTGTCTTGAGTGCAAGAACGTGAAAAAAATGAATGCATAAGGAAAAGAAACAAAAGGGCGGTATTGGTTTAAATGGCTTTTTAGACAGTTTTGTGAGTCAGATGGGTTCGGAATCTTAAAAGCAGTGTATACGCGAAGGAGGAAAGTTGTCTTGAGTGCAAAAACGTAAGAAAAATGAATGTATAAGGAAAAGAAACAAAAGGGCGGTATTGGTTTAAATGGCCTTTTTAACGATTTTGTGAGTCATATGGGTTCGGAATCATAAAAAAAGTGTGTACGCGAAGGAGTAAAGTTGTTTTGAGTGCAAAAGCGTGGGAAAAATGAATGCATAAGGAAAAGAAACAAAAGGGAGGTATTGGTTTAAATGGTCTTTTAGGCGATTTTGTGAGTCAGATGGGTTCGGAATCATAAAAACAGTGTGTACGCGAAGGAGGAAAGTTGTCTTGAGTGCAAAAACTTAAGAAAAATGAATGTATAAGGAAAAGAAACAAAAGGGCGGTATTGGTTTAAATGGCCTTTTTAACGATTTTGTGAGTCATATGGGTTCGGAATCATAAAAAAAGTGTGTACGCGAAGGAGTAAAGTTGTTTTGAGTGCAAAAGCGTGGGAAAAATGAATGCATAAGGAAAAGAAACAAAAGGGAGGTATTGGTTTAAATGGTGTTTTAGGCGATTTTGTGAGTCAGATGGGTTCGGAATCATAAAAACAGTGTGTACGCGAAGGAGGAAAGTTGTCTTGAGTGCAAAAACTTAAGAAAAATGAATGTATAAGGAAAAGAAACAAAAGGGCGGTATTGGTTTAAATGGCCTTTTTAACGATTTTGTGAGTCATATGGGTTCGGAATCATAAAAAAAGTGTGTACTCGAAGGAGTAAAGTTGTTTTGAGTGCAAAAACGTGGGAAAAATGAATGCATAAGGAAAAGAAACAAAAGGGCGGTATTGGTTTAAATGGATTTTTAGACAGTTTTGTGAGTCAGATGGGTTCGGAATCTTAAAAACAGTGTGTACGCGAAGGAGGAAAGTTTTCTAGAGTGCAAAAACGTAAGAAAAATGAATCATAAAAACAGTGTGTACGCGGAGGAGGGAAGTTGTCCTGAGTGCAAAAACGTGGGAAAATGAATGTATAAGGAAAAGAAACAAAAGGGCGTTATTGGTTTAAATGGCTTTTTAGACAGTTTTGTGAGTCAGATGGGTTCGGAATCTTAAAAACAGTGTGTACGCGAAAGAGGAAAGATGTCTTGAGTGCAAAAACGTAAGAAAAATGAATGCATAAGGAAAAGAAACAAAAGGGCGGAATTGGTTTAAATGGTCTTTTGGACGGTTTTGTTAGTCAGATGGGTTCGGAATCTTAAAAGCAGTGTGTACGCGAAGGAGGAAAGTTGTTTCGAGTGTAAAAACGTGAAAAAAATGAATGCATAAGGAAAAGAAACAAAAGGGCGGTATTGGTTTAAATGGCTTTTTAGACAGTTTTGTGAGTCAGATGGGTTCGGAATCTTAAAAACAGTGTGTACGCGAAGGAGGAAAGTTTTCTAGAGTGCAAAAACATAAGAAAAATGAATCATAAAAACAGTGTGTACGCGAAGGAGGGAAGTTGTCCTGAGTGCAAAAACGTAAGAAAATGAATGTATAAGGAAAAGAAACAAAAGGGCGTTATTGGTTTAAATGGCTTTTTAGACAGTTTTGTGAGTCAGATGGGTTCGGAATCTTACAAACAGTGTGTACGCGAAGGAGGAAAGTTGTCTTGGGTGCAAAAACGTGAAAAAAATGAATGTATAAGGAAAATAAACAAAAGGGAGGTATTGGTTTAAATGGTCTTTTAGGCGATTTTGTGAGTCAGATGGGTTCGGAATCTTAAAAACAGTGTGTACGCGAAGGAGGAAAGTTGTCTTGGGTGCAAAAACGTGAAAAAAATGAATGTATAAGGAAAATAAACAAAAGGGAGGTATTGGTTTAAATGGTCTTTTAGGCGATTTTGTGAGTCAGATGGGTTCGGAATCTTAAAAACACTGTGTACGAGAAGGAGGAAAGTTGGAAAAACGTGGAAAAAGTGAATGTATAAGGAAAAGAAACAAAAGGGCGGTATTGGTTTAAATGGCCTTTTTAACGATTTTGTGAGTCAGATGGGTTCGAAATCATAAAAACAGTGTGTACGCGAAGGAGGAAAGTTGTCTTGAGTGCAAAAACGTGAAAAAAATGAATGCATAAGGAAAAGAAACAAAAGGGCGGTATTGGTTTAAATGGTCTTTTAGACAGTTTTGTGAGTCAGATGGGTTCGGAATCTTAAAAACAGTGTGTACGAGAAGGAGGAAAGTTGGAAAAACGTGGAAAAAGTGAATGTATAAGGAAAAGAAACAAAAGGGCGGTATTGGTTTAAATGGCCTTTTTAACGATTTTGTGAGTCAGATGGGTTCATCATAAAAACAGTGTGTACGCGAAGGAGGAAAGTTGTCTTGAATGCAAAAACGTAAGAAAAATGAATGCATAAGGGAAAAAAAAAAGGGCGGAATTGGTTTAAATGGGCTTGTAGACGCTTTTGTGAGTCAGGTGGGTTCGAAATCATAAAAAAAGTGTGTACCAGAAGGAGGGAAGTTGGAAAAACGTGGAAAAAATGAATGTATGAGGAAAAGAAACAAAAGGGCGGTATTGGTTTAAATGGCTTTTTAGACAGTTTTGTGAGTCAGATGGGTTCGGAATCATAAAAAAAGTGTGTACGCGAAGGAGGAAAATTGTTTTGAGTGCAAAAACGTGGAAAAAATGAATGTATAAGAAAAAGAAACAAAAGGGAGGTATTGGTTTAAATGGTCTTTTAGACGGTTTTGTGATCAGGTGGGTTCGGAATCATAAAAAAAGTGTGTACGCGAAGGAGGAAAGTTGTTTTGAGTGCCGAAACGTGTAAAAAATAAATGTATAAGAAAAAGAAACAAATGGGCGGTATTGGTTTAAATGGCCTTTTAGACGGTTTTGTGAGTCAGCTGGGTTCGGATTCATAAACAAAGTGTGTACGAGAAGGATGAAAGTTGGAAAAACGTGGAAAAAATGAATGTATAAGGAAGGTGGGTTCGGAATTATCAGAAAAGTGTGTACAAGAAGGAGGAATGTTGTTTTGAGTGCAAAAACGTGGAAAAAATGAATGTATAAGAAAAAGAAACAAAAGGGAGGATTAAATGGTCTTTTAGGCGATTTTGTGAGTCAGATGGGTTCGGAATCATAAAAACAGTGTGTACGCGAAGGAGGAAAGTTGTTTTGAGTGCAAAAACGTTGAAAAAAATAATGTATATTGAAAAAAAAACATAATTGCGGTATTGGTTTAAATGGCTGTTTAGACAGTTTTGTGATTCAGATGGGTTTGGAATCTTAAAAACAGTGTGTACGCGAAGTAGGAAAGTTGTCTTGAGTGCAAAAACGTGGAAAAAATGAATGTATAAGGAAAAGAAACATAAGGGAGGTATTAGTTTAAATGGTCTTTTAGACGATTTTGTGAGTCAGATGGGTTCGGAATCATAAAAACAGTGTGTACGCGAAGGAGGAATGTTGTCTTGAGTGCAAAAACGTGGAAATAATGAATGTATAAGGAAAAGGGAGGTATTGGTTTAAATGGTCTTTTAGACGATTTTGTGAGACAGATGGGTTCGGAATCATAAAAGCAGTGTGTACGCGAAGGAGGGAAGTTGTCTTGAGTGCAAAAACGTAAGAAAATGAATGTATAAGGAAAGGAAACAAAAGGGAGGTATTGGTTTAAATGGTCTTTTAGGCGATTTTGTGAGTCAGATGGGTTCGGAATCATAAAAACAGTGTGTACGCGAAGAAGAAAAGTTGTCTTGAGTGCAAAAACGTAAGAAAAATGAATGTATAAGGAAAAGAAACAAAAGGGCGGTATTGGTTTAAATGGCTTTTTAGACAGTTTTGTGAGTCAGATGGGTTCGGAATCTTAAAAGCAGTGTATACGCGAAGGAGGAAAGTTGTCTTGAGTGCAAAAACGTAAGAAAAATGAATGTATAAGGAAAAGAAACAAAAGGGCGGTATTGGTTTAAATGGCCTTTTTAACGATTTTGTGAGTCATATGGGTTCGGAATCATAAAAAAAGTGTGTACGCGAAGGAGTAAAGTTGTTTTGAGTGCAAAAGCGTGGGAAAAATGAATGCATAAGGAAAAGAAACAAAAGGGAGGTATTGGTTTAAATGGTCTTTTAGGCGATTTTGTGAGTCAGATGGGTTCGGAATCATAAAAACAGTGTGTACGCGAAGGAGGAAAGTTGTCTTGAGTGCAAAAACTTAAGAAAAATGAATGTATAAGGAAAAGAAACAAAAGGGCGGTATTGGTTTAAATGGCCTTTTTAACGATTTTGTGAGTCATATGGGTTCGGAATCATAAAAAAAGTGTGTACGCGAAGGAGTAAAGTTGTTTTGAGTGCAAAAGCGTGGGAAAAATGAATGCATAAGGAAAAGAAACAAAAGGGAGGTATTGGTTTAAATGGTCTTTTAGGCGATTTTGTGAGTCAGATGGGTTCGGAATCATAAAAACAGTGTGTACGCGAAGGAGGAAAGTTGTCTTGAGTGCAAAAACTTAAGAAAAATGAATGTATAAGGAAAAGAAACAAAAGGGCGGTATTGGTTTAAATGGCCTTTTTAACGATTTTGTGAGTCATATGGGTTCGGAATCATAAAAAAAGTGTGTACTCGAAGGAGTAAAGTTGTTTTGAGTGCAAAAACGTGGGAAAAATGAATGCATAAGGAAAAGAAACAAAAGGGCGGTATTGGTTTAAATGGATTTTTAGACAGTTTTGTGAGTCAGATGGGTTCGGAATCTTAAAAACAGTGTGTACGCGAAGGAGGAAAGTTTTCTAGAGTGCAAAAACGTAAGAAAAATGAATCATAAAAACAGTGTGTACGCGAAGGAGGGAAGTTGTCCTGAGTGCAAAAACGTGGGAAAATGAATGTATAAGGAAAAGAAACAAAAGGGCGTTATTGGTTTAAATGGCTTTTTAGACAGTTTTGTGAGTCAGATGGGTTCGGAATCTTAAAAACAGTGTGTACGCGAAAGAGGAAAGATGTCTTGAGTGCAAAAACGTAAGAAAAATGAATGCATAAGGAAAAGAAACAAAAGGGCGGAATTGGTTTAAATGGTCTTTTGGACGGTTTTGTTAGTCAGATGGGTTCGGAATCTTAAAAGCAGTGTGTACGCGAAGGAGGAAAGTTGTTTCGAGTGCAAAAACGTGAAAAAAATGAATGCATAAGGAAAAGAAACAAAAGGGCGGTATTGGTTTAAATGGCTTTTTAGACAGTTTTGTGAGTCAGATGGGTTCGGAATCTTAAAAACAGTGTGTACGCGAAGGAGGAAAGTTTTCTAGAGTGCAAAAACATAAGAAAAATGAATCATAAAAACAGTGTGTACGCGAAGGAGGGAAGTTGTCCTGAGTGCAAAAACGTAAGAAAATGAATGTATAAGGAAAAGAAACAAAAGGGCGTTATTGGTTTAAATGGCTTTTTAGACAGTTTTGTGAGTCAGATGGGTTCGGAATCTTACAAACAGTGTGTACGCGAAGGAGGAAAGTTGTCTTGGGTGCAAAAACGTGAAAAAAATGAATGTATAAGGAAAATAAACAAAAGGGAGGTATTGGTTTAAATGGTCTTTTAGGCGATTTTGTGAGTCAGATGGGTTCGGAATCTTAAAAACAGTGTGTACGCGAAGGAGGAAAGTTGTCTTGGGTGCAAAAACGTGAAAAAAATGAATGTATAAGGAAAATAAACAAAAGGGAGGTATTGGTTTAAATGGTCTTTTAGGCGATTTTGTGAGTCAGATGGGTTCGGAATCTTAAAAACAGTGTGTACGAGAAGGAGGAAAGTTGGAAAAACGTGGAAAAAGTGAATGTATAAGGAAAAGAAACAAAAGGGCGGTATTGGTTTAAATGGCCTTTTTAACGATTTTGTGAGTCAGATGGGTTCGAAATCATAAAAACAATGTGTACGCGAAGGAGGAAAGTTGTCTTGAGTGCAAAAACGTGAAAAAAATGAATGCATAAGGAAAAGAAACAAAAGGGCGGTATTGGTTTAAATGGTCTTTTAGACAGTTTTGTGAGTCAGATGGGTTCGGAATCTTAAAAACAGTGTGTACGAGAAGGAGGAAAGTTGGAAAAACGTGGAAAAAGTGAATGTATAAGGAAAAGAAACAAAAGGGCGGTATTGGTTTAAATGGCCTTTTTAACGATTTTGTGAGTCAGATGGGTTCATCATAGAAACAGTGTGTACGCGAAGGAGGAAAGTTGTCTTGAATGCAAAAACGTAAGAAAAATGAATGCATAAGGGAAAAAAAAAAGGGCGGAATTGGTTTAAATGGGCTTGTAGACGCTTTTGTGAGTCAGGTGGGTTCGAAATCATAAAAAAAGTGTGTACCAGAAGGAGGGAAGTTGGAAAAACGTGGAAAAAATGAATGTATGAGGAAAAGAAACAAAAGGGCGGTATTGGTTTAAATGGCTTTTTAGACAGTTTTGTGAGTCAGATGGGTTCGGAATCATAAAAAAAGTGTGTACGCGAAGGAGGAAAATTGTTTTGAGTGCAAAAACGTGGAAAAAATGAATGTATAAGAAAAAGAAACAAAAGGGAGGTATTGGTTTAAATGGTCTTTTAGACGGTTTTGTGATCAGGTGGGTTCGGAATCAAAAAAAAAGTGTGTACGCGAAGGAGGAAAGTTGTTTTGAGTGCCGAAACGTGTAAAAAATAAATGTATAAGAAAAAGAAACAAATGGGCGGTATTGGTTTAAATGGCCTTTTAGACGGTTTTGTGAGTCAGGTGGGTTCGGATTCATAAACAAAGTGTGTACGAGAAGGATGAAAGTTGGAAAAACGTGGAAAAAATGAATGTATAAGGAAGGTGGGTTCGGAATTATCAGAAAAGTGTGTACAAGAAGGAGGAATGTTGTTTTGAGTGCAAAAACGTGGAAAAAATGAATGTATAAGAAAAAGAAACAAAAGGGAGGATTAAATGGTCTTTTAGGCGATTTTGTGAGTCAGATGGGTTCGGAATCATAAAAACAGTGTGTACGCGAAGGAGGAAAGTTGTTTTGAGTGCAAAAACGTTGAAAAAAATAATGTATATTGAAAAAAAAACATAATTGCGGTATTGGTTTAAATGGCTGTTTAGACAGTTTTGTGATTCAGATGGGTTTGGAATCTTAAAAACAGTGTGTACGCGAAGGAGGAAAGTTGTCTTGAGTGCAAAAACGTAGAAAAAAATGAATGTATAAGGAAAAGAAACATAAGGGAGGTATTAGTTTAAATGGTCTTTTAGACGATTTTGTGAGTCAGATGGGTTCGGAATCATAAAAACAGTGTGTACGCGAAGGAGGAAAGTTGTCTTGAGTGCAAAAACGTGGAAATAATGAATGTATAAGGAAAAGGGAGGTATTGGTTTAAATGGTCTTTTAGACGATTTTGTGAGACAGATGGGTTCGGAATCATAAAAGCAGTGTGTACGCGAAGGAGGGAAGTTGTCTTGAGTGCAAAAACGTAAGAAAATGAATGTATAAGGAAAGGAAACAAAAGGGAGGTATTGGTTTAAATGGTCTTTTAGGCGATTTTGTGAGTCAGATGGGTTCGGAATCATAAAAACAGTGTGTACGCGAAGAAGAAAAGTTGTCTTGAGTGCAAAAACGTAAGAAAAATGAATGTATAAGGAAAAGAAACAAAAGGGCGGTATTGGTTTAAATGGCCTTTTTAACGATTTTGTGAGTCATATGGGTTCGGAATCATAAAAAAAGTGTGTACTCGAAGGAGTAAAGTTGTTTTGAGTGCAAAAACGTGGGAAAAATGAATGCATAAGGAAAAGAAACAAAAGGGCGGTATTGGTTTAAATGGCTTTTTAGACAGTTTTGTGAGTCAGATGGGTTCGGAATCTTAAAAACAGTGTGTACGCGAAGGAGGAAAGTTTTCTAGAGTGCAAAAACATAAGAAAAATGAATCATAAAAACAGTGTGTACGCGAAGGAGGGAAGTTGTCCTGAGTGCAAAAACGTAAGAAAAATGAATGTATAAGGAAAATAAACAAAAGGGAGGTGTTGGTTTAAATGGTCTTTTAGGCGATTTTGTGAGTCAGATGGGTTCGGAATCTTAAAAACAGTGTGTACGAGAAGGAGGAAAGTTGGAAAAACGTGGAAAAAGTGAATGTATAAGGAAAAGAAACAAAAGGGCGGTATTGGTTTAAATGGCCTTTTTAACGATTTTGTGAGTCAGATGGGTTCGAAATCATAAAAACAGTGTGTACGCGAAGGAGGAAAGTTGTCTTGAGTGCAAAAACGTGAAAAAAATGAATGCATAAGGAAAAGAAACAAAAGGGCGGTATTGGTTTAAATGGTCTTTTAGACAGTTTTGTGAGTCAGATGGGTTCGGAATCTTAAAAACAGTGTGTACGAGAAGGAGGAAAGTTGGAAAAACGTGGAAAAAGTGAATGTATAAGGAAAAGAAACAAAAGGGCGGTATTGGTTTAAATGGCCTTTTTAACGATTTTGTGAGTCAAATGGGTTCGAAATCATAAAAACAGTGTGTACGCGAAGGAGGAAAGTTGTCTTGAGTGGAAGAACGTGAAAAAAATGAATGCATAAGGAAAAGAAACAAAAGGGCGGTATTGGTTTAAATGGCTTTTTAGACAGTTTTGTGAGACAGATGGGTTCGGAATCTTAAAAGCAGTGTGTACGCGAAGGAGGAAAGTTGTCTTGAGTGCAAAAACGTAAGAAAAATGAATGTATAAGGAAAAGAAACAAAAGGGCGGTATTGGTTTAAATGGCCTTTTTAACGATTTTGTGAGTCATATGGGTTCGGAATCATAAAAAAAGTGTGTACGCGAAGGAGTAAAGTTGTTTTGAGTGCAAAAACGTGGGAAAAATGAATGCATAAGGAAAAGAAACAAAAGGGCGGTATTGGTTTAAATGGCTTTTTAGACAGTTTTGTGAGTCAGATGGGTTCGGAATCTTAAAAACAGTGTGTACGCGAAGGAGGAAAGTTGTCTAGAGTGCAAAAACGTAAGAAAATGAATGTATAAGGAAAAGAAACAAAAGGGAGGTATTGGTTTAAATGGTCTTTTAGGCGATTTTGTGAGTCAGATGGGTTCGGAATCATAAAAACAGTGTGTACTCGAAGGAGTAAAGTTGTTTTGAGTGCAAAAACGTGGGAAAAATGAATGCATAAGGAAAAGAAACAAAAGGGCGGTATTGGTTTAAATGGCTTTTTAGACAGTTTTGTGAGTCAGATGGGTTCGGAATCTTAAAAACAGTGTGTACGCGAAGGAGGAAAGTTTTCTAGAGTGCAAAAACGTAAGAAAAATGAATCATAAAAACGCGAAGGGGGTTAATGTACGCGAAGGGGGAAGTTGTCCTGAGTGCAAAAACGTGGGAAAATGAATGTATAAGGAAAAGAAACAAAAGGGCGTTATTGGTTTAAATGGCTTTTTAAACAGTTTTGTGAGTCAGATGGGTTCGGAATCTTAAAAACAGTGTGTACGCGAAGGAGGAAAGTTGTCTTGGGTGCAAAAACGTAAGAAAAATGAATGCATAAGGAAAAGAAGCAAAAGGGCGGTATTTGTTTAAATGGCTTTTTAGACAGTTTTGTGAGTCAGATGTGTTCTGAATCTTAAAAACAGTGTGTACGCGAAAGAGGAAAGATGTCTTGAGTGCAAAAACGTAAGAAAAATGAATGCATAAGGAAAAGAAACAAAAGGGCGGAATTGGTTTAAATGGTCTTTTGGACGGTTTTGTTAGTCAGATGGGTTCGGAATCTTAAAAGCAGTGTGTACGCGAAGGAGGAAAGTTGTTTCGAGTGCAAAAACGTGAAAAAAATGAATGCATAAGGAAAAGAAACAAAAGGGCGGTATTGGTTTAAATGGCTTTTTAGACAGTTTTGTGAGTCAGATGGGTTCGGAATCTTAAAAGCAGTGTGTACGCGAAGGAGGAAAGTTGTCTTTAGTGCAAAAACGTAAGAAAAATGAATGTATAAGGAAAAGAAACAAAAGGGCGGTATTAGTTTAAATGGCCTTTTTAACGATTTTGTGAGTCATATGGGTTCGGAATCATAAAAAAAGTGTGTACGCGAAGGAGTAAAGTTGTTTTGAGTGCAAAAACGTGGGAAAAATGAATGCATAAGGAAAAGAAACAAAAGGGCGGTATTGGTTTATTGGAGTTGAAGGAGGGAGTGTCTTGAGTGCAAAAACGTAAGAAAATGAATGTATAAGGAAAAGAAACAAAAGGGCGGTATTGGTTTAAATGGCCTTTTTAACGATTTTGTGAGTCATATGGGTTCGGAATCATAAAAAAAGTGTGTACTCGAAGGAGTAAAGTTGTTTTGAGTGCAAAAACGTGGGAAAAATGAATGCATAAGGAAAAGAAACAAAAGGGCGGTATTGGTTTAAATGGCTTTTTAGACAGTTTTGTGAGTCAGATGGGTTCGGAATCTTAAAAACAGTGTGTACGCGAAGGAGGAAAGTTGTCTTGAGTGCAAAAACGTAAGAAAAATGAATGTATAAGGAAAAGAAACAAAAGGGCGGTATTGGTTTAAATGGCTTTTGAGACAGTTTTGTGAGTCAGATGGGTTCGGAATCTTAAAAACAGAGTGTACGCGAAGGAGGAAAGTTGTCTTGAGTGCAAAAACGTAAGAAAAATGAATGCATAAGGAAAAGAAACAAAAGGGCGGTATTGGTTTAAATGGTCTTTTAGGCGATTTTGTGAGTCAGATGGGTTCGGAATCATAAAAACAGTGTGTACGCGAAGGAGGAAAGTTGTCTTGAGTGCAAAAACGTAAGAAAAATGAATGTATAAGGAAAAGAAACAAAAGGGCGGTATTGGTTTAAATGGCCTTTTTAACGATTTTGTGAGTCATATGGGTTCGGAATCATAAAAAAAGTGTGTACTCGAAGGAGTAAAGTTGTTTTGAGTGCAAAAACGTGGGAAAAATGAATGCATAAGGAAAAGAAACAAAAGGGCGGTATTGGTTTAAATGGCTTTTTAGACAGTTTTGTGAGTCAGATGGGTTCGGAATCTTAAAAACAGTGTGTACGCGAAGGAGGAAAGTTTTCTAGAGTGCAAAAACGTAAGAAAAATCTCCTATATTATTAAAATCTGTACGCGTGTGTCTGTGTGTGTGTCTGTGTGTCTGTCTGTGAGAAACGGCTTGAAACGGATAAGGCTCCGCCGCTAATGGTCGCACGGACTTCGAACAGGTACCGTCGGACAGAGAATTTATCGCAGATCTGGGTTATCTAATTTGCTAAACGATGCGACCCTAATTAGCGGAGATATTAATTAAAACGTCGACCATTGTCTACCGAAAAATGACCCAGAATTCATGATTAAATGCTTAAAAAGCGACATTTTTACGGAAAAAGTGGAAAATAAATTAGAAATATCAGTCGTATCGTTACAAACAAGATACCATTGGAAAGGGCTTTTTTTTCTCAATCCGATGGTTTAAACGGCTTATCGATCGGACGATTAGATATTTTAAAATTAACTAAACTATAAAAAAATGTTGGCAACGAATCACAAAAAATGTTATCTTTGCAGACGTTAAGTCTCCAGCTGTGTTCAACGGAAACACAGCTGGTATTCATTAAGGTCACCCGATTCGTAGTGCGATTAAAAATTACAATTTTCTATTTTCTTCAATTTTTAAAATTTTACACATTTTATTTAGTATATAATATTTACACCACAAAACAAACTTGCATTTCAAATTTCATCAATTTCCGTCAATAAACAAAAGATTTACATTTTAATTGCAAATTAAATTTTATCTTCACACGCCGGACAATTTTGCAATATTTTAATACGCGTATTTCAATTTCTAATTACGATTGATTTATTTTTTATACATCATACGAAAGATATTTTAAAGTTCTTTTACATAATTCAAAGTTTTCAACAGATTTACGCGTTTTGAGGTCTCCTGAATCAGTGTACTTTCATGGCGCTGTAATATTTTCAAATTTCAATATTTCAATTTCTAATTATGATTCAATTATTTTTAATACATCATTCGAAAGATATTTTAAAGTTCTTTTAAATTATCGAAAGTTTTCACCAGAATTACACGTTTTGAGGTGTCCTGAATCAGTTTTCTTTTATGGCGTTGTAATATTTTCAAATTTCAATATTACAATTTCTAATTATGATTAAATTATTTTTAATACTTAATTCGAAAGATATTTTAAAGTTCTTTTATATTATCGAAAGTTTTCACCAGATTTACACGTTTTGAGGTGTCCCGAATGAGTTTTCTTTTGTATCTCAGATACTAATTATAATAATTTCATAAGTACTACATCATTAGAAAGCTTTTTTGATTTGGAATCGAACAGCGGAATACAGAAATTTCTACCGCCAGATGGCGCTGTAATTTTTACAAATTTCAATATTTCAATTTCTAATTCTAATTAAGTTATTTTTAATGCATCACTCGAAAGATATTTTAAAGTTCTTTTATATTATCGAAAGTTTTCACCAGATTTACACGTTTTGAGGTGTCCTGAATTAGTTTTCTTTGTATCTCAGCTACTAATTAAAATAATTTCATAAGTAATACATCATTAGAAAGCGTTTTTGAATTGGAATGGAACAGTGGAATACAGAAATTTCTACCGACAGATGGCGCTGTAATATTTTCAAATTTCAATATTTCAATTTCTCATTATGATTAAATTATTTTGAATACATCATTCGAAAGATATTTTAAAGTTCATTTAAATTATCGAAAGTTTTCACCAGATTTACACGTTTTGAGGTCTCCTGATTAAATTTTCTTTTGCATCTCAGCCAAATGAGTTAGATCGTTCAAAATTGGTATACGCAGGTTAATTAAGAGGGCCTGAAAGGGTGGAGAAGAAATAGGCGTGCACCGCGCGCGTATCCCTTAACTTGTGCGCGCGCAGCGCGCACGCGACTGCGCTGCCGAAGGCAGTGGGGACCCGGTGCGAGTTTTTACACGATCAGAAATGATTTTTTTTTTAGGGGGCACAAAGAGTCAGGGAAGGAATACGCGAACGCAGCGCGTGTATCCTTTCAGTCGTGCGCGCAGCGCGCATGGTACTGCGCTGCCGAAGGCAGTGGGGACCCGGTGCGAGTTTTTGCACGATCAGAAATGATTTTTTTTTAGGGGGCTCGAAGGGTCAGGGAAGGAATACGCGAGCGCAGCGCGTGTATCCGTGAACTTGTGCGTGCGCAGCGCGCACGTGACTGCGCTGCCGAAGGCAGTGGGGACCCGGTCCGACTTTGTACCCGATGAGAAATGATTTTTTAAATTTTCTTTTCTTAAGAATAAAAATATGACTTCAGGAAGAATATGTGCGCGCAGCGCACGTATACCTTCACACGTGCGCGCGCATGGGTCTGCGCTGCCGAAGGCAGTGGGGACCCGGCGCGAGTTTTTACCCGATCAGGAATGATTTTTTTAGGGGGCACGAAAGGTCAGGGAAGGTATACGCGCGCGCAGCGCGTATATCCCTTAAGTTGTGCGCGCGCAGCGCGCACGGGACTGCGCTGCCGAAGGCAGTGGAGACTCGGGCCGACTTTTTACCCAATCAGAAATGATTTTTTTTAATTTCTTTTCTTAACACTAAAAGTTACTTTTTGTTTCTGTTACTGTAAGTTTTCTTTTCTTAAGAATAAAAATATGACTTCAGAAGGAATATGTGCGCGCAGCGCACGTATACCTTCACACGTGCGCGCAGCGCACGTATACCTTCACACGTGCGCGCGCATGGGTCTGCGCTGCCGAAGGCCCGATGCGAGTTTTTACCCGATCAGAAATGATTTTTTTAGGGGGCACGAAAGGCCAGGGAAGGTATACGCGCGCACAGCGCGGGTATCCCTTAAGCTGTGCGCGCGCAGCGCGCACGGGACTGCGCTGCCGAAGGCAGTGGGGTCCCGGACCGACTTTTTACCCAATCAGAAATGATTTTTTTTTTTAATTTATTTTCTTAACACTAAAAATTACTGTTAGTGATTCATTAATTTTAGTGATTCCTTTGAAAATACTGACCCGCTAGCGGGCGAAGCCAGCTAGTGAATCATAAAAACAGTGTGTACGCGAAGGGGGGAAGTTGTCCTGAGTGCAAAAACGTGGGAAAAGGAATGTATAAGGAAAAGAAACAAAAGGGCGTTATTGGTTTAAATGGCTTTTTAGACAGTTTTGTGAGTCAGATGGGTTCGGAATCTTAAAAACAGTGTGTACGCGAAGGAGGAAAGTTGTCTTGGGTGCAAAAACGTAAGAAAAATGAATGCATAAGGAAAAGAAACAAAAGGGCGGTATTTGTTTAAATGGCTTTTTAGACAGTTTTGTGAGTCAGATGTGTTCTGAATCTTAAAAACAGTGTGTACGCGAAAGAGGAAAGATGTCTTGAGTGCAAAAACGTAAGAAAAATGAATGCATAAGGAAAAGAAACAAAAGGGCGGAATATGTTTAAATGGTCTTTTGGACGGTTTTGTTAGTCAGATGGGTTCGGAATCTTAAAAGCAGTGTGTACGCGAAGGAGGAAAGTTGTTTCGAGTGCAAAAACGTGAAAAAAATGAATGCATAAGGAAAAGAAACAAAAGGGCGGTATTGGTTTAAATGGCTTTTTAGACAGTTTTGTGAGTCAGATGGGTTCGGAATCTTAAAAACAGTGTGTACGCGAAGGAGGAAAGTTTTCTAGAGTGCAAAAACATAAGAAAAATGAATCATAAAAACAGTGTGTACGCGAAGGAGGGAAGTTGTCCTGAGTGCAAAAACGTAAGAAAATGAATGTATAAGGAAAAGAAACAAAAGGGCGTTATTGGTTTAAATGGCTTTTTAGACAGTTTTGTGAGTCAGATGGGTTCGGAATCTTAAAAACAGTGTGTACGCGAAGGAGGAAAGTTGTCTTGGGTGCAAAAACGTGAAAAAAATGAATGTATAAGGAAAATAAACAAAAGGGAGGTATTGGTTTAAATGGTCTTTTAGGCGATTTTGTGAGTCAGATGGGTTTGGAATCTTAAAAACAGTGTGTACGAGAAGGAGGAAAGTTTTCTAGAGTGCAAAAACGTAAGAAAAATGAATCATAAAAACAGTGTGTACGCGAAGGGGGGAAGTTGTCCTGAGTGCAAAAACGTGGGAAAATGAATGTATAAGGAAAAGAAACAAAAGGGCGTTATTGGTTTAAATGGC
Organism: Salticus scenicus; assembly: GCA_963930645.1. NCBI lineage: Eukaryota > Metazoa > Arthropoda > Arachnida > Araneae > Salticidae > Salticus > Salticus scenicus. The sequence goes on along the minus strand of CAWVNO010002165.1, from coordinate 2,262,207 downwards.
TTTTTAGACAGTTTTGTGAGTCAGATGGGTTCGGAATCTTAAAAACAGTGTGTACGCGAAGGAGGAAAGTTGTCTTGAGTGGAAGAACGTGAAAAAAATGAATGCATAAGGAAAAGAAACAAAAGGGCGGTATTGGTTTAAATGGCTTTTTAGACAGTTTTGTGAGTCAGATGGGTTCGGAATCTTAAAAGCAGTGTGTACGCGAAGGAGGAAAGTTGTCTTGAGTGCAAAAACGTAAGAAAAATGAATGTATAAGGAAAAGAAACAAAAGGGCGGTATTGGTTTAAATGGCCTTTTTAACGATTTTGTGAGTCATATGGGTTCGGAATCATAAAAAAAGTGTGTACGCGAAGGAGTAAAGTTGTTTTGAGTGCAAAAACGTGGGAAAAATGAATGCATAAGGAAAAGAAACAAAAGGGCGGTATTGGTTTAAATGGCTTTTTAGACAGTTTTGTGAGTCAGATGGGTTCGGAATCTTAAAAACAGTGTGTACGCGAAGGAGGAAAGTTGTCTAGAGTGCAAAAACGTAAGAAAAATGAATGCATAAGGAAAAGAAACAAAAGGGTGGTATTGGATTAAATGGCCTTTTTAACGATTTTGTGAGTCAGATGGGTTCGGAATCATAAAAACAGTGTGTACTCGAAGGAGTAAAGTTGTTTTGAGTGCAAAAACGTGGGAAAAATGAATGCATAAGGAAAAGAAACAAAAGGGCGGTATTGGTTTAAATGGCTTTTTAGACAGTTTTGTGAGTCAGATGGGTTCGGAATCTTAAAAACAGTGTGTACGCGAAGGAGGAAAGTTGTCTTGGGTGCAAAAACGTAAGAAAAATGAATGCATAAGGAAAAGAAGCAAAAGGGCGGTATTTGTTTAAATGGCTTTTTAGACAGTTTTGTGAGTCAGATGTGTTCTGAATCTTAAAAACAGTGTGTACGCGAAAGAGGAAAGATGTCTTGAGTGCAAAAACGTAAGAAAAATGAATGCATAAGGAAAAGAAACAAAAGGGCGGAATTGGTTTAAATGGTCTTTTGGACGGTTTTGTTAGTCAGATGGGTTCGGAATCTTAAAAGCAGTGTGTACGCGAAGGAGGAAAGTTGTTTCGAGTGCAAAAACGTGAAAAAAATGAATGCATAAGGAAAAGAAACAAAAGGGCGGTATTGGTTTAAATGGCTTTTTAGACAGTTTTGTGAGTCAGATGGGTTCGGAATCTTAAAAGCAGTGTGTACGCGAAGGAGGAAAGTTGTCTTGAGTGCAAAAACGTAAGAAAAATGAATGTATAAGGAAAAGAAACAAAAGGGCGGTATTGGTTTAAATGGCCTTTTTAACGATGTTGTGAGTCATATGGGTTCGGAATCATAAAAAAAGTGTGTACGCGAAGGAGTAAAGTTGTTTTGAGTGCAAAAACGTGGGAAAAATGAATGCATAAGGAAAAGAAACAAAAGCGCGGTATTGGTTTATTGGAGTTGAAGGAGGGAGTGTCTTGAGTGCAAAAACGTAAGAAAATGAATGTATAAGGAAAAGAAACAAAAGGGAGGTATTGGTTTAAATGGTCTTTTAGGCGATTTTGTGAGTCAGATGGGTTCGGAATCATAAAAATCGTGTGTACGCGAAGGAGGAAAGTTGTCTTGAGTGCAAAAACGTAAGAAAAATGAATGTATAAGGAAAAGAAACAAAAGGGCGGTATTGGTTTAAATGGCCTTTTTAACGATTTTGTGAGTCATATGGGTTCGGAATCATAAAAAAAGTGTGTACTCGAAGGAGTAAAGTTGTTTTGAGTGCAAAAACGTGGGAAAAATGAATGCATAAGGAAAAGAAACAAAAGGGCGTATTGGTTTAAATGGCTTTTTAGACAGTTTTGTGAGTCAGATGGGTTCGGAATCTTAAAAACAGTGTGTACGCGAAGGAGGAAAGTTGTCTTGGGTGCAAAAACGTAAGAAAAATGAATGCATAAGGAAAAGAAACAAAAGGGCGGTATTTGTTTAAATGGCTTTTTAGACAGTTTTGTGAGTCAGATGTGTTCTGAATCTTAAAAACAGTGTGTACGCGAAAGAGGAAAGATGTCTTGAGTGCAAAAACGTAAGAAAAATGAATGCATAAGGAAAAAAAACAAAAGGGCGGAATTGGTTTAAATGGTCTTTTGGACGGTTTTGTTAGTCAGATGGGTTCGGAATCTTAAAAGCAGTGTGTACGCGAAGGAGGAAAGTTGTTTCGAGTGCAAAAACGTGAAAAAAATGAATGCATAAGGAAAAGAAACAAAAGGGCGGTATTGGTTTAAATGGCTTTTTAGACAGTTTTGTGAGTCAGATGGGTTCGGAATCTTAAAAGCAGTGTGTACGCGAAGGAGGAAAGTTGTCTTGAGTGCAAAAACGTAAGAAAAATGAATCATAAAAACAGTGTGTACGCGAAGGAGGGAAGTAGTCCTGAGTGCAAAAACGTAAGAAAATGAATGTATAAGGAAAAGAAACAAAAGGGCGTTATTGGTTTAAATGGCTTTTTAGACAGTTTTGTGATTCAGATGGGTTCGGAATCTTAAAAACAGTGTGTACGCGAAGGAGGAAAGTTGTCTTGGGTGCAAAAACGTGAAAAAAATGAATGTATAAGGAAAATAAACAAAAGGGAGGTATTGGTTTAAATGGTCTTTTAGTCGATTTTGTGAGTCAGATGGGTTCGGAATCTTAAAAACAGTGTGTACGAGAAGGAGGAAAGTTGGAAAAACGTGGAAAAAGTGAATGTATAAGGAAAAGAAACAAAAGGGCGGTATTGGTTTAAATGGCCTTTTTAACGATTTTGTGAGTCAGATGGGTTCGAAATCATAAAAACAGTGTGTACGCGAAGGAGGAAAGTTGTCTTGAGTGCAAAAACGTGAAAAAAATGAATGCATAAGGAAAAGAAACAAAAGGGCGGTATTGGTTTAAATGGTCTTTTAGACAGTTTTGTGAGTCAGATGGGTTCGGAATCTTAAAAACAGTGTGTACGAGAAGGAGGAAAGTTGGAAAAACGTGGAAAAAGTGAATGTATAAGGAAAAGAAACAAAAGGGCGGTATTGGTTTAAATGGCCTTTTTAGACAGTTTTGTGAGTCAGATGGGTTCGGAATCTTAAAAACAGTGTGTACGCGAAGGAGGAAAGTTGTCTAGAGTGCAAAAACGTAAGAAAAATGAATGCATAAGGAAAAGAAACAAAAGGGTGGTATTGGATTAAATGGCCTTTTTAACGATTTTGTGAGTCAGATGGGTTCGGAATCATAAAAACAGTGTGTACTCGAAGGAGTAAAGTTGTTTTGAGTGCAAAAACGTGGGAAAAATGAATGCATAAGGAAAAGAAAGAAAAGGGCGGTATTGGTTTAAATGGCTTTTTAGACAGTTTTGTGAGTCAGATGGGTTCGGAATCTTAAAAACAGTGTGTACGCGAAGGAGGAAAGTTTTCTAGAGTGCAAAAACGTAAGAAAAATGAATCATAAAAACAGTGTGTACGCGAAGGGGGGAAGTTGTCCTGAGTGCAAAAACGTGGGAAAATGAATGTATAAGGAAAAGAAACAAAAGGGCGTTATTGGTTTAAATGGCTTTTTAGACAGTTTTGTGAGTCAGATGGGTTCGGAATCTTAAAAACAGTGTGTACGCGAAGGAGGAAAGTTGTCTTGGGTGCAAAAACGTAAGAAAAATGAATGCATAAGGAAAAGAAGCAAAAGGGCGGTATTTGTTTAAATGGCTTTTTAGACAGTTTTGTGAGTCAGATGTGTTCTGAATCTTAAAAACAGTGTGTACGCGAAAGAGGAAAGATGTCTTGAGTGCAAAAACGTAAGAAAAATGAATGCATAAGGAAAAGAAACAAAAGGGCGGAATTGGTTTAAATGGTCTTTTGGACGGTTTTGTTAGTCAGATGGGTTCGGAATCTTAAAAGCAGTGTGTACGCGAAGGAGGAAAGTTGTTTCGAGTGCAAAAACGTGAAAAAAATGAATGCATAAGGAAAAGAAACAAAAGGGCGGTATTGGTTTAAATGGCTTTTTAGACAGTTTTGTGAGTCAGATGGGTTCGGAATCTTAAAAGCAGTGTGTACGCGAAGGAGGAAAGTTGTCTTGAGTGCAAAAACGTAAGAAAAATGAATGTATAAGGAAAAGAAACAAAAGGGCGGTATTGGTTTAAATGGCCTTTTTAACGATTTTGTGAGTCATATGGGTTCGGAATCATAAAAAAAGTGTGTACGCGAAGGAGTAAAGTTGTTTTGAGTGCAAAAACGTGGGAAAAATGAATGCATAAGGAAAAGAAACAAAAGGGCGGTATTGGTTTATTGGAGTTGAAGGAGGGAGTGTCTTGAGTGCAAAAACGTAAGAAAATGAATGTATAAGGAAAAGAAACAAAAGGGAGGTATTGGTTTAAATGGTCTTTTAGGCGATTTTGTGAGTCAGATGGGTTCGGAATCATAAAAACAGTGTGTACGCGAAGGAGGAAAGTTGTCTTGAGTGCAAAAACGTAAGAAAAATGAATGTATAAGGAAAAGAAACAAAAGGGCGGTATTGGTTTAAATGGCCTTTTTAACGATTTTGTGAGTCATATGGGTTCGGAATCATAAAAAAAGTGTGTACTCGAAGGAGTAAAGTTGTTTTGAGTGCAAAAACGTGGGAAAAATGAATGCATAAGGAAAAGAAACAAAAGGGCGTATTGGTTTAAATGGCTTTTTAGACAGTTTTGTGAGTCAGATGGGTTCGGAATCTTAAAAACAGTGTGTACGCGAAGGAGGAAAGTTGTCTTGGGTGCAAAAACGTAAGAAAAATGAATGCATAAGGAAAAGAAACAAAAGGGCGGTATTTGTTTAAATGGCTTTTTAGACAGTTTTGTGAGTCAGATGTGTTCTGAATCTTAAAAACAGTGTGTACGCGAAAGAGGAAAGATGTCTTGAGTGCAAAAACGTAAGAAAAATGAATGCATAAGGAAAAGAAACAAAAGGGCGGAATTGGTTTAAATGGTCTTTTGGACGGTTTTGTTAGTCAGATGGGTTCGGAATCTTAAAAGCAGTGTGTACGCGAAGGAGGAAAGTTGTTTCGAGTGCAAAAACGTGAAAAAAATGAATGCATAAGGAAAAGAAACAAAAGGGCGGTATTGGTTTAAATGGCTTTTTAGACAGTTTTGTGAGTCAGATGGGTTCGGAATCTTAAAAGCAGTGTGTACGCGAAGGAGGAAAGTTGTCTTGAGTGCAAAAACGTAAGAAAAATGAATCATAAAAACAGTGTGTACGCGAAGGAGGGAAGTTGTCCTGAGTGCAAAAACGTAAGAAAATGAATGTATAAGGAAAAGAAACAAAAGGGCGTTATTGGTTTAAATGGCTTTTTAGACAGTTTTGTGATTCAGATGGGTTCGGAATCTTAAAAACAGTGTGTACGCGAAGGAGGAAAGTTGTCTTGGGTGCAAAAACGTGAAAAAAATGAATGTATAAGGAAAATAAACAAAAGGGAGGTATTGGTTTAAATGGTCTTTTAGGCGATTTTGTGAGTCAGATGGGTTCGGAATCTTAAAAACAGTGTGTACGAGAAGGAGGAAAGTTGGAAAAACGTGGAAAAAGTGAATGTATAAGGAAAAGAAACAAAAGGGCGGTATTGGTTTAAATGGCCTTTTTAACGATTTTGTGAGTCAGATGGGTTCGAAATCATAAAAACAGTGTGTACGCGAAGGAGGAAAGTTGTCTTGAGTGCAAAAACGTAAAAAAAATGAATGCATAAGGAAAAGAAACAAAAGGGCGGTATTGGTTTAAATGGTCTTTTAGACAGTTTTGTGAGTCAGATGGGTTCGGAATCTTAAAAACAGTGTGTACGAGAAGGAGGAAAGTTGGAAAAACGTGGAAAAAGTGAATGTATAAGGAAAAGAAACAAAAGGGCGGTATTGGTTTAAATGGCCTTTTTAACGATTTTGTGAGTCAGATGGGTTCGAAATCATAAAAACAGTGTGTACGCGAAGGAGGAAAGTTGTCTTGAGTGGAAGAACGTGAAAAAAATGAATGCATAAGGAAAAGAAACAAAAGGGCGGTATTGGTTTAAATGGCTTTTTAGACAGTTTTGTGAGTCAGATGGGTTCGGAATCTTAAAAGCAGTGTGTACGCGAAGGAGGAAAGTTGTCTTGAGTGCAAAAACGTGGGAAAAATGAATGCATAAGGAAAAGAAACAAAAAAGCGGTATTGGTTTAAATGGCTTTTTAGACAGTTTTGTGAGTCAGATGGGTTCGGAATCTTAAAAGCAGTGTGTACGCGAAGGAGGAAAGTTGTTTTGAGTGCAAAAACGTGGGAAAAATGAATGCATAAGGAAAAGAAACAAAAAAGCGGTATTGGTTTAAATGGCTTTTTAGACAGTTTTGTGAGTCAGATGGGTTCGGAATCTTAAAAACAGTGTGTACGCGAAGGAGGAAAGTTGTCTAGAGTGCAAAAACGTAAGAAAAATGAATGCATAAGGAAAAGAAACAAAAGGGTGGTATTGGATTAAATGGCCTTTTTAACGATTTTGTGAGTCAGATGGGTTCGGAATCATAAAAACAGTGTGTACGCGAAGGAGTAAAGTTGTTTTGAGTGCAAAAACGTGGGAAAAATGAATGCATAAGGAAAAGAAACAAAAGGGCGGTATTGGTTTAAATGGCTTTTTAGACAGTTTTGTGAGTCAGATGGGTTCGGAATCTTAAAAACAGTGTGTACGCGAAGGAGGAAAGTTGTCTTGAGTGCAAAAACGTAAGAAAAATGAATGTATAAGGAAAAGAAACAAAAGGGCGGTATTGGTTTAAATGGCCTTTTTAACGATTTTGTGAGTCATATGGGTTCGGAATCATAAAAAAAGTGTGTACTCGAAGGAGTAAAGTTGTTTTGAGTGCAAAAACGTGGGAAAAATGAATGCATAAGGAAAAGAAACAAAAGGGCGGTATTGGTTTAAATGGCTTTTTAGACAGTTTTGTGAGTCAGATGGGTTCGGAATCTTAAAAACAGTGTGTACGCGAAGGAGGAAAGTTTCCTAGAGTGCAAAAACGTAAGAAAAATGAATCATAAAAACAGTGTGTACGCGAAGGGGGGAAGTTGTCCTGAGTGCAAAAACGTGGGAAAATGAATGTATAAGGAAAAGAAACAAAAGGGCGTTATTGGTTTAAATGGCTTTTTAGACAGTTTTGTGAGTCAGATGGGTTCGGAATCTTAAAAACAGTGTGTACGCGAAGGAGGAAAGTTGTCTTGGGTGCAAAAACGTAAGAAAAATGAATGCATAAGGAAAAGAAACAAAAGGGTGGTATTGGATTAAATGGCCTTTTTAACGATTTTGTGAGTCAGATGGGTTCCGAATCATAAGAAAAGTGTGTACACGAAGGAGGAAAGATGTCTTGAGTTCAAAAACGTAAGAAAAATGAATGCATAAGGAAAAGAAACAAAAGGGCGGAATCGGTTTAAATGGTCTTTTGGACGGTTTTGTTAGTCAGATGGGTTCGGAATCTTAAAAGCAGTGTGTACGCGAAGGAGGAAAGTTGATTCGAGTGCAAAAACGTGAAAAAAATGAATGCATAAGGAAAAGAAACAAAAGGGCGGTATTGGTTTAAATGGCTTTTTAGACAGTTTTGTGAGTCAGATGGGTTCGGAATCTTAAAAGCAGTGTGTACGCGAAGGAGGAAAGTTGTCTTGAATGCAAAAACGTAAGAAAAATGAATGCATAAGAAAAAAAAAAGGGGCAGAATTGGTTTAAATGGCCTTGTAGACGCTTTTGTGAGACAGGTGGGTTCGAAATCATAAAAAAAGCGTTTACCAGAAGTAGGGAAGTTGGAAAAACGTTTAAAAAATGAATGTATGAGGAAAAGAAACAAAAGGGCGGTATTGGTTTAAATGGCTTTTTAGACAGTTTTGTGAGTCAGATGGGTTCGGAATCTTAAAAACAGTGTGTACGCGAAGGAGGAAAGTTGTCTAGAGTGCAAAAACGTAAGAAAAATGAATGCATAAGGAAAAGAAACAAAAGGGTGGTATTGGATTAAATGGCCTTTTTAACGATTTTGTGAGTCAGATGGGTTCGGAATCATAAAAAAAGTGTGTACTCGAAGGAGTAGTTTTGAGTGCAAAAACGTGGGAAAAATGAATGCATAAGGAAAAGAAACAAAAGGGCGGTATTGGTTTAAATGGCTTTTTAGACAGTTTTGTGAGTCAGATGGGTTCGGAATCTTAAAAACAGTGTGTACGCGAAGGAGGAAAGTTTTCTAGAGTGCAAAAACGTAAGAAAAATGAATCATAAAAACAGTGTGTACGCGAAGGGGGGAAGTTGTCCTGAGTGCAAAAACGTGGGAAAATGAATGTATAAGGAAAAGAAACAAAAGGGCGTTATTGGTTTAAATGGCTTTTTAGACAGTTTTGTGAGTCAGATGGGTTCGGAATCTTAAAAACAGTGTGTACGCGAAGGAGGAAAGTTGTCTTGGGTGCAAAAACGTAAGAAAAATGAATGCATAAGGAAAAGAAACAAAAGGGTGGTATTGGATTAAATGGCCTTTTTAACGATTTTGTGAGTCAGATGGGTTCCGAATCATAAGAAAAGTGTGTACACGAAGGAGGAAAGATGTCTTGAGTTCAAAAACGTAAGAAAAATGAATGCATAAGGAAAAGAAACAAAAGGGCGGAATCGGTTTAAATGGTCTTTTGGACGGTTTTGTTAGTCAGATGGGTTCGGAATCTTAAAAGCAGTGTGTACGCGAAGGAGGAAAGTTGATTCGAGTGCAAAAACGTGAAAAAAATGAATGCATAAGGAAAAGAAACAAAAGGGCGGTATTGGTTTAAATGGCTTTTTAGACAGTTTTGTGGGTCAGATGGGTTCGGAATCTTAAAAGCAGTGTGTACGCGAAGGAGGAAAGTTGTCTTGAATGCAAAAACGTAAGAAAAATGAATGCATAAGAAAAAAAAAAGGGGCAGAATTGGTTTAAATGGCCTTGTAGACGCTTTTGTGAGACAGGTGGGTTCGAAATCATAAAAAAAGCGTTTACCAGAAGTAGGGAAGTTGGAAAAACGTTTAAAAAATGAATGTATGAGGAAAAGAAACAAAAGGGCGGTATTGGTTTAAATGGCTTTTTAGACAGTTTTGTGAGTCAGATGGGTTCGGAATCTTAAAAGCAGTGTGTACGCGAAGGAGGAAAGTTGTCTTGAGTGCAAAAACGTAAGAAAAATGAATGTATAAGGAAAAGAAACAAAAGGGCGGTATTGGTTTAAATGGTCTTTTAGGCGATTTTGTGAGTCAGATGGGTTCGGAATCATAAAAACAGTGTGTACGCGAAGGAGGGAAGTTGTCTTGAGTGCAAAAACGTAAGAAAATGAATGTATAAGGAAAAGAAACAAAAGGGAGGTATTGGTTTAAATGGTCTTTTAGGCGATTTTGTGAGTCAGATGGGTTCGGAATCATAAAAACAGTGTGTACGCGAAGGAGGGAAGTTGTCTTGAGTGCAAAAACGTAAGAAAATGAATGTATAAGGAAAAGAAACAAAAGGGAGGTATTGGTTTAAATGGTCTTTTAGGCGATTTTGTGAGTCAGATGGGTTCGGAATCATAAAAACAGTGTGTACGCGAAGGAGGAAAGTTGTCTTGAGTGCAAAAACGTAAGAAAAATGAATGTATAAGGAAAAGAAACAAAAGGGCGGTATTGGTTTAAATGGCCTTTTTAACGATTTTGTGAGTCATATGGGTTCGGAATCATAAAAAAAGTGTGTACTCGAAGGAGTAAAGTTGTTTTGAGTGCAAAAACGTGGGAAAAATGAATGCATAAGGAAAAGAAACAAAAGGGCGGTATTGGTTTAAATGGCTTTTTAGACAGTTTTGTGAGTCAGATGGGTTCGGAATCTTAAAAACAGTGTGTACGCGAAGGAGGAAAGTTTTCTAGAGTGCAAAAACGTAAGAAAAATGAATCATAAAAACAGTGTGTACGCGAAGGGGGGAAGTTGTCCTGAGTGCAAAAACGTGGGAAAATGAATGTATAAGGAAAAGAAACAAAAGGGCGTTATTGGTTTAAATGGCTTTTTAGACAGTTTTGTGAGTCAGATGGGCTCGGAATCTTAAAAACAGTGTGTACGCGAAGGAGGAAAGTTGTCTTGGGTGCAAAAACGTAAGAAAAATGAATGCATAAGGAAAAGAAACAAAAGGGCGGTATTTGTTTAAATGGCTTTTTAGACAGTTTTGTGAGTCAGATGTGTTCTGAATCTTAAAAACAGTGTGTACGCGAAGGAGGAAAGTTGTCTTGAGTGCAAAAACGTGAAAAAAATGAATGTATAAGGAAAAGAAACAAAAGGGAGGTATTGGTTTAAATGGTCTTTTAGGCGATTTTTGAGTCAGATGGGTTCGGAATCATAAAAACAGTGTGTACGCGAAGGAGGAAAGTTGTCTTGAGTGCAAAAACGTAAGAAAAATGAATGCATAAGGGAAAAAAAAAGGGCGGAATTGGTTTAAATGGGCTTGTAGACGCTTTTGTGAGTCAGGTGGGTTCGAAATCATAAAAAAAGTGTGTACCAGAAGGAGGGAAGTTGGAAAAACGTGGAAAAAATGAATGTATGAGGAAAAGAAACAAAAGGGCGGTATTGGTTTAAATGGCTTTTTAGACAGTTTTGTGAGTCAGATGGCTTCGGAATCTTAAAAACAGTGTGTACGAAAAGGAGGAAAGTTGAAAAACGTGGAAAAAGTGAATGTATAAGGAAAAGAAACAAAAGGGCGGTATTGGTTTAAATGGCCTTTTTAACGATTTTGTGAGTCATATGGGTTCGGAATCATAAAAAAAGTGTGTACGCGAAGGAGGAGAGTTGTTTTGAGTGCAAAAACGTGGGAAAAATCAATGTATAAGGAAAAGAAACAAAAGGGCGGTATTGGTTTAAATGGCTTTTTAGACGGTTTTGTGAGTCAGGTGGGTTCGGAATCTTAAAATCAGTGTGTACGCGAAGGAGGAAAGTTGTTTTGAGTGCAAAAACGTGGAAAAAATGAATGTATAAGTAAAAGAAACATAAGGGCGGTATTGGTTTAAATGGCTTTTTAGACAGTTTTGTGAGTCAGATGGGTTCGGAATCTTAAAAACAGTGTGTACACGAAGGAGGAAAAATGTCTAGAGTGCAAAAACGTAAGAAAAATGAATGCATAAGGAAAAGAAACAAAAGGGTTGTATTGGATTAAATGGCCTTTTTAACGATTTTGTGAGTCAGATGGGTTCCGAATCATAAGAAAAGTGTGTACACGAAGGAGGAAAGATGTCTTGAGTTCAAAAACGTAAGAAAAATGAATGCATAAGGAAAAGAAACAAAAGGGCGGAATCGGTTTAAATGGTCTTTTGGACGGTTTTGTTAGTCAGATGGGTTCGGAATCTTAAAAGCAGTGTGTACGCGAAGGAGTAAAGTTGATTCGAGTGCAAAAACGTGAAAAAAATGAATGCATAAGGAAAAGAAACAAAAGGGCGGTATTGGTTTAAATGGCTTTTTAGACAGTTTTGTGAGCCAGATGGGTTCGGAATCTTAAAAGCAGTGTGTACGCGAAGGAGGAAAGTTGTCTTGAATGCAAAAACGTAAGAAAAATGAATGCATAAGAAAAAAAAAAGGGGCAGAATTGGTTTAAATGGCCTTGTAGACGCTTTTGTGAGACAGGTGGGTTCGAAATCATAAAAAAAGCGTGTACCAGAAGTAGGGAAGTTGGAAAAACGTTTAAAAAATGAATGTATGAGGAAAAGAAACAAAAGGGCGGTATTGGTTTAAATGACTTTTTAGACAGTTTTGTGAGTCAGATGGGTTCGGAATCTTAAAAACAGTGTGTACGAGAAGGAGGAAAGTTGGAAAAACGTGGAAAAAGTGAATGTATAAGGAAAAGAAACAAAAGGGCGGTATTGGTTTAAATGGCTTTTGTAACGATTTTGTGAGTCAGATGGGTTCAAAATCATAAAAACAGTTCCGAATCATAAAAAAAGTGTGTACGCGAAGGAGGAAAGTTGTCTTCAGTGCAAAAACGTGAAAAAAATGAATGCATAAGGAAAAGAAACAAAAGGGCGGTATTGGTTTAAATGGCTTTTTAGACAGTTTTGTGAGTCAGATGGGTTCGGAATCTTAAAAACAGTGTGTACGCGAAGGAGGAAAGTTTTCTAGAGTGCAAAAACATAAGAAAAATGAATCATAAAAACAGTGTGTACGCGAAGGAGGGAAGTTGTCCTGAGTGCAAAAACGTAAGAAAATGAATGTATAAGGAAAAGAAACAAAAGGGCGTTATTGGTTTAAATGGCTTTTTAGACAGTTTTGTGAGTCAGATGGGTTCGGAATCTTAAAAACAGTGTGTACGCGAAGGAGGAAAGTTGTCTTGGGTGCAAAAACGTGAAAAAAATGAATGTATAAGGAAAAGAAACAAAAGGGAGGTATTGGTTTAAATGGTCTTTTAGGCGATTTTGTGAGTCAGATGGGTTCGGAATCTTAAAAACAGTGTGTACGAGAAGGAGGAAAGTTGGAAAAACGTGGAAAAATTGAATGTATAAGGAAAAGAAACAAAAGGGCGGTATTGGTTTAAATGGCCTTTTTAACGATTTTGTGAGTCAGATGGGTTCGAAATCATAAAAACAGTGTGTACGCGAAGGAGGAAAGTTGTCTTGAGTGCAAAAACGTGAAAAAAATGAATGCATAAGGAAAAGAAACAAAAGGGCGGTATTGGTTTAAATGGTCTTTTAGACAGTTTTGTGAGTCAGATGGGTTCGGAATCTTAAAAACAGTGTGTACGAGAAGGAGGAAAGTTGGAAAAACGTGGAAAAAGTGAATGTATAAGGAAAAGAAACAAAAGGGCGGTATTGGTTTAAATGGCCTTTTTAACGATTTTGTGAGTCAGATGGGTTCGAAATCATAAAAACAGTGTGTACGCGAAGGAGGAAAGTTGTCTTGAGTGGAAGAACGTGAAAAAAATGAATGCATAAGGAAAAGAAACAAAAGGGCGGTATTGGTTTAAATGGCTTTTTAGACAGTTTTGTGAGTCAGATGGGTTCGGAATCTTAAAAGCAGTGTGTACGCGAAGAGGAAAGTTGTCTTGAGTGCAAAAACGTAAGAAAAATGAATGTATAAGGAAAAGAAACAAAAGGGCGGTATTGGTTTAAATGGCCTTTTTAACGATTTTGTGAGTCATATGGGTTCGGAATCATAAAAAAAGTGTGTACGCGAAGGAGTAAAGTTGTTTTGAGTGCAAAAACGTGGGAAAAATGAATGCATAAGGAAAAGAAACAAAAGGGCGGTATTGGTTTAAATGGCTTTTTAGACAGTTTTGTGAGTCAGATGGGTTCGGAATCTTAAAAACAATGTGTACGCGAAATAGGAAAGTTGTCTAGAGTGCAAAAACGTAAGAAAAATGAATGCATAAGGAAAAGAAACAAAAGGGTGGTATTGGATTAAATGGCCTTTTTAACGATTTTGTGAGTCAGATGGGTTCGGAATCATAAAAACAGTGTGTACGCGAAGGAGGGAAGTTGTCTTGAGTGCAAAAACGTAAGAAAATGAATGTATAAGGAAAAGAAACAAAAGGGAGGTATTGGTTTAAATGGTCTTTTAGGCGATTTTGCGAGTCAGATGGGTTCGGAATCATAAAAACAGTGTGTACGCGAAGGAGGAAAGTTGTCTTGAGTGCAAAAACGTAAGAAAAATGAATGTATAAGGAAAAGAAACAAAAGGGCGGTATTGGTTTAAATGGCTTTTTAGACAGTTTTGTGAGTCAGATGGGTTCGGAATCTTAAAAACAGTGTGTACGCGAAGGAGGAAAGTTTTCTAGAGTGCAAAAACGTAAGAAAAATGAATCATAAAAACAGTGTGTACGCGAAGGGGGGAAGATGTCCTGAGTGCAAAAACGTGGGAAAATGAATGTATAAGGAAAAGAAACAAAAGGGCGTTATTGGTTTAAATGGCTTTTTAGACAGTTTTGTGAGTCAGATGGGTTCGGAATCATAAAAAAAGTGTGTACGCGAAAGAGGAAAGATGTCTTGAATGCAAAAACGTAAGAAAAATGAATGCATAAGAAAAAAAAAGGGGCAGAATTGGTTTAAATGGCCTTGTAGACGCTTTTGTGAGTCAGATGGGTTCGGAATCATAAAAAAAGTGTGTACCAGAAGGAGGGAAGTTGGAAAAACGTGGAAAAAATGAATGTATGAGGAAAAGAAACAAAAGGGCGGTATTGGTTTAAATGGCTTTTTAGACAGTTTTGTGAGTCAGATGGCTTCGGAATCTTAAAAACAGTGTGTACGAAAAGGAGGAAAGTTGGAAAACGTGGAAAAAGTGAATGTATAAGGAAAAGAAACAAAAGGGCGGTATTGGTTTAAATGGCCTTTTTAACGATTTTGTGAGTCATATGGGTTCGGAATCATAAAAAAAGTGTGTACGCGAAGGAGGAAAGTTGTTTTGAGTGCAAAAACGTGGGAAAAATCAATGTATAAGGAAAAGAAACAAAAGGGCGGTATTGGTTTAAATGGCCTTTTTAACGATTTTGTGAGTCATATGGGTTCGGAATCATAAAAAAAGTGTGTACGCGAAGGAGTAAAATTGTTTTGAGTGCAAAAACGTGGGAAAAATGAATGCATAAGGAAAAATGAATGTATAAGGAAAAGAAACAAAAGGGCGTTATTGGTTTAAATGGCTTTTTAGACAGTTTTGTGAGTCAGATGGGTTCGGAATCTTAAAAACAGTGTGTACGCGAAGGAGGAAAGTTGTCTTGGGTGCAAAAACGTAAGAAAAATGAATGCATAAGGAAAAGAAACAAAAGGGCGGTATTTGTTTAAATGGCTTTTTAGACAGTTTTGTGAGTCAGATGGGTTCGGAATCTTAAAAACAGTGTGTACGCGAAAGAGGAAAGATGTCTTGAATGCAAAAACGTAAGAAAATGAATGCATAAGAAAAAAAAAGGGGCAGAATTGGTTTAAATGGCCTTGTAGACGCTTTTGTGAGTCAGATGGGTTCGGAATCATAAAAAAAGTGTGTACCAGAAGGAGGGAAGTTGGAAAAACGTGGAAAAAATGAATGTATGAGGAAAAGAAACAAAAGGGCGGTATTGGTTTAAATGGCTTTTTAGACAGTTTTGTGAGTCAGATGGCTTCGGAATCTTAAAAACAGTGTGTACGAAAAGGAGGAAAGTTGGAAAACGTGGAAAAAGTGAATGTATAAGGAAAAGAAACAAAAGGGCGGTATTGGTTTAAATGGCCTTTTTAACGATTTTGTGAGTCATATGGGTTCGGAATCATAAAAAAAGTGTGTACGCGAAGGAGGAAAGTTGTTTTGAGTGCAAAAACGTGGGAAAAATCAATGTATAAGGAAAAGAAACAAAAGGGCGGTATTGGTTTAAATGGCTTTTTAGACGGTTTTGTGAGTCAGGTGGGTTCGGAATCTTAAAATCAGTGTGTACGCGAAGGAGGAAAGTTGTTTTGAGTGCAAAAACGTGGAAAAAATGAATGTATAAGTAAAAGAAACATAAGGGCGGTATTGGTTTAAATGGCTTTTTAGACAGTTTTGTGAGTCAGATGGGTTCGGAATCTTAAAAACAGTGTGTACACGAAGGAGGAAAAATGTCTAGAGTGCAAAAACGTAAGAAAAATGAATGCATAAGGAAAAGAAACAAAAGGGTGGTATTGGATTAAATGGCCTTTTTAACGATTTTGTGAGTCAGATGGGTCCGAATCATAAGAAAAGTGTGTACACGAAGGAGGAAAGATGTCTTGAGTTCAAAAACGTAAGAAAAATGAATGCATAAGGAAAAGAAACAAAAGGGCGGAATCGGTTTAAATGGTCTTTTGGACGGTTTTGTTAGTCAGATGGGTTCGGAATCTTAAAAGCAGTGTGTACGCGAAGGAGGAAAGTTGATTCGAGTGCAAAAACGTAAAAATGAATGCATAAGGAAAAGAAACAAAAGGGCGGTATTGGTTTAAATGGCTTTTTAGACAGTTTTGTGAGTCAGATGGGTTCGGAATCTTAAAAGCAGTGTGTACGCGAAGGAGGAAAGTTGTCTTGAATGCAAAAACATAAGAAAAATGAATGCATAAGAAAAAAAAGGGGCAGAATTGGTTTAAATGGCCTTGTAGACGCTTTTGTGAGTCAGGTGGGTTCGAAATCATAAAAAAAGTGTGTACCAGAAGTAGGGAAGTTGGAAAAAGTTTAAAAAATGAATGTATGAGGAAAAGAAACAAAAGGGCGGTATTGGTTTAAATGACTTTTTAGACAGTTTTGTGAGTCAGATGGGTTCGGAATCTTAAAAGCAGTGTGTAGGCGAAGGAGGAAAGTTGTCTTGAGTGCAAAAACGTAAGAAAAATGAATGTATATGGAAAAGAAACAAAAGGGCGGTATTGGTTTAAATGGCCTTTTTAACGATTTTGTGAGTCATATGGGTTCGGAATCATAAAAAAAGTGTGTACGCGAAAGAGTAAAGTTGTTTTGAGTGCAAAAACGTCGGAAAAATGAATGCATAAGGAAAAGAAACAAAAGGGCGGTATTGGTTTAAATGGCTTTTTTGACAGTTTTGTGAGTCAGATGGGTTCGGAATCTTAAAAACAGTGTGTACGCGAAGGAGGAAAGTTGTCTAGAGTGCAAAAACGTAAGAAAAATGAATGCATAAGGAAAAGAAACAAAAGGGTGGTATTGGATTAAATGGCCTTTTTAACGATTTTGTGAGTCAGATGGGTTCGGAATCATAAAAACAGTGTGTACGCGAAGGAGGGAAGTTGTCTTGAGTGCAAAAACGTAAGAAAATGAATGTATAAGGAAAAGAAACGAAAGGGAGGTATTGGTTTAAATGGTCTTTTAGGCGATTTTGTGAGTCAGATGGGTTCGGAATCATAAAAACAGTGTGTACGAGAAGGAGGAAAGTTGTCTTGAGTGCAAAAACGTAAGAAAAATGAATGTATAAGGAAAAGAAACAAAAGGGCGGTATTGGTTTAAATGGCCTTTTTAACGATTTTGTGAGTCATATGGGTTCGGAATCATAAAAAAAGTGTGTACTCGAAGGAGTAAAGTTGTTTTGAGTGCAAACACGTGGGAAAAATGAATGCATAAGGAAAAGAAACAAAAGGGTTGTATTGGTTTAAATGGCTTTTTAGACAGTTTTGTGAGTCAGATGGGTTCGGAATCTTAAAAACAGTGTGTACGCGAAGGAGGAAAGTTTTCTAGAGTGCAAAAACGTAAGAAAAATGAATCATAAAAACAGTGTGTACGCGAAGGAGGGAAGTTGTCCTGAGTGCAAAAACGTAAGAAAATGAATGTATAAGGAAAAGAAACAAAAGGGCGTTATTGGTTTAAATGGTCTTTTAGGCGATTTTGTGAGTCAGATGGGTTCGGAATCATAAAAACAGTGTGTACGCGAAGGAGGAAAGTTGTCTTGAGTGCAAAAACGTAAGAAAAATGAATGCATAAGGAAAAGAAACAAAAGGGCGGTATTGGTTTAAATGGCTTTTTAGACAGTTTTGTGAGTCAGATGGGTTCGGAATCTTAAAAACAGTGTGTACGCGAAGGAGGAAAGTTGTCTAGAGTGCAAAAACGTAAGAAAAACGAATGCATAAGGAAAAGAAACAAAAGGGTGGTATTGGATTAAATGGCCTTTTTAACGATTTTGTGAGTCAGATGGGTTCCGAATCATAAAAAAAGTGTGTACACGAAGGAGGAAAGATGTCTTGAGTGCAAAAACGTAAGAAAAATGAATGCATAAGGAAAAGAAACAAAAGGGCGGAATTGGTTTAAATGGTCTTTTGGACGGTTTTGTTAGTCAGATGGGTTCGGAATCTTAAAAGCAGTGTGTACGCGAAGGAGGAAAGTTGTTTCGAGTGCAAAAACGTGAAAAAAAATGAATGCATAAGGAAAGGGCGGTATTGGTTTAAATGGCTTTTTAGACAGTTTTGAGAGTCAGATGGGTTCGGAATCTTAAAAGCAGTGTGTACGCGAAGGAGGAAAGTTGTCTTGAGTGCAAACACGTAAGAAAAATGAATGCATAAGAAAAAAAAAGGGGCAGAATTGGTTTAAATGGCCTTGTAGACGCTTTTGTGAGACAGGTGGGTTCGAAATCATAAAAAAAGCGTGTACCAGAAGTAGGGAAGTTGGAAAAACGTTTAAAAAATGAATGTATGAGGAAAAGAAACAAAAGGGCGGTATTGGTTTAAATGACTTTTTAGACAGTTTTGTGAGTCAGATGGGTTCGGAATCTTAAAAACAGTGTGTACGAGAAGGAGGAAAGTTGTCTTGAGTGCAAAAACGTAAGAAAAATGAATGTATAAGGAAAAGAAACAAAAGGGCGGTATTGGTTTAAATGACTTTTTAGACAGTTTTGTGAGTCAGATGGGTTCGGAATCTTAAAAGCAGTGTGTAGGCGAAGGAGGAAAGTTGTCTTGAGTGCAAAAACGTAAGAAAAATGAATGTATAAGGAAAAGAAACAAAAGGGCGGTATTGGTTTAAATGGCCTTTTTAACGATTTTGTGAGTCATATGGGTTCGGAATCATAAAAAAAGTGTGTACGCGAAAGAGTAAAGTTGTTTTGAGTGCAAAAACGTCGGAAAAATGAATGCATAAGGAAAAGAAACAAAAGGGCGGTATTGGTTTAAATGGCTTTTTTGACAGTTTTGTGAGTCAGATGGGTTCGGAATCTTAAAAACAGTGTGTACGCGAAGGAGGAAAGTTGTCTAGAGTGCAAAAACGTAAGAAAAATGAATGCATAAGGAAAAGAAACAAAAGGGTGGTATTGGATTAAATGGCCTTTTTAACGATTTTGTGAGTCAGATGGGTTCGGAATCATAAAAACAGTGTGTACGCGAAGGAGGGAAGTTGTCTTGAGTGCAAAAACGTAAGAAAATGAATGTATAAGGAAAAGAAACGAAAGGGAGGTATTGGTTTAAATGGTCTTTTAGGCGATTTTGTGAGTCAGATGGGTTCAGAATCATAAAAACAGTGTGTACGAGAAGGAGGAAAGTTGTCTTGAGTGCAAAAACGTAAGAAAAATGAATGTATAAGGAAAAGAAACAAAAGGGCGGTATTGGTTTAAATGGCCTTTTTAACGATTTTGTGAGTCATATGGGTTCGGAATCATAAAAAAAGTGTGTACTCGAAGGAGTAAAGTTGTTTTGAGTGCAAACACGTGGGAAAAATGAATGCATAAGGAAGAGAAACAAAAGGGTTGTATTGGTTTAAATGGCTTTTTAGACAGTTTTGTGAGTCAGATGGGTTCGGAATCTTAAAAACAGTGTGTACGCGAAGGAGGAAAGTTTTCTAGAGTGCAAAAACGTAAGAAAAATGAATCATAAAAACAGTGTGTACGCGAAGGAGGGAAGTTGTCCTGAGTGCAAAAACGTAAGAAAATGAATGTATAAGGAAAAGAAACAAAAGGGCGTTATTGGTTTAAATGGTCTTTTAGGCGATTTTGTGAGTCAGATGGGTTCGGAATCATAAAAACAGTGTGTACGCGAAGGAGGAAAGTTGTCTTGAGTGCAAAAACGTAAGAAAAATGAATGCATAAGGAAAAGAAACAAAAGGGCGGTATTGGTTTAAATGGCTTTTTAGACAGTTTTGTGAGTCAGATGGGTTCGGAATCTTAAAAACAGTGTGTACGCGAAGGAGGAAAGTTGTCTAGAGTGCAAAAACGTAAGAAAAACGAATGCATAAGGAAAAGAAACAAAAGGGTGGTATTGGATTAAATGGCCTTTTTAACGATTTTGTGAGTCAGATGGGTTCCGAATCATAAAAAAAGTGTGTACACGAAGGAGGAAAGATGTCTTGAGTGCAAAAACGTAAGAAAAATGAATGCATAAGGAAAAGAAACAAAAGGGCGGAATTGGTTTAAATGGTCTTTTGGACGGTTTTGTTAGTCAGATGGGTTCGGAATCTTAAAAGCAGTGTGTACGCCAAGGAGGAAAGTTGTTTCGAGTGCAAAAACGTGAAAAAAAATGAATGCATAAGGAAAGGGCGGTATTGGTTTAAATGGCTTTTTAGACAGTTTTGAGAGTCAGATGGGTTCGGAATCTTAAAAGCAGTGTGTACGCGAAGGAGGAAAGTTGTCTTGAGTGCAAACACGTAAGAAAAATGAATGCATAAGAAAAAAAAAGGGGCAGAATTGGTTTAAATGGCCTTGTAGACGCTTTTGTGAGACAGGTGGGTTCGAAATCATAAAAAAAGCGTGTACCAGAAGTAGGGAAGTTGGAAAAACGTTTAAAAAATGAATGTATGAGGAAAAGAAACAAAAGGGCGGTATTGGTTTAAATGACTTTTTAGACAGTTTTGTGAGTCAGATGGGTTCGGAATCTTAAAAACAGTGTGTACGAGAAGGAGGAAAGTTGGAAAAACGTGGAAAAAGTGAATGTATAAGGAAAAGAAACAAAAGGGCGGTATTGGTTTAAATGGCTTTTGTAACGATTTTGTGAGTCAGATGGGTTCAAAATCATAAAAACAGTGTGTACGCGAAGGAGGAAAGTTATCTTCAGTGCAAAAACGTGAAAAAAATGAATGCATAAGGAAAAGAAACAAAAGGGCGGTATTGGTTTAAATGGCTTTTTAGACAGTTTTGTGAGTCAGATGGGTTCGGAATCTTAAAAACAGTGTGTACGCGAAGGAGGAAAGTTTTCTAGAGTGCAAAAACATAAGAAAAATGAATCATAAAAACAGTGTGTACGCGAAGGAGGGAAGTTGTCCTGAGTGCAAAAACGTAAGAAAATGAATGTATAAGGAAAAGAAACAAAAGGGCGTTATTTTTTTAAATGGCTTTTTAGACAGTTTTGTGAGTCAGATGGGTTCGGAATCTTAAAAACAGTGTGTACGCGAAGGAGGAAAGTTGTCTTGGGTGCAAAAACGTGAAAAAAATGAATGTATAAGGAAAAGAAACAAAAGGGAGGTATTGGTTTAAATGGTCTTTTAGGCGATTTTGTGAGTCAGATGGGTTCGGAATCTTAAAAACAGTGTGTACGAGAAGGAGGAAAGTTGGAAAAACGTGGAAAAATTGAATGTATAAGGAAAAGAAACAAAAGGGCGGTATTGGTTTAAATGGCCTTTTTAACGATTTTGTGAGTCAGATGGGTTCGAAATCATAAAAACAGTGTGTACGCGAAGGAGGAAAGTTGTCTTGAGTGCAAAAACGTGAAAAAAATGAATGCATAAGGAAAAGAAACAAAAGGGCGGTATTGGTTTAAATGGTCTTTTAGACAGTTTTGTGAGCAGATGGGTTCGGAATCTTAAAAACAGTGTGTACGAGAAGGAGGAAAGTTGGAAAAACGTGGAAAAAGTGAATGTATAAGGAAAAGAAACAAAAGGGCGGTATTGGTTTAAATGGCCTTTTTAACGATTTTGTGAGTCAGATGGGTTCGCAATCATAAAAACAGTGTGTACGCGAAGGAGGAAAGTTGTCTTGAGTGGAAGAACGTGAAAAAAATGAATGCATAAGGAAAAGAAACAAAAGGGCGGTATTGGTTTAAATGGCTTTTTAGACAGTTTTGTGAGTCAGATGGGTTCGGAATCTTAAAAGCAGTGTGTACGCGAAGAGGAAAGTTGTCTTGAGTGCAAAAACGTAAGAAAAATGAATGTATAAGGAAAAGAAACAAAAGGGCGGTATTGGTTTAAATGGCCTTTTTAACGATTTTGTGAGTCATATGGGTTCGGAATCATAAAAAAAGTGTGTACGCGAAGGAGTAAAGTTGTTTTGAGTGCAAAAACGTGGGAAAAATGAATGCATAAGGAAAAGAAACAAAAGGGCGGTATTGGTTTAAATGGCTTTTTAGACAGTTTTGTGAGTCAGATGGGTTCGGAATCTTAAAAACAATGTGTACGCGAAGGAGGAAAGTTGTCTAGAGTGCAAAAACGTAAGAAAAATGAATGCATAAGGAAAAGAAACAAAAGATTGGTATTGGATTAAATGGCCTTTTTAACGATTTTGTGAGTCAGATGGGTTCGGAATCATAAAAACAGTGTGTACGCGAAGGAGGGAAGTTGTCTTGAGTGCAAAAACGTAAGAAAATGAATGTATAAGGAAAAGAAACAAAAGGGAGGTATTGGTTTAAATGGTCTTTTAGGCGATTTTGTGAGTCAGATGGGTTCGGAATCATAAAAACAGTGTGTACGCGAAGGAGGAAAGTTGTCTTGAGTGCAAAAACGTAAGAAAAATGAATGTATAAGGAAAAGAAACAAAAGGGCGGTATTGGTTTAAATGGCCTTTTTAACGATTTTGTGAGTCATATGGGTTCGGAATCATAAAAAAAGTGTGTACTCGAAGGAGTAAAGTTGTTTTGAGTGCAAAAACATGTGAAAAATGAATGCATAAGGAAAAGAAACAAAAGGGCGGTATTGGTTTAAATGGCTTTTTAGACAGTTTTGTGAGTCAGGTGGGTTCGGAATCTTAAAAACAGTGTGTACGCGAAGGAGGAAAGTTTTCTAGAGTGCAAAAACGTAAGAAAAATGAATCATAAAAACAGTGTGTACGCGAAGGGGGAAAGATGTCCTGAGTGCAAAAACGTGGGAAAATGAATGTATAAGGAAAAGAAACAAAAGGGCGTTATTGGTTTAAATGGCTTTTTAGACAGTTTTGTGAGTCAGATGGGTTCGGAATCTTAAAAACAGTGTGTACGCGAAGGAGGAAAGTTGTCTTGGGTGCAAAAACGTGAAAAAAATGAATGTATAAGGAAAAGAAACAAAAGGGAGGTATTGGTTTAAATGGTCTTTTAGGCGATTTTGTGAGTCAGATGGGTTCGGAATCATAAAAACAGTGTGTACGCGAAGGAGGAAAGTTGTCTTGAGTGCAAAAACGTAAGAAAAATGAATGCATAAGGGAAAAAAAAAAGGGCGGAATCTATATATTAATACGTGAAGCAAAAACTTTGTACCCCTTTTTACGAAAATTGCGCGGACGGAGGATTATGAAATTTCGCACACTTATAGTTTATATAGAGAAGAAGTGCAGAATGCTAATATTTTTTAAAAATACAACGACAAAGACGAGAAATTGGAACATTTGTGAAACGACAAAGGTGCAATTCAAAGCCTATATTATCGGGTTTTATTTCCAGATTAAAATTAGCATTTTCATTTTTTTATACTGTTGCCAAAATTTTGAAATTGCAATTAATAATAACAATGAGTTATTTTTTAAATAGCCAGTTTCATCTGAAAGAGTTATCGCAGAATGCTAATATTTTTTAAAAACACACAAGTTTTGCATTATATATATACTAATTAATCAACTCAACTCAACTCAACTCATTCAATTTGTATAGATCAGTTTCTAAAGAAATCAACCTAAAATAAAAAAAAATAACGATTTTTTCTACTGACGATGAAAGTTTTTTTCTACTTTTATTATGCCTCGACATAGAACATTAACGGGTCGGATTGAGAGACAAAGAAGAAGGAATCTATATTTGCGGACACATAATAATAATAGTAATGAAAATACAGAGGGCAAGAACGTCAAAGGGCAAGCCCTTTCGAGAAGGGCAAGAACGTCAAGCAATTGACAATGTAAGACACACAAAATTATTAGCATTTTTTGAATTGAATCGATCAGATCCATCAGCACGAGAATATAAGTATATTGAAATTCCTTTGCATTATGTGTGGGAAGATTCCCGAAAAAAAATGGAAGAAGAGAAGCCGTGGAGGTGATAAAATTATTACACGGATGTATGTAGTGTCACCAAAAGACATCGAACTTTTCCACTTACGATTGCTTTTATTACATGTTTGTGGTCCAAAATCATTTGAGGATGTTAGAACATACAATGGAATTATATACACTTCTTTTGTTGAAGCGTGCCATGCTCGCGGAATTGCTTCAAATGATAATGAATGGCGCGAATGTTTAAATGAAGCAAAAGAATTACATACACCAAAACAAATGCGGAATTTATTTGGTTACATTTGTGCAATAAATGTGCCAGCCAATGAATCAGCGTTATGGAATGAATTTAAAGTATATCTTAGTGAAGATTTTCTGAGACTTTATAACGAAGAAGCATCTTTTAATAGAGCTCTATTAGAAATTGATGATATTTTGAATGTTCATAATTTATCAGGTCAGATACTTGGTTTACCAGTTCCCACATACTCGCAGAGAATACAAGAAGCAAATACTATTGATATAATAGAGCAAGAGATGCTGTTTTGTGAGTATTATGAAGCTGCAAATATTGAACAGCGTAATCTCATTGATCAAGTGATTCGTGAAATTTTGTATCATGATACTGGATCCAATGTTTTTTGTTTAACCGCTCATGCAGGTTGTGGCAAAACATTCACTCAAACAGCAATTATTCACAAATTAAATTCGCTTAATCTTCGTTGTATTGCAACTGCGTTCAGTGGCATAGCTTCAACTTTATTACTTGGAGGTAGGACTTTACACAATGTGTTTAAATTGCCTATACCCATTTTAGAAAATTCTGTAGCAAATATTACTGCAAATAGTAGCTATGGTCGTTACATAAATTCATCATCATTGATAATTATTGATGAAGTTTCTATGTGCCCTTTGCAAGTGTTGAAAATCATAGACAGATTACTGCGGGATCTATCCGATGAAAATGATAAACACAAACCATTTGGAGGAAAAACGATACTTCTGTGCGGTGATTTTCGGCAAATCTTACCAGTTATCCCAAATGGATCACGTGGAACTTTAATTGAAAATTGTATCAAAAGTTGGCATGAATTTCTTTATTTTCATAAAGTTACATTTACTCGAAATATGAGAGCCTTACCAAATGAAATAGAATTTGTAGAATTCTTGAAAAAAATTGGTAATGATGAAGCCCCACAATTCCCTCAGTTTGGTGAAAATGTTATCGAAATACCTCAACAATTAATAGGAGATAAAAATAATATTATTGATGAGGTGTGTGGAAATATTTCCGAAAACATATTCTTAGAAAATATATTGAACTCCGTTATTTTAGCGCCTACAAATGATGATTGTACTTTGATTAATACTGATATACTTAATCAAATTCCTGGTGAACAGCGAACATATCATAGCTATGATAAAATAATTTGTGATAATGACAATGCCATCAATAACTATCCGGTAGAGTTTTTAAATTCTTTGACTATTAGTGGTTTACCACCACATAAGTTAGTATTGAAAGTTAATTGCATCGTTTTGCTGATCAGAAACTTAAATACAAAGGAAGCATTAGTCAATGGAACAAGAATGCGCATCAAATTTATGCATCGACATGCAATTGACTGCGAAGTTTTAACTGGGACCGCACGCAGTAAGAGAATTTTGATTCCACGTATAAATTTAACATACTCCGGAACTACTTTATCATTTAACCTTCAAAGAACTCAATTTCCTATAATACCTGCATTTGCGATGACAATAAACAAGTCTCAAGGACAAACATTCGAAAAAATTGGAATTTTATTGAATCGACCAGTTTTTACACATGGGCAATTGTATGTCGCAGCAAGTAGAGTTCGATCATTCGACGGTTTGAGATTTTATATTTCCGAATATAATGGTCAAGGACATTTAGCAAACGACGAAAGAGTTTTTACAAAAAACATCGTTTACAGAGAAGTTTTGTAACATTAATTAAATTATCGAAATATGTATGTCAAGTTCAATGGACAGCATTTTTTTTTTAATCGCATGTCTTTTTGTTTCAATAAAAAAAAAATTAAAAAAAGGCATTCTTTATTTTAATCATTTTTTTGTTTTTTTTTATTTAAATTTCATATAATTTTTTGAAAAAACTAGGTAAATTAACAGTGTAGCCTTGGCAAAATCTGTGATTATAGAAGTATAGTCTTTGACAATAGAACCTTAATAATGTTTAAACTTATAATTTTAATTAATTATGGTCGAATTTCGACCACTGGGCGACCACTAGTTGGTTTAAATGGGCTTGTAGACGCTTTTGTGAGTCAGGTGGGTTCGAAATCATAAAAAAAGTGTGTACCAGAAGGAGGGAAGTTGGAAAAATGTGGAAAAAATGAATGTATGAGGAAAAGAAACAAAAGGGCGGTATTGGTTTAAATAGCTTTTTAGACAGTTTTGTGAGTCAGATGGCTTCGGAATCTTAAAAACAGTGTGTACGAAAAGGAGGAAAGTTGGAAAACGTGGAAAAAGTGAATGTATAAGGAAAAGAAACAAAAGGGCGGTATTGGTTTAAATGGCCTTTTTAACGATTTTGTGAGTCATATGGGTTCGGAATCATAAAAAAAGTGTGTACGCGAAGGAGGAAAGTTGTTTTGAGTGCAAAAACGTGGGAAAAATCAATGTATAAGGAAAAGAAACAAAAGGGCGGTATTGGTTTAAATGGCTTTTTAGACGGTTTTGTGAGTCAGGTGGGTTCGGAATCTTAAAATCAGTGTGTACGCGAAGGAGGAAAGTTGTTTTGAGTGCAAAAACGTGGAAAAAATGAATGTATAAGTAAAAGAAACATAAGGGCGGTATTGGTTTAAATGGCTTTTTAGACAGTTTTGTGAGTCAGATGGGTTCGGAATCTTAAAAACAGTGTGTACACGAAGGAGGAAAGATGTCTTGAGTTCAAAAACGTAAGAAAAATGAATGCATAAGGAAAAGAAACAAAAGGGCGGAATCGGTTTAAATGGTCTTTTGGACGGTTTTGTTAGTCAGATTGGTTCGGAATCTTAAAAGCAGTGTGTACGCGAAGGAGGAAAGTTGATTCGAGTGCAAAAACGTGAAAAAAATGAATGCATAAGGAAAAGAAACAAAAGGGCGGTATTGGTTTAAATGGCTTTTTAGACAGTTTTGTGAGTCAGATGGGTTCGGAATCTTAAAAGCAGTGTGTACGCGAAGGAGGAAAGTTGTCTTGAGTGCAAAAAACGTAAGAAAAATGAATGTATAAGGAAAAGAAACAAAAGGGCGGTATTGGTTTAAATGGCCTTTTTAACGATTTTGTGAGTCATATGGGTTCGGAATCATAAAAAAAGTGTGTACACGGAGGAGTAAAGTTGTTTTGAGTGCAAAAACGTGGGAAAAATGAGTGCATAAGGAAAAGAAACAAAAGGGCGGTATTGGTTTAAATGGCTTTTTTGACAGTTTTGTGAGTCAGATGGGTTCGGAATCTTAAAAACAGTGTGTACGCGAAGGAGGAAAGTTGTCTAGAGTGCAAAAACGTAAGAAAAATGAATGCATAAGGAAAAGAAACAAAAGGGTGGTATTGGATTAAATGGCCTTTTTAACGATTTTGTGAGTCAGATGGGTTCGGAATCATAAAAACAGTGTGTACGCGAAGGAGGGAAGTTGTCTTGAGTGCAAAAACGTAAGAAAATGAATGTATAAGGAAAAGAAACGAAAGGGAGGTATTGGTTTAAATGGTCTTTTAGGCGATTTTGTGAGTTAGATGGGTTCGGAATCATAAAAACAGTGTGTACGCGAAGGAGGAAAGTTGTCTTGTGTGCAAAAACGTAAGAAAAATGAATGTATAAGGAAAAGAAACAAAAGGGCGGTATTGGTTTAAATGGCCTTTTTAACGATTTTGTGAGTCATATGGGTTCGGAATCATAAAAAAAGTGTGTACTCGAAGGAGTAAAGTTGTTTTGAGTGCAAAAACGTGGGAAAAATGAATGCATAAGGAAAAGAAACAAAAGGGCGGTATTGGTTTAAATGGCTTTTTAGACAGTTTTGTGAGTCAGATGGGTTCGGAATCTTAAAAACAGTGTGTACGCGAAGGAGGAAAGTTTTCTAGAGTGCAAAAACGTAAGAAAAATGAATCATAAAAACAGTACGCGAAGGGGGGAAGATGTCCTGAGTGCAAAAACGTGGGAAAATGAATGTATAAGGAAAAGAAACAAAAGGGCGTTATTGGTTTAAATGGCTTTTTAGACAGTTTTGTGAATCAGATGGGTTCGGAATCTTAAAAACAGTGTGTACGCGAAGGAGGAAAGTTGTCTTGGGTGCAAAAACGTAAGAAAAATGAATGCATAAGGAAAAGAAACAAAAGGGCGGTATTTGTTTAAATGGCTTTTTAGACAGTTTTGTGAGTCAGATGGGTTCGGAATCTTAAAAACAGTGTGTACGCGAAAGAGGAAAGATGTCTTGAGTGCAAAAACGTTAGAAAAATGAATGCATAAGGAAAAGAAACAAAAGGGCGGTATTGGTTTAAATGGCCTTTTTAACGATTTTGTTAGTCAGATGGGTTCGGAATCTTAAAAGCAGTGTGTACGCGAAGGAGGAAAGTTGTTTCGAGTGCAAAAACGTGAAAAAAATGAATGCATAAGGAAAAGAAACAAAAGGGCGGTATTGGTTTAAATGGCTTTTTAGACAGTTTTGTGAGTCAGATGGGTTCGGAATCTTAAAAGCAGTGTGTACGCGAAGGAGGAAAGTTGTCTTGAGTGCAAAAACGTAAGAAAAATGAATGTATAAGGAAAAGAAACAAAAGGGCGGTATTGGTTTAAATGGCCTTTTTAACGATTTTGTGAGTCATATGGGTTCGGAATCATAAAAAAAGTGTGTACACGAAGGAGTAAAGTTGTTTTGAGTGCAAAAACGTGGGAAAAATGAGTGCATAAGGAAAAGAAACAAAAGGGCGGTATTGGTTTAAATGGCTTTTTTGACAGTTTTGTGAGTCAGATGGGTTCGGAATCTTAAAAACAGTGTGTACGCGAAGGAGGAAAGTTTTCTAGAGTGCAAAAACGTAAGAAAAATGAATCATAAAAACAGTGTGTACGCGAAGGAGGGAAGTTGTCCTGAGTGCAAAAACGTAAGAAAATGAATGTATAAGGAAAAGAAACAAAAGGGCGTTATTGGTTTAAATGGTCTTTTAGGCGATTTTGTGAGTCAGATGGGTTCGGAATCATAAAAACAGTGTGTACGCGAAGGAGGAAAGTTGTCTTGAGTGCAAAAACGTAAGAAAAATGAATGCATAAGGAAAAGAAACAAAAGGGCGGTATTGGTTTAAATGGCTTTTTAGACAGTTTTGTGAGTCAGATGGGTTCGGAATCTTAAAAACAGTGTGTACGCGAAGGAGGAAAGTTGTCTAGAGTGCAAAAACGTAAGAAAAACGAATGCATAAGGAAAAGAAACAAAAGGGTGGTATTGGATTAAATGGCCTTTTTAACGATTTTGTGAGTCAGATGGGTTCCGAATCATAAAAAAAGTGTGTACACGAAGGAGGAAAGATGTCTTGAGTGCAAAAACGTAAGAAAAATGAATGCATAAGGAAAAGAAACAAAAGGGCGGAATTGGTTTAAATGGTCTTTTGGACGGTTTTGTTAGTCAGATGGGTTCGGAATCTTAAAAGCAGTGTGTACGCGAAGGAGGAAAGTTGTTTCGAGTGCAAAAACGTGAAAAAAAATGAATGCATAAGGAAAGGGCGGTATTGGTTTAAATGGCTTTTTAGACAGTTTTGAGAGTCAGATGGGTTCGGAATCTTAAAAGCAGTGTGTACGCGAAGGAGGAAAGTTGTCTTGAGTGCAAACACGTAAGAAAAATGAATGCATAAGAAAAAAAAAGGGGCAGAATTGGTTTAAATGGCCTTGTAGACGCTTTTGTGAGACAGGTGGGTTCGAAATCATAAAAAAAGCGTGTACCAGAAGTAGGGAAGTTGGAAAAACGTTTAAAAAATGAATGTATGAGGAAAAGAAACAAAAGGGCGGTATTGGTTTAAATGACTTTTTAGACAGTTTTGTGAGTCAGATGGGTTCGGAATCTTAAAAACAGTGTGTACGAGAAGGAGGAAAGTTGGAAAAACGTGGAAAAAGTGAATGTATAAGGAAAAGAAACAAAAGGGCGGTATTGGTTTAAATGGCTTTTGTAACGATTTTGTGAGTCAGATGGGTTCAAAATCATAAAAACAGTGTGTACGCGAAGGAGGAAAGTTGTCTTCAGTGCAAAAACGTGAAAAAAATGAATGCATAAGGAAAAGAAACAAAAGGGCGGTATTGGTTTAAATGGCTTTTTAGACAGTTTTGTGAGTCAGATGGGTTCGGAAACTTAAAAACAGTGTGTACGCGAAGGAGGAAAGTTTTCTAGAGTGCAAAAACATAAGAAAAATGAATCATAAAAACAGTGTGTACGCGAAGGAGGGAAGTTGTCCTGAGTGCAAAAACGTAAGAAAATGAATGTATAAGGAAAAGAAACAAAAGGGCGTTATTGGTTTAAATGGCTTTTTAGACAGTTTTGTGAGTCAGATGGGTTCGGAATCTTAAAAACAGTGTGTACGCGAAGGAGGAAAGTTGTCTTGGGTGCAAAAACGTGAAAAAAATGAATGTATAAGGAAAAGAAACAAAAGGGAGGTATTGGTTTAAATGGTCTTTTAGGCGATTTTGTGAGTCAGATGGGTTCGGAATCTTAAAAACAGTGTGTACGAGAAGGAGGAAAGTTGGAAAAACGTGGAAAAATTGAATGTATAAGGAAAAGAAACAAAAGGGCGGTATTGGTTTAAATGGCCTTTTTAACGATTTTGTGAGTCAGATGGGTTCGAAATCATAAAAACAGTGTGTACGCGAAGGAGGAAAGTTGTCTTGAGTGCAAAAACGTGAAAAAAATGAATGCATAAGGAAAAGAAACAAAAGGGCGGTATTGGTTTAAATGGTCTTTTAGACAGTTTTGTGAGCAGATGGGTTCGGAATCTTAAAAACAGTGTGTACGAGAAGGAGGAAAGTTGGAAAAACGTGGAAAAAGTGAATGTATAAGGAAAAGAAACAAAAGGGCGGTATTGGTTTAAATGGCCTTTTTAACGATTTTGTGAGTCAGATGGGTTCGCAATCATAAAAACAGTGTGTACGCGAAGGAGGAAAGTTGTCTTGAGTGGAAGAACGTGAAAAAAATGAATGCATAAGGAAAAGAAACAAAAGGGCGGTATTGGTTTAAATGGCTTTTTAGACAGTTTTGTGAGTCAGATGGGTTCGGAATCTTAAAAGCAGTGTGTACGCGAAGAGGAAAGTTGTCTTGAGTGCAAAAACGTAAGAAAAATGAATGTATAAGGAAAAGAAACAAAAGGGCGGTATTGGTTTAAATGGCCTTTTTAACGATTTTGTGAGTCATATGGGTTCGGAATCATAAAAAAAGTGTGTACGCGAAGGAGTAAAGTTGTTTTGAGTGCAAAAACGTGGGAAAAATGAATGCATAAGGAAAAGAAACAAAAGGGCGGTATTGGTTTAAATGGCTTTTTAGACAGTTTTGTGAGTCAGATGGGTTCGGAATCTTAAAAACAATGTGTACGCGAAGGAGGAAAGTTGTCTAGAGTGCAAAAACGTAAGAAAAATGAATGCATAAGGAAAAGAAACAAAAGGGTGGTATTGGATTAAATGGCCTTTTTAACGATTTTGTGAGTCAGATGGGTTCGGAATCATAAAAACAGTGTGTACGCGAAGGAGGGAAGTTGTCTTGAGTGCAAAAACGTAAGAAAATGAATGTATAAGGAAAAGAAACAAAAGGGAGGTATTGGTTTAAATGGTCTTTTAGGCGATTTTGTGAGTCAGATGGGTTCGGAATCATAAAAACAGTGTGAACGCGAAGGAGGAAAGTTGTCTTGAGTGCAAAAACGTAAGAAAAATGAATGTATAAGGAAAAGAAACAAAAGGGCGGTATTGGTTTAAATGGCCTTTTTAACGATTTTGTGAGTCATATGGGTTCGGAATCATAAAGAAAGTGTGTACTCGAAGGAGTAAAGTTGTTTTGAGTGCAAAAACGTGTGAAAAATGAATGCATAAGGAAAAGAAACAAAAGGGCGGTATTGGTTTAAATGGCTTTTTAGACAGTTTTGTGAGTCAGATGGGTTCGGAATCTTAAAAACAGTGTGTACGCGAAGGAGGAAAGTTTTCTAGAGTGCAAAAACGTAAGAAAAATGAATCATAAAAACAGTGTGTACGCGAAGGGGGAAAGATGTCCTGAGTGCAAAAACGTGGGAAAATGAATGTATAAGGAAAAGAAACAAAAGGGCGTTATTGGTTTAAATGGCTTTTTAGACAGTTTTGTGAGTCAGATGGGTTCGGAATCTTAAAAACAGTGTGTACGCGAAGGAGGAAAGTTGTCTTGAGTGCAAAAACGTGAAAAAAATGAATGTATAAGGAAAAGAAACAAAAGGGAGGTATTGGTTTAAATGGTCTTTTAGGCGATTTTGTGAGTCAGATGGGTTCGGAATCATAAAAACAGTGTGTACGCGAAGGAGGAAAGTTGTCTTGAGTGCAAAAACGTAAGAAAAATGAATGCATAAGGGAAAAAAAAAGGGCGGAATTGGTTTAAATGGGCTTGTAGACGCTTTTGTGAGTCAGGTGGGTTCGAAATCATAAAAAAAGTGTGTACCAGAAGGAGGGAAGTTGGAAAAATGTGGAAAAAATGAATGTATGAGGAAAAGAAACAAAAGGGCGGTATTGGTTTAAATGGCTTTTTAGACAGTTTTGTGAGTCAGATGGCTTCGGAATCTTAAAAACAGTGTGTACGAAAAGGAGGAAAGTTGGAAAACGTGGAAAAAGTGAATGTATAAGGAAAAGAAACAAAAGGGCGGTATTGGTTTAAATGGCCTTTTTAACGATTTTGTGAGTCATATGGGTTCGGAATCATAAAAAAAGTGTGTACGCGAAGGAGGAAAGTTGTTTTGAGTGCAAAAACGTGGGAAAAATCAATGTATAAGGAAAAGAAACAAAAGGGCGGTATTGGTTTAAATGGCTTTTTAGACGGTTTTGTGAGTCAGGTGGGTTCGGAATCTTAAAATCAGTGTGTACGCGAAGGAGGAAAGTTGTTTTGAGTGCAAAAACGTGGAAAAAATGAATGTATAAGTAAAAGAAACATAAGGGCGGTATTGGTTTAAATGGCTTTTTAGACAGTTTTGTGAGTCAGATGGGTTCGGAATCTTAAAAACAGTGTGTACACGAAGGAGGAAAGATGTCTTGAGTTCAAAAACGTAAGAAAAATGAATGCATAAGGAAAAGAAACAAAAGGGCGGAATCGGTTTAAATGGTCTTTTGGACGGTTTTGTTAGTCAGATTGGTTCGGAATCTTAAAAGCAGTGTGTACGCGAAGGAGGAAAGTTGATTCGAGTGCAAAAACGTGAAAAAAATGAATGCATAAGGAAAAGAAACAAAAGGGCGGTATTGGTTTAAATGGCTTTTTAGACAGTTTTGTGAGTCAGATGGGTTCGGAATCTTAAAAGCAGTGTGTACGCGAAGGAGGAAAGTTGTCTTGAGTGCAAAAACGTAAGAAAAATGAATGTATAAGGAAAAGAAACAAAAGGGCGGTATTGGTTTAAATGGCCTTTTTAACGATTTTGTGAGTCATATGGGTTCGGAATCATAAAAAAAGTGTGTACACGGAGGAGTAAAGTTGTTTTGAGTGCAAAAACGTGGGAAAAATGAGTGCATAAGGAAAAGAAACAAAAGGGCGGTATTGGTTTAAATGGCTTTTTTGACAGTTTTGTGAGTCAGATGGGTTCGGAATCTTAAAAACAGTGTGTACGCGAAGGAGGAAAGTTGTCTAGAGTGCAAAAACGTAAGAAAAATGAATGCATAAGGAAAAGAAACAAAAGGGTGGTATTGGATTAAATGGCCTTTTTAACGATTTTGTGAGTCAGATGGGTTCGG
Source organism: Salticus scenicus (assembly GCA_963930645.1). Lineage (NCBI taxonomy): Eukaryota > Metazoa > Arthropoda > Arachnida > Araneae > Salticidae > Salticus > Salticus scenicus. The sequence goes on along the minus strand of CAWVNO010002165.1, from coordinate 2,228,760 downwards.
AATCATAAAAACAGTGTGTACGCGAAGGAGGGAAGTTGTCTTGAGTGCAAAAACGTAAGAAAATGAATGTATAAGGAAAAGAAACGAAAGGGAGGTATTGGTTTAAATGGTCTTTTAGGCGATTTTGTGAGTCAGATGGGTTCGGAATCATAAAAACAGTGTGTACGCGAAGGAGGAAAGTTGTCTTGTGTGCAAAAACGTAAGAAAAATGAATGTATAAGGAAAAGAAACAAAAGGGCGGTATTGGTTTAAATGGCCTTTTTAACGATTTTGTGAGTCATATGGGTTCGGAATCATAAAAAAAGTGTGTACTCGAAGGAGTAAAGTTGTTTTGAGTGCAAAAACGTGTGAAAAATGAATGCATAAGGAAAAGAAACAAAAGGGCGGTATTGGTTTAAATGGCTTTTTAGACAGTTTTGTGAGTCAGATGGGTTCGGAATCTTAAAAACAGTGTGTACGCGAAGGAGGAAAGTTTTCTAGAGTGCAAAAACGTAAGAAAAATGAATCATAAAAACAGTGTGTACGCGAAGGGGGAAAGATGTCCTGAGTGCAAAAACGTGGGAAAATGAATGTATAAGGAAAAGAAACAAAAGGGCGTTATTGGTTTAAATGGCTTTTTAGACAGTTTTGTGAGTCAGATGGGTTCGGAATCTTAAAAACAGTGTGTACGCGAAGGAGGAAAGTTGTCTTGAGTGCAAAAACGTGAAAAAAATGAATGTATAAGGAAAAGAAACAAAAGGGAGGTATTGGTTTAAATGGTCTTTTAGGCGATTTTGTGAGTCAGATGGGTTCGGAATCATAAAAACAGTGTGTACGCGAAGGAGGAAAGTTGTCTTGAGTGCAAAAACGTAAGAAAAATGAATGCATAAGGGAAAAAAAAAAGGGCGGAATTGGTTTAAATGGGCTTGTAGACGCTTTTGTGAGTCAGGTGGGTTCGAAATCATAAAAAAAGTGTGTACCAGAAGGAGGGAAGTTGGAAAAATGTGGAAAAAATGAATGTATGAGGAAAAGAAAAAAAAGGGCGGTATTGGTTTAAATGGCTTTTTAGACAGTTTTGTGAGTCAGATGGCTTCGGAATCTTAAAAACAGTGTGTACGAAAAGGAGGAAAGTTGGAAAACGTGGAAAAAGTGAATGTATAAGGAAAAGAAACAAAAGGGCGGTATTGGTTTAAATGGCCTTTTTAACGATTTTGTGAGTCATATGGGTTCGGAATCATAAAAAAAGTGTGTACGCGAAGGAGGAAAGTTGTTTTGAGTGCAAAAACGTGGGAAAAATCAATGTATAAGGAAAAGAAACAAAAGGGCGGTATTGGTTTAAATGGCTTTTTAGACGGTTTTGTGAGTCAGGTGGGTTCGGAATCTTAAAATCAGTGTGTACGCGAAGGAGGAAAGTTGTTTTGAGTGCAAAAACGTGGAAAAAATGAATGTATAAGTAAAAGAAACATAAGGGCGGTATTGGTTTAAATGGCTTTTTAGACAGTTTTGTGAGTCAGATGGGTTCGGAATCTTAAAAACAGTGTGTACACGAAGGAGGAAAGATGTCTTGAGTTCAAAAACGTAAGAAAAATGAATGCATAAGGAAAAGAAACAAAAGGGCGGAATCGGTTTAAATGGTCTTTTGGACGGTTTTGTTAGTCAGATTGGTTCGGAATCTTAAAAGCAGTGTGTACGCGAAGGAGGAAAGTTGATTCGAGTGCAAAAACGTGAAAAAAATGAATGCATAAGGAAAAGAAACAAAAGGGCGGTATTGGTTTAAATGGCTTTTTAGACAGTTTTGTGAGTCAGATGGGTTCGGAATCTTAAAAGCAGTGTGTACGCGAAGGAGGAAAGTTGTCTTGAGTGCAAAAACGTAAGAAAAATGAATGTATAAGGAAAAGAAACAAAAGGGCGGTATTGGTTTAAATGGCCTTTTTAACGATTTTGTGAGTCATATGGGTTCGGAATCATAAAAAAAGTGTGTACACGGAGGAGTAAAGTTGTTTTGAGTGCAAAAACGTGGGAAAAATGAGTGCATAAGGAAAAGAAACAAAAGGGCGGTATTGGTTTAAATGGCTTTTTTGACAGTTTTGTGAGTCAGATGGGTTCGGAATCATAAAAACAGTGTGTACGCGAAGGAGGGAAGTTGTCTTGAGTGCAAAAACGTAAGAAAATGAATGTATAAGGAAAAGAAACGAAAGGGAGGTATTGGTTTAAATGGTCTTTTAGGCGATTTTGTGAGTCAGATGGGTTCGGAATCATAAAAACAGTGTGTACGCGAAGGAGGAAAGTTGTCTTGTGTGCAAAAACGTAAGAAAAATGAATGTATAAGGAAAAGAAACAAAAGGGCGGTATTGGTTTAAATGGCCTTTTTAACGATTTTGTGAGTCATATGGGTTCGGAATCATAAAAAAAGTGTGTACTCGAAGGAGTAAAGTTGTTTTGAGTGCAAAAACGTGGGAAAAATGAATGCATAAGGAAAAGAAACAAAAGGGCGGTATTGGTTTAAATGGCTTTTTAGACAGTTTTGTGAGTCAGATGGGTTCGGAATCTTAAAAACAGTGTGTACGCGAAGGAGGAAAGTTTTCTAGAGTGCAAAAACGTAAGAAAAATGAATCATAAAAACAGTACGCGAAGGGGGGAAGATGTCCTGAGTGCAAAAACGTGGGAAAATGAATGTATAAGGAAAAGAAACAAAAGGGCGTTATTGGTTTAAATGGCTTTTTAGACAGTTTTGTGAATCAGATGGGTTCGGAATCTTAAAAACAGTGTGTACGCGAAGGAGGAAAGTTGTCTTGGGTGCAAAAACGTAAGAAAAATGAATGCATAAGGAAAAGAAACAAAAGGGCGGTATTTGTTTAAATGGCTTTTTAGACAGTTTTGTGAGTCAGATGGGTTCGGAATCTTAAAAACAGTGTGTACGCGAAAGAGGAAAGATGTCTTGAGTGCAAAAACGTTAGAAAAATGAATGCATAAGGAAAAGAAACAAAAGGGCGGTATTGGTTTAAATGGCCTTTTTAACGATTTTGTTAGTCAGATGGGTTCGGAATCTTAAAAGCAGTGTGTACGCGAAGGAGGAAAGTTGTTTCGAGTGCAAAAACGTGAAAAAAATGAATGCATAAGGAAAAGAAACAAAAGGGCGGTATTGGTTTAAATGGCTTTTTAGACAGTTTTGTGAGTCAGATGGGTTCGGAATCTTAAAAGCAGTGTGTACGCGAAGGAGGAAAGTTGTCTTGAGTGCAAAAACGTAAGAAAAATGAATGTATAAGGAAAAGAAACAAAAGGGCGGTATTGGTTTAAATGGCCTTTTTAACGATTTTGTGAGTCATATGGGTTCGGAATCATAAAAAAAGTGTGTACACGAAGGAGTAAAGTTGTTTTGAGTGCAAAAACGTGGGAAAAATGAGTGCATAAGGAAAAGAAACAAAAGGGCGGTATTGGTTTAAATGGCTTTTTTGACAGTTTTGTGAGTCAGATGGGTTCGGAATCTTAAAAACAGTGTGTACGCGAAGGAGGAAAGTTGTCTAGAGTGCAAAAACGTAAGAAAAATGAATGCATAAGGAAAAGAAACAAAAGGGTGGTATTGGATTAAATGGCCTTTTTAACGATTTTGTGAGTCAGATGGGTTCGGAATCATAAAAACAGTGTGTACGCGAAGGAGGGAAGTTGTCTTGAGTGCAAAAACGTAAGAAAATGAATGTATAAGGAAAAGAAACGAAAGGGAGGTATTGGTTTAAATGGTCTTTTAGGCGATTTTGTGAGTCAGATGGGTTCGGAATCATAAAAACAGTGTGTACGCGAAGGAGGAAAGTTGTCTTGTGTGCAAAAACGTAAGAAAAATGAATGTATAAGGAAAAGAAACAAAAGGGCGGTATTGGTTTAAATGGCCTTTTTAACGATTTTGTGAGTCATATGGGTTCGGAATCATAAAAAAAGTGTGTACTCGAAGGAGTAAAGTTGTTTTGAGTGCAAAAACGTGGGAAAAATGAATGCATAAGGAAAAGAAACAAAAGGGCGGTATTGGTTTAAATGGCTTTTTAGACAGTTTTGTGAGTCAGATGGGTTCGGAATCTTAAAAACAGTGTGTACGCGAAGGAGGAAAGTTTTCTAGAGTGCAAAAACGTAAGAAAAATGAATCATAAAAACAGTACGCGAAGGGGGGAAGATGTCCTGAGTGCAAAAACGTGGGAAAATGAATGTATAAGGAAAAGAAACAAAAGGGCGTTATTGGTTTAAATGGCTTTTTAGACAGTTTTGTGAATCAGATGGGTTCGGAATCTTAAAAACAGTGTGTACGCGAAGGAGGAAAGTTGTCTTGGGTGCAAAAACGTAAGAAAAATGAATGCATAAGGAAAAGAAACAAAAGGGCGGTATTTGTTTAAATGGCTTTTTAGACAGTTTTGTGAGTCAGATGGGTTCGGAATCTTAAAAACAGTGTGTACGCGAAAGAGGAAAGATGTCTTGAGTGCAAAAACGTTAGAAAAATGAATGCATAAGGAAAAGAAACAAAAGGGCGGTATTGGTTTAAATGGCCTTTTTAACGATTTTGTTAGTCAGATGGGTTCGGAATCTTAAAAGCAGTGTGTACGCGAAGGAGGAAAGTTGTTTCGAGTGCAAAAACGTGAAAAAAATGAATGCATAAGGAAAAGAAACAAAAGGGCGGTATTGGTTTAAATGGCTTTTTAGACAGTTTTGAGAGTCAGATGGGTTCGGAATCTTAAAAGCAGTGTGTACGCGAAGGAGGAAAGTTGTCTAGAGTGCAAAAACGTAAGAAAAATGAATGCATAAGGAAAAGAAACAAAAGGGTGGTATTGGATTAAATGGCCTTTTTAACGATTTTGTGAGTCAGATGGGTTCGGAATCATAAAAACAGTGTGTACGCGAAGGAGGGAAGTTGTCTTGAGTGCAAAAACGTAAGAAAATGAATGTATAAGGAAAAGAAACGAAAGGGAGGTATTGGTTTAAATGGTCTTTTAGGCGATTTTGTGAGTCAGATGGGTTCGGAATCATAAAAACAGTGTGTACGCGAAGGAGGAAAGTTGTCTTGTGTGCAAAAACGTAAGAAAAATGAATGTATAAGGAAAAGAAACAAAAGGGCGGTATTGGTTTAAATGGCCTTTTTAACGATTTTGTGAGTCATATGGGTTCGGAATCATAAAAAAAGTGTGTACTCGAAGGAGTAAAGTTGTTTTGAGTGCAAAAACGTGGGAAAAATGAATGCATAAGGAAAAGAAACAAAAGGGCGGTATTGGTTTAAATGGCTTTTTAGACAGTTTTGTGAGTCAGATGGGTTCGGAATCTTAAAAACAGTGTGTACGCGAAGGAGGAAAGTTTTCTAGAGTGCAAAAACGTAAGAAAAATGAATCATAAAAACAGTACGCGAAGGGGGGAAGATGTCCTGAGTGCAAAAACGTGGGAAAATGAATGTATAAGGAAAAGAAACAAAAGGGCGTTATTGGTTTAAATGGCTTTTTAGACAGTTTTGTGAATCAGATGGGTTCGGAATCTTAAAAACAGTGTGTACGCGAAGGAGGAAAGTTGTCTTGGGTGCAAAAACGTAAGAAAAATGAATGCATAAGGAAAAGAAACAAAAGGGCGGTATTTGTTTAAATGGCTTTTTAGACAGTTTTGTGAGTCAGATGGGTTCGGAATCTTAAAAACAGTGTGTACGCGAAAGAGGAAAGATGTCTTGAGTGCAAAAACGTTAGAAAAATGAATGCATAAGGAAAAGAAACAAAAGGGCGGTATTGGTTTAAATGGCCTTTTTAACGATTTTGTTAGTCAGATGGGTTCGGAATCTTAAAAGCAGTGTGTACGCGAAGGAGGAAAGTTGTTTCGAGTGCAAAAACGTGAAAAAAATGAATGCATAAGGAAAAGAAACAAAAGGGCGGTATTGGTTTAAATGGCTTTTTAGACAGTTTTGAGAGTCAGATGGGTTCGGAATCTTAAAAGCAGTGTGTACGCGAAGGAGGAAAGTTGTCTTGAGTGCAAAAACGTGAAAAAAATGAATGTATAAGGAAAAGAAACAAAAGGGAGGTATTGGTTTAAATGGTCTTTTAGGCGATTTTGTGAGTCAGATGGGTTCGGAATCATAAAAACAGTGTGTACGCGAAGGAGGAAAGTTGTCTTGAGTGCAAAAACGTAAGAAAAATGAATGCATAAGGGAAAAAAAAAGGGCGGAATTGGTTTAAATGGGCTTGTAGACGCTTTTGTGAGTCAGGTGGGTTCGAAATCATAAAAAAAGTGTGTACCAGAAGGAGGGAAGTTGGAAAAACGTGGAAAAAATGAATGTATGAGGAAAAGAAACAAAAGGGCGGTATTGGTTTAAATGGCTTTTTAGACAGTTTTGTGAGTCAGATGGCTTCGGAATCTTAAAAACAGTGTGTACGAAAAGGAGGAAAGTTGGAAAACGTGGAAAAAGTGAATGTATAAGGAAAAGAAACAAAAGGGCGGTATTGGTTTAAATGGCCTTTTTAACGATTTTGTGAGTCATATGGGTTCGGAATCATAAAAAAAAGTGTGTACGCGAAGGAGGAAAGTTGTTTTGAGTGCAAAAAACGTGGGAAAAATCAATGTATAAGGAAAAGAAACAAAAGGGCGGTATTGGTTTAAATGGCTTTTTAGACGGTTTTGTGAGTCAGGTGGGTTCGGAATGTGTACGCGAAGGAGGAAATTTGTTTTGAGTGCAAAAACGTGGAAAAAATGAATGTATAAGTAAAAGAAACATAAGGGCGGTATTGGTTTAAATGGCTTTTTTGACAGTTTTGTGAGTCAGATGGGTTCGGAATCTTAAAAACAGTGTGTACGCGAAGGAGGAAAGTTGTCTAGAGTGCAAAAACGTAAGAAAAATGAATGCATAAGGAAAAGAAACAAAAGGGTGGTATTGGATTAAATGGCCTTTTTAACGATTTTGTGAGTCAGATGGGTTCGGAATCATAAAAACAGTGTGTACGCGAAGGAGGGAAGTTGTCTTGAGTGCAAAAACGTAAGAAAATGAATGTATAAGGAAAAGAAACGAAAGGGAGGTATTGGTTTAAATGGTCTTTTAGGCGATTTTGTGAGTCAGATGGGTTCGGAATCATAAAAACAGTGTGTACGCGAAGGAGGAAAGTTGTCTTGTGTGCAAAAACGTAAGAAAAATGAATGTATAAGGAAAAGAAACAAAAGGGCGGTATTGGTTTAAATGGCCTTTTTAACGATTTTGTGAGTCATATGGGTTCGGAATCATAAAAAAAGTGTGTACTCGAAGGAGTAAAGTTGTTTTGAGTGCAAAAACGTGGGAAAAATGAATGCATAAGGAAAAGAAACAAAAGGGCGGTATTGGTTTAAATGGCTTTTTAGACAGTTTTGTGAGTCAGATGGGTTCGGAATCTTAAAAACAGTGTGTACGCGAAGGAGGAAAGTTTTCTAGAGTGCAAAAACGTAAGAAAAATGAATCATAAAAACAGTACGCGAAGGGGGGAAGATGTCCTGAGTGCAAAAACGTGGGAAAATGAATGTATAAGGAAAAGAAACAAAAGGGCGTTATTGGTTTAAATGGCTTTTTAGACAGTTTTGTGAATCAGATGGGTTCGGAATCTTAAAAACAGTGTGTACGCGAAGGAGGAAAGTTGTCTTGGGTGCAAAAACGTAAGAAAAATGAATGCATAAGGAAAAGAAACAAAAGGGCGGTATTTGTTTAAATGGCTTTTTAGACAGTTTTGTGAGTCAGATGGGTTCGGAATCTTAAAAACAGTGTGTACGCGAAAGAGGAAAGATGTCTTGAGTGCAAAAACGTTAGAAAAATGAATGCATAAGGAAAAGAAACAAAAGGGCGGTATTGGTTTAAATGGCCTTTTTAACGATTTTGTTAGTCAGATGGGTTCGGAATCTTAAAAGCAGTGTGTACGCGAAGGAGGAAAGTTGTTTCGAGTGCAAAAACGTGAAAAAAATGAATGCATAAGGAAAAGAAACAAAAGGGCGGTATTGGTTTAAATGGCTTTTTAGACAGTTTTGAGAGTCAGATGGGTTCGGAATCTTAAAAGCAGTGTGTACGCGAAGGAGGAAAGTTGTCTAGAGTGCAAAAACGTAAGAAAAATGAATGCATAAGGAAAAGAAACAAAAGGGTGGTATTGGATTAAATGGCCTTTTTAACGATTTTGTGAGTCAGATGGGTTCGGAATCATAAAAACAGTGTGTACGCGAAGGAGGGAAGTTGTCTTGAGTGCAAAAACGTAAGAAAATGAATGTATAAGGAAAAGAAACGAAAGGGAGGTATTGGTTTAAATGGTCTTTTAGGCGATTTTGTGAGTCAGATGGGTTCGGAATCATAAAAACAGTGTGTACGCGAAGGAGGAAAGTTGTCTTGTGTGCAAAAACGTAAGAAAAATGAATGTATAAGGAAAAGAAACAAAAGGGCGGTATTGGTTTAAATGGCCTTTTTAACGATTTTGTGAGTCATATGGGTTCGGAATCATAAAAAAAGTGTGTACTCGAAGGAGTAAAGTTGTTTTGAGTGCAAAAACATGGGAAAAATGAATGCATAAGGAAAAGAAACAAAAGGGCGGTATTGGTTTAAATGGCTTTTTAGACAGTTTTGTGAGTCAGATGGGTTCGGAATCTTAAAAACAGTGTGTACGCGAAGGAGGAAAGTTTTCTAGAGTGCAAAAACGTAAGAAAAATGAATCATAAAAACAGTACGCGAAGGGGGGAAGATGTCCTGAGTGCAAAAACGTGGGAAAATGAATGTATAAGGAAAAGAAACAAAACGGCGTTATTGGTTTAAATGGCTTTTTAGACAGTTTTGTGAATCAGATGGGTTCGGAATCTTAAAAACAGTGTGTACGCGAAGGAGGAAAGTTGTCTTGGGTGCAAAAACGTAAGAAAAATGAATGCATAAGGAAAAGAAACAAAAGGGCGGTATTTGTTTAAATGGCTTTTTAGACAGTTTTGTGAGTCAGATGGGTTCGGAATCTTAAAAACAGTGTGTACGCGAAAGAGGAAAGATGTCTTGAGTGCAAAAACGTTAGAAAAATGAATGCATAAGGAAAAGAAACAAAAGGGCGGTATTGGTTTAAATGGCCTTTTTAACGATTTTGTTAGTCAGATGGGTTCGGAATCTTAAAAGCAGTGTGTACGCGAAGGAGGAAAGTTGTTTCGAGTGCAAAAACGTGAAAAAAATGAATGCATAAGGAAAAGAAACAAAAGGGCGGTATTGGTTTAAATGGCTTTTTAGACAGTTTTGAGAGTCAGATGGGTTCGGAATCTTAAAAGCAGTGTGTACGCGAAGGAGGAAAGTTGTCTTGAGTGCAAAAACGTGAAAAAAATGAATGTATAAGGAAAAGAAACAAAAGGGAGGTATTGGTTTAAATGGTCTTTTAGGCGATTTTGTGAGTCAGATGGGTTCGGAATCATAAATACAGTGTGTACGCGAAGGAGGAAAGTTGTCTTGAGTGCAAAAACGTAAGAAAAATGAATGCATAAGGGAAAAAAAAAGGGCGGAATTGGTTTAAATGGGCTTGTAGACGCTTTTGTGAGTCAGGTGGGTTCGAAATCATAAAAAAAGTGTGTACCAGAAGGAGGGAAGTTGGAAAAACGTGGAAAAAATGAATGTATGAGGAAAAGAAACAAAAGGGCGGTATTGGTTTAAATGGCTTTTTAGACAGTTTTGTGAGTCAGATGGCTTCGGAATCTTAAAAACAGTGTGTACGAAAAGGAGGAAAGTTGGAAAACGTGGAAAAAGTGAATGTATAAGGAAAAGAAACAAAAGGGCGGTATTGGTTTAAATGGCCTTTTTAACGATTTTGTGAGTCATATGGGTTCGGAATCATAAAAAAAAGTGTGTACGCGAAGGAGGAAAGTTGTTTTGAGTGCAAAAAACGTGGGAAAAATCAATGTATAAGGAAAAGAAACAAAAGGGCGGTATTGGTTTAAATGGCTTTTTAGACGGTTTTGTGAGTCAGGTGGGTTCGGAATGTGTACGCGAAGGAGGAAAGTTGTTTTGAGTGCAAAAACGTGGAAAAAATGAATGTATAAGTAAAAGAAACATAAGGGCGGTATTGGTTTAAATGGCTTTTTAGACGGTTTTGTGAGTCAGATGGGTTCGGAATCTTAAAAACAGTGTGTACACGAAGGAGGAAAAATGTCTAGAGTGCAAAAACGTAAGAAAAATGAATGCATAAGGAAAAGAAACAAAAGGGTGGTATTGGATTAAATGGCCTTTTTAACGATTTTGTGAGTCAGATGGGTTCCGAATCATAAGAAAAGTGTGTACACGAAGGAGGAAAGATGTCTTGAGTTCAAAAACGTAAGAAAAATGAATGCATAAGGAAAAGAAACAAAAGGGCGGAATCGGTTTAAATGGCTTTTTAGACAGTTTTTGAGTGAGATGGGTTCGGAATCTTAAAAACAGTGTGTACGCGAAGGAGGAAAGTTGATTCGAGTGCAAAAACGTGAAAAAAATGAATGCATAAGGAAAAGAAACAAAAGGGTGGTATTGGATTAAATAGCCTTTTTAACGATTTTGTGAGTCAGATGGGTTCCGAATTATAAAAAAAGTGTGTACCAGAAGTAGGGAAGTTGGAAAAACGTTTAAAAAATGAATGTATGAGGAAAAGAAACAAAAGGGCGGTATTGGTTTAAATGACTTTTTAGACAGTTTTGTGAGTCAGATGGGTTCGGAATCTTAAAAACAGTGTGTACGAGAAGGAGGAAAGTTGGAAAAACGTGGAAAAAGTGAATGTATAAGGAAAAGAAACAAAAGGGCGGTATTGGTTTAAATGGCTTTTTTGACAGTTTTGTGAGTCAGATGGGTTCGGAATCTTAAAAGCAGTGTGTACGCGAAGGAGGAAAGTTGTCTTGAGTGCAAAAACGTAAGAAAAATGAATGTATAAGGAAAAGAAACAAAAGGGCGGTATTGGTTTAAATGGCCTTTTTAACGATTTTGTGAGTCATATGGGTTCGGAATCATAAAAAAAGTGTGTACGCGAAGGAGTAAAGTTGTTTTGAGTGCAAAAACGGGGGAAAAATGAATGCATAAGGAAAAGAAACAAAAGGGCGGTATTGGTTTAAATGGCTTTTTAGACAGTTTTTGAGTGAGATGGGTTCGGAATCTTAAAAACAGTGTGTACGCGAAGGAGGAAAGTTGTCTAGAGTGCAAAAACGTAAGAAAAATGAATGCATAAGAAAAAGAAACAAAAGGGTGGTATTGGATTAAATGGCCTTTTTAACGATTTTGTGAGTCAGATGGGTTCCGAATCATAAAAAAAGTGTGTACGCGAAGGAGGAAAGTTGTTTTAAGTGCAAAAACGTGGGAAAAATCAATGCATAATTAAAAGAAACAAAAGGGCGGTATTGGTTTAAATGGCTTTTTAGACAGTTTTGTGAGTCAGATGGGTTCGGAATCTTAAAAACAGTGTGTACGCGAAGCAGGAAAGTTGTTTTGAGTGCAAAAACGTGAAAAAAATGAATGTATAAGGAAAAGAAACAAAAGGGAGGTATTGGTTTAAATGGTCTTTTAGGCGATTTTGTGAGTCAGATGGGTTCGGAATCATAAAAACAGTGTGTACGCGAAGGAGGAAAGTTGTCTTGAGTGCAAAAACGTAAGAAAAATGAATGCATAAGGAAAAGAAACAAAAGGGCGGTATTGGTTTAAATGGCTTTTTAGACAGTTTTGTGAGTCAGATGGGTTCGGAATCATAAAAACAGTGTGTACGCGAAGGAGGAAAGTTGTCTAGAGTGCAAAAACGTAAGAAAAATGAATGCATAAGGAAAAGAAACAAAAGGGTGGTATTGGATTAAATAGCCTTTTTAACGATTTTGTGAGTCAGATGGGTTCCGAATCATAAAAAAAGTGTGTACACGAAGGAGGAAAGTTGTCTTGAGTGCAAAAACGTAAGAAAAATGAATGCATAAGAAAAAAAAAAAATCTGATGTGGGCACCACATGACTTCCTTATACACTTTTAGAAATAATCATAATGTTAAAAAATATTGTCACTGGACCCGAAACAGTTGGCTAAAAATATTTTAAAAAAAATGCATGCATACGTAAAAAAATAAATAAATAAATAAATAAAATTGTGCCTTGAGGGGACTCATTTTAAAATCCTTGGGGGGGGGGACTCATGTCAAAGTTGTGCCTTGGGGGGACTCATGTCAAAGTTGGGCCTTGGGGAGCCTTATTTAAAAGTTGCACCTTGGGGGGACTCATGTCAAAGTTATGCCTTGGGGGGGACTCATGTCAAAGTTGTACCTTGGGGGGGACTCATGTGCCTTGTGGGGGACTCATGTACCTTGGGGGGGGACTCATGTCAAAGTTGTGCCTTGGGGGGACTCATGTCAAAGTTGTGCCTTGGGGGGGACTTCGGATCCGAAACAATTGGATAAAAGTGTTAAAAAATGCATTTTCACCGTGTTTCTGAACTATTCCGGAAGTTTCAAATCTCTAACTAGTCGGGAAGTTAGTTAAATAGATTTTCTGTTGAATCATATAAACGCTGCTAAAGGCAGCAGTGACACGAAGCAATTGGCTAAAAATATTTTAAAAATGCATTGTCACCGTGTTCTGAGCTTTTCTGGAAGTTTTAAATGTCTAGCTAGTCGGGAAGTTAGTTAAAAATCGATTGCAAGATTTGTACTGGTAACGCTGCCGAAGGCAGCAGGTATCGGAAACAGTTGGCCAAAAATATTAAAAAAACGCATTGTAAACGTGTTCTGAGCTTTTCTGAAAGTTTCAAATGTCTAGCTAGTCGGGAAGTCAGTTAAATTGCAAGATTTGTCCAAACCGTTTTTGAGTTATTACCGTTTTTTGATACATTATGGCCAAAACCAATGTATTTTTGGTCATTATGAACCTAATTTTCCTAAATATCTCCAAAATGGAAAATCATACAAAGTCCAAAAAGGGAGGTGCAGAACTATATGTTATAACAAACCTATGTACCAATTCGCAACTTTCTACGTTCAACCGTTTTTGAGTTATTACCGTTTTTTGATACATTATGGCCAAAACCTATGTATTTTTGTCATTATGAACCTAATTTTCCTAAATATCTCCAAAACGGAAAATCATACAAAGTCCAAAACGGGAGGTGCACAACTAGATGTTATAACAAACCTATGTACCAATTCGCAACTTTCTACGTCCAACCGTTTTTGAGTTATGCGACATACACACACACACAGAGACAGACACACACACACACATACAGACGTCACGAAAAATCGTGTAAAATCGCTTATATCTCTAAAACGAGAGCTCGTGTTCAGACGACACTTGCAGGTGTACAACTATACATCATGACAGTCACACGTATAAATTGGCAACATTCAGCGATCATTCGTTTTCGAGCAATGTGAAATACAAAATCCATTTCGCAAATCGGGATTACTATACTTCCTTATACTTTGTATAAGGAAGTAATAAATAAAAAATAAAATTGTGCCTTGAGGGGACTCATTTTAAAGTTGTGCCTTGGGGGGACTCATGTCAAAGTTGTACCTTGAGGGGGGGACTCATGTCAAAGTTGGGCCTTGGGGGGACTCATGTCAAAGTTGTACCTTGAGGGGGGGACTCATGTCAAAGTTGGGCCTTGGGGGGACTCATGTCAAAGTTGGGCCTTGAGGGGACTCATTTCAAAGTTGCGCCTTGGGGGGACTCATGTCAAAGTTGTGCCTTGGGGGGGGACTCATGTCAAAGTTGTACCTTGAGCGGGACTCATGTGCTTTGGGGGGGACTCATGTCAAAGTTGTGCCTTGGGGGGACTCATGTCAAAGTTGTGCCTTGGGGAAGGGACTCATGTCAAAGTTGTGCTTTGGGGGGGACTCATGTCAAAGTTGTGCCTTGGGGGGGACTCATGTCAACGTTGTATCTTGGGGGGGACTCATGTCAAAGTTGGGGGACATGTTAAAGTTGGGCCTTGGGGGGGGGGGATTTCGGATCCGAAACAATTGGATAAAAGTGTTAAAAAATGCATTTTCACCGTGTTTCTGAACTATTCCGGAAGTTTAATATCTCTAACTAGTCGGGAAGTTAGTTAAATAATTTTTCTGTTGAATCATATAAACGCTGCTGAAGGCAGCAGTGACACGAAGCAATTGGCTAAAAATATTTAAAAAATGCATTGTCACCGTGTTCTGAGCTTTTCTGGAAGTTTTAAATGTCTAGCTAGTCGGGAAGTTAGTTAAAAATCGATTGCAAGATTTGTACTGGTAACGCTGCCGAAGGCAGCAGGAATCGAAAACAGTTGGCCAAAAATATTAAAAAAACGCTTTGTCAACGTGTTCTGGGCTTTTCTGAAAGTTTCAAATGTCTAGCTAGTCGGGAAGTCAGTTAAATTGCAAGATTTGTCCAAACCGTTTTTGAGTTATTACCGTTTTTTGATACATTATGGCCAAAACCAATGTATTTTTGGTCATTATGAACCTAATTTTCCTAAATATCTCCAAAATGGAAAATCATACAAAGTCCAAAAAGGGAGGTGCAGAACTATATGTTATAACAAACCTATGTACCAATTCGCTACTTTCTACTTTCAACCGTTTTTGAGTTATTACCGTTTTTTGATACATTATGGCCAAAACCTATGTATTTTTGTCATTATGAACCTAATTTTCCTAAATATCTCCAAAACGGAAAATCATACAAAGTCCAAAAAGGGAGGTGCACAACTAGATGTTATAACAAACCTATGTACCAATTCGCAACTTTCTACGTCCAACCGTTTTTGAGTTATGCGACATACACACACACACACAGACACACACACATACAGACGTCACGAAAAATCGTGTAAAATCGCTTATATCTCTAAAACGAGAGCTCGTGTTCAGTCGACACTTGCAGGTGTACAACTATACATCATGACAGTCTCACGTATAAATTGGCAACATTCAGCGATCATTCGTTTTCGAGCAATGTGAAATACAAAATCCATTTCGCAAATCGGGATTACTATACTTCCTTATACTTTGTATAAGGAAGTAAAAAAGGGGCGGAATTGGTTTAAATGGTCTTTTAGGCAATTTTGTGAGTCAGATGGGTTCGGAATCTTAAAAACAGTGTGTACGCGAAGGAGGAAAGTTGTCTAGAGTGCAAAAACGTAAGAAAAATGAATGCATAAGGAAAAGAAACAAAAGGGTGGTATTGGATTAAATGGCCTTTTTAACGATTTTGTGAGTCAGATGGGTTCCGAATCATAAAAAAAGTGTGTACACGAACGAGGAAAGATGTCTTGAGTGCAAAAACGTAAGAAAAATGAATGCATAAGGAAAAGAAACAAAAGGGCGGAATTGGTTTAAATGGTCTTTTAGGCGATTTTGTGAGTCAGATGGGTTCGGAATCATAAAAACTGTGTGTACGCGAAGGAGGAAAGTTGTCTTGAGTGCAAAAACGTAAGAAAAATCAATGTATAATTAAAAGAAATCAAAGGGCGGCATTGGATTAAATGGCCTTTTTAACGATTTTGTGAGTCATATGGGTTCGGAATCATAAAAAAAGTGTGTACGCGAAGGAGGAAAGTTGTTTTGAGTGCAAAAACGTGGAAAAAATGAATGTATATGAAAAAGAAACAAAAGGGCGGTATTGGTTTAAATGGCCTTTTTAGACAGTTTTGTGAGTCAGATGGGTTCGGAATCTTAAAAACAGTGTGTACAAGGAGGAAAGTTGGAAAAACGTGGAAAAAGTGAATGTATAAGGAAAAGAAACAAAAGGGCGGTATTGGTTTAAATGGCCTTTTTAACGATTTTGTGAGTCATACGGGTTCGGAATCATAAAAAAACTGTGTACGCGAAGGAGGAAAGTTGTTTTGAGGGCAAAAACGTGGGAAAAATGAATGCATAAGGAAAAGAAACAAAAGGGCGGTATTGGTTTAAATGGCTTTTTAGACAGTTTTGTGAGTCAGATGGGTTCGGAATCTTAAAAACAGTGTGTACGCGAAGGAGGAAAGTTGTCTAGAGTGCAAAAACGTAAGAAAAATGAATGCATAAGGAAAAGAAACAAAAGGGTGGTATTGGACTAAATGGCCTTTTTAACGATTTTGTGAGTCAGATGGGTTCCGAATCATAAAAAAAGTGTGTACACGAAGGAGGAAAGATGTCTTGAGTGCAAAAACGTAAGAAAAATGAATGCATAAGGAAAAGAAACAAAAGGGCGGAATTGGTTTAAATGGTCTTATAGACGATTTTGTGAGTCAGATGGGTTCGAAATCATAAAAGCAGTGTGTACGCGAAGGAGGAAAGTTGTCTTGAGTGCAAAAACGTGAAAAAAATGAATGTA
This sequence comes from Salticus scenicus, assembly GCA_963930645.1. NCBI lineage: Eukaryota > Metazoa > Arthropoda > Arachnida > Araneae > Salticidae > Salticus > Salticus scenicus. The sequence continues at coordinate 2,212,530 of CAWVNO010002165.1, read as the reverse complement.
TAAGGAAAAGAAACAAAAGGGCGGTATTGGTTTAAATGGCTTTTTAGACAGTTTTTGAGTCAGATGGGTTCGGAATCTTAAAAACAGTGTGTACACGAAGGAGGAAAGTTGTCTAGAGTGCAAAAACGTAAGAAAAATGAATGCATAAGGAAAAGAAACAAAAGGGTGGTATTGGATTAAATGGCCTTTTTAACGATTTTGTGAGTCAGATGGGTTCCGAATCATAAAAAAAGTGTGTACACGAAGGAGGAAAGATGTCTTGAGTGCAAAAACGTAAGAAAAATGAATGCATAAGGAAAAGAAACAAAAGGGCGGAATTGGTTTAAATGGTCTTATAGACGATTTTGTGAGTCAGATGGGTTCGAAATCATAAAAACAGTGTGTACGCGAAGGAGGAAAGTTGTCTTGAGTGCAAAAACGTGAAAAAAATGAATGTATAAGGAAAAGAAACAAAAGGGAGGTATTGGTTTAAATGGCCTTTTTAACGATTTTGTGAGTCAGATGGGTTCCGAATCATAAAAAAAGTGTGTACACGAAGGAGGAAAGATGTCTTGAGTGCAAAAACGTAAGAAAAATGAATGCATAAGAAAAAGAAACAAAAGGGTGGTATTGGATTAAATGGCCTTTTTAACGATTTTGTGAGTCAGATGGGTTCCGAATCATAAAAAAAGTGTGTACGCGAAGGAGGAAAGTTGTTTTGAGTGCAAAAACGTGGGAAAAATCAATGCATAATTAAAAGAAACAAAAGGGCGGTATTGGTTTAAATGGCTTTTTAGACAGTTTTGTGAGTCAGATGGGTTCGGAATCTTAAAAACAGTGTGTACGCGAAGCAGGAAAGTTGTTTTGAGTGCAAAAACGTGAAAAAAATGAATGTATAAGGAAAAGAAACAAAAGGGCGTTATTGGTTTAAATGGCTTTTTAGACAGTTTTGTGAGTCAGGTGGGTTCGGAATCTTAAAAACAGTGTGTACGCGAAGCAGGAAAGTTGTTTTGAGTGCAAAAACGTGAAAAAAATGAATGTATAAGGAAAAGAAACAAAAGGGAGGTATTGGTTTAAATGGACTTTTAGGCGATTTTGTGAGTCAGATGGGTTCGGAATCATAAAAACTGTGTGTACGCGAAGGAGGAAAGTTGTCTTGAGTGCAAAAACGTAAGAAAAATGAATGCATAAGGAAAAGAAACAAAAGGGCGGTATTGGTTTAAATGGCTTTTTAGACAGTTTTGTGAGTCAGATGGGTTCGGAATCATAAAAACAGTGTGTACGCGAAGGAGGAAAGTTGTCTTGAGTGCAAAAACGTAAGAAAAATGAATGCATAAGGAAAAGAAACAAATGGGCGGTATTGGTTTAAATGGCTTTTTAGACAGTTTTGTGAGTCAGATGGGTTCGGAATCATAAAAACAGTGTGTACGCGGAGGAAAGTTGTCTAGAGTGCAAAAACGTAAGAAAAATGAATGCATAAGGAAAAGAAACAAAAGGGTGGTATTGGATTAAATAGCCTTTTTAACGATTTTGTGAGTCAGATGGGTTCCGAATCATAAAAAAAGTGTGTACACGAATGAGGAAAGTTGTCTTGAGTGCAAAAACGTAAGAAAAATGAATGCATAAGAAAAAAAAAAAAGGGCGGAATTGGTTTAAATGGTCTTTTAGGCGATTTTGTGAGTCAGATGGGTTCGGAATCATAAAAAAAGTGTGTACACGAACGAGGAAAGATGTCTTGAGTGCAAAAACGTAAGAAAAATGAATGCATAAGGAAAAGAAACAAAAGGGCGGAATTGGTTTAAATGGTCTTATAGACGATTTTGTGAGTCAGATGGGTTCGAAATCATAAAAACAGTGTGTACGCGAAGGAGGAAAGTTGTCTTGAGTGCAAAAACGTAAGAAAAATGAATGCATAAGGAAAAGAAACAAAAGGGCGGAATTGGTTTAAATGGTCTTTTAGGCGATTTTGTGAGTCAGATGGGTTCGGAATCATAAAAACTGTGTGTACGCGAAGGAGGAAAGTTGTCTTGAGTGCAAAAACGTAAGAAAAATGAATGCATAAGGAAAAGAAACAAAAGGGCGGTATTGGTTTAAATGGCTTTTTAGACAGTTTTGTGAGTCAGATGGGTTCGGAATCATAAAAACAGTGTGTACGCGAAGGAGGAAAGTTGTCTTGAGTGCAAAAACGTAAGAAAAATGAATGCATAAGGAAAAGAAACAAAAGGGCGGAATTGGTTTAAATGGTCTTATAGACGATTTTGTGAGTCAGATGGGTTCGAAATCATAAAAACAGTGTGTACGCGAAGGAGGAAAGTTGTCTTGAGTGCAAAAACGTGAAAAAAATGAATGTATAAGGAAAAGAAACAAAAGGGAGGTATTGGTTTAAATGGCCTTTTTAACGATTTTGTGAGTCAGATGGGTTCCGAATCATAAAAAAAGTGTGTACACGAAGGAGGAAAGATGTCTTGAGTGCAAAAACGTAAGAAAAATGAATGCATAAGAAAAAGAAACAAAAGGGTGGTATTGGATTAAATGGCCTTTTTAACGATTTTGTGAGTCAGATGGGTTCCGAATCATAAAAAAAGTGTGTACGCGAAGGAGGAAAGTTGTTTTGAGTGCAAAAACGTGGGAAAAATCAATGCATAATTAAAAGAAACAAAAGGGCGGTATTGGTTTAAATGGCTTTTTAGACAGTTTTGTGAGTCAGATGGGTTCGGAATCTTAAAAACAGTGTGTACGCGAAGCAGGAAAGTTGTTTTGAGTGCAAAAACGTGAAAAAAATGAATGTATAAGGAAAAGAAACAAAAGGGCGTTATTGGTTTAAATGGCTTTTTAGACAGTTTTGTGAGTCAGGTGGGTTCGGAATCTTAAAAACAGTGTGTACGCGAAGCAGGAAAGTTGTTTTGAGTGCAAAAACGTGAAAAAAATGAATGTATAAGGAAAAGAAACAAAAGGGAGGTATTGGTTTAAATGGACTTTTAGGCGATTTTGTGAGTCAGATGGGTTCGGAATCATAAAAACTGTGTGTACGCGAAGGAGGAAAGTTGTCTTGAGTGCAAAAACGTAAGAAAAATGAATGCATAAGGAAAAGAAACAAAAGGGCGGTATTGGTTTAAATGGCTTTTTAGACAGTTTTGTGAGTCAGATGGGTTCGGAATCATAAAAACAGTGTGTACGCGAAGGAGGAAAGTTGTCTTGAGTGCAAAAACGTAAGAAAAATGAATGCATAAGGAAAAGAAACAAATGGGCGGTATTGGTTTAAATGGCTTTTTAGACAGTTTTGTGAGTCAGATGGGTTCGGAATCATAAAAACAGTGTGTACGCGGAGGAAAGTTGTCTAGAGTGCAAAAACGTAAGAAAAATGAATGCATAAGGAAAAGAAACAAAAGGGTGGTATTGGATTAAATAGCCTTTTTAACGATTTTGTGAGTCAGATGGGTTCCGAATCATAAAAAAAGTGTGTACACGAATGAGGAAAGTTGTCTTGAGTGCAAAAACGTAAGAAAAATGAATGCATAAGAAAAAAAAAAAAGGGCGGAATTGGTTTAAATGGTCTTTTAGGCGATTTTGTGAGTCAGATGGGTTCGGAATCATAAAAAAAGTGTGTACACGAACGAGGAAAGATGTCTTGAGTGCAAAAACGTAAGAAAAATGAATGCATAAGGAAAAGAAACAAAAGGGCGGAATTGGTTTAAATGGTCTTATAGACGATTTTGTGAGTCAGATGGGTTCGAAATCATAAAAACAGTGTGTACGCGAAGGAGGAAAGTTGTCTTGAGTGCAAAAACGTAAGAAAAATGAATGCATAAGGAAAAGAAACAAAAGGGCGGAATTGGTTTAAATGGTCTTTTAGGCGATTTTGTGAGTCAGATGGGTTCGGAATCATAAAAACTGTGTGTACGCGAAGGAGGAAAGTTGTCTTGAGTGCAAAAACGTAAGAAAAATGAATGTATAATTAAAAGAAATCAAAGGGCGGCATTGGATTAAATGGCCTTTTTAACGATTTTGTGAGTCATATGGGTTCGGAATCATAAAAAAAGTGTGTACGCGAAGGAGGAAATTTGTTTTGAGTGCAAAAACGTGGAAAAAATTAATGTATATGAAAAAGAAACAAAAGGGCGGTATTGGTTTAAATGGCCTTTTTAGACAGTTTTGTGAGTCAGATGGGTTCGGAATCTTAAAAACAGTGTGTACGCGAAGCAGGAAAGTTGTTTTGAGTGCAAAAACGTGAAAAAAATGAATGTATAAGGAAAAGAAACAAAAGGGAGGTATTGGTTTAAATGGTCTTTTAGGCGATTTTGTGAGTCAGATGGGTTCGGAATCATAAAAACAGTGTGTACGCGAAGGAGGAAAGTTGTCTTGAGTGCAAAAACGTAAGAAAAATGAATGCATAAGGAAAAGAAACAAAAGGGCGGTATTGGTTTAAATGGCTTTTTAGACAGTTTTGTGAGTCAGATGGGTTCGGAATCATAAAAACAGTGTGTACGCGAAGGAGGAAAGTTGTCTAGAGTGCAAAAACGTAAGAAAAATGAATGCATAAGCAAAAGAAACAAAAGGGTGGTATTGGATTAAATAGCCTTTTTAACGATTTTGTGAGTCAGATGGGTTCCGATTCATAAAAAAAGTGTGTACACGGAGGAAAGTTGTCTTGAGTGCAAAAACGTAAGAAAAATGAATGCATAAGAAAAAAAAAAAGGGGCGGAATTGGTTTAAATGGTCTTTTAGGCGATTTTGTGAGTCAGATGGGTTCGGAATCTTAAAAACAGTGTGTACGCGAAGGAGGAAAGTTGTCTAGAGTGCAAAAACGTAAGAAAAATGAATGCATAAGGAAAAGAAACAAAAGGGCGGAATTGGTTTAATTGGTCTTATAGACGATTTTGTGAGTCAGATGGGTTCGAAATCATAAAAACAGTGTGTACGCGAAGGAGGAAAGTTGTCTTGAGTGCAAAAACGTAAGAAAAATGAATGCATAAGGAAAAGAAACAAAAGGGCGGTATTGGTTTAAATGGCTTTTTAGACAGTTTTGTGAGTCAGATGGGTTCGGAATCATAAAAACAGTGTGTACGCGAAGGAGGAAAGTTGTCTAGAGTGCAAAAACGTAAGAAAAATGAATGCATAAGGAAAAGAAACAAAAGGGTGGTATTGGATTAAATAGCCTTTTTAACGATTTTGTGAGTCAGATGGGTTCCGATTCATAAAAAAAGTGTGTACACGAAGGAGGAAAGTTGTCTTGAGTGCAAAAACGTAAGAAAAATGAATGCATAAGAAAAAAAAAAAAGGGGCGGAATTGGTTTAAATGGTCTTTTAGGCGATTTTGTGAGTCAGATGGGTTCGGAATCTTAAAAACAGTGTGTACGCGAAGGAGGAAAGTTGTCTTGAGTGCAAAAACGTGAAAAAAATGAATGCATAAGGAAAAGAAACAAAAGGGCGGTATTGGTTTAAATGGTCTTTTAGACAGTTTTGTGAGTCAGATGGGTTCGGAATCTTAAAAACAGTGTGTACGAGAAGGAGGAAAGTTGGAAAAACGTGGAAAAAGTGAATGTATAAGGAAAAGAAACAAAAGGGCGGTATTGGGTTAAATGGCCTTTTTAACGATTTTGTGAGTCAGATGGGTTCGAAATCATAAAAACAGTGTGTACGCGAAGGAGGAAAGTTGTCTTGAGTGGAAGAACGTGAAAAAAATGAATGCATAAGGAAAAGAAACAAAAGGGCGGTATTGGTTTAAATGGCTTTTTAGACAGTTTTGTGAGTCAGATGGGTTCGGAATCTTAAAAGCAGTGTGTACGCGAAGAGGAAAGTTGTCTTGAGTGCAAAAACGTAAGAAAAATGAATGTATAAGGAAAAGAAACAAAAGGGCGGTATTGGTTTAAATGGCCTTTTTAACGATTTTGTGAGTCATATGGATTCGGAATCATAAAAAAAGTGTGTACGCGAAGGAGTAAAGTTGTTTTGAGTGCAAAAACGTGGGAAAAATGAATGCATAAGGAAAAGAAACAAAAGGGCGGTATTGGTTTAAATGGCTTTTTAGACAGTTTTGTGAGTCAGATGGGTTCGGAATCTTAAAAACAATGTGTACGCGAAGGAGGAAAGTTGTCTAGAGTGCAAAAACGTAAGAAAAATGAATGCATAAGGAAAAGAAACAAAAGGGTGGTATTGGATTAAATGGCCTTTTTAACGATTTTGTGAGTCAGATGGGTTCGGAATCATAAAAACAGTGTGTACGCGAAGGAGGGAAGTTGTCTTGAGTGCAAAAACGTAAGAAAATGAATGTATAAGGAAAAGAAACAAAAGGGAGGTATTGGTTTAAATGGTCTTTTAGGCGATTTTGCGAGTCAGATGGGTTCGGAATCATAAAAACAGTGTGTACGCGAAGGAGGAAAGTTGTCTTGAGTGCAAAAACGTAAGAAAAATGAATGTATAAGGAAAAGAAACAAAAGGGCGGTATTGGTTTAAATGGCTTTTTAGACAGTTTTGTGAGTCAGATGGGTTCGGAATCTTAAAAACAGTGTGTACGCGAAGGAGGAAAGTTTTCTAGAGTGCAAAAACGTAAGAAAAATGAATGCATAAGGAAAAGAAACAAAAGGGCGGAATTGGTTTAAATGGTCTTTTAGGCGATTTTGTGAGTCAGATGGGTTCGGAATCTCAAAAACAGTGTGTACGCGAAGGAGGAAAGTTGTCTAGAGTGCAAAAACGTAAGAAAAATGAATGCGTAAGGAAAAGAAACAAAAGGGCGGTATTGGTTTAAATGGCTTTTTAGACAGTTTTGTGAGTCAGATGGGTTCGGAATCATAAAAACAGTGTGTACGCGAAGGAGGAAAGTTGTCTAGAGTGCAAAAACGTAAGAAAAATGAATGCATAAGGAAAAGAAACAAAAGAATGGTATTGGATTAAATAGCCTTTTTAACGATTTTGTGAGTCAGATGGGTTCCGAATCATAAAAAAAGTGTGTACACGAAGGAGGAAAGTTGTCTTGAGTGCAAAAACGTAAGAAAAATGAATGCATAAGTAAAAAAAAAAAGTGCGGAATTGGTTTAAATGGTCTTTTAGGCGATTTTGTGAGTCAGATGGTTTCGGAATCTTAAAAACAGTGTGTACGCGAAGGAGGAAAGTTGTCTAGAGTGCAAAAACGTAAGAAAAATGAATGCATAAGGAAAAGAAACAAAAGGGTGGTATTGGATTAAATGGCCTTTTTAACGATTTTGTGAGTCAGATGGGTTCCGAATCATAAAAAAAGTGTGTACACGAACGAGGAAAGATGTCTTGAGTGCAAAAACGTAAGAAAAATGAATGCATAAGGAAAAGAAACAAAAGGGCGGAATTGGTTTAAATGGTCTTATAGACGATTTTGTGAGTCAGATGGGTTCGAAATCATAAAAACAGTGTGTACGCGAAGGAGGAAAGTTGTCTTGAGTGCAAAAACGTAAGAAAAATGAATGCATAAGGAAAAGAAACAAAAGGGCGGAATTGGTTTAAATGGTCTTTTAGGCGATTTTGTGAGTCAGATGGGTTCGGAATCATAAAAACTGTGTGTACGCGAAGGAGGAAAGTTGTCTTGAGTGCAAAAACGTAAGAAAAATGAATGTATAATTAAAAGAAATCAAAGGGCGGCATTGGATTAAATGGCCTTTTTAACGATTTTGTGAGTCATATGGGTTCGGAATCATAAAAAAAGTGTGTACGCGAAGGAGGAAAGTTGTTTTGAGGGCAAAAACGTGGGAAAAATGAATGCATAAGGAAAAGAAACAAAAGGGCGGTATTGGTTTAAATGGCTTTTTAGACAGTTTTGTGAGTCAGATGGGTTCGGAATCTTAAAAACAGTGTGTACGCGAAGGAGGAAAGTTGTCTAGAGTGCAAAAACGTAAGAAAAATGAATGCATAAGGAAAAGAAACAAAAGGGTGGTATTGGATTAAATGGCCTTTTTAACGATTTTGTGAGTCAGATGGGTTCCGAATCATAAAAAAAGTGTGTACACGAAGGAGGAAAGATGTCTTGAGTGCAAAAACGTAAGAAAAATGAATGCATAAGGAAAAGAAACAAAAGGGCGGAATTGGTTTAAATGGTCTTATAGACGATTTTGTGAGTCAGATGGGTTCGAAATCATAAAAACAGTGTGTACGCGAAGGAGGAAAGTTGTCTTGAGTGCAAAAACGTGAAAAAAATGAATAGATAAGGAAAAGAAACAAAAGGGAGGTATTGGTTTAAATGGCCTTTTTAACGATTTTGTGAGTCAGATGGGTTCCGAATCATAAAAAAAGTGTGTACACGAAGGAGGAAAGATGTCTTGAGTGCAAAAACGTAAGAAAAATGAATGCATAAGGAAAAGAAACAAAAGGGCGGAATTGGTTTAAATGGTCTTATAGACGATTTTGTGAGTCAGATGGGTGCGAAATCATAAAAACAGTGTGTACGCGAAGGAGGAAAGTTGTTTTGAGTGCAAAAACGTGGGAAAAATGAATGCATAAGGAAAAGAAACAAAAGGGCGGTATTGGTTTAAATGGCTTTTTAGATAGTTTTTGAGTCAGATGGGTTCGGAATCTTAAAAACAGTGTGTACGCGAAGGAGGAAAGTTGTCTAGAGTGCAAAAACGTAAGAAAAATGAATGCATAAGAAAAAGAAACAAAAGGGTGGTATTGGATTAAATGGCCTTTTTAACGATTTTGTGAGTCAGATGGGTTCCGAATCATAAAAAAAGTGTGTACGCGAAGGAGGAAAGTTGTTTTGAGTGCAAAAACGTGGGAAAAATCAATGCATAAGTAAAAGAAACAAAAGGGCGGTATTGGTTTAAATGGCTTTTTAGACAGTTTTGTGAGTCAGATGGGTTCGGAATCTTAAAAACAGTGTGTACGCGAAGCAGGAAAGTTGTTTTGAGTGCAAAAACGTGAAAAAAATGAATGTATAAGGAAAAGAAACAAAAGGGCGTTATTGGTTTAAATGGCTTTTTAGTCAGTTTTGTGAGTCAGATGGGTTCGGAATCTTAAAAACAGTGTGTACGCGAAGCAGGAAAGTTGTTTTGAGTGCAAAAACGTGAAAAAAATGAATGTATAAGGAAAAGAAACAAAAGGGAGGTATTGGTTTAAATGGTCTTTTAGGCGATTTTGTGAGTCAGATGGGTTCGGAATCATAAAAACAGTGTGTACGCGAAGGAGGAAAGTTGTCTAGAGTGCAAAAACGTAAGAAAAATGAATGCATAAGGAAAAGAAACAAAAGGGCGGAATTGGTTTAAATGGTCTTTTAGGCGATTTTGTGAGTCAGATGGGTTCGGAATCATAAAAACTGTGTGTACGCGAAGGAGGAAAGTTGTCTTGAGTGCAAAAACGTAAGAAAAATGAATGTATAAGGAAAAGAAATCAAAGGGCGGCATTGGATTAAATGGCCTTTTTAACGATTTTGTGAGTCATATGGGTTCGGAATCATAAAAAAAGTGTGTACGCGAAGGAGGAAAGTTGTTTTGAGTGCAAAAACGTGGAAAAAATGAATGTATATGAAAAAGAAACAAAAGGGCGGTATTGGTTTAAATGGCCTTTTTAGACAGTTTTGTGAGTCAGATGGGTTCGGAATCTTAAAAACAGTGTGTACAAGGAGGAAAGTTGGAAAAACGTGGAAAAAGTGAATGTATAAGGAAAAGAAACAAAAGGGCGGTATTGGTTTAAATGGCCTTTTTAACGATTTTGTGAGTCATACGGGTTCGGAATCATAAAAAAACTGTGTACGCGAAGGAGGAAAGTTGTTTTGAGGGCAAAAACGTGTGAAAAATGAATGCATAAGGAAAAGAAACAAAAGGGCGGTATTGGTTTAAATGGCTTTTTAGACAGTTTTGTGAGTCAGATGGGTTCGGAATCTTAAAAACAGTGTGTACGCGAAGGAGGAAAGTTGTCTAGAGTGCAAAAACGTAAGAAAAATGAATGCATAAGGAAAAGAAACAAAAGGGTGGTATTGGATTAAATGGCCTTTTTAACGATTTTGTGAGTCAGATGGGTTCCGAATCATAAAAAAAGTGTGTACACGAAGGAGGAAAGATGTCTAGAGTGCAAAAACGTAAGAAAAATGAATGCATAAGGAAAAGAAACAAAAGGGTGGTATTGGATTAAATGGCCTTTTTAACGATTTTGTGAGTCAGATGGGTTCGGAATCATAAAAACAGTGTGTACGCGAAGGAGGAAAGTTGTCTTGAGTGCAAAAACGTGAAAAAAATGAATGTATAAGGAAAAGAAACAAAAGGGAGGTATTGGTTTAAATGGCCTTTTTAACGATTTTGTGAGTCAGATGGGTTCCGAATCATAAAAAAAGTGTGTACACGAAGGAGGAAAGATGTCTTGAGTGCAAAAACGTAAGAAAAATGAATGCATAAGGAAAAGAAACAAAAGGGCGGAATTGGTTTAAATGGTCTTATAGACGATTTTGTGAGTCAGATGGGTTCCGAATCATAAAAAAAGTGTGTACACGAAGGAGGAAAGATGTCTTGAGTGCAAAAACGTAAGAAAAATGAATGCATAAGGAAAAGAAACAAAAGGGCGGAATTGGTTTAAATGGTCTTATAGACGATTTTGTGAGTCAGATGGGTTCGAAATCATAAAAACAGTGTGTACGCGAAGGAGGAAAGTTGTCTTGAGTGCAAAAACGTGAAAAAAATGAATGTATAAGGAAAAGAAACAAAAGGGAGGTATTGGTTTAAATGGCCTTTTTAACGATTTTGTGAGTCAGATGGGTTCCGAATCATAAAAAAACTGTGTACGCGAAGGAGGAAAGTTGTTTTGAGTGCAAAAACGTGGGAAAAATGAATGCACAAGGAAAAGAAACAAAAGGGCGGTATTGGTTTAAATGGCTTTTTAGACAGTTTTTGAGTCAGATGGGTTCGGAATCTTAAAAACAGTGTGTACGCGAAGGAGGAAAGTTGTCTAGAGTGCAAAAACGTAAGAAAAATGAATGCATAAGAAAAAGAAACAAAAGGGCGGAATTGGTTTAAATGGTCTTATAGACGATTTTGTGAGTCAGATGGGTTCGAAATCATAAAAACAGTGTGTACGCGAAGCAGGAAAGTTGTTTTGAGTGCAAAAACGTGAAAAAATGAATGTATAAGGAAAAGAAACAAAAGGGAGGTATTGCTTTAAATGGTCTTATAGACGATTTTGTGAGTCAGATGGGTTCCGAATCATAAAAAAAGTGTGTACACGAAGGAGGAAAGATGTCTTGAGTGCAAAAACGTAAGAAAAATGAATGCATAAGGAAAAGAAACAAAAGGGCGGAATTGGTTTAAATGGTCTTATAGACGATTTTGTGAGTCAGATGGGTTCGAAATCATAAAAACAGTGTGTACGCGAAGGAGGAAAGTTGTCTTGATTGCAAAAACGTGAAAAAAATGAATGTATAAGGAAAAGAAACAAAAGGGCGGTATTGGTTTAAATGGCTTTTTAGACAGTTTTTGAGTCAGATGGGTTCGGAATCTTAAAAACAGTGTGTACGCGAAGGAGGAAAGTTGTCTAGAGTGCAAAAACGTAAGAAAAATGAATGCATAAGGAAAAGAAACAAAAGGGTGGTATTGGATTAAATGGCCTTTTTAACGATTTTGTGAGTCAGATGGGTTCCGAATCATAAAAAAAGTGTGTACACGAAGGAGGAAAGATGTCTTGAGTGCAAAAACGTAAGAAAAATGAATGCATAAGGAAAAGAAACAAAAGGGCGGAATTGGTTTAAATGGTCTTATAGACGATTTTGTGAGTCAGATGGGTTCGAAATCATAAAAACAGTGTGTACGCGAAGGAGGAAAGTTGTCTTGAGTGCAAAAACGTGAAAAAAATGAATGTATAAGGAAAAGAAACAAAAGGGAGGTATTGGTTTAAATGGCCTTTTTAACGATTTTGTGAGTCAGATGGGTTCCGAATCATAAAAAAAGTGTGTACACGAAGGAGGAAAGATGTCTTGAGTGCAAAAACGTAAGAAAAATGAATGCATAAGGAAAAGAAACAAAAGGGCGGAATTGGTTTAAATGGTCTTATAGACGATTTTGTGAGTCAGATGGGTTCGAAATCATAAAAACAGTGTGTACGCGAAGGAGGAAAGTTGTTTTGAGTGCAAAAACGTGGGAAAAATGAATGTATAAGGAAAAGAAACAAAAGGGCGGTATTGGTTTAAATGGCTTTTTAGACAGTTTTTGAGTCAGATGGGTTCGGAATCTTAAAAACAGTGTGTACGCGAAGGAGGAAAGTTGTCTAGAGTGCAAAAACGTAAGAAAAATGAATGCATAAGAAAAAGAAACAAAAGGGTGGTATTGGATTAAATGGCCTTTTTAACGATTTTGTGAGTCAGATGGGTTCCGAATCATAAAAAAAGTGTGTACGCGAAGGAGGAAAGTTGTTTTGAGTGCAAAAACGTGGGAAAAATCAATGCATAAGTAAAAGAAACAAAAGGGCGGTATTGGTTTAAATGGCTTTTTAGACAGTTTTGTGAGTCAGATGGGTTCGGAATCTTAAAAACAGTGTGTACGCGAAGCAGGAAAGTTGTTTTGAGTGCAAAAACGTGAAAAAAATGAATGTATAAGGAAAAGAAACAAAAGGGCGTTATTGGTTTAAATGGCTTTTTAGTCAGTTTTGTGAGTCAGATGGGTTCGGAATCTTAAAAACAGTGTGTACGCGAAGCAGGAAAGTTGTTTTGAGTGCAAAAACGTGAAAAAAATGAATGTATAAGGAAAAGAAACAAAAAGGGAGGTATTGGTTTAAATGGTCTTTTAGGCGATTTTGTGAGTCAGATGGGTTCGGAATCATAAAAACAGTGTGTACGCGAAGGAGGAAAGTTGTCTAGAGTGCAAAAACGTAAGAAAAATGAATGCATAAGGAAAAGAAACAAAAGGGCGGAATTGGTTTAAATGGTCTTTTAGGCGATTTTGTGAGTCAGATGGGTTCGGAATCATAAAAACTGTGTGTACGCGAAGGAGGAAAGTTGTCTTGAGTGCAAAAACGTAAGAAAAATGAATGTATAAGGAAAAGAAATCAAAGGGCGGCATTGGATTAAATGGCCTTTTTAACGATTTTGTGAGTCATATGGGTTCGGAATCATAAAAAAAGTGTGTACGCGAAGGAGGAAAGTTGTTTTGAGTGCAAAAACGTGGAAAAAATGAATGTATATGAAAAAGAAACAAAAGGGCGGTATTGGTTTAAATGGCCTTTTTAGACAGTTTTGTGAGTCAGATGGGTTCGGAATCTTAAAAACAGTGTGTACAAGGAGGAAAGTTGGAAAAACGTGGAAAAAGTGAATGTATAAGGAAAAGAAACAAAAGGGCGGTATTGGTTTAAATGGCCTTTTTAACGATTTTGTGAGTCATACGGGTTCGGAATCATAAAAAAACTGTGTACGCGAAGGAGGAAAGTTGTTTTGAGGGCAAAAACGTGTGAAAAATGAATGCATAAGGAAAAGAAACAAAAGGGCGGTATTGGTTTAAATGGCTTTTTAGACAGTTTTGTGAGTCAGATGGGTTCGGAATCTTAAAAACAGTGTGTACGCGAAGGAGGAAAGTTGTCTAGAGTGCAAAAACGTAAGAAAAATGAATGCATAAGGAAAAGAAACAAAAGGGTGGTATTGGATTAAATGGCCTTTTTAACGATTTTGTGAGTCAGATGGGTTCCGAATCATAAAAAAAGTGTGTACACGAAGGAGGAAAGATGTCTAGAGTGCAAAAACGTAAGAAAAATGAATGCATAAGGAAAAGAAACAAAAGGGTGGTATTGGATTAAATGGCCTTTTTAACGATTTTGTGAGTCAGATGGGTTCGGAATCATAAAAACAGTGTGTACGCGAAGGAGGAAAGTTGTCTTGAGTGCAAAAACGTGAAAAAAATGAATGTATAAGGAAAAGAAACAAAAGGGAGGTATTGGTTTAAATGGCCTTTTTAACGATTTTGTGAGTCAGATGGGTTCCGAATCATAAAAAAAGTGTGTACACGAAGGAGGAAAGATGTCTTGAGTGCAAAAACGTAAGAAAAATGAATGCATAAGGAAAAGAAACAAAAGGGCGGAATTGGTTTAAATGGTCTTATAGACGATTTTGTGAGTCAGATGGGTTCCGAATCATAAAAAAAGTGTGTACACGAAGGAGGAAAGATGTCTTGAGTGCAAAAACGTAAGAAAAATGAATGCATAAGGAAAAGAAACAAAAGGGCGGAATTGGTTTAAATGGTCTTATAGACGATTTTGTGAGTCAGATGGGTTCGAAATCATAAAAACAGTGTGTACGCGAAGGAGGAAAGTTGTCTTGAGTGCAAAAACGTGAAAAAAATGAATGTATAAGGAAAAGAAACAAAAGGGCGGTATTGGTTTAAATGGCTTTTTAGACAGTTTTTGAGTCAGATGGGTTCGGAATCTTAAAAACAGTGTGTACGCGAAGGAGGAAATTTGTCTAGAGTGCAAAAACGTAAGAAAAATGAATGCATAAGGAAAAGAAACAAAAGGGTGGTATTGGATTAAATGGCCTTTTTAACGATTTTGTGAGTCAGATGGGTTCCGAATCATAAAAAAAGTGTGTACACGAAGGAGGAAAGATGTCTTGAGTGCAAAAACGTAAGAAAAATGAATGCATAAGGAAAAGAAACAAAAGGGCGGAATTGGTTTAAATGGTCTTATAGACGATTTTGTGAGTCAGATGGGTTCGAAATCATAAAAACAGTGTGTACGCGAAGGAGGAAAGTTGTTTTGAGTGCAAAAACGTGGGAAAAATGAATGTATAAGGAAAAGAAACAAAAGGGCGGTATTGGTTTAAATGGCTTTTTAGACAGTTTTTGAGTCAGATGGGTTCGGAATCTTAAAAACAGTGTGTACGCGAAGGAGGAAAGTTGTCTAGAGTGCAAAAACGTAAGAAAAATGAATGCATAAGAAAAAGAAACAAAAGGGTGGTATTGGATTAAATGGCCTTTTTAACGATTTTGTGAGTCAGATGGGTTCCGAATCATAAAAAAAGTGTGTACACGAAGGAGGAAAGATGTCTTGAGTGCAAAAACGTAAGAAAAATGAATGCATAAGGAAAAGAAACAAAAGGGCGGAATTGGTTTAAATGGTCTTATAGACGATTTTGTGAGTCAGATGGGTTCGAAATCATAAAAACAGTGTGTACGCGAAGGAGGAAAGTTGTCTTGAGTGCAAAAACGTGAAAAAAATGAATGTATAAGGAAAAGAAACAAAAGGGAGGTATTGGTTTAAATGGCCTTTTTAACGATTTTGTGAGTCAGATGGGTTCCGAATCATAAAAAAAGTGTGTACACGAAGGAGGAAAGATGTCTTGAGTGCAAAAACGTAAGAAAAATGAATGCATAAGGAAAAGAAACAAAAGGGCGGAATTGGTTTAAATGGTCTTATAGACGATTTTGTGAGTCAGATGGGTTCGAAATCATAAAAACAGTGTGTACGCGAAGGAGGAAAGTTGTTTTGAGTGCAAAAACGTGGGAAAAATGAATGTATAAGGAAAAGAAACAAAAGGGCGGTATTGGTTTAAATGGCTTTTTAGACAGTTTTTGAGTCAGATGGGTTCGGAATCTTAAAAACAGTGTGTACGCGAAGGAGGAAAGTTGTCTAGAGTGCAAAAACGTAAGAAAAATGAATGCATAAGAAAAAGAAACAAAAGGGTGGTATTGGATTAAATGGCCTTTTTAACGATTTTGTGAGTCAGATGGGTTCCGAATCATAAAAAAAGTGTGTACGCGAAGGAGGAAAGTTGTTTTGAGTGCAAAAACGTGGGAAAAATCAATGCATAAGTAAAAGAAACAAAAGGGTGGTGTTGGTTTAAATGGCTTTTTAGACAGTTTTGTGAGTCAGATGGGTTCGGAATCTTAAAAACAGTGTGTACGCGAAGCAGGAAAGTTGTTTTGAGTGCAAAAACGTGAAAAAAATGAATGTATAAGGAAAAGAAACAAAAGGGCGTTATTGGTTTAAATGGCTTTTTAGTCAGTTTTGTGAGTCAGATGGGTTCGGAATCTTAAAAACAGTGTGTACGCGAAGCAGGAAAGTTGTTTTGAGTGCAAAAACGTGAAAAAAATGAATGTATAAGGAAAAGAAACAAAAGGGAGGTATTGGTTTAAATGGTCTTTTAGGCGATTTTGTGAGTCAGATGGGTTCGGAATCATAAAAACAGTGTGTACGCGAAGGAGGAAAGTTGTCTAGAGTGCAAAAACGTAAGAAAAATGAATGCATAAGGAAAAGAAACAAAAGGGCGGAATTGGTTTAAATGGTCTTTTAGGCGATTTTGTGAGTCAGATGGGTTCGGAATCATAAAAACTGTGTGTACGCGAAGGAGGAAAGTTGTCTTGAGTGCAAAAACGTAAGAAAAATGAATGTATAAGGAAAAGAAATCAAAGGGCGGCATTGGATTAAATGGCCTTTTTAACGATTTTGTGAGTCATATGGGTTCGGAATCATAAAAAAAGTGTGTACGCGAAGGAGGAAAGTTGTTTTGAGTGCAAAAACGTGGAAAAAATGAATGTATATGAAAAAGAAACAAAAGGGCGGTATTGGTTTAAATGGCCTTTTTAGACAGTTTTGTGAGTCAGATGGGTTCGGAATCTTAAAAACAGTGTGTACAAGGAGGAAAGTTGGAAAAACGTGGAAAAAGTGAATGTATAAGGAAAAGAAACAAAAGGGCGGTATTGGTTTAAATGGCCTTTTTAACGATTTTGTGAGTCATACGGGTTCGGAATCATATAAAAAACTGTGTACGCGAAGGAGGAAAGTTGTTTTGAGGGCAAAAACGTGTGAAAAATGAATGCATAAGGAAAAGAAACAAAAGGGCGGTATTGGTTTAAATGGCTTTTTAGACAGTTTTGTGAGTCAGATGGGTTCGGAATCTTAAAAACAGTGTGTACGCGAAGGAGGAAAGTTGTCTAGAGTGCAAAAACGTAAGAAAAATGAATGCATAAGGAAAAGAAACAAAAGGGTGGTATTGGATTAAATGGCCTTTTTAACGATTTTGTGAGTCAGATGGGTTCCGAATCATAAAAAAAGTGTGTACACGAAGGAGGAAAGATGTCTAGAGTGCAAAAACGTAAGAAAAATGAATGCATAAGGAAAAGAAACAAAAGGGTGGTATTGGATTAAATGGCCTTTTTAACGATTTTGTGAGTCAGATGGGTTCGGAATCATAAAAACAGTGTGTACGCGAAGGAGGAAAGTTGTCTTGAGTGCAAAAACGTGAAAAAAATGAATGTATAAGGAAAAGAAACAAAAGGGAGGTATTGGTTTAAATGGCCTTTTTAACGATTTTGTGAGTCAGATGGGTTCCGAATCATAAAAAAAGTGTGTACACGAAGGAGGAAAGATGTCTTGAGTGCAAAAACGTAAGAAAAATGAATGCATAAGGAAAAGAAACAAAAGGGCGGAATTGGTTTAAATGGTCTTATAGACGATTTTGTGAGTCAGATGGGTTCCGAATCATAAAAAAAGTGTGTACACGAAGGAGGAAAGATGTCTTGAGTGCAAAAACGTAAGAAAAATGAATGCATAAGGAAAAGAAACAAAAGGGCGGAATTGGTTTAAATGGTCTTATAGACGATTTTGTGAGTCAGATGGGTTCGAAATCATAAAAACAGTGTGTACGCGAAGGAGGAAAGTTGTCTTGAGTGCAAAAACGTGAAAAAAATGAATGTATAAGGAAAAGAAACAAAAGGGAGGTATTGGTTTAAATGGCCTTTTTAACGATTTTGTGAGTCAGATGGGTTCCGAATCATAAAAAAACTGTGTACGCGAAGGAGGAAAGTTGTTTTGAGTGCAAAAACGTGGGAAAAATGAATGCATAAGGAAAAGAAACAAAAGGGCGGTATTGGTTTAAATGGCTTTTTAGACAGTTTTTGAGTCAGATGGGTTCGGAATCTTAAAAACAGTGTGTACGCGAAGGAGGAAAGTTGTCTAGAGTGCAAAAACGTAAGAAAAATGAATGCATAAGAAAAAGAAACAAAAGGGCGGCATTGGATTAAATGGCCTTTTTAACGATTTTGTGAGTCATATGGGTTCGGAATCATAAAAAAAGTGTGTACGCGAAGGAGGAAAGTTGTTTTGAGTGCAAAAACGTGGAAAAAATGAATGTATATGAAAAAGAAACAAAAGGGCGGTATTGGTTTAAATGGCCTTTTTAGACAGTTTTGTGAGTCAGATGGGTTCGGAATCTTAAAAACAGTGTGTACAAGGAGGAAAGTTGGAAAAACGTGGAAAAAGTGAATGTATAAGGAAAAGAAACAAAAGGGCGGTATTGGTTTAAATGGCCTTTTTAACGATTTTGTGAGTCATACGGGTTCGGAATCATATAAAAAACTGTGTACGCGAAGGAGGAAAGTTGTTTTGAGGGCAAAAACGTGTGAAAGATGAATGCATAAGGAAAAGAAACAAAAGGGCGGTATTGGTTTAAATGGCTTTTTAGACAGTTTTGTGAGTCAGATGGGTTCGGAATCTTAAAAACAGTGTGTACGCGAAGGAGGAAAGTTGTCTAGAGTGCAAAAACGTAAGAAAAATGAATGCATAAGGAAAAGAAACAAAAGGGTGGTATTGGATTAAATGGCCTTTTTAACGATTTTGTGAGTCAGATGGGTTCCGAATCATAAAAAAGTGTGTACACGAAGGAGGAAAGATGTCTAGAGTGCAAAAACGTAAGAAAAATGAATGCATAAGGAAAAGAAACAAAAGGGTGGTATTGGATTAAATGGCCTTTTTAACGATTTTGTGAGTCAGATGGGTTCGGAATCATAAAAACAGTGTGTACGCGAAGGAGGAAAGTTGTCTTGAGTGCAAAAACGTGAAAAAAATGAATGTATAAGGAAAAGAAACAAAAGGGAGGTATTGGTTTAAATGGCCTTTTTAACGATTTTGTGAGTCAGATGGGTTCCGAATCATAAAAAAAGTGTGTACACGAAGGAGGAAAGATGTCTTGAGTGCAAAAACGTAAGAAAAATGAATGCATAAGGAAAAGAAACAAAAGGGCGGAATTGGTTTAAATGGTCTTATAGACGATTTTGTGAGTCAGATGGGTTCCGAATCATAAAAAAAGTGTGTACACGAAGGAGGAAAGATGTCTTGAGTGCAAAAACGTAAGAAAAATGAATGCATAAGGAAAAGAAACAAAAGGGCGGAATTGGTTTAAATGGTCTTATAGACGATTTTGTGAGTCAGATGGGTTCGAAATCATAAAAACAGTGTGTACGCGAAGGAGGAAAGTTGTCTTGAGTGCAAAAACGTGAAAAAAATGAATGTATAAGGAAAAGAAACAAAAGGGAGGTATTGGTTTAAATGGCCTTTTTAACGATTTTGTGAGTCAGATGGGTTCCGAATCATAAAAAAACTGTGTACGCGAAGGAGGAAAGTTGTTTTGAGTGCAAAAACGTGGGAAAAATGAATGCATAAGGAAAAGAAACAAAAGGGCGGTATTGGTTTAAATGGCTTTTTAGACAGTTTTTGAGTCAGATGGGTTCGGAATCTTAAAAACAGTGTGTACGCGAAGGAGGAAAGTTGTCTAGAGTGCAAAAACGTAAGAAAAATGAATGCATAAGAAAAAGAAACAAAAGGGCGGAATTGGTTTAAATGGTCTTATAGACGATTTTGTGAGTCAGATGGGTTCGAAATCATAAAAACAGTGTGTACGCGAAGAAGGAAAGTTGTTTTGAGTGCAAAAACGTGAAAAAATGAATGTATAAGGAAAAGAAACAAAAGGGAGGTATTGCTTTAAATGGTCTTATAGACGATTTTGTGAGTCAGATGGGTTCCGAATCATAAAAAAAGTGTGTACACGAAGGAGGAAAGATGTCTTGAGTGCAAAAACGTAAGAAAAATGAATGCATAAGGAAAAGAAACAAAAGGGCGGAATTGGTTTAAATGGTCTTATAGACGATTTTGTGAGTCAGATGGGTTCGAAATCATAAAAACAGTGTGTACGCGAAGGAGGAAAGTTGTCTTGAGTGCAAAAACGTGAAAAAAATGAATGTATAAGGAAAAGAAACAAAAGGGCGGTATTGGTTTAAATGGCTTTTTAGACAGTTTTTGAGTCAGATGGGTTCGGAATCTTAAAAACAGTGTGTACGCGAAGGAGGAAAGTTGTTTTGAGTGCAAAAACGTGGGAAAAATGAATGTATAAGGAAAAGAAACAAAAGGGCGGTATTGGTTTAAATGGCTTTTTAGACAGTTTTTGAGTCAGATGGGTTCGGAATCTTAAAAACAGTGTGTACGCGAAGGAGGAAAGTTGTCTAGAGTGCAAAAACGTAAGAAAAATGAATGCATAAGAAAAAGAAACAAAAGGGTGGTATTGGATTAAATGGCCTTTTTAACGATTTTGTGAGTCAGATGGGTTCCGAATCATAAAAAAAGTGTGTACACGAAGGAGGAAAGATGTCTTGAGTGCAAAAACGTAAGAAAAATGAATGCATAAGGAAAAGAAACAAAAGGGCGGAATTGGTTTAAATGGTCTTATAGACGATTTTGTGAGTCAGATGGGTTCGAAATCATAAAAACAGTGTGTACGCGAAGGAGGAAAGTTGTTTTGAGTGCAAAAACGTGGGAAAAATGAATGTATAAGGAAAAGAAACAAAAGGGCGGTATTGGTTTAAATGGCTTTTTAGACAGTTTTTGAGTCAGATGGGTTCGGAATCTTAAAAACAGTGTGTACGCGAAGGAGGAAAGTTGTCTAGAGTGCAAAAACGTAAGAAAAATGAATGCATAAGAAAAAGAAACAAAAGGGTGGTATTGGATTAAATGGCCTTTTTAACGATTTTGTGAGTCAGATGGGTTCCGAATCATAAAAAAAGTGTGTACACGAAGGAGGAAAGATGTCTTGAGTGCAAAAACGTAAGAAAAATGAATGCATAAGGAAAAGAAACAAAAGGGCGGAATTGGTTTAAATGGTCTTATAGACGATTTTGTGAGTCAGATGGGTTCGAAATCATAAAAACAGTGTGTACGCGAAGGAGGAAAGTTGTCTTGAGTGCAAAAACGTGAAAAAAATGAATGTATAAGGAAAAGAAACAAAAGGGAGGTATTGGTTTAAATGGCCTTTTTAACGATTTTGTGAGTCAGATGGGTTCCGAATCATAAAAAAAGTGTGTACACGAAGGAGGAAAGATGTCTTGAGTGCAAAAACGTAAGAAAAATGAATGCATAAGGAAAAGAAACAAAAGGGCGGAATTGGTTTAAATGGTCTTATAGACGATTTTGTGAGTCAGATGGGTTCGAAATCATAAAAACAGTGTGTACGCGAAGGAGGAAAGTTGTTTTGAGTGCAAAAACGTGGGAAAAATGAATGTATAAGGAAAAGAAACAAAAGGGCGGTATTGGTTTAAATGGCTTTTTAGACAGTTTTTGAGTCAGATGGGTTCGGAATCTTAAAAACAGTGTGTACGCGAAGGAGGAAAGTTGTCTAGAGTGCAAAAACGTAAGAAAAATGAATGCATAAGAAAAAGAAACAAAAGGGTGGTATTGGATTAAATGGCCTTTTTAACGATTTTGTGAGTCAGATGGGTTCCGAATCATAAAAAAAGTGTGTACGCGAAGGAGGAAAGTTGTTTTGAGTGCAAAAACGTGGGAAAAATCAATGCATAAGTAAAAGAAACAAAAGGGTGGTGTTGGTTTAAATGGCTTTTTAGACAGTTTTGTGAGTCAGATGGGTTCGGAATCTTAAAAACAGTGTGTACCCGAAGCAGGAAAGTTGTTTTGAGTGCAAAAACGTGAAAAAAATGAATGTATAAGGAAAAGAAACAAAAGGGCGTTATTGGTTTAAATGGCTTTTTAGTCAGTTTTGTGAGTCAGATGGGTTCGGAATCTTAAAAACAGTGTGTACGCGAAGCAGGAAAGTTGTTTTGAGTGCAAAAACGTGAAAAAAATGAATGTATAAGGAAAAGAAACAAAAGGGAGGTATTGGTTTAAATGGTCTTTTAGGCGATTTTGTGAGTCAGATGGGTTCGGAATCATAAAAACAGTGTGTACGCGAAGGAGGAAAGTTGTCTAGAGTGCAAAAACGTAAGAAAAATGAATGCATAAGGAAAAGAAACAAAAGGGCGGAATTGGTTTAAATGGTCTTTTAGGCGATTTTGTGAGTCAGATGGGTTCGGAATCATAAAAACTGTGTGTACGCGAAGGAGGAAAGTTGTCTTGAGTGCAAAAACGTAAGAAAAATGAATGTATAAGGAAAAGAAATCAAAGGGCGGCATTGGATTAAATGGCCTTTTTAACGATTTTGTGAGTCATATGGGTTCGGAATCATAAAAAAAGTGTGTACGCGAAGGAGGAAAGTTGTTTTGAGTGCAAAAACGTGGAAAAAATGAATGTATATGAAAAAGAAACAAAAGGGCGGTATTGGTTTAAATGGCCTTTTTAGACAGTTTTGTGAGTCAGATGGGTTCGGAATCTTAAAAACAGTGTGTACAAGGAGGAAAGTTGGAAAAACGTGGAAAAAGTGAATGTATAAGGAAAAGAAACAAAAGGGCGGTATTGGTTTAAATGGCCTTTTTAACGATTTTGTGAGTCATACGGGTTCGGAATCATATAAAAAACTGTGTACGCGAAGGAGGAAAGTTGTTTTGAGGGCAAAAACGTGTGAAAAATGAATGCATAAGGAAAAGAAACAAAAGGGCGGTATTGGTTTAAATGGCTTTTTAGACAGTTTTGTGAGTCAGATGGGTTCGGAATCTTAAAAACAGTGTGTACGCGAAGGAGGAAAGTTGTCTAGAGTGCAAAAACGTAAGAAAAATGAATGCATAAGGAAAAGAAACAAAAGGGTGGTATTGGATTAAATGGCCTTTTTAACGATTTTGTGAGTCAGATGGGTTCCGAATCATAAAAAAAGTGTGTACACGAAGGAGGAAAGATGTCTAGAGTGCAAAAACGTAAGAAAAATGAATGCATAAGGAAAAGAAACAAAAGGGTGGTATTGGATTAAATGGCCTTTTTAACGATTTTGTGAGTCAGATGGGTTCGGAATCATAAAAACAGTGTGTACGCGAAGGAGGAAAGTTGTCTTGAGTGCAAAAACGTGAAAAAAATGAATGTATAAGGAAAAGAAACAAAAGGGAGGTATTGGTTTAAATGGCCTTTTTAACGATTTTGTGAGTCAGATGGGTTCCGAATCATAAAAAAAGTGTGTACACGAAGGAGGAAAGATGTCTTGAGTGCAAAAACGTAAGAAAAATGAATGCATAAGGAAAAGAAACAAAAGGGCGGAATTGGTTTAAATGGTCTTATAGACGATTTTGTGAGTCAGATGGGTTCCGAATCATAAAAAAAGTGTGTACACGAAGGAGGAAAGATGTCTTGAGTGCAAAAACGTAAGAAAAATGAATGCATAAGGAAAAGAAACAAAAGGGCGGAATTGGTTTAAATGGTCTTATAGACGATTTTGTGAGTCAGATGGGTTCGAAATCATAAAAACAGTGTGTACGCGAAGGAGGAAAGTTGTCTTGAGTGCAAAAACGTGAAAAAAATGAATGTATAAGGAAAAGAAACAAAAGGGAGGTATTGGTTTAAATGGCCTTTTTAACGATTTTGTGAGTCAGATGGGTTCCGAATCATAAAAAAAGTGTGTACACGAAGGAGGAAAGATGTCTTGAGTGCAAAAACGTAAGAAAAATGAATGCATAAGGAAAAGAAACAAAAGGGCGGAATTGGTTTAAATGGTCTTATAGACGATTTTGTGAGTCAGATGGGTGCGAAATCATAAAAACAGTGTGTACGCGAAGGAGGAAAGTTGTTTTGAGTGCAAAAACGTGGGAAAAATGAATGCATAAGGAAAAGAAACAAAAGGGCGGTATTGGTTTAAATGGCTTTTTAGATAGTTTTTGATTCAGATGGGTTCGGAATCTTAAAAACAGTGTGTACGCGAAGGAGGAAAGTTGTCTAGAGTGCAAAAACGTAAGAAAAATGAATGCATAAGAAAAAGAAACAAAAGGGTGGTATTGGATTAAATGGCCTTTTTAACGATTTTGTGAGTCAGATGGGTTCCGAATCATAAAAAAAGTGTGTACACGAACGAGGAAAGATGTCTTGAGTGCAAAAACGTAAGAAAAATGAATGCATAAGGAAAAGAAACAAAAGGGCGGAATTGGTTTAAATGGTCTTATAGACGATTTTGTGAGTCAGATGGGTTCGAAATCATAAAAACAGTGTGTACGCGAAGGAGGAAAGTTGTCTTGAGTGCAAAAACGTAAGAAAAATGAATGCATAAGGAAAAGAAACAAAAGGGCGGAATTGGTTTAAATGGTCTTTTAGGCGATTTTGTGAGTCAGATGGGTTCGGAATCATAAAAACTGTGTGTACGCGAAGGAGGAAAGTTGTCTTGAGTGCTAAAACGTAAGTAAAATGAATGTATAATTAAAAGAAATCAAAGGGCGGCATTGGATTAAATGGCCTTTTTAACGATTTTGTGAGTCATATGGGTTCGGAATCATAAAAAAAGTGTGTACGCGAAGGAGGAAAGTTGTTTTGAGGGCAAAAACGTGGGAAAAATGAATGCATAAGGAAAAGAAACAAAAGGGCGGTATTGGTTTAAATGGCTTTTTAGACAGTTTTGTGAGTCAGATGGGTTCGGAATCTTAAAAACAGTGTGTACGCGAAGGAGGAAAGTTGTCTTGAGTGCAAAAACGTGAAAAAAATGAATGGATAAGGAAAAGAAACAAAAGGGAGGTATTGGTTTAAATGGCCTTTTTAACGATTTTGTGAGTCAGATGGGTTCCGAATCATAAAAAAAGTGTGTACACGAAGGAGGAAAGATGTCTTGAGTGCAAAAACGTAAGAAAAATGAATGCATAAGGAAAAGAAACAAAAGGGCGGAATTGGTTTAAATGGTCTTATAGACGATTTTGTGAGTCAGATGGGTGCGAAATCATAAAAACAGTGTGTACGCGAAGGAGGAAAGTTGTCTAGAGTGCAAAAACGTAAGAAAAATGAATGCATAAGGAAAAGAAACAAAAGGGTGGTATTGGATTAAATAGCCTTTTTAACGATTTTGTGAGTCAGATGGGTTCCGAATCATAAAAAAAGTGTGTACACGAAGGAGGAAAGTTGTCTTGAGTGCAAAAACGTAAGAAAAATGAATGCATAAGAAAAAAAAAAAAGGGGCGGAATTGGTTTAAATGGTCTTTTAGGCAATTTTGTGAGTCAGATGGGTTCGGAATCTTAAAAACAGTGTGTACGCGAAGGAGGAAAGTTGTCTAGAGTGCAAAAACGTAAGAAAAATGAATGCATAAGGAAAAGAAACAAAAGGGTGGTATTGGATTAAATGGCCTTTTTAACGATTTTGTGAGTCAGATGGGTTCCGAATCATAAAAAAAGTGTGTACACGAACGAGGAAAGATGTCTTGAGTGCAAAAACGTAAGAAAAATGAATGCATAAGGAAAAGAAACAAAAGGGCGGAATTGGTTTAAATGGTCTTTTAGGCGATTTTGTGAGTCAGATGGGTTCGGAATCATAAAAACTGTGTGTACGCGAAGGAGGAAAGTTGTCTTGAGTGCAAAAACGTAAGAAAAATGAATGTATAATTAAAAGAAATCAAAGGGCGGCATTGGATTAAATGGCCTTTTTAACGATTTTGTGAGTCATATGGGTTCGGAATCATAAAAAAAGTGTGTACGCGAAGGAGGAAAGTTGTTTTGAGTGCAAAAACGTGGAAAAAATGAATGTATATGAAAAAGAAACAAAAGGGCGGTATTGGTTTAAATGGCCTTTTTAGACAGTTTTGTGAGTCAGATGGGTTCGGAATCTTAAAAACAGTGTGTACGCGAAGGAGGAAAGTTGTCTAGAGTGCAAAAACGTAAGAAAAATGAATGCATAAGGAAAAGAAACAAAAGGGTGGTATTGGATTAAATGGCCTTTTTAACGATTTTGTGAGTCAGATGGGTTCCGAATCATAAAAAAAGTGTGTACACGAAGGAGGAAAGATGTCTTGAGTGCAAAAACGTAAGAAAAATGAATGCATAAGGAAAAGAAACAAAAGGGCGGAATTGGTTTAAATGGTCTTATAGACGATTTTGTGAGTCAGATGGGTTCGAAATCATAAAAACAGTGTGTACGCGAAGGAGGAAAGTTGTCTTGAGTGCAAAAACGTGAAAAAAATGAATGTATAAGGAAAAGAAACAAAAGGGCGGTATTGGTTTAAATGGCTTTTTAGACAGTTTTTGAGTCAGATGGGTTCGGAATCTTAAAAACAGTGTGTACGCGAAGGAGGAAAGTTGTCTAGAGTGCAAAAACGTAAGAAAAATGAATGCATAAGGAAAAGAAACAAAAGGGTGGTATTGGATTAAATGGCCTTTTTAACGATTTTGTGAGTCAGATGGGTTCCGAATCATAAAAAAAGTGTGTACACGAAGGAGGAAAGATGTCTTGAGTGCAAAAACGTAAGAAAAATGAATGCATAAGGAAAAGAAACAAAAGGGCGGAATTGGTTTAAATGGTCTTATAGACGATTTTGTGAGTCAGATGGGTTCGAAATCATAAAAACAGTGTGTACGCGAAGGAGGAAAGTTGTCTTGAGTGCAAAAACGTGAAAAAAATGAATGTATAAGGAAAAGAAACAAAAGGGAGGTATTGGTTTAAATGGCCTTTTTAACGATTTTGTGAGTCAGATGGGTTCGAAATCATAAAAACAGTGTGTACGCGAAGGAGGAAAGTTGTCTTGAGTGCAAAAACGTGAAAAAAATGAATGCATAAGGAAAAGAAACAAAAGGGCGGTATTGGTTTAAATGGTCTTTTAGACAGTTTTGTGAGTCAGATGGGTTCGGAATCTTAAAAACAGTGTGTACGAGAAGGAGGAAAGTTGGAAAAACGTGGAAAAAGTGAATGTATAAGGAAAAGAAACAAAAGGGCGGTATTGGTTTAAATGGCCTTTTTAACGATTTTGTGAGTCAGATGGGTTCGAAATCATAAAAACAGTGTGTACGCGAAGGAGGAAAGTTGTCTTGAGTGGAAGAACGTGAAAAAAATGAATGCATAAGGAAAAGAAACAAAAGGGCGGTATTGGTTTAAATGGCTTTTTAGACAGTTTTGTGAGTCAGATGGGTTCGGAATCTTAAAAGCAGTGTGTACGCGAAGAGGAAAGTTGTCTTGAGTGCAAAAACGTAAGAAAAATGAATGTATAAGGAAAAGAAACAAAAGGGCGGTATTGGTTTAAATGGCCTTTTTAACGATTTTGTGAGTCATACGGGTTCGGAATCATATAAAAAACTGTGTACGCGAAGGAGGAAAGTTGTTTTGAGGGCAAAAACGTGTGAAAAATGAATGCATAAGGAAAAGAAACAAAAGGGCGGTATTGGTTTAAATGGCTTTTTAGACAGTTTTGTGAGTCAGATGGGTTCGGAATCTTAAAAACAGTGTGTACGCGAAGGAGGAAAGTTGTCTAGAGTGCAAAAACGTAAGAAAAATGAATGCATAAGGAAAAGAAACAAAAGGGTGGTATTGGATTAAATGGCCTTTTTAACGATTTTGTGAGTCAGATGGGTTCCGAATCATAAAAAAAGTGTGTACACGAAGGAGGAAAGATGTCTAGAGTGCAAAAACGTAAGAAAAATGAATGCATAAGGAAAAGAAACAAAAGGGTGGTATTGGATTAAATGGCCTTTTTAACGATTTTGTGAGTCAGATGGGTTCGGAATCATAAAAACAGTGTGTACGCGAAGGAGGAAAGTTGTCTTGAGTGCAAAAACGTGAAAAAAATGAATGTATAAGGAAAAGAAACAAAAGGGAGGTATTGGTTTAAATGGCCTTTTTAACGATTTTGTGAGTCAGATGGGTTCCGAATCATAAAAAAAGTGTGTACACGAAGGAGGAAAGATGTCTTGAGTGCAAAAACGTAAGAAAAATGAATGCATAAGGAAAAGAAACAAAAGGGCGGAATTGGTTTAAATGGTCTTATAGACGATTTTGTGAGTCAGATGGGTTCCGAATCATAAAAAAAGTGTGTACACGAAGGAGGAAAGATGTCTTGAGTGCAAAAACGTAAGAAAAATGAATGCATAAGGAAAAGAAACAAAAGGGCGGAATTGGTTTAAATGGTCTTATAGACGATTTTGTGAGTCAGATGGGTTCGAAATCATAAAAACAGTGTGTACGCGAAGGAGGAAAGTTGTCTTGAGTGCAAAAACGTGAAAAAAATGAATGTATAAGGAAAAGAAACAAAAGGGAGGTATTGGTTTAAATGGCCTTTTTAACGATTTTGTGAGTCAGATGGGTTCCGAATCATAAAAAAAGTGTGTACACGAAGGAGGAAAGATGTCTTGAGTGCAAAAACGTAAGAAAAATGAATGCATAAGGAAAAGAAACAAAAGGGCGGAATTGGTTTAAATGGTCTTATAGACGATTTTGTGAGTCAGATGGGTGCGAAATCATAAAAACAGTGTGTACGCGAAGGAGGAAAGTTGTTTTGAGTGCAAAAACGTGGGAAAAATGAATGCATAAGGAAAAGAAACAAAAGGGCGGTATTGGTTTAAATGGCTTTTTAGATAGTTTTTGATTCAGATGGGTTCGGAATCTTAAAAACAGTGTGTACGCGAAGGAGGAAAGTTGTCTAGAGTGCAAAAACGTAAGAAAAATGAATGCATAAGAAAAAGAAACAAAAGGGTGGTATTGGATTAAATGGCCTTTTTAACGATTTTGTGAGTCATACGGGTTCGGAATCATATAAAAAACTGTGTACGCGAAGGAGGAAAGTTGTTTTGAGGGCAAAAACGTGTGAAAAATGAATGCATAAGGAAAAGAAACAAAAGGGCGGTATTGGTTTAAATGGCTTTTTAGACAGTTTTGTGAGTCAGATGGGTTCGGAATCTTAAAAACAGTGTGTACGCGAAGGAGGAAAGTTGTCTAGAGTGCAAAAACGTAAGAAAAATGAATGCATAAGGAAAAGAAACAAAAGGGTGGTATTGGATTAAATGGCCTTTTTAACGATTTTGTGAGTCAGATGGGTTCCGAATCATAAAAAAAGTGTGTACACGAAGGAGGAAAGATGTCTAGAGTGCAAAAACGTAAGAAAAATGAATGCATAAGGAAAAGAAACAAAAGGGTGGTATTGGATTAAATGGCCTTTTTAACGATTTTGTGAGTCAGATGGGTTCGGAATCATAAAAACAGTGTGTACGCGAAGGAGGAAAGTTGTCTTGAGTGCAAAAACGTGAAAAAAATGAATGTATAAGGAAAAGAAACAAAAGGGAGGTATTGGTTTAAATGGCCTTTTTAACGATTTTGTGAGTCAGATGGGTTCCGAATCATAAAAAAAGTGTGTACACGAAGGAGGAAAGATGTCTTGAGTGCAAAAACGTAAGAAAAATGAATGCATAAGGAAAAGAAACAAAAGGGCGGAATTGGTTTAAATGGTCTTATAGACGATTTTGTGAGTCAGATGGGTTCCGAATCATAAAAAAAGTGTGTACACGAAGGAGGAAAGATGTCTTGAGTGCAAAAACGTAAGAAAAATGAATGCATAAGGAAAAGAAACAAAAGGGCGGAATTGGTTTAAATGGTCTTATAGACGATTTTGTGAGTCAGATGGGTTCGAAATCATAAAAACAGTGTGTACGCGAAGGAGGAAAGTTGTCTTGAGTGCAAAAACGTGAAAAAAATGAATGTATAAGGAAAAGAAACAAAAGGGAGGTATTGGTTTAAATGGCCTTTTTAACGATTTTGTGAGTCAGATGGGTTCCGAATCATAAAAAAAGTGTGTACACGAAGGAGGAAAGATGTCTTGAGTGCAAAAACGTAAGAAAAATGAATGCATAAGGAAAAGAAACAAAAGGGCGGAATTGGTTTAAATGGTCTTATAGACGATTTTGTGAGTCAGATGGGTGCGAAATCATAAAAACAGTGTGTACGCGAAGGAGGAAAGTTGTTTTGAGTGCAAAAACGTGGGAAAAATGAATGCATAAGGAAAAGAAACAAAAGGGCGGTATTGGTTTAAATGGCTTTTTAGATAGTTTTTGATTCAGATGGGTTCGGAATCTTAAAAACAGTGTGTACGCGAAGGAGGAAAGTTGTCTAGAGTGCAAAAACGTAAGAAAAATGAATGCATAAGAAAAAGAAACAAAAGGGTGGTATTGGATTAAATGGCCTTTTTAACGATTTTGTGAGTCAGATGGGTTCCGAATCATAAAAAAAGTGTGTACACGAACGAGGAAAGATGTCTTGAGTGCAAAAACGTAAGAAAAATGAATGCATAAGGAAAAGAAACAAAAGGGCGGAATTGGTTTAAATGGTCTTATAGACGATTTTGTGAGTCAGATGGGTTCGAAATCATAAAAACAGTGTGTACGCGAAGGAGGAAAGTTGTCTTGAGTGCAAAAACGTAAGAAAAATGAATGCATAAGGAAAAGAAACAAAAGGGCGGAATTGGTTTAAATGGTCTTTTAGGCGATTTTGTGAGTCAGATGGGTTCGGAATCATAAAAACTGTGTGTACGCGAAGGAGGAAAGTTGTCTTGAGTGCAAAAACGTAAGTAAAATGAATGTATAATTAAAAGAAATCAAAGGGCGGCATTGGATTAAATGGCCTTTTTAACGATTTTGTGAGTCATATGGGTTCGGAATCATAAAAAAAGTGTGTACGCGAAGGAGGAAAGTTGTTTTGAGGGCAAAAACGTGGGAAAAATGAATGCATAAGGAAAAGAAACAAAAGGGCGGTATTGGTTTAAATGGCTTTTTAGACAGTTTTGTGAGTCAGATGGGTTCGGAATCTTAAAAACAGTGTGTACGCGAAGGAGGAAAGTTGTCTTGAGTGCAAAAACGTGAAAAAAATGAATGGATAAGGAAAAGAAACAAAAGGGAGGTATTGGTTTAAATGGCCTTTTTAACGATTTTGTGAGTCAGATGGGTTCCGAATCATAAAAAAAGTGTGTACACGAAGGAGGAAAGATGTCTTGAGTGCAAAAACGTAAGAAAAATGAATGCATAAGGAAAAGAAACAAAAGGGCGGAATTGGTTTAAATGGTCTTATAGACGATTTTGTGAGTCAGATGGGTGCGAAATCATAAAAACAGTGTGTACGCGAAGGAGGAAAGTTGTCTAGAGTGCAAAAACGTAAGAAAAATGAATGCATAAGGAAAAGAAACAAAAGGGTGGTATTGGATTAAATAGCGTTTTTAACGATTTTGTGAGTCAGATGGGTTCCGAATCATAAAAAAAGTGTGTACACGAAGGAGGAAAGTTGTCTTGAGTGCAAAAACGTAAGAAAAATGAATGCATAAGAAAAAAAAAAAAGGGGCGGAATTGGTTTAAATGGTCTTTTAGGCAATTTTGTGAGTCAGATGGGTTCGGAATCTTAAAAACAGTGTGTACGCGAAGGAGGAAAGTTGTCTAGAGTGCAAAAACGTAAGAAAAATGAATGCATAAGGAAAAGAAACAAAAGGGTGGTATTGGATTAAATGGCCTTTTTAACGATTTTGTGAGTCAGATGGGTTCCGAATCATAAAAAAAGTGTGTACACGAACGAGGAAAGATGTCTTGAGTGCAAAAACGTAAGAAAAATGAATGCATAAGGAAAAGAAACAAAAGGGCGGAATTGGTTTAAATGGTCTTTTAGGCGATTTTGTGAGTCAGATGGGTTCGGAATCATAAAAACTGTGTGTACGCGAAGGAGGAAAGTTGTCTTGAGTGCAAAAACGTAAGAAAAATGAATGTATAATTAAAAGAAATCAAAGGGCGGCATTGGATTAAATGGCCTTTTTAACGATTTTGTGAGTCATATGGGTTCGGAATCATAAAAAAAGTGTGTACGCGAAGGAGGAAAGTTGTTTTGAGTGCAAAAACGTGGAAAAAATGAATGTATATGAAAAAGAAACAAAAGGGCGGTATTGGTTTAAATGGCCTTTTTAGACAGTTTTGTGAGTCAGATGGGTTCGGAATCTTAAAAACAGTGTGTACGCGAAGGAGGAAAGTTGTCTAGAGTGCAAAAACGTAAGAAAAATGAATGCATAAGGAAAAGAAACAAAAGGGTGGTATTGGATTAAATGGCCTTTTTAACGATTTTGTGAGTCAGATGGGTTCCGAATCATAAAAAAAGTGTGTACACGAAGGAGGAAAGATGTCTTGAGTGCAAAAACGTAAGAAAAATGAATGCATAAGGAAAAGAAACAAAAGGGCGGAATTGGTTTAAATGGTCTTATAGACGATTTTGTGAGTCAGATGGGTTCGAAATCATAAAAACAGTGTGTACGCGAAGGAGGAAAGTTGTCTTGAGTGCAAAAACGTGAAAAAAATGAATGTATAAGGAAAAGAAACAAAAGGGCGGTATTGGTTTAAATGGCTTTTTAGACAGTTTTTGAGTCAGATGGGTTCGGAATCTTAAAAACAGTGTGTACGCGAAGGAGGAAAGTTGTCTAGAGTGCAAAAACGTAAGAAAAATGAATGCATAAGGAAAAGAAACAAAAGGGTGGTATTGGATTAAATGGCCTTTTTAACGATTTTGTGAGTCAGATGGGTTCCGAATCATAAAAAAAGTGTGTACACGAAGGAGGAAAGATGTCTTGAGTGCAAAAACGTAAGAAAAATGAATGCATAAGGAAAAGAAACAAAAGGGCGGAATTGGTTTAAATGGTCTTTTAGACAGTTTTGTGAGTCAGATGGGTTCGGAATCTTAAAAACAGTGTGTACGAGAAGGAGGAAAGTTGGAAAAACGTGGAAAAAGTGAATGTATAAGGAAAAGAAACAAAAGGGCGGTATTGGTTTAAATGGCCTTTTTAACGATTTTGTGAGTCAGATGGGTTCGAAATCATAAAAACAGTGTGTACGCGAAGGAGGAAAGTTGTCTTGAGTGGAAGAACGTGAAAAAAATGAATGCATAAGGAAAAGAAACAAAAGGGCGGTATTGGTTTAAATGGCTTTTTAGACAGTTTTGTGAGTCAGATGGGTTCGGAATCTTAAAAGCAGTGTGTACGCGAAGAGGAAAGTTGTCTTGAGTGCAAAAACGTAAGAAAAATGAATGTATAAGGAAAAGAAACAAAAGGGCGGTATTGGTTTAAATGGCCTTTTTAACGATTTTGTGAGTCATATGGGTTCGGAATCATAAAAAAAGTGTGTACGCGAAGGAGTAAAGTTGTTTTGAGTGCAAAAACGTGGGAAAAATGAATGCATAAGGAAAAGAAACAAAAGGGCGGTATTGGTTTAAATGGCTTTTTAGACAGTTTTGTGAGTCAGATGGGTTCGGAATCTTAAAAACAATGTGTACGCGAAGGAGGAAAGTTGTCTAGAGTGCAAAAACGTAAGAAAAATGAATGCATAAGGAAAAGAAACAAAAGGGTGGTATTGGATTAAATGGCCTTTTTAACGATTTTGTGAGTCAGATGGGTTCGGAATCATAAAAACAGTGTGTACGCGAAGGAGGGAAGTTGTCTTGAGTGCAAAAACGTAAGAAAATGAATGTATAAGGAAAAGAAACAAAAGGGAGGTATTGGTTTAAATGGTCTTTTAGGCGATTTTGCGAGTCAGATGGGTTCGGAATCATAAAAACAGTGTGTACGCGAAGGAGGAAAGTTGTCTTGAGTGCAAAAACGTAAGAAAAATGAATGTATAAGGAAAAGAAACAAAAGGGCGGTATTGGTTTAAATGGCTTTTTAGACAGTTTTGTGAGTCAGATGGGTTCGGAATCTTAAAAACAGTGTGTACGCGAAGGAGGAAAGTTTTCTAGAGTGCAAAAACGTAAGAAAAATGAATGCATAAGGAAAAGAAACAAAAGGGCGGAATTGGTTTAAATGGTCTTTTAGGCGATTTTGTGAGTCAGATGGGTTCGGAATCTCAAAAACAGTGTGTACGCGAAGGAGGAAAGTTGTCTAGAGTGCAAAAACGTAAGAAAAATGAATGCGTAAGGAAAAGAAACAAAAGGGCGGTATTGGTTTAAATGGCTTTTTAGACAGTTTTGTGAGTCAGATGGGTTCGGAATCATAAAAACAGTGTGTACGCGAAGGAGGAAAGTTGTCTAGAGTGCAAAAACGTAAGAAAAATGAATGCATAAGGAAAAGAAACAAAAGAATGGTATTGGATTAAATAGCCTTTTTAACGATTTTGTGAGTCAGATGGGTTCCGAATCATAAAAAAAGTGTGTACACGAAGGAGGAAAGTTGTCTTGAGTGCAAAAACGTAAGAAAAATGAATGCATAAGAAAAAAAAAAGGGGCGGAATTGGTTTAAATGGTCTTTTAGGCGATTTTGTGAGTCAGATGGTTTCGGAATCTTAAAAACAGTGTGTACGCGAAGGAGGAAAGTTGTCTAGAGTGCAAAAACGTAAGAAAAATGAATGCATAAGGAAAAGAAACAAAAGGGTGGTATTGGATTAAATGGCCTTTTTAACGATTTTGTGAGTCAGATGGGTTCCGAATCATAAAAAAAGTGTGTACACGAACGAGGAAAGATGTCTTGAGTGCAAAAACGTAAGAAAAATGAATGCATAAGGAAAAGAAACAAAAGGGCGGAATTGGTTTAAATGGTCTTATAGACGATTTTGTGAGTCAGATGGGTTCGAAATCATAAAAACAGTGTGTACGCGAAGGAGGAAAGTTGTCTTGAGTGCAAAAACGTAAGAAAAATGAATGCATAAGGAAAAGAAACAAAAGGGCGGAATTGGTTTAAATGGTCTTTTAGGCGATTTTGTGAGTCAGATGGGTTCGGAATCATAAAAACTGTGTGTACGCGAAGGAGGAAAGTTGTCTTGATTGCAAAAACGTAAGAAAAATGAATGTATAATTAAAAGAAATCAAAGGGCGGCATTGGATTAAATGGCCTTTTTAACGATTTTGTGAGTCATATGGGTTCGGAATCATAAAAAAAGTGTGTACGCGAAGGAGGAAAGTTGTTTTGAGGGCAAAAACGTGGGAAAAATGAATGCATAAGGAAAAGAAACAAAAGGGCGGTATTGGTTTAAATGGCTTTTTAGACAGTTTTGTGAGTCAGATGGGTTCGGAATCTTAAAAACAGTGTGTACGCGAAGGAGGAAAGTTGTCTAGAGTGCAAAAACGTAAGAAAAATGAATGCATAAGGAAAAGAAACAAAAGGGTGGTATTGGATTAAATGGCCTTTTTAACGATTTTGTGAGTCAGATGGGTTCCGAATCATAAAAAAAGTGTGTACACGAAGGAGGAAAGATGTCTTGAGTGCAAAAACGTAAGAAAAATGAATGCATAAGGAAAAGAAACAAAAGGGCGGAATTGGTTTAAATGGTCTTATAGACGATTTTGTGAGTCAGATGGGTTCGAAATCATAAAAACAGTGTGTACGCGAAGGAGGAAAGTTGTCTTGAGTGCAAAAACGTGAAAAAAATGAATGGATAAGGAAAAGAAACAAAAGGGAGGTATTGGTTTAAATGGCCTTTTTAACGATTTTGTGAGTCAGATGGGTTCCGAATCATAAAAAAAGTGTGTACACGAAGGAGGAAAGATGTCTTGAGTGCAAAAACGTAAGAAAAATGAATGCATAAGGAAAAGAAACAAAAGGGCGGAATTGGTTTAAATGGTCTTATAGACGATTTTGTGAGTCAGATGGGTGCGAAATCATAAAAACAGTGTGTACGCGAAGGAGGAAAGTTGTTTTGAGTGCAAAAACGTGGGAAAAATGAATGCATAAGGAAAAGAAACAAAAGGGCGGTATTGGTTTAAATGGCTTTTTAGATAGTTTTTGAGTCAGATGGGTTCGGAATCTTAAAAACAGTGTGTACGCGAAGGAGGAAAGTTGTCTAGAGTGCAAAAACGTAAGAAAAATGAAAGCATAAGAAAAAGAAACAAAAGGGTGGTATTGGATTAAATGGCCTTTTTAACGATTTTGTGAGTCAGATGGGTTCCGAATCATAAAAAAAGTGTGTACGCGAAGGAGGAAAGTTGTTTTGAGTGCAAAAACGTGGGAAAAATCAATGCATAAGTAAAAGAAACAAAAGGGCGGTATTGGTTTAAATGGCTTTTTAGACAGTTTTGTGAGTCAGATGGGTTCGGAATCTTAAAAACAGTGTGTACGCGAAGCAGGAAAGTTGTTTTGAGTGCAAAAACGTGAAAAAAATGAATGTATAAGGAAAAGAAACAAAAGGGCGTTATTGGTTTAAATGGCTTTTTAGTCAGTTTTGTGAGTCAGATGGGTTCGGAATCTTAAAAACAGTGTGTACGCGAAGCAGGAAAGTTGTTTTGAGTGCAAAAACGTGAAAAAAATGAATGTATAAGGAAAAGAAACAAAAGGGAGGTATTGGTTTAAATGGTCTTTTAGGCGATTTTGTGAGTCAGATGGGTTCGGAATCATAAAAACAGTGTGTACGCGAAGGAGGAAAGTTGTCTAGAGTGCAAAAACGTAAGAAAAATGAATGCATAAGGAAAAGAAACAAAAGGGCGGAATTGGTTTAAATGGTCTTTTAGGCGATTTTGTGAGTCAGATGGGTTCGGAATCATAAAAACTGTGTGTACGCGAAGGAGGAAAGTTGTCTTGAGTGCAAAAACGTAAGAAAAATGAATGTATAAGGAAAAGAAATCAAAGGGCGGCATTGGATTAAATGGCCTTTTTAACGATTTTGTGAGTCATATGGGTTCGGAATCATAAAAAAAGTGTGTACGCGAAGGAGGAAAGTTGTTTTGAGTGCAAAAACGTGGAAAAAATGAATGTATATGAAAAAGAAACAAAAGGGCGGTATTGGTTTAAATGGCCTTTTTAGACAGTTTTGTGAGTCAGATGGGTTCGGAATCTTAAAAACAGTGTGTACAAGGAGGAAAGTTGGAAAAACGTGGAAAAAGTGAATGTATAAGGAAAAGAAACAAAAGGGCGGTATTGGTTTAAATGGCCTTTTTAACGATTTTGTGAGTCAGATGGGTTCCGAATCATAAAAAAAGTGTGTACACGAAGGAGGAAAGATGTCTAGAGTGCAAAAACGTAAGAAAAATGAATGCATAAGAAACAAAAGGGTGGTATTGGATTAAATGGCCTTTTTAACGATTTTGTGAGTCAGATGGGTTCGGAATCATAAAAACAGTGTGTTCGCGAAGGAGGAAAGTTGTCTTGAGTGCAAAAACGTGAAAAAAATGAATGTATAAGGAAAAGAAACAAAAGGGAGGTATTGGTTTAAATGGCCTTTTTAACGATTTTGTGAGTCAGATGGGTTCCGAATCATAAAAAAAGTGTGTACACGAAGGAGGAAAGATGTCTTGAGTGCAAAAACGTAAGAAAAATGAATGCATAAGGAAAAGAAACAAAAGGGCGGAATTGGTTTAAATGGTCTTATAGACGATTTTGTGAGTCAGATGGGTTCCGAATCATAAAAAAAGTGTGTACACGAAGGAGGAAAGATGTCTTGAGTGCAAAAACGTAAGAAAAATGAATGCATAAGGAAAAGAAACAAAAGCGCGGAATTGGTTTAAATGGTCTTATAGACGATTTTGTGAGTCAGATGGGTTCGAAATCATAAAAACAGTGTGTACGCGAAGGAGGAAAGTTGTCTTGAGTGCAAAAACGTGAAAAAAATGAATGTATAAGGAAAAGAAACAAAAGGGCGGTATTGGTTTAAATGGCTTTTTAGACAGTTTTTGAGTCAGATGGGTTCGGAATCTTAAAAACAGTGTGTACGCGAAGGAGGAAAGTTGTCTAGAGTGCAAAAACGTAAGAAAAATGAATGCATAAGGAAAAGAAACAAAAGGGTGGTATTGGATTAAATGGCCTTTTTAACGATTTTGTGAGTCAGATGGGTTCCGAATCATAAAAAAAGTGTGTACACGAAGGAGGAAAGATGTCTTGAGTGCAAAAACGTAAGAAAAATGAATGCATAAGGAAAAGAAACAAAAGGGCGGAATTGGTTTAAATGGTCTTATAGACGATTTTGTGAGTCAGATGGGTTCGAAATCATAAAAACAGTGTGTACGCGAAGGAGGAAAGTTGTCTTGAGTGCAAAAACGTGAAAAAAATGAATGTATAAGGAAAAGAAACAAAAGGGAGGTATTGGTTTAAATGGCCTTTTTAACGATTTTGTGAGTCAGATGGGTTCCGAATCATAAAAAAAGTGTGTACACGAAGGAGGAAAGATGTCTTGAGTGCAAAAACGTAAGAAAAATGAATGCATAAGGAAAAGAAACAAAAGGGCGGAATTGGTTTAAATGGTCTTATAGACGATTTTGTGAGTCAGATGGGTGCGAAATCATAAAAACAGTGTGTACGCGAAGGAGGAAAGTTGTTTTGAGTGCAAAAACGTGGGAAAAATGAATGCATAAGGAAAAGAAACAAAAGGGCGGTATTGGTTTAAATGGCTTTTTAGATAGTTTTTGATTCAGATGGGTTCGGAATCTTAAAAACAGTGTGTACGCGAAGGAGGAAAGTTGTCTAGAGTGCAAAAACGTAAGAAAAATGAATGCATAAGAAAAAGAAACAAAAGGGTGGTATTGGATTAAATGGCCTTTTTAACGATTTTGTGAGTCAGATGGGTTCCGAATCATAAAAAAAGTGTGTACACGAACGAGGAAAGATGTCTTGAGTGCAAAAACGTAAGAAAAATGAATGCATAAGGAAAAGAAACAAAAGGGCGGAATTGGTTTAAATGGTCTTTTAGGCGATTTTGTGAGTCAGATGGGTTCGGAATCATAAAAACTGTGTGTACGCGAAGGAGGAAAGTTGTCTTGAGTGCAAAAACGTAAGAAAAATGAATGTATAATTAAAAGAAATCAAAGGGCGGCATTGGATTAAATGGCCTTTTTAACGATTTTGTGAGTCATATGGGTTCGGAATCATAAAAAAAGTGTGTACGCGAAGGAGGAAAGTTGTTTTGAGGGCAAAAACGTGGGAAAAATGAATGCATAAGGAAAAGAAACAAAAGGGCGGTATTGGTTTAAATGGCTTTTTAGACAGTTTTGTGAGTCAGATGGGTTCGGAATCTTAAAAACAGTGTGTACGCGAAGGAGGAAAGTTGTCTTGAGTGCAAAAACGTGAAAAAAATGAATGGATAAGGAAAAGAAACAAAAGGGAGGTATTGGTTTAAATGGCCTTTTTAACGATTTTGTGAGTCAGATGGGTTCCGAATCATAAAAAAAGTGTGTACACGAAGGAGGAAAGATGTCTTGAGTGCAAAAACGTAAGAAAAATGAATGCATAAGGAAAAGAAACAAAAGGGCGGAATTGGTTTAAATGGTCTTATAGACGATTTTGTGAGTCAGATGGGTGCGAAATCATAAAAACAGTGTGTACGCGAAGGAGGAAAGTTGTTTTGAGTGCAAAAACGTGGGAAAAATGAATGCATAAGAAAAGAAACAAAAGGGCGGTATTGGTTTAAATGGCTTTTTAGATAGTTTTTGAGTCAGATGGGTTCGGAATCTTAAAAACAGTGTGTACGCGAAGGAGGAAAGTTGTCTAGAGTGCAAAAACGTAAGAAAAATGAATGCATAAGAAAAAGAAACAAAAGGGTGGTATTGGATTAAATGGCCTTTTTAACGATTTTGTGAGTCAGATGGGTTCCGAATCATAAAAAAAGTGTGTACGCGAAGGAGGAAAGTTGTTTTGAGTGCAAAAACGTGGGAAATATCAATGCATAAGTAAAAGAAACAAAAGGGCGGTATTGGTTTAAATGGCTTTTTAGACAGTTTTGTGAGTCAGATGGGTTCGGAATCATAAAAACAGTGTGTACGCGAAGGAGGAAAGTTGTCTAGAGTGCAAAAACGTAAGAAAAATGAATGCATAAGGAAAAGAAACAAAAGGGTGGTATTGGATTAAATAGCCTTTTTAACGATTTTGTGAGTCAGATGGGTTCCGAATCATAAAAAAAGTGTGTACACGAAGGAGGAAAGTTGTCTTGAGTGCAAAAACGTAAGAAAAATGAATGCATAAGAAAAAAAAAAAAGGGGCGGAATTGGTTTAAATGGTCTTTTAGGCAATTTTGTGAGTCAGATGGGTTCGGAATCTTAAAAACAGTGTGTACGCGAAGGAGGAAAGTTGTCTAGAGTGCAAAAACGTAAGAAAAATGAATGCATAAGGAAAAGAAACAAAAGGGTGGTATTGGATTAAATGGCCTTTTTAACGATTTTGTGAGTCAGATGGGTTCCGAATCATAAAAAAAGTGTGTACACGAACGAGGAAAGATGTCTTGAGTGCAAAAACGTAAGAAAAATGAATGCATAAGGAAAAGAAACAAAAGGGCGGAATTGGTTTAAATGGTCTTTTAGGCGATTTTGTGAGTCAGATGGGTTCGGAATCATAAAAACTGTGTGTACGCGAAGGAGGAAAGTTGTCTTGAGTGCAAAAACGTAAGAAAAATGAATGTATAATTAAAAGAAATCAAAGGGCGGCATTGGATTAAATGGCCTTTTTAACGATTTTGTGAGTCATATGGGTTCGGAATCATAAAAAAAGTGTGTACGCGAAGGAGGAAAGTTGTTTTGAGTGCAAAAACGTGGAAAAAATGAATGTATATGAAAAAGAAACAAAAGGGCGGTATTGGTTTAAATGGCCTTTTTAGACAGTTTTGTGAGTCAGATGGGTTCGGAATCTTAAAAACAGTGTGTACAAGGAGGAAAGTTGGAAAAACGTGGAAAAAGTGAATGTATAAGGAAAAGAAACAAAAGGGCGGTATTGGTTTAAATGGCCTTTTTAACGATTTTGTGAGTCATACGGGTTCGGAATCATAAAAAAACTGTGTACGCGAAGGAGGAAAGTTGTTTTGAGGGCAAAAACGTGGGAAAAATGAATGCATAAGGAAAAGAAACAAAAGGGCGGTATTGGTTTAAATGGCTTTTTAGACAGTTTTGTGAGTCAGATGGGTTCGGAATCTTAAAAACAGTGTGTACGCGAAGGAGGAAAGTTGTCTAGAGTGCAAAAACGTAAGAAAAATGAATGCATAAGGAAAAGAAACAAAAGGGTGGTATTGGACTAAATGGCCTTTTTAACGATTTTGTGAGTCAGATGGGTTCCGAATCATAAAAAAAGTGTGTACACGAAGGAGGAAAGATGTCTTGAGTGCAAAAACGTAAGAAAAATGAATGCATAAGGAAAAGAAACAAAAGGGCGGAATTGGTTTAAATGGTCTTATAGACGATTTTGTGAGTCAGATGGGTTCGAAATCATAAAAACAGTGTGTACGCGAAGGAGGAAAGTTGTCTTGAGTGCAAAAACGTGAAAAAAATGAATGTATAAGGAAAAGAAACAAAAGGGCGGTATTGGTTTAAATGGCTTTTTAGACAGTTTTTGAGTCAGATGGGTTCGGAATCTTAAAAACAGTGTGTACGCGAAGGAGGAAAGTTGTCTAGAGTGCAAAAACGTAAGAAAAATGAATGCATAAGGAAAAGAAACAAAAGGGTGGTATTGGATTAAATGGCCTTTTTAACGATTTTGTGAGTCAGATGGGTTCCGAATCATAAAAAAAGTGTGTACACGAAGGAGGAAAGATGTCTTGAGTGCAAAAACGTAAGAAAAATGAATGCATAAGGAAAAGAAACAAAAGGGCGGAATTGGTTTAAATGGTCTTATAGACGATTTTGTGAGTCAGATGGGTTCGAAATCATAAAAACAGTGTGTACGCGAAGGAGGAAGTTGTCTTGAGTGCAAAAACGTGAAAAAAATGAATGGATAAGGAAAAGAAACAAAAGGGAGGTATTGGTTTAAATGGCCTTTTTAACGATTTTGTGAGTCAGATGGGTTCCGAATCATAAAAAAAGTGTGTACACGAAGGAGGAAAGATGTCTTGAGTGCAAAAACGTAAGAAAAATGAATGCATAAGGAAAAGAAACAAAAGGGCGGAATTGGTTTAAATGGTCTTATAGACGATTTTGTGAGTCAGATGGGTTCCGAATCATAAAAAAAGTGTGTACACGAAGGAGGAAAGTTGTCTTGAGTGCAAAAACGTAAGAAAAATGAATGCATAAGAAAAAAAAAAAAGGGGCGGAATTGGTTTAAATGGTCTTTTAGGCAATTTTGTGAGTCAGATGGGTTCGGAATCTTAAAAACAGTGTGTACGCGAAGGAGGAAAGTTGTCTAGAGTGCAAAAACGTAAGAAAAATGAATGCATAAGGAAAAGAAACAAAAGGGTGGTATTGGATTAAATGGCCTTTTTAACGATTTTGTGAGTCAGATGGGTTCCGAATCATAAAAAAAGTGTGTACACGAACGAGGAAAGATGTCTTGAGTGCAAAAACGTAAGAAAAATGAATGCATAAGGAAAAGAAACAAAAGGGCGGAATTGGTTTAAATGGTCTTTTAGGCGATTTTGTGAGTCAGATGGGTTCGGAATCATAAAAACTGTGTGTACGCGAAGGAGGAAAGTTGTCTTGAGTGCAAAAACGTAAGAAAAATGAATGTATAATTAAAAGAAATCAAAGGGCGGCATTGGATTAAATGGCCTTTTTAACGATTTTGTGAGTCATATGGGTTCGGAATCATAAAAAAAGTGTGTACGCGAAGGAGGAAAGTTGTTTTGAGTGCAAAAACGTGGAAAAAATGAATGTATATGAAAAAGAAACAAAAGGGCGGTATTGGTTTAAATGGCCTTTTTAGACAGTTTTGTGAGTCAGATGGGTTCGGAATCTTAAAAACAGTGTGTACGCGAAGGAGGAAAGTTGTCTAGAGTGCAAAAACGTAAGAAAAATGAATGCATAAGGAAAAGAAACAAAAGGGTGGTATTGGATTAAATG
Organism: Salticus scenicus; assembly: GCA_963930645.1. Classification (NCBI taxonomy): domain Eukaryota; kingdom Metazoa; phylum Arthropoda; class Arachnida; order Araneae; family Salticidae; genus Salticus; species Salticus scenicus. Next base: position 2,170,019 of record CAWVNO010002165.1, on the reverse strand, counting down.
GCCTTTTTAACGATTTTGTGAGTCAGATGGGTTCCGAATCATAAAAAAAGTGTGTACACGAAGGAGGAAAGATGTCTTGAGTGCAAAAACGTAAGAAAAATGAATGCATAAGGAAAAGAAACAAAAGGGCGGAATTGGTTTAAATGGTCTTATAGACGATTTTGTGAGTCAGATGGGTTCGAAATCATAAAAACAGTGTGTACGCGAAGGAGGAAAGTTGTCTTGAGTGCAAAAACGTGAAAAAAATGAATGTATAAGGAAAAGAAACAAAAGGGCGGTATTGGTTTAAATGGCTTTTTAGACAGTTTTTGAGTCAGATGGGTTCGGAATCTTAAAAACAGTGTGTACGCGAAGGAGGAAAGTTGTCTAGAGTGCAAAAACGTAAGAAAAATGAATGCATAAGGAAAAGAAACAAAAGGGTGGTATTGGATTAAATGGCCTTTTTAACGATTTTGTGAGTCAGATGGGTTCCGAATCATAAAAAAAGTGTGTACACGAAGGAGGAAAGATGTCTTGAGTGCAAAAACGTAAGAAAAATGAATGCATAAGGAAAAGAAACAAAAGGGCGGAATTGGTTTAAATGGTCTTATAGACGATTTTGTGAGTCAGATGGGTTCGAAATCATAAAAACAGTGTGTACGCGAAGGAGGAAAGTTGTCTTGAGTGCAAAAACGTGAAAAAAATGAATGTATAAGGAAAAGAAACAAAAGGGAGGTATTGGTTTAAATGGCCTTTTTAACGATTTTGTGAGTCAGATGGGTTCGAAATCATAAAAACAGTGTGTACGCGAAGGAGGAAAGTTGTCTTGAGTGCAAAAACGTGAAAAAAATGAATGCATAAGGAAAAGAAACAAAAGGGCGGTATTGGTTTAAATGGTCTTTTAGACAGTCAGATTGTGAGTTCTTTTGTGATCAGATTCTTTTGTGAGTCAGATGGGTTCTGAATCTTAAAAACAGTGTGTACGAGAAGGAGGAAAGTTGGAAAAACGTGGAAAAAGTGAATGTATAAGGAAAAGAAACAAAAGGGCGGTATTGGTTTAAATGGCCTTTTTAACGATTTTGTGAGTCAGATGGGTTCGAAATCATAAAAACAGTGTGTACGCGAAGGAGGAAAGTTGTCTTGAGTGGAAGAACGTGAAAAAAATGAATGCATAAGGAAAAGAAACAAAAGGGCGGTATTGGTTTAAATGGCTTTTTAGACAGTTTTGTGAGTCAGATGGGTTCGGAATCTTAAAAGCAGTGTGTACGCGAAGAGGAAAGTTGTCTTGAGTGCAAAAACGTAAGAAAAATGAATGTATAAGGAAAAGAAACAAAAGGGCGGTATTGGTTTAAATGGCCTTTTTAACGATTTTGTGAGTCATATGGGTTCGGAATCATAAAAAAAGTGTGTACGCGAAGGAGTAAAGTTGTTTTGAGTGCAAAAACGTGGGAAAAATGAATGCATAAGGAAAAGAAACAAAAGGGCGGTATTGGTTTAAATGGCTTTTTAGACAGTTTTGTGAGTCAGATGGGTTCGGAATCTTAAAAACAATGTGTACGCGAAGGAGGAAAGTTGTCTAGAGTGCAAAAACGTAAGAAAAATGAATGCATAAGGAAAAGAAACAAAAGGGTGGTATTGGATTAAATGGCCTTTTTAACGATTTTGTGAGTCAGATGGGTTCGGAATCATAAAAACAGTGTGTACGCGAAGGAGGGAAGTTGTCTTGAGTGCAAAAACGTAAGAAAATGAATGTATAAGGAAAAGAAACAAAAGGGAGGTATTGGTTTAAATGGTCTTTTAGGCGATTTTGCGAGTCAGATGGGTTCGGAATCATAAAAACAGTGTGTACGCGAAGGAGGAAAGTTGTCTTGAGTGCAAAAACGTAAGAAAAATGAATGTATAAGGAAAAGAAACAAAAGGGCGGTATTGGTTTAAATGGCTTTTTAGACAGTTTTGTGAGTCAGATGGGTTCGGAATCTTAAAAACAGTGTGTACGCGAAGGAGGAAAGTTTTCTAGAGTGCAAAAACGTAAGAAAAATGAATGCATAAGGAAAAGAAACAAAAGGGCGGAATTGGTTTAAATGGTCTTTTAGGCGATTTTGTGAGTCAGATGGGTTCGGAATCTCAAAAACAGTGTGTACGCGAAGGAGGAAAGTTGTCTAGAGTGCAAAAACGTAAGAAAAATGAATGCGTAAGGAAAAGAAACAAAAGGGCGGTATTGGTTTAAATGGCTTTTTAGACAGTTTTGTGAGTCAGATGGGTTCGGAATCATAAAAACAGTGTGTACGCGAAGGAGGAAAGTTGTCTAGAGTGCAAAAACGTAAGAAAAATGAATGCATAAGGAAAAGAAACAAAAGAATGGTATTGGATTAAATAGCCTTTTTAACGATTTTGTGAGTCAGATGGGTTCCGAATCATAAAAAAAGTGTGTACACGAAGGAGGAAAGTTGTCTTGAGTGCAAAAACGTAAGAAAAATGAATGCATAAGAAAAAAAAAAGGGGCGGAATTGGTTTAAATGGTCTTTTAGGCGATTTTGTGAGTCAGATGGTTTCGGAATCTTAAAAACAGTGTGTACGCGAAGGAGGAAAGTTGTCTAGAGTGCAAAAACGTAAGAAAAATGAATGCATAAGGAAAAGAAACAAAAGGGTGGTATTGGATTAAATGGCCTTTTTAACGATTTTGTGAGTCAGATGGGTTCCGAATCATAAAAAAAGTGTGTACACGAACGAGGAAAGATGTCTTGAGTGCAAAAACGTAAGAAAAATGAATGCATAAGGAAAAGAAACAAAAGGGCGGAATTGGTTTAAATGGTCTTATAGACGATTTTGTGAGTCAGATGGGTTCGAAATCATAAAAACAGTGTGTACGCGAAGGAGGAAAGTTGTCTTGAGTGCAAAAACGTAAGAAAAATGAATGCATAAGGAAAAGAAACAAAAGGGCGGAATTGGTTTAAATGGTCTTTTAGGCGATTTTGTGAGTCAGATGGGTTCGGAATCATAAAAACTGTGTGTACGCGAAGGAGGAAAGTTGTCTTGATTGCAAAAACGTAAGAAAAATGAATGTATAATTAAAAGAAATCAAAGGGCGGCATTGGATTAAATGGCCTTTTTAACGATTTTGTGAGTCATATGGGTTCGGAATCATAAAAAAAGTGTGTACGCGAAGGAGGAAAGTTGTTTTGAGGGCAAAAACGTGGGAAAAATGAATGCATAAGGAAAAGAAACAAAAGGGCGGTATTGGTTTAAATGGCTTTTTAGACAGTTTTGTGAGTCAGATGGGTTCGGAATCTTAAAAACAGTGTGTACGCGAAGGAGGAAAGTTGTCTAGAGTGCAAAAACGTAAGAAAAATGAATGCATAAGGAAAAGAAACAAAAGGGTGGTATTGGATTAAATGGCCTTTTTAACGATTTTGTGAGTCAGATGGGTTCCGAATCATAAAAAAAGTGTGTACACGAAGGAGGAAAGATGTCTTGAGTGCAAAAACGTAAGAAAAATGAATGCATAAGGAAAAGAAACAAAAGGGCGGAATTGGTTTAAATGGTCTTATAGACGATTTTGTGAGTCAGATGGGTTCGAAATCATAAAAACAGTGTGTACGCGAAGGAGGAAAGTTGTCTTGAGTGCAAAAACGTGAAAAAAATGAATGGATAAGGAAAAGAAACAAAAGGGAGGTATTGGTTTAAATGGCCTTTTTAACGATTTTGTGAGTCAGATGGGTTCCGAATCATAAAAAAAGTGTGTACACGAAGGAGGAAAGATGTCTTGAGTGCAAAAACGTAAGAAAAATGAATGCATAAGGAAAAGAAACAAAAGGGCGGAATTGGTTTAAATGGTCTTATAGACGATTTTGTGAGTCAGATGGGTTCGGAATCTTAAAAACAGTGTGTACGCGAAGGAGGAAAGTTGTCTAGAGTGCAAAAACGTAAGAAAAATGAAAGCATAAGAAAAAGAAACAAAAGGGTGGTATTGGATTAAATGGCCTTTTTAACGATTTTGTGAGTCAGATGGGTTCCGAATCATAAAAAAAGTGTGTACGCGAAGGAGGAAAGTTGTTTTGAGTGCAAAAACGTGGGAAAAATCAATGCATAAGTAAAAGAAACAAAAGGGCGGTATTGGTTTAAATGGCTTTTTAGACAGTTTTGTGAGTCAGATGGGTTCGGAATCTTAAAAACAGTGTGTACGCGAAGCAGGAAAGTTGTTTTGAGTGCAAAAACGTGAAAAAAATGAATGTATAAGGAAAAGAAACAAAAGGGCGTTATTGGTTTAAATGGCTTTTTAGTCAGTTTTGTGAGTCAGATGGGTTCGGAATCTTAAAAACAGTGTGTACGCGAAGCAGGAAAGTTGTTTTGAGTGCAAAAACGTGAAAAAAATGAATGTATAAGGAAAAGAAACAAAAGGGAGGTATTGGTTTAAATGGTCTTTTAGGCGATTTTGTGAGTCAGATGGGTTCGGAATCATAAAAACAGTGTGTACGCGAAGGAGGAAAGTTGTCTAGAGTGCAAAAACGTAAGAAAAATGAATGCATAAGGAAAAGAAACAAAAGGGCGGAATTGGTTTAAATGGTCTTTTAGGCGATTTTGTGAGTCAGATGGGTTCGGAATCATAAAAACTGTGTGTACGCGAAGGAGGAAAGTTGTCTTGAGTGCAAAAACGTAAGAAAAATGAATGTATAAGGAAAAGAAATCAAAGGGCGGCATTGGATTAAATGGCCTTTTTAACGATTTTGTGAGTCATATGGGTTCGGAATCATAAAAAAAGTGTGTACGCGAAGGAGGAAAGTTGTTTTGAGTGCAAAAACGTGGAAAAAATGAATGTATATGAAAAAGAAACAAAAGGGCGGTATTGGTTTAAATGGCCTTTTTAGACAGTTTTGTGAGTCAGATGGGTTCGGAATCTTAAAAACAGTGTGTACAAGGAGGAAAGTTGGAAAAACGTGGAAAAAGTGAATGTATAAGGAAAAGAAACAAAAGGGCGGTATTGGTTTAAATGGCCTTTTTAACGATTTTGTGAGTCAGATGGGTTCCGAATCATAAAAAAAGTGTGTACACGAAGGAGGAAAGATGTCTAGAGTGCAAAAACGTAAGAAAAATGAATGCATAAGGAAAAGAAACAAAAGGGTGGTATTGGATTAAATGGCCTTTTTAACGATTTTGTGAGTCAGATGGGTTCGGAATCATAAAAACAGTGTGTTCGCGAAGGAGGAAAGTTGTCTTGAGTGCAAAAACGTGAAAAAAATGAATGTATAAGGAAAAGAAACAAAAGGGAGGTATTGGTTTAAATGGCCTTTTTAACGATTTTGTGAGTCAGATGGGTTCCGAATCATAAAAAAAGTGTGTACACGAAGGAGGAAAGATGTCTTGAGTGCAAAAACGTAAGAAAAATGAATGCATAAGGAAAAGAAACAAAAGGGCGGAATTGGTTTAAATGGTCTTATAGACGATTTTGTGAGTCAGATGGGTTCCGAATCATAAAAAAAGTGTGTACACGAAGGAGGAAAGATGTCTTGAGTGCAAAAACGTAAGAAAAATGAATGCATAAGGAAAAGAAACAAAAGCGCGGAATTGGTTTAAATGGTCTTATAGACGATTTTGTGAGTCAGATGGGTTCGAAATCATAAAAACAGTGTGTACGCGAAGGAGGAAAGTTGTCTTGAGTGCAAAAACGTGAAAAAAATGAATGTATAAGGAAAAGAAACAAAAGGGCGGTATTGGTTTAAATGGCTTTTTAGACAGTTTTTGAGTCAGATGGGTTCGGAATCTTAAAAACAGTGTGTACGCGAAGGAGGAAAGTTGTCTAGAGTGCAAAAACGTAAGAAAAATGAATGCATAAGGAAAAGAAACAAAAGGGTGGTATTGGATTAAATGGCCTTTTTAACGATTTTGTGAGTCAGATGGGTTCCGAATCATAAAAAAAGTGTGTACACGAAGGAGGAAAGATGTCTTGAGTGCAAAAACGTAAGAAAAATGAATGCATAAGGAAAAGAAACAAAAGGGCGGAATTGGTTTAAATGGTCTTATAGACGATTTTGTGAGTCAGATGGGTTCGAAATCATAAAAACAGTGTGTACGCGAAGGAGGAAACTTGTCTTGAGTGCAAAAACGTGAAAAAAATGAATGTATAAGGAAAAGAAACAAAAGGGAGGTATTGGTTTAAATGGCCTTTTTAACGATTTTGTGAGTCAGATGGGTTCCGAATCATAAAAAAAGTGTGTACACGAAGGAGGAAAGATGTCTTGAGTGCAAAAACGTAAGAAAAATGAATGCATAAGGAAAAGAAACAAAAGGGCGGAATTGGTTTAAATGGTCTTATAGACGATTTTGTGAGTCAGATGGGTGCGAAATCATAAAAACAGTGTGTACGCGAAGGAGGAAAGTTGTTTTGAGTGCAAAAACGTGGGAAAAATGAATGCATAAGGAAAAGAAACAAAAGGGCGGTATTGGTTTAAATGGCTTTTTAGATAGTTTTTGATTCAGATGGGTTCGGAATCTTAAAAACAGTGTGTACGCGAAGGAGGAAAGTTGTCTAGAGTGCAAAAACGTAAGAAAAATGAATGCATAAGAAAAAGAAACAAAGAGTGGTATTGGATTAAATGGCCTTTTTAACGATTTTGTGAGTCAGATGGGTTCCGAATCATAAAAAAAGTGTGTACACGAACGAGGAAAGATGTCTTGAGTGCAAAAACGTAAGAAAAATGAATGCATAAGGAAAAGAAACAAAAGGGCGGAATTGGTTTAAATGGTCTTTTAGGCGATTTTGTGAGTCAGATGGGTTCGGAATCATAAAAACTGTGTGTACGCGAAGGAGGAAAGTTGTCTTGAGTGCAAAAACGTAAGAAAAATGAATGTATAATTAAAAGAAATCAAAGGGCGGCATTGGATTAAATGGCCTTTTTAACGATTTTGTGAGTCATATGGGTTCGGAATCATAAAAAAAGTGTGTACGCGAAGGAGGAAAGTTGTTTTGAGGGCAAAAACGTGGGAAAATTGAATGCATAAGGAAAAGAAACAAAAGGGCGGTATTGGTTTAAATGGCTTTTTAGACAGTTTTGTGAGTCAGATGGGTTCGGAATCTTAAAAACAGTGTGTACGCGAAGGAGGAAAGTTGTCTTGAGTGCAAAAACGTGAAAAAAATGAATGGATAAGGAAAAGAAACAAAAGGGAGGTATTGGTTTAAATGGCCTTTTTAACGATTTTGTGAGTCAGATGGGTTCCGAATCATAAAAAAAGTGTGTACACGAAGGAGGAAAGATGTCTTGAGTGCAAAAACGTAAGAAAAATGAATGCATAAGGAAAAGAAACAAAAGGGCGGAATTGGTTTAAATGGTCTTATAGACGATTTTGTGAGTCAGATGGGTGCGAAATCATAAAAACAGTGTGTACGCGAAGGAGGAAAGTTGTTTTGAGTGCAAAAACGTGGGAAAAATGAATGCATAAGAAAAGAAACAAAAGGGCGGTATTGGTTTAAATGGCTTTTTAGATAGTTTTTGAGTCAGATGGGTTCGGAATCTTAAAAACAGTGTGTACGCGAAGGAGGAAAGTTGTCTAGAGTGCAAAAACGTAAGAAAAATGAATGCATAAGAAAAAGAAACAAAAGGGTGGTATTGGATTAAATGGCCTTTTTAACGATTTTGTGAGTCAGATGGGTTCCGAATCATAAAAAAAGTGTGTACGCGAAGGAGGAAAGTTGTTTTGAGTGCAAAAACGTGGGAAATATCAATGCATAAGTAAAAGAAACAAAAGGGCGGTATTGGTTTAAATGGCTTTTTAGACAGTTTTGTGAGTCAGATGGGTTCGGAATCATAAAAACAGTGTGTACGCGAAGGAGGAAAGTTGTCTAGAGTGCAAAAACGTAAGAAAAATGAATGCATAAGGAAAAGAAACAAAAGGGTGGTATTGGATTAAATAGCCTTTTTAACGATTTTGTGAGTCAGATGGGTTCCGAATCATAAAAAAAGCGTGTACACGAAGGAGGAAAGTTGTCTTGAGTGCAAAAACGTAAGAAAAATGAATGCATAAGAAAAAAAAAAAAGGGGCGGAATTGGTTTAAATGGTCTTTTAGGCAATTTTGTGAGTCAGATGGGTTCGGAATCTTAAAAACAGTGTGTACGCGAAGGAGGAAAGTTGTCTAGAGTGCAAAAACGTAAGAAAAATGAATGCATAAGGAAAAGAAACAAAAGGGTGGTATTGGATTAAATGGCCTTTTTAACGATTTTGTGAGTCAGATGGGTTCCGAATCATAAAAAAAGTGTGTACACGAACGAGGAAAGATGTCTTGAGTGCAAAAACGTAAGAAAAATGAATGCATAAGGAAAAGAAACAAAAGGGCGGAATTGGTTTAAATGGTCTTTTAGGCGATTTTGTGAGTCAGATGGGTTCGGAATCATAAAAACTGTGTGTACGCGAAGGAGGAAATTTGTCTTGAGTGCAAAAACGTAAGAAAAATGAATGTATAATTAAAAGAAATCAAAGGGCGGCATTGGATTAAATGGCCTTTTTAACGATTTTGTGAGTCATATGGGTTCGGAATCATAAAAAAAGTGTGTACGCGAAGGAGGAAAGTTGTTTTGAGTGCAAAAACGTGGAAAAAATGAATGTATATGAAAAAGAAACAAAAGGGCGGTATTGGTTTAAATGGCCTTTTTAGACAGTTTTGTGAGTCAGATGGGTTCGGAATCTTAAAAACAGTGTGTACAAGGAGGAAAGTTGGAAAAACGTGGAAAAAGTGAATGTATAAGGAAAAGAAACAAAAGGGCGGTATTGGTTTAAATGGCCTTTTTAACGATTTTGTGAGTCATACGGGTTCGGAATCATAAAAAAACTGTGTACGCGAAGGAGGAAAGTTGTTTTGAGGGCAAAAACGTGGGAAAAATGAATGCATAAGGAAAAGAAACAAAAGGGCGGTATTGGTTTAAATGGCTTTTTAGACAGTTTTGTGAGTCAGATGGGTTCGGAATCTTAAAAACAGTGTGTACGCGAAGGAGGAAAGTTGTCTAGAGTGCAAAAACGTAAGAAAAATGAATGCATAAGGAAAAGAAACAAAAGGGTGGTATTGGACTAAATGGCCTTTTTAACGATTTTGTGAGTCAGATGGGTTCCGAATCATAAAAAAAGTGTGTACACGAAGGAGGAAAGATGTCTTGAGTGCAAAAACGTAAGAAAAATGAATGCATAAGGAAAAGAAACAAAAGGGCGGAATTGGTTTAAATGGTCTTATAGACGATTTTGTGAGTCAGATGGGTTCGAAATCATAAAAACAGTGTGTACGCGAAGGAGGAAAGTTGTCTTGAGTGCAAAAACGTGAAAAAAATGAATGTATAAGGAAAAGAAACAAAAGGGCGGTATTGGTTTAAATGGCTTTTTAGACAGTTTTTGAGTCAGATGGGTTCGGAATCTTAAAAACAGTGTGTACGCGAAGGAGGAAAGTTGTCTAGAGTGCAAAAACGTAAGAAAAATGAATGCATAAGGAAAAGAAACAAAAGGGTGGTATTGGATTAAATGGCCTTTTTAACGATTTTGTGAGTCAGATGGGTTCCGAATCATAAAAAAAGTGTGTACACGAAGGAGGAAAGATGTCTTGAGTGCAAAAACGTAAGAAAAATGAATGCATAAGGAAAAGAAACAAAAGGGCGGAATTGGTTTAAATGGTCTTATAGACGATTTTGTGAGTCAGATGGGTTCGAAATCATAAAACAGTGTGTACGCGAAGGAGGAAAGTTGTCTTGAGTGCAAAAACGTGAAAAAAATGAATGTATAAGGAAAAGAAACAAAAGGGAGGTATTGGTTTAAATGGCCTTTTTAACGATTTTGTGAGTCAGATGGGTTCCGAATCATAAAAAAAGTGTGTACACGAAGGAGGAAAGATGTCTTGAGTGCAAAAACGTAAGAAAAATGAATGCATAAGAAAAAGAAACAAAAGGGTGGTATTGGTTTAAATGGCTTTTTAGACAGTTTTGTGAGTCAGGTGGGTTCAGAATCTTAAAAACAGTGTGTACGCGAAGCAGGAAAGTTGTTTTGAGTGCAAAAACGTGAAAAAAATGAATGTATAAGGAAAAGAAACAAAAGGGAGGTATTGGTTTAAATGGCTTTTTAGACAGTTTTGTGAGTCAGGTGGTTTCGGAATCTTAAAAACAGTGTGTACGCGAAGCAGGAAAGTTGTTTTGAGTGCAAAAACGTGAAAAAAATGAATGTATAAGGAAAAGAAACAAAAGGGAGGTATTGGTTTAAATGGACTTTTAGGCGATTTTGTGAGTCAGATGGGTTCGGAATCATAAAAACTGTGTGTACGCGAAGGAGGAAAGTTGTCTTGAGTGCAAAAACGTAAGAAAAATGAATGCATAAGGAAAAGAAACAAAAGGGCGGTATTGGTTTAAATGGCTTTTTAGACAGTTTTGTGAGTCAGATGGGTTCGGAATCATAAAAACAGTGTGTACGCGAAGGAGGAAAGTTGTCTTGAGTGCAAAAACGTAAGAAAAATGAATGCATAAGGAAAAGAAACAAAAGGGCGGTATTGGTTTAAATGGCTTTTTAGACAGTTTTGTGAGTCAGATGGGTTCGGAATCATAAAAACAGTGTGTACGCGAAGGAGGAAAGTTGTCTAGAGTGCAAAAACGTAAGAAAAATGAATGCATAAGGAAAAGAAACAAAAGGGTGGTATTGGATTAAATAGCCTTTTTAACGATTTTGTGAGTCAGATGGGTTCCGAATCATAAAAAAAGTGTGTACACGAATGAGGAAAGTTGTCTTGAGTGCAAAAACGTAAGAAAAATGAATGCATAAGAAAAAAAAAAGGGCGGAATTGGTTTAAATGGTCTTTTAGGCGATTTTGTGAGTCAGATGGGTTCGGAATCATAAAAAAAGTGTGTACACGAACGAGGAAAGATGTCTTGAGTGCAAAAACGTAAGAAAAATGAATGCATAAGGAAAAGAAACAAAAGGGCGGAATTGGTTTAAATGGTCTTTTAGGCGATTTTGTGAGTCAGATGGGTTCGGAATCATAAAAACTGTGTGTACGCGAAGGAGGAAAGTTGTCTTGAGTGCAAAAACGTAAGAAAAATGAATGTATAATTAAAAGAAATCAAAGGGCGGCATTGGATTAAATGGCCTTTTTAACGATTTTGTGAGTCATATGGGTTCGGAATCATAAAAAAAGTGTGTACGCGAAGGAGGAAATTTGTTTTGAGTGCAAAAACGTGGAAAAAATGAATGTATATGAAAAAGAAACAAAAGGACGGTATTGGTTTAAATGGCCTTTTTAGACAGTTTTGTGAGTCAGATGGGTTCGGAATCTTAAAAACAGTGTGTACGCGAAGCAGGAAAGTTGTTTTGAGTGCAAAAACGTGAAAAAAAATGAATGTATAAGGAAAAGAAACAAAAGGGAGGTATTGGTTTAAATGGTCTTTTAGGCGATTTTGTGAGTCAGATGGGTTCGGAATCATAAAAACAGTGTGTACGCGAAGGAGGAAAGTTGTCTTGAGTGCAAAAACGTAAGAAAAATGAATGCATAAGGAAAAGAAACAAAAGGGCGGTATTGGTTTAAATGGCTTTTTAGACAGTTTTGTGAGTCAGATGGGTTCGGAATCATAAAAACAGTGTGTACGCGAAGGAGGAAAGTTGTCTAGAGTGCAAAAACGTAAGAAAAATGAATGCATAAGCAAAAGAAACAAAAGGGTGGTATTGGATTAAATAGCCTTTTTAACGATTTTGTGAGTCAGATGGGTTCCGATTCATAAAAAAAGTGTGTACACGGAGGAAAGTTGTCTTGAGTGCAAAAACGTAAGAAAAATGAATGCATAAGAAAAAAAAAAAAGGGGCGGAATTGGTTTAAATGGTCTTTTAGGCGATTTTGTGAGTCAGATGGGTTCGGAATCTTAAAAACAGTGTGTACGCGAAGGAGGAAAGTTGTCTAGAGTGCAAAAACGTAAGAAAAATGAATGCATAAGGAAAAGAAACAAAAGGGCGGAATTGGTTTAAATGGTCTTATAGACGATTTTGTGAGTCAGATGGGTTCGAAATCATAAAAACAGTGTGTACGCGAAGGAGGAAAGTTGTCTTGAGTGCAAAAACGTAAGAAAAATGAATGCATAAGGAAAAGAAACAAAAGGGCGGTATTGGTTTAAATGGCTTTTTAGACAGTTTTGTGAGTCAGATGGGTTCGGAATCATAAAAACAGTGTGTACGCGAAGGAGGAAAGTTGTCTAGAGTGCAAAAACGTAAGAAAAATGAATGCATAAGGAAAAGAAACAAAAGGGTGGTATTGGATTAAATAGCCTTTTTAACGATTTTGTGAGTCAGATGGGTTCCGATACATAAAAAAAGTGTGTACACGAAGGAGGAAAGTTGTCTTGAGTGCAAAAACGTAAGAAAAATGAATGCATAAGAAAAAAAAAAAAGGGGCGGAATTGGTTTAAATGGTCTTTTAGGCGATTTTGTGAGTCAGATGGGTTCGGAATCTTAAAAACAGTGTGTACGCGAAGGAGGAAAGTTGTCTAGAGTGCAAAAACGTAAGAAAAATGAATGCATAAGGAAAAGAAACAAAAGGGCGGAATTGGTTTAAATGGTCTTATAGACGATTTTGTGAGTCAGATGGGTTCGAAATCATAAAAACAGTGTGTACGCGAAGGAGGAAATTTGTCTTGAGTGCAAAAACGTAAGAAAAATGAATGCATAAGGAAAAGAAACAAAAGGGCGGAATTGGTTTAAATGGTCTTTTAGGCGATTTTGTGAGTCAGATGGGTTCGGAATCTCAAAAACAGTGTGTACGCGAAGGAGGAAAGTTGTCTAGAGTGCAAAAACGTAAGAAAAATGAATGCATAAGGAAAAGAAACAAAAGGGCGGTATTGGTTTAAATGGCTTTTTAGACAGTTTTGTGAGTCAGATGGGTTCGGAATCATAAAAACAGTGTGTACGCGAAGGAGGAAAGTTGTCTAGAGTGCAAAAACGTAAGAAAAATGAATGCATAAGGAAAAGAAACAAAAGGGTGGTATTGGATTAAATAGCCTTTTTAACGATTTTGTGAGTCAGATGGGTTCCGAATCATAAAAAAAGTGTGTACACGAACGAGGAAAGATGTCTTGAGTGCAAAAACGTAAGAAAAATGAATGCATAAGGAAAAGAAACAAAAGGGCGGAATTGGTTTAAATGGTCTTATAGACGATTTTGTGAGTCAGATGGGTTCGAAATCATAAAAACAGTGTGTACACGAAGGAGGAAAGTTGTCTTGAGTGCAAAAACGTAAGAAAAATGAATGCATAAGAAAAAAAAAAGGGGCGGAATTGGTTTAAATGGTCTTTTAGGCGATTTTGTGAGTCAGATGGTTTCGGAATCTTAAAAACAGTGTGTACGCGAAGGAGGAAAGTTGTCTAGAGTGCAAAAACGTAAGAAAAATAAATGCATAAGGAAAAGAAACAAAAGGGTGGTATTGGATTAAATGGCCTTTTTAACGATTTTGTGAGTCAGATGGGTTCCGAATCATAAAAAAAGTGTGTACACGAACGAGGAAAGATGTCTTGAGTGCAAAAACGTAAGAAAAATGAATGCATAAGGAAAAGAAACAAAAGGGCGGAATTGGTTTAAATGGTCTTATAGACGATTTTGTGAGTCAGATGGGTTCGAAATCATAAAAACAGTGTGTACGCGAAGGAGGAAAGTTGTCTTGAGTGCAAAAACGTAAGAAAAATGAATGCATAAGGAAAAGAAACAAAAGGGCGGAATTGGTTTAAATGGTCTTTTAGGCGATTTTGTGAGTCAGATGGGTTCGGAATCATAAAAACTGTGTGTACGCGAAGGAGGAAAGTTGTCTTGAGTGCAAAAACGTAAGAAAAATGAATGTATAATTAAAAGAAATCAAAGGGCGGCATTGGATTAAATGGCCTTTTTAACGATTTTGTGAGTCATATGGGTTCGGAATCATAAAAAAAGTGTGTACGCGAAGGAGGAAAGTTGTTTTGAGGGCAAAAACGTGGGAAAAATGAATGCATAAGGAAAAGAAACAAAAGGGCGGTATTGGTTTAAATGGCTTTTTAGACAGTTTTGTGAGTCAGATGGGTTCGGAATCTTAAAAACAGTGTGTACGCGAAGGAGGAAAGTTGTCTAGAGTGCAAAAACGTAAGAAAAATGAATGCATAAGGAAAAGAAACAAAAGGGTGGTATTGAATTAAATGGCCTTTTTAACGATTTTGTGAGTCAGATGGGTTCCGAATCATAAAAAAAGTGTGTACACGAAGGAGGAAAGATGTCTTGAGTGCAAAAACGTAAGAAAAATGAATGCATAAGGAAAAGAAACAAAAGGGCGGAATTGGTTTAAATGGTCTTATAGACGATTTTGTGAGTCAGATGGGTTCGAAATCATAAAAACAGTGTGTACGCGAAGGAGGAAAGTTGTCTTGAGTGCAAAAACGTGAAAAAAATGAATGGATAAGGAAAAGAAACAAAAGGGAGGTATTGGTTTAAATGGCCTTTTTAACGATTTTGTGAGTCAGATGGGTAATCATAATCATAAAATCATCGGTAATCATAAAAAAAGTGTGTACACGAAGGAGGAAAGATGTCTTGAGTGCAAAAACGTAAGAAAAATGAATGCATAAGGAATAGAAACAAAAGGGCGGAATTGGTTTAAATGGTCTTATAGACGATTTTGTGAGTCAGATGGGTGCGAAATCATAAAAACAGTGTGTACGCGAAGGAGGAAAGTTGTTTTGAGTGCAAAAACGTGGGAAAAATGAATGCATAAGGAAAAGAAACAAAAGGGCGGTATTGGTTTAAATGGCTTTTTAGATAGTTTTTGAGTCAGATGGGTTCGGAATCTTAAAAACAGTGTGTACGCGAAGGAGGAAAGTTGTCTAGAGTGCAAAAACGTAAGAAAAATGAATGCATAAGGAAAAGAAACAAAAGGGCGGAATTGGTTTAAATGGTCTTATAGACGATTTTGTGAGTCAGATGGGTTCGAAATCATAAAAACAGTGTGTACGCGAAGGAGGAAAGTTGTCTTGAGTGCAAAAACGTAAGAAAAATGAATGCATAAGGAAAAGAAACAAAAGGGCGGAATTGGTTTAAATGGTCTTTTAGGCGATTTTGTGAGTCAGATGGGTTCGGAATCATAAAAACTGTGTGTACGCGAAGGAGGAAAGTTGTCTTGAGTGCAAAAACGTAAGAAAAATGAATGTATAATTAAAAGAAATCAAAGGGCGGCATTGGATTAAATGGCCTTTTTAACGATTTTGTGAGTCATATGGGTTCGGAATCATAAAAAAAGTGTGTACGCGAAGGAGGAAAGTTGTTTTGAGGGCAAAAACGTGGGAAAAATGAATGCATAAGGAAAAGAAACAAAAGGGCGGTATTGGTTTAAATGGCTTTTTAGACAGTTTTGTGAGTCAGATGGGTTCGGAATCTTAAAAACAGTGTGTACGCGAAGGAGGAAAGTTGTCTAGAGTGCAAAAACGTAAGAAAAATGAATGCATAAGGAAAAGAAACAAAAGGGTGGTATTGGATTAAATGGCCTTTTTAACGATTTTGTGAGTCAGATGGGTTCCGAATCATAAAAAAAGTGTGTACACGAAGGAGGAAAGATGTCTTGAGTGCAAAAACGTAAGAAAAATGAATGCATAAGGAAAAGAAACAAAAGGGCGGAATTGGTTTAAATGGTCTTATAGACGATTTTGTGAGTCAGATGGGTTCGAAATCATAAAAACAGTGTGTACGCGAAGGAGGAAAGTTGTCTTGAGTGCAAAAACGTGAAAAAAATGAATGGATAAGGAAAAGAAACAAAAGGGAGGTATTGGTTTAAATGGCCTTTTTAACGATTTTGTGAGTCAGATGGGTTCCGAATCATAAAAAAAGTGTGTACACGAAGGAGGAAAGATGTCTTGAGTGCAAAAACGTAAGAAAAATGAATGCATAAGGAATAGAAACAAAAGGGCGGAATTGGTTTAAATGGTCTTATAGACGATTTTGTGAGTCAGATGGGTGCGAAATCATAAAAACAGTGTGTACGCGAAGGAGGAAAGTTGTTTTGAGTGCAAAAACGTGGGAAAAATGAATGCATAAGGAAAAGAAACAAAAGGGCGGTATTGGTTTAAATGGCTTTTTAGATAGTTTTTGAGTCAGATGGGTTCGGAATCTTAAAAACAGTGTGTACGCGAAGGAGGAAAGTTGTCTAGAGTGCAAAAACGTAAGAAAAATGAATGCATAAGAAAAAGAAACAAAAGGGTGGTATTGGATTAAATGGCCTTTTTAACGATTTTGTGAGTCAGATGGGTTCCGAATCATAAAAAAAGTGTGTACGCGAAGGAGGAAAGTTGTTTTGAGTGCAAAAACGTGGGAAAAATCAATGTATAAGGAAAAGAAACAAAAGGGCGTTATTGGTTTAAATGGCTTTTTAGTCAGTTTTGTGAGTCAGATGGGTTCGGAATCTTAAAAACAGTGTGTACGCGAAGCAGGAAAGTTGTTTTGAGTGCAAAAACGTGAAAAAAATGAATGTATAAGGAAAAGAAACAAAAGGGAGGTATTGGTTTAAATGGTCTTTTAGGCGATTTTGTGAGTCAGATGGGTTCGGAATCATAAAAACAGTGTGTACGCGAAGGAGGAAAGTTGTCTAGAGTGCAAAAACGTAAGAAAAATGAATGCATAAGGAAAAGAAACAAAAGGGCGGAATTGGTTTAAATGGTCTTTTAGGCGATTTTGTGAGTCAGATGGGTTCGGAATCATAAAAACTGTGTGTACGCGAAGGAGGAAAGTTGTCTTGAGTGCAAAAACGTAAGAAAAATGAATGTATAAGGAAAAGAAATCAAAGGGCGGCATTGGATTAAATGGCCTTTTTAACGATTTTGTGAGTCATATGGGTTCGGAATCATAAAAAAATTGTGTACGCGAAGGAGGAAAGTTGTTTTGAGTGCAAAAACGTGGAAAAAATGAATGTATATGAAAAAGAAACAAAAGGGCGGTATTGGTTTAAATGGCCTTTTTAGACAGTTTTGTGAGTCAGATGGGTTCGGAATCTTAAAAACAGTGTGTACAAGGAGGAAAGTTGGAAAAACGTGGAAAAAGTGAATGTATAAGGAAAAGAAACAAAAGGGCGGTATTGGTTTAAATGGCCTTTTTAACGATTTTGTGAGTCATACGGGTTCGGAATCATAAAAAAACTGTGTACGCGAAGGAGGAAAGTTGTTTTGAGGGCAAAAACGTGTGAAAAATGAATGCATAAGGAAAAGAAACAAAAGGGCGGTATTGGTTTAAATGGCTTTTTAGACAGTTTTGTGAGTCAGATGGGTTCGGAATCTTAAAAACAGTGTGTACGCGAAGGAGGAAAGTTGTCTAGAGTGCAAAAACGTAAGAAAAATGAATGCATAAGGAAAAGAAACAAAAGGGTGGTATTGGATTAAATGGCCTTTTTAACGATTTTGTGAGTCAGATGGGTTCCGAATCATAAAAAAAGTGTGTACACGAAGGAGGAAAGATGTCTAGAGTGCAAAAACGTAAGAAAAATGAATGCATAAGGAAAAGAAACAAAAGGGTGGTATTGGATTAAATGGCCTTTTTAACGATTTTGTGAGTCAGATGGGTTCGAAATCATAAAAACAGTGTGTACGCGAAGGAGGAAAGTTGTCTTGAGTGCAAAAACGTGAAAAAAATGAATGTATAAGGAAAAGAAACAAAAGGGAGGTATTGGTTTAAATGGCCTTTTTAACGATTTTGTGAGTCAGATGGGTTCCGAATCATAAAAAAAGTGTGTACACGAAGGAGGAAAGATGTCTTGAGTGCAAAAACGTAAGAAAAATGAATGCATAAGGAAAAGAAACAAAACGGCGGAATTGGTTTAAATGGTCTTATAGACGATTTTGTGAGTCAGATGGGTTCCGAATCATAAAAAAAGTGTGTACACGAAGAAGGAAAGATGTCTTGAGTGCAAAAACGTAAGAAAAATGAATGCATAAGGAAAAGAAACAAAAGGGCGGAATTGGTTTAAATGGTCTTATAGACGATTTTGTGAGTCAGATGGGTTCGAAATCATAAAAACAGTGTGTACGCGAAGGAGGAAAGTTGTCTTGAGTGCAAAAACGTGAAAAAAATGAATGTATAAGGAAAAGAAACAAAAGGGAGGTATTGGTTATTTAAACCAATACCTCCGATTTTAACGATTTTGTGAGTCAGATGGGTTTCGAATCATAAAAAAACTGTGTACGCGAAGGAGGAAAGTTGTTTTGAGTGCAAAAACGTGGGAAAAATGAATGCATAAGGAAAAGAAACAAAAGGGCGGTATTGGTTTAAATGGCTTTTTAGACAGTTTTTGAGTCAGATGGGTTCGGAATCTTAAAAACAGTGTGTACGCGAAGGAGGAAAGTTGTCTAGAGTGCAAAAACGTAAGAAAAATGAATGCATAAGGAAAAGAAACAAAAGGGCGGAATTGGTTTAAATGGTCTTTTAGGCGATTTTGTGAGTCAGATGGGTTCGGAATCATAAAAACTGTGTGTACGCGAAGGAGGAAAGTTGTCTTGAGTGCAAAAACGTAAGAAAAATGAATGTATAATTAAAAGAAATCAAAGGGCGGCATTGGATTAAATGGCCTTTTTAACGATTTTGTGAGTCATATGGGTTCGGAATCATAAAAAAAGTGTGTACGCGAAGGAGGAAAGTTGTTTTGAGGGCAAAAACGTGGGAAAAATGAATGCATAAGGAAAAGAAACAAAAGGGCGGTATTGGTTTAAATGGCTTTTTAGACAGTTTTGTGAGTCAGATGGGTTCGGAATCTTAAAAACAGTGTGTACGCGAAGGAGGAAAGTTGTCTAGAGTGCAAAAACGTAAGAAAAATGAATGCATAAGGAAAAGAAACAAAAGGGTGGTATTGGATTAAATGGCCTTTTTAACGATTTTGTGAGTCAGATGGGTTCCGAATCATAAAAAAAGTGTGTACACGAAGGAGGAAAGATGTCTTGAGTGCAAAAACGTAAGAAAAATGAATGCATAAGGAAAAGAAACAAAAGGGCGGAATTGGTTTAAATGGTCTTATAGACGATTTTGTGAGTCAGATGGGTTCGAAATCATAAAAACAGTGTGTACGCGAAGGAGGAAAGTTGTCTTGAGTGCAAAAACGTGAAAAAAATGAATGGATAAGGAAAAGAAACAAAAGGGAGGTATTGGTTTAAATGGCTTTTTTAACGATTTTGTGAGTCAGATGGGTAATCATAATCATAAAATCATCGGTAATCATAAAAAAAGTGTGTACACGAAGGAGGAAAGATGTCTTGAGTGCAAAAACGTAAGAAAAATGAATGCATAAGGAATAGAAACAAAAGGGCGGAATTGGTTTAAATGGTCTTATAGACGATTTTGTGAGTCAGATGGGTGCGAAATCATAAAAACAGTGTGTACGCGAAGGAGGAAAGTTGTTTTGAGTGCAAAAACGTGGGAAAAATGAATGCATAAGGAAAAGAAACAAAAGGGCGGTATTGGTTTAAATGGCTTTTTAGATAGTTTTTGAGTCAGATGGGTTCGGAATCTTAAAAACAGTGTGTACGCGAAGGAGGAAAGTTGTCTAGAGTGCAAAAACGTAAGAAAAATGAATGCATAAGGAAAAGAAACAAAAGGGCGGAATTGGTTTAAATGGTCTTATAGACGATTTTGTGAGTCAGATGGGTTCGAAATCATAAAAACAGTGTGTACGCGAAGGAGGAAAGTTGTCTTGAGTGCAAAAACGTAAGAAAAATGAATGCATAAGGAAAAGAAACAAAAGGGCGGAATTGGTTTAAATGGTCTTTTAGGCGATTTTGTGAGTCAGATGGGTTCGGAATCATAAAAACTGTGTGTACGCGAAGGAGGAAAGTTGTCTTGAGTGCAAAAACGTAAGAAAAATGAATGTATAATTAAAAGAAATCAAAGGGCGGCATTGGATTAAATGGCCTTTTTAACGATTTTGTGAGTCATATGGGTTCGGAATCATAAAAAAAGTGTGTACACGAAGGAGGAAAGTTGTTTTGAGGGCAAAAACGTGGGAAAAATGAATGCATAAGGAAAAGAAACAAAAGGGCGGTATTGGTTTAAATGGCTTTTTAGACAGTTTTGTGAGTCAGATGGGTTCGGAATCTTAAAAACAGTGTGTACGCGAAGGAGGAAAGTTGTCTAGAGTGCAAAAACGTAAGAAAAATGAATGCATAAGGAAAAGAAACAAAAGGGTGGTATTGGATTAAATGGCCTTTTTAACGATTTTGTGAGTCAGATGGGTTCCGAATCATAAAAAAAGTGTGTACACGAAGGAGGAAAGATGTCTTGAGTGCAAAAACGTAAGAAAAATGAATGCATAAGGAAAAGAAACAAAAGGGCGGAATTGGTTTAAATGGTCTTATAGACGATTTTGTGAGTCAGATGGGTTCGAAATCATAAAAACAGTGTGTACGCGAAGGAGGAAAGTTGTCTTGAGTGCAAAAACGTGAAAAAAATGAATGGATAAGGAAAAGAAACAAAAGGGAGGTATTGGTTTAAATGGCCTTTTTAACGATTTTGTGAGTCAGATGGGTTCCGAATCATAAAAAAAGTGTGTACACGAAGGAGGAAAGATGTCTTGAGTGCAAAAACGTAAGAAAAATGAATGCATAAGGAATAGAAACAAAAGGGCGGAATTGGTTTAAATGGTCTTATAGACGATTTTGTGAGTCAGATGGGTGCGAAATCATAAAAACAGTGTGTACGCGAAGGAGGAAAGTTGTTTTGAGTGCAAAAACGTGGGAAAAATGAATGCATAAGGAAAAGAAACAAAAGGGCGGTATTGGTTTAAATGGCTTTTTAGATAGTTTTTGAGTCAGATGGGTTCGGAATCTTAAAAACAGTGTGTACGCGAAGGAGGAAAGTTGTCTAGAGTGCAAAAACGTAAGAAAAATGAATGCATAAGAAAAAGAAACAAAAGGGTGGTATTGGATTAAATGGCCTTTTTAACGATTTTGTGAGTCAGATGGGTTCCGAATCATAAAAAAAGTGTGTACGCGAAGGAGGAAAGTTGTTTTGAGTGCAAAAACGTGGGAAAAATCAATGTATAAGGAAAAGAAACAAAAGGGCGTTATTGGTTTAAATGGCTTTTTAGTCAGTTTTGTGAGTCAGATGGGTTCGGAATCTTAAAAACAGTGTGTACGCGAAGCAGGAAAGTTGTTTTGAGTGCAAAAACGTGAAAAAAATGAATGTATAAGGAAAAGAAACAAAAGGGAGGTATTGGTTTAAATGGTCTTTTAGGCGATTTTGTGAGTCAGATGGGTTCGGAATCATAAAAACAGTGTGTACGCGAAGGAGGAAAGTTGTCTAGAGTGCAAAAACGTAAGAAAAATGAATGCATAAGGAAAAAAACAAAAGGGCGGAATTGGTTTAAATGGTCTTTTAGGCGATTTTGTGAGTCAGATGGGTTCGGAATCTTAAAAACAGTGTGTACGCGAAGGAGGAAAGTTGTCTAGAGTGCAAAAACGTAAGAAAAATGAATGCATAAGGAAAAGAAACAAAAGGGTGGTATTGGATTAAATGGCCTTTTTAACGATTTTGTGAGTCAGATGGGTTCCGAATCATAAAAAAAGTGTGTACACGAAGGAGGAAAGATGTCTTGAGTGCAAAAACGTAAGAAAAATGAATGCATAAGGAAAAGAAACAAAAGGGCGGAATTGGTTTAAATGGTCTTATAGACGATTTTGTGAGTCAGATGGGTTCGAAATCATAAAAACAGTGTGTACGCGAAGGAGGAAAGTTGTCTTGAGTGCAAAAACGTGAAAAAAATGAATGGATAAGGAAAAGAAACAAAAGGGAGGTATTGGTTTAAATGGCCTTTTTAACGATTTTGTGAGTCAGATGGGTTCCGAATCATAAAAAAAGTGTGTACACGAAGGAGGAAAGATGTCTTGAGTGCAAAAACGTAAGAAAAATGAATGCATAAGGAATAGAAACAAAAGGGCGGAATTGGTTTAAATGGTCTTATAGACGATTTTGTGAGTCAGATGGGTGCGAAATCATAAAAACAGTGTGTACGCGAAGGAGGAAAGTTGTTTTGAGTGCAAAAACGTGGGAAAAATGAATGCATAAGGAAAAGAAACAAAAGGGCGGTATTGGTTTAAATGGCTTTTTAGATAGTTTTTGAGTCAGATGGGTTCGGAATCTTAAAAACAGTGTGTACGCGAAGGAGGAAAGTTGTCTAGAGTGCAAAAACGTAAGAAAAATGAATGCATAAGAAAAAGAAACAAAAGGGTGGTATTGGATTAAATGGCCTTTTTAACGATTTTGTGAGTCAGATGGGTTCCGAATCATAAAAAAAGTGTGTACGCGAAGGAGGAAAGTTGTTTTGAGTGCAAAAACGTGGGAAAAATCAATGTATAAGGAAAAGAAACAAAAGGGCGTTATTGGTTTAAATGGCTTTTTAGTCAGTTTTGTGAGTCAGATGGGTTCGGAATCTTAAAAACAGTGTGTACGCGAAGCAGGAAAGTTGTTTTGAGTGCAAAAACGTGAAAAAAATGAATGTATAAGGAAAAGAAACAAAAGGGAGGTATTGGTTTAAATGGTCTTTTAGGCGATTTTGTGAGTCAGATGGGTTCGGAATCATAAAAACAGTGCTTACGCGAAGGAGGAAAGTTGTCTAGAGTGCAAAAACGTAAGAAAAATGAATGCATAAGGAAAAGAAACAAAAGGGCGGAATTGGTTTAAATGGTCTTTTAGGCGATTTTGTGAGTCAGATGGGTTCGGAATCATAAAAACTGTGTGTACGCGAAGGAGGAAAGTTGTCTTGAGTGCAAAAACGTAAGAAAAATGAATGTATAAGGAAAAGAAATCAAAGGGCGGCATTGGATTAAATGGCCTTTTTAACGATTTTGTGAGTCATATGGGTTCGGAATCATAAAAAAATTGTGTACGCGAAGGAGGAAAGTTGTTTTGAGTGCAAAAACGTGGAAAAAATGAATGTATATGAAAAAGAAACAAAAGGGCGGTATTGGTTTAAATGGCCTTTTTAGACAGTTTTGTGAGTCAGATGGGTTCGGAATCTTAAAAACAGTGTGTACAAGGAGGAAAGTTGGAAAAACGTGGAAAAAGTGAATGTATAAGGAAAAGAAACAAAAGGGCGGTATTGGTTTAAATGGCCTTTTTAACGATTTTGTGAGTCATACGGGTTCGGAATCATAAAAAAACTGTGTACGCGAAGGAGGAAAGTTGTTTTGAGGGCAAAAACGTGTGAAAAATGAATGCATAAGGAAAAGAAACAAAAGGGCGGTATTGGTTTAAATGGCTTTTTAGACAGTTTTGTGAGTCAGATGGGTTCGGAATCTTAAAAACAGTGTGTACGCGAAGGAGGAAAGTTGTCTAGAGTGCAAAAACGTAAGAAAAATGAATGCATAAGGAAAAGAAACAAAAGGGTGGTATTGGATTAAATGGCCTTTTTAACGATTTTGTGAGTCAGATGGGTTCCGAATCATAAAAAAAGTGTGTACACGAAGGAGGAAAGATGTCTAGAGTGCAAAAACGTAAGAAAAATGAATGCATAAGGAAAAGAAACAAAAGGGTGGTATTGGATTAAATGGCCTTTTTAACGATTTTGTGAGTCAGATGGGTTCGAAATCATAAAAACAGTGTGTACGCGAAGGAGGAAAGTTGTCTTGAGTGCAAAAACGTGAAAAAAATGAATGTATAAGGAAAAGAAACAAAAGGGAGGTATTGGTTTAAATGGCCTTTTTAACGATTTTGTGAGTCAGATGGGTTCCGAATCATAAAAAAAGTGTGTACACGAAGGAGGAAAGATGTCTTGAGTGCAAAAACGTAAGAAAAATGAATGCATAAGGAAAAGAAACAAAACGGCGGAATTGGTTTAAATGGTCTTATAGACGATTTTGTGAGTCAGATGGGTTCCGAATCATAAAAAAAGTGTGTACACGAAGAAGGAAAGATGTCTTGAGTGCAAAAACGTAAGAAAAATGAATGCATAAGGAAAAGAAACAAAAGGGCGGAATTGGTTTAAATGGTCTTATAGACGATTTTGTGAGTCAGATGGGTTCGAAATCATAAAAACAGTGTGTACGCGAAGGAGGAAAGTTGTCTTGAGTGCAAAAACGTGAAAAAAATGAATGTATAAGGAAAAGAAACAAAAGGGAGGTATTGGTTATTTAAACCAATACCTCCGATTTTAACGATTTTGTGAGTCAGATGGGTTTCGAATCATAAAAAAACTGTGTACGCGAAGGAGGAAAGTTGTTTTGAGTGCAAAAACGTGGGAAAAATGAATGCATAAGGAAAAGAAACAAAAGGGCGGTATTGGTTTAAATGGCTTTTTAGACAGTTTTTGAGTCAGATGGGTTCGGAATCTTAAAAACAGTGTGTACGCGAAGGAGGAAAGTTGTCTAGAGTGCAAAAACGTAAGAAAAATGAATGCATAAGAAAAAGAAACAAAAGGGCGGAATTGGTTTAAATGGTCTTATAGACGATTTTGTGAGTCAGATGGGTTCGAAATCATAAAAACAGTGTGTACGCGAAGCAGGAAAGTTGTTTTGAGTGCAAAAACGTGAAAAAATGAATGTATAAGGAAAAGAAACAAAAGGGAGGTATTGCTTTAAATGGTCTTATAGACGATTTTGTGAGTCAGATGGGTTCCGAATCATAAAAAAAGTGTGTACACGAAGGAGGAAAGATGTCTTGAGTGCAAAAACGTAAGAAAAATGAATGCATAAGGAAAAGAAACAAAAGGGCGGAATTGGTTTAAATGGTCTTATAGACGATTTTGTGAGTCAGATGGGTTCGAAATCATAAAAACAGTGTGTACGCGAAGGAGGAAAGTTGTCTTGAGTGCAAAAACGTGAAAAAAATGAATGTATAAGGAAAAGAAACAAAAGGGCGGTATTGGTTTAAATGGCTTTTTAGACAGTTTTTGAGTCAGATGGGTTCGGAATCTTAAAAACAGTGTGTACGCGAAGGAGGAAAGTTGTCTAGAGTGCAAAAACGTAAGAAAAATGAATGCATAAGGAAAAGAAACAAAAGGGTGGTATTGGATTAAATGGCCTTTTTAACGATTTTGTGAGTCAGATGGGTTCCGAATCATAAAAAAAGTGTGTACACGAAGGAGGAAAGATGTCTTGAGTGCAAAAACGTAAGAAAAATGAATGCATAAGGAAAAGAAACAAAAGGGCGGAATTGGTTTAAATGGTCTTATAGACGATTTTGTGAGTCAGATGGGTTCGAAATCATAAAAACAGTGTGTACGCGAAGGAGGAAAGTTGTCTTGAGTGCAAAAACGTGAAAAAAATGAATGTATAAGGAAAAGAAACAAAAGGGAGGTATTGGTTTAAATGGCCTTTTTAACGATTTTGTGAGTCAGATGGGTTCCGAATCATAAAAAAAGTGTGTACACGAAGGAGGAAAGATGTCTTGAGTGCAAAAACGTAAGAAAAATGAATGCATAAGGAAAAGAAACAAAAGGGCGGAATTGGTTTAAATGGTCTTATAGACGATTTTGTGAGTCAGATGGGTGCGAAATCATAAAAACAGTGTGTACGCGAAGGAGGAAAGTTGTTTTGAGTGCAAAAACGTGGGAAAAATGAATGCATAAGGAAAAGAAACAAAAGGGCGGTATTGGTTTAAATGGCTTTTTAGATAGTTTTTGAGTCAGATGGGTTCGGAATCTTAAAAACAGTGTGTACGCGAAGGAGGAAAGTTGTCTAGAGTGCAAAAACGTAAGAAAAATGAATGCATAAGAAAAAGAAACAAAAGGGTGGTATTGGATTAAATGGCCTTTTTAACGATTTTGTGAGTCATATGGGTTCGGAATCATAAAAAAAGTGTGTACGCGAAGGAGGAAAGTTGTTTTGAGGGCAAAAACGTGGGAAAAATGAATGCATAAGGAAAAGAAACAAAAGGGCGGTATTGGTTTAAATGGCTTTTTAGACAGTTTTGTGAGTCAGATGGGTTCGGAATCTTAAAAACAGTGTGTACGCGAAGGAGGAAAGTTGTCTAGAGTGCAAAAACGTAAGAAAAATGAATGCATAAGGAAAAGAAACAAAAGGGTGGTATTGGATTAAATGGCCTTTTTAACGATTTTGTGAGTCAGATGGGTTCCGAATCATAAAAAAAGTGTGTACACGAAGGAGGAAAGATGTCTTGAGTGCAAAAACGTAAGAAAAATGAATGCATAAGGAAAAGAAACAAAAGGGCGGAATTGGTTTAAATGGTCTTATAGACGATTTTGTGAGTCAGATGGGTTCGAAATCATAAAAACAGTGTGTACGCGAAGGAGGAAAGTTGTCTTGAGTGCAAAAACGTGAAAAAAATGAATGGATAAGGAAAAGAAACAAAAGGGAGGTATTGGTTTAAATGGCCTTTTTAACGATTTTGTGAGTCAGATGGGTAATCATAATCATAAAATCATCGGTAATCATAAAAAAAGTGTGTACACGAAGGAGGAAAGATGTCTTGAGTGCAAAAACGTAAGAAAAATGAATGCATAAGGAATAGAAACAAAAGGGCGGAATTGGTTTAAATGGTCTTATAGACGATTTTGTGAGTCAGATGGGTGCGAAATCATAAAAACAGTGTGTACGCGAAGGAGGAAAGTTGTTTTGAGTGCAAAAACGTGGGAAAAATGAATGCATAAGGAAAAGAAACAAAAGGGCGGTATTGGTTTAAATGGCTTTTTAGATAGTTTTTGAGTCAGATGGGTTCGGAATCTTAAAAACAGTGTGTACGCGAAGGAGGAAAGTTGTCTAGAGTGCAAAAACGTAAGAAAAATGAATGCATAAGGAAAAGAAACAAAAGGGCGGAATTGGTTTAAATGGTCTTATAGACGATTTTGTGAGTCAGATGGGTTCGAAATCATAAAAACAGTGTGTACGCGAAGGAGGAAAGTTGTCTTGAGTGCAAAAACGTAAGAAAAATGAATGCATAAGGAAAAGAAACAAAAGGGCGGAATTGGTTTAAATGGTCTTTTAGGCGATTTTGTGAGTCAGATGGGTTCGGAATCATAAAAACTGTGTGTACGCGAAGGAGGAAAGTTGTCTTGAGTGCAAAAACGTAAGAAAAATGAATGTATAATTAAAAGAAATCAAAGGGCGGCATTGGATTAAATGGCCTTTTTAACGATTTTGTGAGTCATATGGGTTCGGAATCATAAAAAAAGTGTGTACGCGAAGGAGGAAAGTTGTTTTGAGGGCAAAAACGTGGGAAAAATGAATGCATAAGGAAAAGAAACAAAAGGGCGGTATTGGTTTAAATGGCTTTTTAGACAGTTTTGTGAGTCAGATGGGTTCGGAATCTTAAAAACAGTGTGTACGCGAAGGAGGAAAGTTGTCTAGAGTGCAAAAACGTAAGAAAAATGAATGCATAAGGAAAAGAAACAAAAGGGTGGTATTGGATTAAATGGCCTTTTTAACGATTTTGTGAGTCAGATGGGTTCCGAATCATAAAAAAAGTGTGTACACGAAGGAGGAAAGATGTCTTGAGTGCAAAAACGTAAGAAAAATGAATGCATAAGGAAAAGAAACAAAAGGGCGGAATTGGTTTAAATGGTCTTATAGACGATTTTGTGAGTCAGATGGGTTCGAAATCATAAAAACAGTGTGTACGCGAAGGAGGAAAGTTGTCTTGAGTGCAAAAACGTGAAAAAAATGAATGGATAAGGAAAAGAAACAAAAGGGAGGTATTGGTTTAAATGGCCTTTTTAACGATTTTGTGAGTCAGATGGGTTCCGAATCATAAAAAAAGTGTGTACACGAAGGAGGAAAGATGTCTTGAGTGCAAAAACGTAAGAAAAATGAATGCATAAGGAATAGAAACAAAAGGGCGGAATTGGTTTAAATGGTCTTATAGACGATTTTGTGAGTCAGATGGGTGCGAAATCATAAAAACAGTGTGTACGCGAAGGAGGAAAGTTGTTTTGAGTGCAAAAACGTGGGAAAAATGAATGCATAAGGAAAAGAAACAAAAGGGCGGTATTGGTTTAAATGGCTTTTTAGATAGTTTTTGAGTCAGATGGGTTCGGAATCTTAAAAACAGTGTGTACGCGAAGGAGGAAAGTTGTCTAGAGTGCAAAAACGTAAGAAAAATGAATGCATAAGAAAAAGAAACAAAAGGGTGGTATTGGATTAAATGGCCTTTTTAACGATTTTGTGAGTCAGATGGGTTCCGAATCATAAAAAAAGTGTGTACGCGAAGGAGGAAAGTTGTTTTGAGTGCAAAAACGTGGGAAAAATCAATGTATAAGGAAAAGAAACAAAAGGGCGTTATTGGTTTAAATGGCTTTTTAGTCAGTTTTGTGAGTCAGATGGGTTCGGAATCTTAAAAACAGTGTGTACGCGAAGCAGGAAAGTTGTTTTGAGTGCAAAAACGTGAAAAAAATGAATGTATAAGGAAAAGAAACAAAAGGGAGGTATTGGTTTAAATGGTCTTTTAGGCGATTTTGTGAGTCAGATGGGTTCGGAATCATAAAAACAGTGTGTACGCGAAGGAGGAAAGTTGTCTAGAGTGCAAAAACGTAAGAAAAATGAATGCATAAGGAAAAGAAACAAAAGGGCGGAATTGGTTTAAATGGTCTTTTAGGCGATTTTGTGAGTCAGATGGGTTCGGAATCATAAAAACTGTGTGTACGCGAAGGAGGAAAGTTGTCTTGAGTGCAAAAACGTAAGAAAAATGAATGTATAAGGAAAAGAAATCAAAGGGCGGCATTGGATTAAATGGCCTTTTTAACGATTTTGTGAGTCATATGGGTTCGGAATCATAAAAAAATTGTGTACGCGAAGGAGGAAA
This sequence comes from Salticus scenicus, assembly GCA_963930645.1. NCBI lineage: Eukaryota > Metazoa > Arthropoda > Arachnida > Araneae > Salticidae > Salticus > Salticus scenicus. The sequence goes on along the minus strand of CAWVNO010002165.1, from coordinate 2,141,312 downwards.
GTTGTTTTGAGTGCAAAAACGTGGAAAAAATGAATGTATATGAAAAAGAAACAAAAGGGCGGTATTGGTTTAAATGGCCTTTTTAGACAGTTTTGTGAGTCAGATGGGTTCGGAATCTTAAAAACAGTGTGTACAAGGAGGAAAGTTGGAAAAACGTGGAAAAAGTGAATGTATAAGGAAAAGAAACAAAAGGGCGGTATTGGTTTAAATGGCCTTTTTAACGATTTTGTGAGTCATACGGGTTCGGAATCATAAAAAAACTGTGTACGCGAAGGAGGAAAGTTGTTTTGAGGGCAAAAACGTGTGAAAAATGAATGCATAAGGAAAAGAAACAAAAGGGCGGTATTGGTTTAAATGGCTTTTTAGACAGTTTTGTGAGTCAGATGGGTTCGGAATCTTAAAAACAGTGTGTACGCGAAGGAGGAAAGTTGTCTAGAGTGCAAAAACGTAAGAAAAATGAATGCATAAGGAAAAGAAACAAAAGGGTGGTATTGGATTAAATGGCCTTTTTAACGATTTTGTGAGTCAGATGGGTTCCGAATCATAAAAAAAGTGTGTACACGAAGGAGGAAAGATGTCTAGAGTGCAAAAACGTAAGAAAAATGAATGCATAAGGAAAAGAAACAAAAGGGTGGTATTGGATTAAATGGCCTTTTTAACGATTTTGTGAGTCAGATGGGTTCGAAATCATAAAAACAGTGTGTACGCGAAGGAGGAAAGTTGTCTTGAGTGCAAAAACGTGAAAAAAATGAATGTATAAGGAAAAGAAACAAAAGGGAGGTATTGGTTTAAATGGCCTTTTTAACGATTTTGTGAGTCAGATGGGTTCCGAATCATAAAAAAAGTGTGTACACGAAGGAGGAAAGATGTCTTGAGTGCAAAAACGTAAGAAAAATGAATGCATAAGGAAAAGAAACAAAACGGCGGAATTGGTTTAAATGGTCTTATAGACGATTTTGTGAGTCAGATGGGTTCCGAATCATAAAAAAAGTGTGTACACGAAGAAGGAAAGATGTCTTGAGTGCAAAAACGTAAGAAAAATGAATGCATAAGGAAAAGAAACAAAAGGGCGGAATTGGTTTAAATGGTCTTATAGACGATTTTGTGAGTCAGATGGGTTCGAAATCATAAAAACAGTGTGTACGCGAAGGAGGAAAGTTGTCTTGAGTGCAAAAACGTGAAAAAAATGAATGTATAAGGAAAAGAAACAAAAGGGAGGTATTGGTTATTTAAACCAATACCTCCGATTTTAACGATTTTGTGAGTCAGATGGGTTTCGAATCATAAAAAAACTGTGTACGCGAAGGAGGAAAGTTGTTTTGAGTGCAAAAACGTGGGAAAAATGAATGCATAAGGAAAAGAAACAAAAGGGCGGTATTGGTTTAAATGGCTTTTTAGACAGTTTTTGAGTCAGATGGGTTCGGAATCTTAAAAACAGTGTGTACGCGAAGGAGGAAAGTTGTCTAGAGTGCAAAAACGTAAGAAAAATGAATGCATAAGAAAAAGAAACAAAAGGGCGGAATTGGTTTAAATGGTCTTATAGACGATTTTGTGAGTCAGATGGGTTCGAAATCATAAAAACAGTGTGTACGCGAAGCAAGAAAGTTGTTTTGAGTGCAAAAACGTGAAAAAATGAATGTATAAGGAAAAGAAACAAAAGGGAGGTATTGCTTTAAATGGTCTTATAGACGATTTTGTGAGTCAGATGGGTTCCGAATCATAAAAAAAGTGTGTACACGAAGGAGGAAAGATGTCTTGAGTGCAAAAACGTAAGAAAAATGAATGCATAAGGAAAAGAAACAAAAGGGCGGAATTGGTTTAAATGGTCTTATAGACGATTTTGTGAGTCAGATGGGTTCGAAATCATAAAAACAGTGTGTACGCGAAGGAGGAAAGTTGTCTTGAGTGCAAAAACGTGAAAAAAATGAATGTATAAGGAAAAGAAACAAAAGGGCGGTATTGGTTTAAATGGCTTTTTAGACAGTTTTTGAGTGAGATGGGTTCGGAATCTTAAAAAAAGTGTGTACACGAAGGAGGAAAGATGTCTTGAGTGCAAAAACGTAAGAAAAATGAATGCATAAGGAAAAGAAACAAAAGGGCGGAATTGGTTTAAATGGTCTTATAGACGATTTTGTGAGTCAGATGGGTGCGAAATCATAAAAACAGTGTGTACGCGAAGGAGGAAAGTTGTTTTGAGTGCAAAAACGTGGGAAAAATGAATGCATAAGGAAAAGAAACAAAAGGGCGGTATTGGTTTGAATGGCTTTTTAGATAGTTTTTGAGTCAGATGGGTTCGGAATCTTAAAAACAGTGTGTACGCGAAGGAGGAAAGTTGTCTAGAGTGCAAAAACGTAAGAAAAATGAATGCATAAGAAAAAGAAACAAAAGGGTGGTATTGGATTAAATGGCCTTTTTAACGATTTTGTGAGTCAGATGGGTTCCGAATCATAAAAAAAGTGTGTACACGAACGAGGAAAGATGTCTTGAGTGCAAAAACGTAAGAAAAATGAATGCATAAGGAAAAGAAACAAAAGGGCGGAATTGGTTTAAATGGTCTTATAGACGATTTTGTGAGTCAGATGGGTTCGAAATCATAAAAACAGTGTGTACGCGAAGGAGGAAAGTTGTCTTGAGTGCAAAAACGTAAGAAAAATGAATGCATAAGGAAAAGAAACAAAAGGGCGGAATTGGTTTAAATGGTCTTTTAGGCGATTTTGTGAGTCAGATGGGTTCGGAATCATAAAAACTGTGTGTACGCGAAGGAGGAAAGTTGTCTTGAGTGCAAAAACGTAAGAAAAATGAATGTATAATTAAAAGAAATCAAAGGGCGGCATTGGATTAAATGGCCTTTTTAACGATTTTGTGAGTCATATGGGTTCGGAATCATAAAAAAAGTGTGTACGCGAAGGAGGAAAGTTGTTTTGAGGGCAAAAACGTGGGAAAAATGAATGCATAAGGAAAAGAAACAAAAGGGCGGTATTGGTTTAAATGGCTTTTTAGACAGTTTTGTGAGTCAGATGGGTTCGGAATCTTAAAAACAGTGTGTACGCGAAGGAGGAAAGTTGTCTTGAGTGCAAAAACGTGAAAAAAATGAATGGATAAGGAAAAGAAACAAAAGGGAGGTATTGGTTTAAATGGCCTTTTTAACGATTTTGTGAGTCAGATGGGTTCCGAATCATAAAAAAAGTGTGTACACGAAGGAGGAAAGATGTCTTGAGTGCAAAAACGTAAGAAAAATGAATGCATAAGGAAAAGAAACAAAAGGGCGGAATTGGTTTAAATGGTCTTATAGACGATTTTGTGAGTCAGATGGGTGCGAAATCATAAAAACAGTGTGTACGCGAAGGAGGAAAGTTGTTTTGAGTGCAAAAACGTGGGAAAAATGAATGCATAAGAAAAGAAACAAAAAGGCGGTATTGGTTTAAATGGCTTTTTAGATAGTTTTTGAGTCAGATGGGTTCGGAATCTTAAAAACAGTGTGTACGCGAAGGAGGAAAGTTGTCTAGAGTGCAAAAACGTAAGAAAAATGAATGCATAAGAAAAAGAAACAAAAGGGTGGTATTGGATTAAATGGCCTTTTTAACGATTTTGTGAGTCAGATGGGTTCCGAATCATAAAAAAAGTGTGTACGCGAAGGAGGAAAGTTGTTTTGAGTGCAAAAACGTGGGAAATATCAATGCATAAGTAAAAGAAACAAAAGGGCGGTATTGGTTTAAATGGCTTTTTAGACAGTTTTGTGAGTCAGATGGGTTCGGAATCTTAAAAACAGTGTGTACGCGAAGCAGGAAAGTTGTTTTGAGTGCAAAAACGTGAAAAAAATGAATGTATAAGGAAAAGAAACAAAAGGGCGTTATTGGTTTAAATGGCTTTTTAGTCAGTTTTGTGAGTCAGATGGGTTGGGAATCTTAAAAACAGTGTGTACGCGAAGCAGGAAAGTTGTTTTGAGTGCAAAAACCTGAAAAAAATGAATGTATAAGGAAAAGAAACAAAAGGGAGGTATTGGTTTAAATGGTCTTTTAGGCGATTTTGTGAGTCAGATGGGTTCGGAATCATAAAAACAGTGTGTACGCGAAGGAGGAAAGTTGTCTAGAGTGCAAAAACGTAAGAAAAATGAATGCATAAGGAAAAGAAACAAAAGGGCGGAATTGGTTTAAATGGTCTTTTAGGCGATTTTGTGAGTCAGATGGGTTCGGAATCATAAAAACTGTGTGTACGCGAAGGAGGAAAGTTGTCTTGAGTGCAAAAACGTAAGAAAAATGAATGTATAAGGAAAAGAAATCAAAGGGCGGCATTGGATTAAATGGCCTTTTTAACGATTTTGTGAGTCATATGGGTTCGGAATCATAAAAAAAGTGTGTACGCGAAGGAGGAAAGTTGTTTTGAGTGCAAAAACGTGGAAAAAATGAATGTATATGAAAAAGAAACAAAAGGGCGGTATTGCTTTAAATGGTCTTATAGACGATTTTGTGAGTCAGATGGGTTCCGAATCATAAAAACAGTGTGTACGCGAAGCAGGAAAGTTGTTTTGAGTGCAAAAACGTGAAAAAATGAATGTATAAGGAAAAGAAACAAAAGGGAGGTATTGCTTTAAATGGTCTTATAGACGATTTTGTGAGTCAGATGGGTTCCGAATCATAAAAAAAGTGTGTACACGAAGGAGGAAAGATGTCTTGAGTGCAAAAACGTAAGAAAAATGAATGCATAAGGAAAAGAAACAAAAGGGCGGAATTGGTTTAAATGGTCTTATAGACGATTTTGTGAGTCAGATGGGTTCGAAATCATAAAAACAGTGTGTACGCGAAGGAGGAAAGTTGTCTTGAGTGCAAAAACGTGAAAAAAATGAATGTATAAGGAAAAGAAACAAAAGGGCGGTATTGGTTTAAATGGCTTTTTAGACAGTTTTTGAGTCAGATGGGTTCGGAATCTTAAAAACAGTGTGTACGCGAAGGAGGAAAGTTGTCTAGAGTGCAAAAACGTAAGAAAAATGAATGCATAAGGAAAAGAAACAAAAGGGTGGTATTGGATTAAATGGCCTTTTTAACGATTTTGTGAGTCAGATGGGTTCCGAATCATAAAAAAAGTGTGTACACGAAGGAGGAAAGATGTCTTGAGTGCAAAAACGTAAGAAAAATGAATGCATAAGGAAAAGAAAAAAAAGGGCGGAATTGGTTTAAATGGTCTTATAGACGATTTTGTGAGTCAGATGGGTTCGAAATCATAAAAACAGTGTGTACGCGAAGGAGGAAAGTTGTCTTGAGTGCAAAAACGTGAAAAAAATGAATGTATAAGGAAAAGAAACAAAAGGGAGGTATTGGTTTAAATGGCCTTTTTAACGATTTTGTGAGTCAGATGGGTTCCGAATCATAAAAAAAGTGTGTACACGAAGGAGGAAAGATGTCTTGAGTGCAAAAACGTAAGAAAAATGAATGCATAAGAAAAAGAAACAAAACGTGGTATTGGATTAAATGGCCTTTTTAACGATTTTGTGAGTCAGATGGGTTCCGAATCATAAAAAAAGTGTGTACGCGAAGGAGGAAAGTTGTTTTGAGTGCAAAAACGTGGGAAAAATGAATGCATAAGAAAAAAAAAAGGGGCGGAATTGGTTTAAATGGTCTTTTAGGCGATTTTGTGAGTCAGATTGTTTCGGAATCTTAAAAACAGTGTGTACGCGAAGGAGGAAAGTTGTCTAGAGTGCAAAAACGTAAGAAAAATGAATGCATAAGGAAAAGAAACAAAAGGGTGGTATTGGATTAAATGGCCTTTTTAACGATTTTGTGAGTCAGATGGGTTCCGAATCATAAAAAAAGTGTGTACACGAACGAGGAAAGATGTCTTGAGTGCAAAAACGTAAGAAAAATGAATGCATAAGGAAAAGAAACAAAAGGGCGGAATTGGTTTAAATGGTCTTATAGACGATTTTGTGAGTCAGATGGGTTCGAAATCATAAAAACAGTGTGTACGCGAAGGAGGAAAGTTGTCTTGAGTGCAAAAACGTAAGAAAAATGAATGCATAAGGAAAAGAAACAAAAGGGCGGAATTGGTTTAAATGGTCTTTTAGGCGATTTTGTGAGTCAGATGGGTTCGGAATCATAAAAACTGTGTGTACGCGAAGGAGGAAAGTTGTCTTGAGTGCAAAAACGTAAGAAAAATGAATGTATAATTAAAAGAAATCAAAGGGCGGCATTGGATTAAATGGCCTTTTTAACGATTTTGTGAGTCATATGGGTTCGGAATCATAAAAAAAGTGTGTACGCGAAGGAGGAAAGTTGTTTTGAGGGCAAAAACGTGGGAAAAATGAATGCATAAGGAAAAGAAACAAAAGGGCGGTATTGGTTTAAATGGCTTTTTAGACAGTTTTGTGAGTCAGATGGGTTCGGAATCTTAAAAACAGTGTGTACGCGAAGGAGGAAAGTTGTCTTGAGTGCAAAAACGTGAAAAAAATGAATGGATAAGGAAAAGAAACAAAAGGGAGGTATTGGTTTAAATGGCCTTTTTAACGATTTTGTGAGTCAGATGGGTTCCGAATCATAAAAAAAGTGTGTACACGAAGGAGGAAAGATGTCTTGAGTGCAAAAACGTAAGAAAAATGAATGCATAAGGAAAAGAAACAAAAGGGCGGAATTGGTTTAAATGGTCTTATAGACGATTTTGTGAGTCAGATGGGTGCGAAATCATAAAAACAGTGTGTACGCGAAGGAGGAAAGTTGTTTTGAGTGCAAAAACGTGGGAAAAATGAATGCATAAGGAAAAGAAACAAAAGGGCGGTATTGGTTTAAATGGCTTTTTAGATAGTTTTTGAGTCAGATGGGTTCGGAATCTTAAAAACAGTGTGTACGCGAAGGAGGAAAGTTGTCTAGAGTGCAAAAACGTAAGAAAAATGAATGCATAAGAAAAAGAAACAAAAGGGTGGTATTGGATTAAATGGCCTTTTTAACGATTTTGTGAGTCAGATGGGTTCCGAATCATAAAAAAAGTGTGTACGCGAAGGAGGAAAGTTGTTTTGAGTGCAAAAACGTGGGAAATATCAATGCATAAGTAAAAGAAACAAAAGGGCGGTATTGGTTTAAATGGCTTTTTAGACAGTTTTGTGAGTCAGATGGGTTTGGAATCTTAAAAACAGTGTGTACGCGAAGCAGGAAAGTTGTTTTGAGTGCAAAAACGTGAAAAAAATGAATGTATAAGGAAAAGAAACAAAAGGGCGTTATTGGTTTAAATGGCTTTTTAGTCAGTTTTGTGAGTCAGATGGGTTCGGAATCTTAAAAACAGTGTGTACGCGAAGCAGGAAAGTTGTTTTGAGTGCAAAAACGTGAAAAAAAATGAATGTATAAGGAAAAGAAACAAAAGGGAGGTATTGGTTTAAATGGTCTTTTAGGCGATTTTGTGAGTCAGATGGGTTCGGAATCATAAAAACAGTGTGTACGCGAAGGAGGAAAGTTGTCTAGAGTGCAAAAACGTAAGAAAAATGAATGCATAAGGAAAAGAAACAAAAGGGCGGAATTGGTTAAATGGTCTTTTAGGCGATTTTGTGAGTCAGATGGGTTCGGAATCATAAAAACTGTGTGTACGCGAAGGAGGAAAGTTGTCTTGAGTGCAAAAACGTAAGAAAAATGAATGTATAAGGAAAAGAAATCAAAGGGCGGCATTGGATTAAATGGCCTTTTTAACGATTTTGTGAGTCATATGGGTTCGGAATCATAAAAAAAGTGTGTACGCGAAGGAGGAAAGTTGTTTTGAGTGCAAAAACGTGGAAAAAATGAATGTATATGAAAAAGAAACAAAAGGGCGGTATTGGTTTAAATGGCCTTTTTAGACAGTTTTGTGAGTCAGATTGGTTCGGAATCTTAAAAACAGTGTGTACGCGAAGGAGGAAAGTTGTCTAGAGTGCAAAAACGTAAGAAAAATGAATGCATAAGGAAAAGAAACAAAAGGGCGGAATTGGTTTAAATGGTCTTTTAGGCGATTTTGTGAGTCAGATGGGTTCGGAATCATAAAAACTGTGTGTACGCGAAGGAGGAAAGTTGTCTTGAGTGCAAAAACGTAAGAAAAATGAATGTATAAGGAAAAGAAATCAAAGGGCGGCATTGGATTAAATGGCCTTTTTAACGATTTTGTGAGTCATATGGGTTCGGAATCATAAAAAAAGTGTGTACGCGAAGGAGGAAAGTTGTTTTGAGTGCAAAAACGTGGAAAAAATGAATGTATATGAAAAAGAAACAAAAGGGCGGTATTGGTTTAAATGGCCTTTTTAGACAGTTTTGTGAGTCAGATGGGTTCGGAATCTTAAAAACAGTGTGTACAAGGAGGAAAGTTGGAAAAACGTGGAAAAAGTGAATGTATAAGGAAAAGAAACAAAAGGGCGGTATTGGTTTAAATGGCCTTTTTAACGATTTTGTGAGTCATACGGGTTCGGAATCATAAAAAAACTGTGTACGCGAAGGAGGAAAGTTGTTTTGAGGGCAAAAACGTGTGAAAAATGAATGCATAAGGAAAAGAAACAAAAGGGCGGTATTGGTTTAAATGGCTTTTTAGACAGTTTTGTGAGTCAGATGGGTTCGGAATCTTAAAAACAGTGTGTACGCGAAGGAGGAAAGTTGTCTAGAGTGCAAAAACGTAAGAAAAATGAATGCATAAGGAAAAGAAACAAAAGGGTGGTATTGGATTAAATGGCCTTTTTAACGATTTTGTGAGTCAGATGGGTTCCGAATCATAAAAAAAGTGTGTACACGAAGGAGGAAAGATGTCTTGAGTGCAAAAACGTAAGAAAAATGAATGCATAAGGAAAAGAAACAAAAGGGCGGAATTGGTTTAAATGGTCTTATAGACGATTTTGTGAGTCAGATGGGTTCGAAATCATAAAAACAGTGTGTACGCGAAGGAGGAAAGTTGTCTTGAGTGCAAAAACGTGAAAAAAATGAATGTATAAGGAAAAGAAACAAAAGGGAGGTATTGGTTTAAATGGCCTTTTTAACGATTTTGTGAGTCAGATGGGTTCCGAATCATTAAAAAAGTGTGTACACGAAGGAGGAAAGATGTCTTGAGTGCAAAAACGTAAGAAAAATGAATGCATAAGGAAAAGAAACAAAAGGGCGGAATTGGTTTAAATGGCTTTTTAGACAGTTTTTGAGTCAGATGGGTTCGGAATCTTAAAAACAGTGTGTACGCGAAGGAGGAAAGTTGTCTAGAGTGCAAAAACGTAAGAAAAATGAATGCATAAGAAAAAGAAACAAAAGGGTGGTATTGGATTAAATGGCCTTTTTAACGATTTTGTGAGTCAGATGGGTTCCGAATAATAAAAAAAATGTGTACGCGAAGGAGGAAAGTTGTTTTGAGTGCAAAAACGTGGGAAAAATCAATGCATAATTAAAAGAAACAAAAGGGCGGTATTGGTTTAAATGGCTTTTTAGACAGTTTTGTGAGTCAGATGGGTTCGGAATCTTAAAAACAGTGTGTACGCGAAGCAGGAAAGTTGTTTTGAGTGCAAAAACGTGAAAAAATGAATGTATAAGGAAAAGAAACAAAAGGGAGGTATTGCTTTAAATGGTCTTATAGACGATTTTGTGAGTCAGATGGGTTCGGAATCTTAAAAACAGTGTGTACGCGAAGGAGGAAAGTTGTCTAGAGTGCAAAAACGTAAGAAAAATGAATGCATAAGAAAAAGAAACAAAAGGGCGGTATTGGTTTAAATGGCCTTTTTAACGATTTTGTGAGTCATACGGGTTCGGAATCATAAAAAAACTGTGTACGCGAAGGAGGAAAGTTGTTTTGAGGGCAAAAACGTGGGAAAAATGAATGCATAAGGAAAAGAAACAAAAGGGCGGTATTGGTTTAAATGGCTTTTTAGACAGTTTTGTGAGTCAGATGGGTTCGGAATCTTAAAAACAGTGTGTACGCGAAGGAGGAAAGTTGTCTAGAGTGCAAAAAAGTAAGAAAAATGAATGCATAAGGAAAAGAAACAAAAGGGTGGTATTGGATTAAATGGCCTTTTTAACGATTTTGTGAGTCAGATGGGTTCCGAATCATAAAAAAAGTGTGTACACGAAGGAGGAAAGATGTCTTGAGTGCAAAAACGTAAGAAAAATGAATGCATAAGGAAAAGAAACAAAAGGGCGGAATTGGTTTAAATGGTCTTATAGACGATTTTGTGAGTCAGATGGGTTCGAAATCATAAAAACAGTGTGTACGCGAAGGAGGAAAGTTGTCTTGAGTGCAAAAACGTGAAAAAAATGAATGTATAAGAAAAAGAAACAAAAGGGCGGTATTGGTTTAAATGGCTTTTTAGACAGTTTTTGAGTCAGATGGGTTCGGAATCTTAAAAACAGTATGTACGCGAAGGAGGAAAGTTGTCTAGAGTGCAAAAACGTAAGAAAAATGAATGCATAAGGAAAAGAAACAAAAGGGTGGTATTGGATTAAATGGTCTTTTAGGCGATTTTGTGAGTCAGATGGGTTCGGAATCATAAAAACTGTGTGTACGCGAAGGAGGAAAGTTGTCTTGAGTGCAAAAACGTAAGAAAAATGAATGTATAAGGAAAAGAAATCAAAGGGCGGCATTGGATTAAATGGCCTTTTTAACGATTTTGTGAGTCATATGGGTTCGGAATCATAAAAAAAGTGTGTACGCGAAGGAGGAAAGTTGTTTTGAGTGCAAAAACGTGGAAAAAATGAATGTATATGAAAAAGAAACAAAAGGGCGGTATTGGTTTAAATGGCCTTTTTAGACAGTTTTGTGAGTCAGATGGGTTCGGAATCTTAAAAACAGTGTGTACGCGAAGGAGGAAAGTTGTCTAGAGTGCAAAAACGTAAGAAAAATGAATGCATAAGGAAAAGAAACAAAAGGGCGGAATTGGTTTAAATGGTCTTTTAGGCGATTTTGTGAGTCAGATGGGTTCGGAATCATAAAAACTGTGTGTACGCGAAGGAGGAAAGTTGTTTTGAGTGCAAAAACGTGGAAAAAATGAATGTATATGAAAAAGAAACAAAAGGGCGGTATTGGTTTAAATGGCCTTTTTAGACAGTTTTGTGAGTCAGATGGGTTCGGAATCTTAAAAACAGTGTGTACGCGAAGGAGGAAAGTTGTCTAGAGTGCAAAAACGTAAGAAAAATGAATGCATAAGGAAAAGAAACAAAAGGGCGGAATTGGTTTAAATGGTCTTATAGACGATTTTGTGAGTCAGATGGGTTCGAAATCATAAAAACAGTGTGTACGCGAAGGAGGAAAGTTGTCTTGAGTGCAAAAACGTGAAAAAAATGAATGTATAAGGAAAAGAAACAAAAGGGAGGTATTGGTTTAAATGGCCTTTTTAACGATTTTGTGAGTCAGATGGGTTCCGAATCATTAAAAAAGTGTGTACACGAAGGAGGAAAGATGTCTTGAGTGCAAAAACGTAAGAAAAATGAATGCATAAGGAAAAGAAACAAAAGGGCGGAATTGGTTTAAATGGCTTTTTAGACAGTTTTTGAGTCAGATGGGTTCGGAATCTTAAAAACAGTGTGTACGCGAAGGAGGAAAGTTGTCTAGAGTGCAAAAACGTAAGAAAAATGAATGCATAAGAAAAAGAAACAAAAGGGTGGTATTGGATTAAATGGCCTTTTTAACGATTTTGTGAGTCAGATGGGTTCCGAATAATAAAAAAAATGTGTACGCGAAGGAGGAAAGTTGTTTTGAGTGCAAAAACGTGGGAAAAATCAATGCATAATTAAAAGAAACAAAAGGGCGGTATTGGTTTAAATGGCTTTTTAGACAGTTTTGTGAGTCAGATGGGTTCGGAATCTTAAAAACAGTGTGTACGCGAAGCAGGAAAGTTGTTTTGAGTGCAAAAACGTGAAAAAATGAATGTATAAGGAAAAGAAACAAAAGGGAGGTATTGCTTTAAATGGTCTTATAGACGATTTTGTGAGTCAGATGGGTTCGGAATCTTAAAAACAGTGTGTACGCGAAGGAGGAAAGTTGTCTAGAGTGCAAAAACGTAAGAAAAATGAATGCATAAGAAAAAGAAACAAAAGGGCGGTATTGGTTTAAATGGCCTTTTTAACGATTTTGTGAGTCATACGGGTTCGGAATCATAAAAAAACTGTGTACGCGAAGGAGGAAAGTTGTTTTGAGGGCAAAAACGTGGGAAAAATGAATGCATAAGGAAAAGAAACAAAAGGGCGGTATTGGTTTAAATGGCTTTTTAGACAGTTTTGTGAGTCAGATGGGTTCGGAATCTTAAAAACAGTGTGTACGCGAAGGAGGAAAGTTGTCTAGAGTGCAAAAAAGTAAGAAAAATGAATGCATAAGGAAAAGAAACAAAAGGGTGGTATTGGATTAAATGGCCTTTTTAACGATTTTGTGAGTCAGATGGGTTCCGAATCATAAAAAAAGTGTGTACACGAAGGAGGAAAGATGTCTTGAGTGCAAAAACGTAAGAAAAATGAATGCATAAGGAAAAGAAACAAAAGGGCGGAATTGGTTTAAATGGTCTTATAGACGATTTTGTGAGTCAGATGGGTTCGAAATCATAAAAACAGTGTGTACGCGAAGGAGGAAAGTTGTCTTGAGTGCAAAAACGTGAAAAAAATGAATGTATAAGAAAAAGAAACAAAAGGGCGGTATTGGTTTAAATGGCTTTTTAGACAGTTTTTGAGTCAGATGGGTTCGGAATCTTAAAAACAGTATGTACGCGAAGGAGGAAAGTTGTCTAGAGTGCAAAAACGTAAGAAAAATGAATGCATAAGGAAAAGAAACAAAAGGGTGGTATTGGATTAAATGGTCTTTTAGGCGATTTTGTGAGTCAGATGGGTTCGGAATCTTAAAAACAGTGTGTACGCGAAGGAGGAAAGTTGTCTTGAGTGCAAAAACGTAAGAAAAATGAATGCATAAGGAAAAGAAACAAAAGGGCGGAATTGGTTTAAATGGTCTTTTAGGCGATTTTGTGAGTCAGATGGGTTCGGAATCATAAAAACTGTGTGTACGCGAAGGAGGAAAGTTGTTTTGAGTGCAAAAACGTGGAAAAAATGAATGTATATGAAAAAGAAACAAAAGGGCGGTATTGGTTTAAATGGCCTTTTTAGACAGTTTTGTGAGTCAGATGGGTTCGGAATCTTAAAAACAGTGTGTACAAGGAGGAAAGTTGGAAAAACGTGGAAAAAGTGAATGTATAAGGAAAAGAAACAAAAGGGCGGTATTGGTTTAAATGGCCTTTTTAACGATTTTGTGAGTCATACGGGTTCGGAATCATAAAAAAACTGTGTACGCGAAGGAGGAAAGTTGTTTTGAGGGCAAAAACGTGTGAAAAATGAATGCATAAGGAAAAGAAACAAAAGGGCGGTATTGGATTAAATGGCCTTTTTAACGATTTTGTGAGTCAGATGGGTTCCGAATCATAAAAAAAGTGTGTACACGATAGAGGAAAGATGTCTTGAGTGCAAAAACGTAAGAAAAATGAATGCATAAGGAAAAGAAACAAAAGGGCGGAATTGGTTTAAATGGTCTTATAGACGATTTTGTGAGTCAGATGGGTTCGAAATCATAAAAACAGTGTGTACGCGAAGGAGGAAAGTTGTCTTGAGTGCAAAAACGTGAAAAAAATGAATGTATAAGGAAAAGAAACAAAAGTGAGGTATTGGTTTAAATGGCCTTTTTAACGATTTTGTGAGTCAGATGGGTTCCGAATCATTAAAAAAGTGTGTACACGAAGGAGGAAAGATGTCTTGAGTGCAAAAACGTAAGAAAAATGAATGCATAAGGAAAAGAAACAAAAGGGCGGAATTGGTTAAAATGGTCTTATAGACGATTTTGTGAGTCAGATGGGTTCGAAATCATAAAAACAGTGTGTACGCGAAGGAGGAAAGTTGTTTTGAGTGCAAAAACGTGGGAAAAATGAATGCATAAGGAAAAGAAACAAAAGGGCGGTATTGGTTTAAATGGCTTTTTAGACAGTTTTTGAGTCAGATGGGTTCGGAATCTTAAAAACAGTGTGTACGCGAAGGAGGAAAGTTGTCTAGAGTGCAAAAACGTAAGAAAAATGAATGCATAAGAAAAAGAAACAAAAGGGTGGTATTGGATTAAATGGCCTTTTTAACGATTTTGTGAGTCAGATGGGTTCCGAATAATAAAAAAAATGTGTACGCGAAGGAGGAAAGTTGTTTTGAGTGCAAAAACGTGGGAAAAATCAATGCATAATTAAAAGAAACAAAAGGGTGGTATTGGATTAAATGGTCTTTTAGGCGATTTTGTGAGTCAGATGGGTTCGGAATCATAAAAACTGTGTGTACGCGAAGGAGGAAAGTTGTCTTGAGTGCAAAAACGTAAGAAAAATGAATGTATAAGGAAAAGAAATCAAAGGGCGGCATTGGATTAAATGGCCTTTTTAACGATTTTGTGAGTCATATGGGTTCGGAATCATAAAAAAAGTGTGTACGCGAAGGAGGAAAGTTGTTTTGAGTGCAAAAACGTGGAAAAAATGAATGTATATGAAAAAGAAACAAAAGGGCGGTATTGGTTTAAATGGCCTTTTTAGACAGTTTTGTGAGTCAGATGGGTTCGGAATCTTAAAAACAGTGTGTACGCGAAGGAGGAAAGTTGTCTAGAGTGCAAAAACGTAAGAAAAATGAATGCATAAGGAAAAGAAACAAAAGGGCGGAATTGGTTTAAATGGTCTTTTAGGCGATTTTGTGAGTCAGATGGGTTCGGAATCATAAAAACTGTGTGTACGCGAAGGAGGAAAGTTGTTTTGAGTGCAAAAACGTGGAAAAAATGAATGTATATGAAAAAGAAACAAAAGGGCGGTATTGGTTTAAATGGCCTTTTTAGACAGTTTTGTGAGTCAGATGGGTTCGGAATCTTAAAAACAGTGTGTACAAGGAGGAAAGTTGGAAAAACGTGGAAAAAGTGAATGTATAAGGAAAAGAAACAAAAGGGCGGTATTGGTTTAAATGGCCTTTTTAACGATTTTGTGAGTCATACGGGTTCGGAATCATAAAAAAACTGTGTACGCGAAGGAGGAAAGTTGTTTTGAGGGCAAAAACGTGTGAAAAATGAATGCATAAGGAAAAGAAACAAAAGGGCGGTATTGGTTTAAATGGCTTTTTAGACAGTTTTGTGAGTCAGATGGGTTCGGAATCTTAAAAACAGTGTGTACGCGAAGGAGGAAAGTTGTCTAGAGTGCAAAAACGTAAGAAAAATGAATGCATAAGGAAAAGAAACAAAAGGGTGGTATTGGATTAAATGGCCTTTTTAACGATTTTGTGAGTCAGATGGGTTCCGAATCATAAAAAAAGTGTGTACACGATAGAGGAAAGATGTCTTGAGTGCAAAAACGTAAGAAAAATGAATGCATAAGGAAAAGAAACAAAAGGGCGGAATTGGTTAAAATGGTCTTATAGACGATTTTGTGAGTCAGATGGGTTCGAAATCATAAAAACAGTGTGTACGCGAAGGAGGAAAGTTGTTTTGAGTGCAAAAACGTGGGAAAAATGAATGCATAAGGAAAAGAAACAAAAGGGCGGTATTGGTTTAAATGGCTTTTTAGACAGTTTTTGAGTCAGATGGGTTCGGAATCTTAAAAACAGTGTGTACGCGAAGGAGGAAAGTTGTCTAGAGTGCAAAAACGTAAGAAAAATGAATGCATAAGAAAAAGAAACAAAAGGGTGGTATTGGATTAAATGGCCTTTTTAACGATTTTGTGAGTCAGATGGGTTCCGAATAATAAAAAAAATGTGTACGCGAAGGAGGAAAGTTGTTTTGAGTGCAAAAACGTGGGAAAAATCAATGCATAATTAAAAGAAACAAAAGGGTGGTATTGGATTAAATGGTCTTTTAGGCGATTTTGTGAGTCAGATGGGTTCGGAATCATAAAAACTGTGTGTACGCGAAGGAGGAAAGTTGTCTTGAGTGCAAAAACGTAAGAAAAATGAATGTATAAGGAAAAGAAATCAAAGGGCGGCATTGGATTAAATGGCCTTTTTAACGATTTTGTGAGTCATATGGGTTCGGAATCATAAAAAAAGTGTGTACGCGAAGGAGGAAAGTTGTTTTGAGTGCAAAAACGTGGAAAAAATGAATGTATATGAAAAAGAAACAAAAGGGCGGTATTGGTTTAAATGGCCTTTTTAGACAGTTTTGTGAGTCAGATGGGTTCGGAATCTTAAAAACAGTGTGTACGCGAAGGAGGAAAGTTGTCTAGAGTGCAAAAACGTAAGAAAAATGAATGCATAAGGAAAAGAAACAAAAGGGCGGAATTGGTTTAAATGGTCTTTTAGGCGATTTTGTGAGTCAGATGGGTTCGGAATCATAAAAACTGTGTGTACGCGAAGGAGGAAAGTTGTTTTGAGTGCAAAAACGTGGAAAAAATGAATGTATATGAAAAAGAAACAAAAGGGCGGTATTGGTTTAAATGGCCTTTTTAGACAGTTTTGTGAGTCAGATGGGTTCGGAATCTTAAAAACAGTGTGTACAAGGAGGAAAGTTGGAAAAACGTGGAAAAAGTGAATGTATAAGGAAAAGAAACAAAAGGGCGGTATTGGTTTAAATGGCCTTTTTAACGATTTTGTGAGTCATACGGGTTCGGAATCATAAAAAAACTGTGTACGCGAAGGAGGAAAGTTGTTTTGAGGGCAAAAACGTGTGAAAAATGAATGCATAAGGAAAAGAAACAAAAGGGCGGTATTGGTTTAAATGGCTTTTTAGACAGTTTTGTGAGTCAGATGGGTTCGGAATCTTAAAAACAGTGTGTACGCGAAGGAGGAAAGTTGTCTAGAGTGCAAAAACGTAAGAAAAATGAATGCATAAGGAAAAGAAACAAAAGGGTGGTATTGGATTAAATGGCCTTTTTAACGATTTTGTGAGTCAGATGGGTTCCGAATCATAAAAAAAGTGTGTACACGATAGAGGAAAGATGTCTTGAGTGCAAAAACGTAAGAAAAATGAATGCATAAGGAAAAGAAACAAAAGGGCGGAATTGGTTTAAATGGTCTTATAGACGATTTTGTGAGTCAGATGGGTTCGAAATCATAAAAACAGTGTGTACGCGAAGGAGGAAAGTTGTCTTGAGTGCAAAAACGTGAAAAAAATGAATGTATAAGGAAAAGAAACAAAAGGGAGGTATTGGTTTAAATGGCCTTTTTAACGATTTTGTGAGTCAGATGGGTTCCGAATCATTAAAAAAGTGTGTACACGAAGGAGGAAAGATGTCTTGAGTGCAAAAACGTAAGAAAAATGAATGCATAAGGAAAAGAAACAAAAGGGCGGAATTGGTTAAAATGGTCTTATAGACGATTTTGTGAGTCAGATGGGTTCGAAATCATAAAAACAGTGTGTACGCGAAGGAGGAAAGTTGTTTTGAGTGCAAAAACGTGGGAAAAATGAATGCATAAGGAAAAGAAACAAAAGGGCGGTATTGGTTTAAATGGCTTTTTAGACAGTTTTTGAGTCAGATGGGTTCGGAATCTTAAAAACAGTGTGTACGCGAAGGAGGAAAGTTGTCTAGAGTGCAAAAACGTAAGAAAAATGAATGCATAAGAAAAAGAAACAAAAGGGTGGTATTGGATTAAATGGCCTTTTTAACGATTTTGTGAGTCAGATGGGTTCCGAATAATAAAAAAAATGTGTACGCGAAGGAGGAAAGTTGTTTTGAGTGCAAAAACGTGGGAAAAATCAATGCATAATTAAAAGAAACAAAAGGGCGGTATTGGTTTAAATGGCTTTTTAGACAGTTTTGTGAGTCAGATGGGTTCGGAATCTTAAAAACAGTGTGTACGCGAAGCAGGAAAGTTGTTTTGAGTGCAAAAACGTGAAAAAATGAATGTATAAGGAAAAGAAACAAAAGGGAGGTATTGCTTTAAATGGTCTTATAGACGATTTTGTGAGTCAGATGGGTTCGGAATCTTAAAAACAGTGTGTACGCGAAGGAGGAAAGTTGTCTAGAGTGCAAAAACGTAAGAAAAATGAATGCATAAGAAAAAGAAACAAAAGGGCGGTATTGGTTTAAATGGCCTTTTTAACGATTTTGTGAGTCATACGGGTTCGGAATCATAAAAAAACTGTGTACGCGAAGGAGGAAAGTTGTTTTGAGGGCAAAAACGTGGGAAAAATGAATGCATAAGGAAAAGAAACAAAAGGGCGGTATTGGTTTAAATGGCTTTTTAGACAGTTTTGTGAGTCAGATGGGTTCGGAATCTTAAAAACAGTGTGTACGCGAAGGAGGAAAGTTGTCTAGAGTGCAAAAAAGTAAGAAAAATGAATGCATAAGGAAAAGAAACAAAAGGGTGGTATTGGATTAAATGGCCTTTTTAACGATTTTGTGAGTCAGATGGGTTCCGAATCATAAAAAAAGTGTGTACACGAAGGAGGAAAGATGTCTTGAGTGCAAAAACGTAAGAAAAATGAATGCATAAGGAAAAGAAACAAAAGGGCGGAATTGGTTTAAATGGTCTTATAGACGATTTTGTGAGTCAGATGGGTTCGAAATCATAAAAACAGTGTGTACGCGAAGGAGGAAAGTTGTCTTGAGTGCAAAAACGTGAAAAAAATGAATGTATAAGGAAAAGAAACAAAAGGGCGGTATTGGTTTAAATGGCTTTTTAGACAGTTTTTGAGTCAGATGGGTTCGGAATCTTAAAAACAGTATGTACGCGAAGGAGGAAAGTTGTCTAGAGTGCAAAAACGTAAGAAAAATGAATGCATAAGGAAAAGAAACAAAAGGGTGGTATTGGATTAAATGGCCTTTTTAACGATTTTGTGAGTCAGATGGGTTCGAAATCATAAAAACAGTGTGTACGCGAAGGAGGAGAGTTGTCTTGAGTGCAAAAACGTGAAAAAAATGAATGTATAAGGAAAAGAAACAAAAGGGAGGTATTGGTTTAAATGGCCTTTTTAACGATTTTGTGAGTCAGATGGGTTCCGAATCATAAAAAAAGTGTGTACACGAAGGAGGAAAGATGTCTTGAGTGCAAAAACGTAAGAAAAATGAATGCATAAGAAAAAGAAACAAAACGTGGTATTGGATTAAATGGCCTTTTTAACGATTTTGTGAGTCAGATGGGTTCCGAATCATAAAAAAAGTGTGTACGCGAAGGAGGAAAGTTGTTTTGAGTGCAAAAACGTGGGAAAAATCAATGCATAATTAAAAGAAACAAAAGGGCGGTATTGGTTTAAATGGCTTTTTAGACAGTTTTGTGAGTCAGATGGGTTCGGAATCTTAAAAACAGTGTGTACGCGAAGCAGGAAAGTTGTTTTGAGTGCAAAAACGTGAAAAAAAATGAATGTATAAGGAAAAGAAACAAAAGGGCGTTATTGGTTTAAATGGCTTTTTAGACAGTTTTGTGAGTCAGGTGGGTTCCGAATCATAAAAAAAGTGTGTACACGAAGGAGGAAAGTTGTCTTGAGTGCAAAAACGTAAGAAAAATGAATGCATAAGAAAAAAAAAAGGGGGCGGAATTGGTTTAAATGGTCTTTTAGGCGATTTTGTGAGTCAGATGGTTTCGGAATCTTAAAAACAGTGTGTACGCGAAGGAGGAAAGTTGTCTAGAGTGCAAAAACGTAAGAAAAATGAATGCATAAGGAAAAGAAACAAAAGGGCGGAATTGGTTTAAATGGTCTTATAGACGATTTTGTGAGTCAGATGGGTTCGAAATCATAAAAACAGTGTGTACGCGAAGGAGGAAAGTTGTCTTGAGTGCAAAAACGTAAGAAAAATGAATGCATAAGGAAAAGAAACAAAAGGGCGGAATTGGTTTAAATGGTCTTTTAGGCGATTTTGTGAGTCAGATGGGTTCGGAATCATAAAAAAAGTGTGTACGCGAAGGAGGAAAGTTGTTTTGAGTGCAAAAACGTGGGAAAAATCAATGCATAAGTAAAAGAAACAAAAGGGCGGTATTGGTTTAAATGGCTTTTTAGACAGTTTTGTGAGTCAGATGGGTTCGGAATCTTAAAAACAGTGTGTACGCGAAGCAGGAAAGTTGTTTTGAGTGCAAAAACGTGAAAAAAATGAATGTATAAGGAAAAGAAACAAAAGGGCGTTATTGGTTTAAATGGCTTTTTAGTCAGTTTTGTGAGTCAGATGGGTTCGGAATCTTAAAAACAGTGTGTACGCGAAGCAGGAAAGTTGTTTTGAGTGCAAAAACGTGAAAAAAATGAATGTATAAGGAAAAGAAACAAAAGGGAGGTATTGGTTTAAATGGTCTTTTAGGCGATTTTGTGAGTCAGATGGGTTCGGAATCATAAAAACAGTGTGTACGCGAAGGAGGAAAGTTGTCTAGAGTGCAAAAACGTAAGAAAAATGAATGCATAAGGAAAAGAAACAAAAGGGCGGAATTGGTTTAAATGGTCTTTTAGGCGATTTTGTGAGTCAGATGGGTTCGGAATCATAAAACCAGTGTGTACGCGAAGGAGGAAAGTTGTCTAGAGTGCAAAAACGTAAGAAAAATGAATGCATAAGGAAAAGAAACAAAAGGGCGGAATTGGTTTAAATGGTCTTTTAGGCGATTTTGTGAGTCAGATGGGTTCGGAATCATAAAAACTGTGTGTACGCGAAGGAGGAAAGTTGTCTTGAGTGCAGAAACGTAAGAAAAATGAATGTATAAGGAAAAGAAATCAAAGGGCGGCATTGGATTAAATGGCCTTTTTAACGATTTTGTGAGTCATATGGGTTCGGAATCATAAAAAAAGTGTGTACGCGAAGGAGGAAAGTTGTTTTGAGTGCAAAAACGTGGAAAAAATGAATGTATATGAAAAAGAAACAAAAGGGCGGTATTGGTTTAAATGGCCTTTTTAGACAGTTTTGTGAGTCAGATGGGTTCGGAATCTTAAAAACAGTGTGTACAAGGAGGAAAGTTGGAAAAACGTGGAAAAAGTGAATGTATAAGGAAAAGAAACAAAAGGGCGGTATTGGTTTAAATGGCCTTTTTAATGATTTTGTGAGTCATATGGGTTCGGAATCATAAAAACAGTGTGTACGCGAAGGAGGAAAGTTGTCTAGAGTGCAAAAACGTAAGAAAAATGAATGCATAAGAAAAAGAAACAAAAGGGCGGTATTGGTTTAAATGGCCTTTTTAACGATTTTGTGAGTCATACGGGTTCGGAATCATAAAAAAACTGTGTACGCGAAGGAGGAAAGTTGTTTTGAGGGCAAAAACGTGGGAAAAATGAATGCATAAGGAAAAGAAACAAAAGGGCGGTATTGGTTTAAATGGCTTTTTAGACAGTTTTGTGAGTCAGATGGGTTCGGAATCTTAAAAACAGTGTGTACGCGAAGGAGGAAAGTTGTCTAGAGTGCAAAAAAGTAAGAAAAATGAATGCATAAGGAAAAGAAACAAAAGGGTGGTATTGGATTAAATGGCCTTTTTAACGATTTTGTGAGTCAGATGGGTTCCGAATCATAAAAAAAGTGTGTACACGAAGGAGGAAAGATGTCTTGAGTGCAAAAACGTAAGAAAAATGAATGCATAAGGAAAAGAAACAAAAGGGCGGAATTGGTTTAAATGGTCTTATAGACGATTTTGTGAGTCAGATGGGTTCGAAATCATAAAAACAGTGTGTACGCGGAGGAGGAAAGTTGTCTTGAGTGCAAAAACGTGAAAAAAATGAATGTATAAGAAAAAGAAACAAAAGGGCGGTATTGGTTTAAATGGCTTTTTAGACAGTTTTTGAGTCAGATGGGTTCGGAATCTTAAAAACAGTATGTACGCGAAGGAGGAAAGTTGTCTAGAGTGCAAAAACGTAAGAAAAATGAATGCATAAGGAAAAGAAACAAAAGGGTGGTATTGGATTAAATGGTCTTTTAGGCGATTTTGTGAGTCAGATGGGTTCGGAATCATAAAAACTGTGTGTACGCGAAGGAGGAAAGTTGTCTTGAGTGCAAAAACGTAAGAAAAATGAATGTATAAGGAAAAGAAATCAAAGGGCGGCATTGGATTAAATGGCCTTTTTAACGATTTTGTGAGTCATATGGGTTCGGAATCATAAAAAAAGTGTGTACGCGAAGGAGGAAAGTTGTTTTGAGTGCAAAAACGTGGAAAAAATGAATGTATATGAAAAAGAAACAAAAGGGCGGTATTGGTTTAAATGGCCTTTTTAGACAGTTTTGTGAGTCAGATGGGTTCGGAATCTTAAAAACAGTGTGTACGCGAAGGAGGAAAGTTGTCTAGAGTGCAAAAACGTAAGAAAAATGAATGCATAAGGAAAAGAAACAAAAGGGCGGAATTGGTTTAAATGGTCTTTTAGGCGATTTTGTGAGTCAGATGGGTTCGGAATCATAAAAACTGTGTGTACGCGAAGGAGGAAAGTTGTCTTGAGTGCAAAAACGTAAGAAAAATGAATGTATAAGGAAAAGAAATCAAAGGGCGGCATTGGATTAAATGGCCTTTTTAACGATTTTGTGAGTCATATGGGTTCGGAATCATAAAAAAAGTGTGTACGCGAAGGAGGAAAGTTGTTTTGAGTGCAAAAACGTGGAAAAAATGAATGTATATGAAAAAGAAACAAAAGGGCGGTATTGGTTTAAATGGCCTTTTTAGACAGTTTTGTGAGTCAGATGGGTTCGGAATCTTAAAAACAGTGTGTACAAGGAGGAAAGTTGGAAAAACGTGGAAAAAGTGAATGTATAAGGAAAAGAAACAAAAGGGCGGTATTGGTTTAAATGGCCTTTTTAACGATTTTGTGAGTCATACGGGTTCGGAATCATAAAAAAACTGTGTACGCGAAGGAGGAAAGTTGTTTTGAGGGCAAAAACGTGTGAAAAATGAATGCATAAGGAAAAAAAACAAAAGGGCGGTATTGGTTTAAATGGCTTTTTAGACAGTTTTGTGAGTCAGATGGGTTCGGAATCTTAAAAACAGTGTGTACGCGAAGGAGGAAAGTTGTCTAGAGTGCAAAAACGTAAGAAAAATGAATGCATAAGGAAAAGAAACAAAAGGGTGGTATTGGATTAAATGGCCTTTTTAACGATTTTGTGAGTCAGATGGGTTCCGAATCATAAAAAAAGTGTGTACACGAAGGAAGAAAGATGTCTTGAGTGCAAAAACGTAAGAAAAATGAATGCATAAGGAAAAGAAACAAAAGGGCGGAATTGGTTTAAATGGTCTTATAGACGATTTTGTGAGTCAGATGGGTTCGAAATCATAAAAACAGTGTGTACGCGAAGGAGGAAAGTTGTCTTGAGTGCAAAAACGTGAAAAAAATGAATGTATAAGGAAAAGAAACAAAAGGGAGGTATTGGTTTAAATGGTAACGATTTTGTGAGTCAGATGGGTTCCGAATCATTAAAAAAGTGTGTACACGAAGGAGGAAAGATGTCTTGAGTGCAAAAACGTAAGAAAAATGAATGCATAAGGAAAAGAAACAAAAGGGCGGAATTGGTTTAAATGGTCTTATAGACGATTTTGTGAGTCAGATGGGTTCGAAATCATAAAAACAGTGTGTACGCGAAGGAGGAAAGTTGTTTTGAGTGCAAAAACGTGGGAAAAATGAATGCATAAGGAAAAGAAACAAAAGGGCGGTATTGGTTTAAATGGCTTTTTAGACAGTTTTTGAGTCAGATGGGTTCGGAATCTTAAAAACAGTGTGTACGCGAAGGAGGAAAGTTGTCTAGAGTGCAAAAACGTAAGAAAAATGAATGCATAAGAAAAAGAAACAAAAGGGTGGTATTGGATTAAATGGCCTTTTTAACGATTTTGTGAGTCAGATGGGTTCCGAATAATAAAAAAAATGTGTACGCGAAGGAGGAAAGTTGTTTTGAGTGCAAAAACGTGGGAAAAATCAATGCATAATTAAAAGAAACAAAAGGGCGGTATTGGTTTAAATGGCTTTTTAGACAGTTTTGTGAGTCAGATGGGTTCGGAATCTTAAAAACAGTGTGTACGCGAAGCAGGAAAGTTGTTTTGAGTGCAAAAACGTGAAAAAATGAATGTATAAGGAAAAGAAACAAAAGGGAGGTATTGCTTTAAATGGTCTTATAGACGATTTTGTGAGTCAGATGGGTTCGGAATCTTAAAAACAGTGTGTACGCGAAGGAGGAAAGTTGTCTAGAGTGCAAAAACGTAAGAAAAATGAATGCATAAGAAAAAGAAACAAAAGGGCGGTATTGGTTTAAATGGCCTTTTTAACGATTTTGTGAGTCATACGGGTTCGGAATCATAAAAAAACTGTGTACGCGAAGGAGGAAAGTTGTTTTGAGGGTAAAAACGTGGGAAAAATGAATGCATAAGGAAAAGAAACAAAAGGGCGGTATTGGTTTAAATGGCTTTTTAGACAGTTTTGTGAGTCAGATGGGTTCGGAATCTTAAAAACAGTGTGTACGCGAAGGAGGAAAGTTGTCTAGAGTGCAAAAAAGTAAGAAAAATGAATGCATAAGGAAAAGAAACAAAAGGGTGGTATTGGATTAAATGGCCTTTTTAACGATTTTGTGAGTCAGATGGGTTCCGAATCATAAAAAAAGTGTGTACACGAAGGAGGAAAGATGTCTTGAGTGCAAAAACGTAAGAAAAATGAATGCATAAGGAAAAGAAACAAAAGGGCGGAATTGGTTTAAATGGTCTTATAGACGATTTTGTGAGTCAGATGGGTTCGAAATCATAAAAACAGTGTGTACGCGAAGGAGGAAAGTTGTCTTGAGTGCAAAAACGTGAAAAAAATGAATGTATAAGGAAAAGAAACAAAAGGGCGGTATTGGTTTAAATGGCTTTTTAGACAGTTTTTGAGTCAGATGGGTTCGGAATCTTAAAAACAGTATGTACGCGAAGGAGGAAAGTTGTCTAGAGTGCAAAAACGTAAGAAAAATGAATGCATAAGGAAAAGAAACAAAAGGGTGGTATTGGATTAAATGGCCTTTTTAACGATTTTGTGAGTCAGATGGGTTCCGAATCATAAAAAAAGTGTGTACACGAAGGAGGAAAGATGTCTTGAGTGCAAAAACGTAAGAAAAATGAATGCATAAGGAAAAGAAACAAAAGGGCGGAATTGGTTTAAATGGTCTTATAGACGATTTTGTGAGTCAGATGGGTTCGAAATCATAAAAACAGTGTGTACGCGAAGGAGGAGAGTTGTCTTGAGTGCAAAAACGTGAAAAAAATGAATGTATAAGGAAAAGAAACAAAAGGGAGGTATTGGTTTAAATGGCCTTTTTAACGATTTTGTGAGTCAGATGGGTTCCGAATCATAAAAAAAGTGTGTACACGAAGGAGGAAAGATGTCTTGAGTGCAAAAACGTAAGAAAAATGAATGCATAAGAAAAAGAAACAAAACGTGGTATTGGATTAAATGGCCTTTTTAACGATTTTGTGAGTCAGATGGGTTCCGAATCATAAAAAAAGTGTGTACGCGAAGGAGGAAAGTTGTTTTGAGTGCAAAAACGTGGGAAAAATCAATGCATAATTAAAAGAAACAAAAGGGCGGTATTGGTTTAAATGGCTTTTTAGACAGTTTTGTGAGTCAGATGGGTTCGGAATCTTAAAAACAGTGTGTACGCGAAGCAGGAAAGTTGTTTTGAGTGCAAAAACGTGAAAAAAAATGAATGTATAAGGAAAAGAAACAAAAGGGCGTTATTGGTTTAAATGGCTTTTTAGACAGTTTTGTGAGTCAGGTGGGTTCCGAATCATAAAAAAAGTGTGTACACGAAGGAGGAAAGTTGTCTTGAGTGCAAAAACGTAAGAAAAATGAATGCATAAGAAAAAAAAAAAGGGGCGGAATTGGTTTAAATGGTCTTTTAGGCGATTTTGTGAGTCAGATGGTTTCGGAATCTTAAAAACAGTGTGTACGCGAAGGAGGAAAGTTGTCTAGAGTGCAAAAACGTAAGAAAAATGAATGCATAAGGAAAAGAAACAAAAGGGCGGAATTGGTTTAAATGGTCTTATAGACGATTTTGTGAGTCAGATGGGTTCGAAATCATAAAAACAGTGTGTACGCGAAGGAGGAAAGTTGTCTTGAGTGCAAAAACGTAAGAAAAATGAATGCATAAGGAAAAGAAACAAAAGGGCGGAATTGGTTTAAATGGTCTTTTAGGCGATTTTGTGAGTCAGATGGGTTCGGAATCATAAAAAAAGTGTGTACGCGAAGGAGGAAAGTTGTTTTGAGTGCAAAAACGTGGGAAAAATCAATGCATAAGTAAAAGAAACAAAAGGGCGGTATTGGTTTAAATGGCTTTTTAGACAGTTTTGTGAGTCAGATGGGTTCGGAATCTTAAAAACAGTGTGTACGCGAAGCAGGAAAGTTGTTTTGAGTGCAAAAACGTGAAAAAAATGAATGTATAAGGAAAAGAAACAAAAGGGCGTTATTGGTTTAAATGGCTTTTTAGTCAGTTTTGTGAGTCAGATGGGTTCGGAATCTTAAAAACAGTGTGTACGCGAAGCAGGAAAGTTGTTTTGAGTGCAAAAACGTGAAAAAAATTAATGTATAAGGAAAAGAAACAAAAGGGAGGTATTGGTTTAAATGGTCTTTTAGGCGATTTTGTGAGTCAGATGGGTTCGGAATCATAAAAACAGTGTGTACGCGAAGGAGGAAAGTTGTCTAGAGTGCAAAAACGTAAGAAAAATGAATGCATAAGGAAAAGAAACAAAAGGGCGGAATTGCTTTAAATGGTCTTTTAGGCGATTTTGTGAGTCAGATGGGTTCGGAATCATAAAAACAGTGTGTACGCGAAGGAGGAAAGTTGTCTAGAGTGCAAAAACGTAAGAAAAATGAATGCATAAGGAAAAGAAACAAAAGGGCGGAATTGGTTTAAATGGTCTTATAGACGATTTTGTGAGTCAGATGGGTTCGAAATCATAAAAACAGTGTGTACGCGAAGGAGGAAAGTTGTCTTGAGTGCAGAAACGTAAGAAAAATGAATGTATAAGGAAAAGAAACAAAAGGGAGGTATTGGTTTAAATGGCCTTTTTAACGATTTTGTGAGTCATATGGGTTCGGAATCATAAAAAAAGTGTACGCGAAGGAGGAAAGTTGTTTTGAGTGCAAAAACGTGGAAAAAATGAATGTATATGAAAAAGAAACAAAAGGGCGGTATTGGTTTAAATGGCCTTTTTAGACAGTTTTGTGAGTCAGATGGGTTCGGAATCTTAAAAACAGTGTGTACAAGGAGGAAAGTTGGAAAAACGTGGAAAAAGTGAATGTATAAGGAAAAGAAACAAAAGGGCGGTATTGGTTTAAATGGCTTTTTAGACAGTTTTGTGAGTCAGATGGGTTCGGAATCTTAAAAACAGTGTGTACGCGAAGGAGGAAAGTTGTCTAGAGTGCAAAAACGTAAGAAAAATGAATGCATAAGGAAAAGAAACAAAAGGGTGGTATTGGATTAAATGGCCTTTTTAACGATTTTGTGAGTCAGATGGGTTCCGAATCATAAAAAAAGTGTGTACACGAAGGAGGAAAGATGTCTTGAATGCAAAAACGTAAGAAAAATGAATGCATAAGGAAAAGAAACAAAAGGGCGGAATTGGTTTAAATGGCCTTTTTAGACAGTTTTGTGAGTCAGATGGGTTCGGAATCTTAAAAACAGTGTGTACGCGAAGGAGGAAAGTTGTCTAGAGTGCAAAAACGTAAGAAAAATGAATGCATAAGGAAAAGAAACAAAAGGGCGGAATTGGTTTAAATGGTCTTTTAGGCGATTTTGTGAGTCAGATGGGTTCGGAATCATAAAAACTGTGTGTACGCGAAGGAGGAAAGTTGTCTTGAGTGCAAAAACGTAAGAAAAATGAATGTATAAGGAAAAGAAATCAAAGGGCGGCATTGGATTAAATGGCCTTTTTAACGATTTTGTGAGTCATATGGGTTCGGAATCATAAAAAAAGTGTGTACGCGAAGGAGGAAAGTTGTTTTGAGTGCAAAAACGTGGAAAAAATGAATGTATATGAAAAAGAAACAAAAGGGCGGTATTGGTTTAAATGGCCTTTTTAGACAGTTTTGTGAGTCAGATGGGTTCGGAATCTTAAAAACAGTGTGTACAAGGAGGAAAGTTGGAAAAACGTGGAAAAAGTGAATGTATAAGGAAAAGAAACAAAAGGGCGGTATTGGTTTAAATGGCCTTTTTAACGATTTTGTGAGTCATACGGGTTCGGAATCATAAAAAAACTGTGTACGCGAAGGAGGAAAGTTGTTTTGAGGGCAAAAACGTGTGAAAAATGAATGCATAAGGAAAAGAAACAAAAGGGCGGTATTGGTTTAAATGGCTTTTTAGACAGTTTTGTGAGTCAGATGGGTTCGGAATCTTAAAAACAGTGTGTACGCGAAGGAGGAAAGTTGTCTAGAGTGCAAAAACGTAAGAAAAATGAATGCATAAGGAAAAGAAACAAAAGGGTGGTATTGGATTAAATGGCCTTTTTAACGATTTTGTGAGTCAGATGGGTTCCGAATCATAAAAAAAGTGTGTACACGAAGGAGGAAAGATGTCTTGAGTGCAAAAACGTAAGAAAAATGAATGCATAAGGAAAAGAAACAAAAGGGCGGAATTGGTTTAAATGGTCTTATAGACGATTTTGTGAGTCAGATGGGTTCGAAATCATAAAAACAGTGTGTACGCGAAGGAGGAAAGTTGTCTTGAGTGCAAAAACGTGGAAAAAATGAATGTATATGAAAAAGAAACAAAAGGGAGGTATTGGTTTAAATGGCCTTTTTAGACAGTTTTGTGAGTCAGATGGGTTCGGAATCTTAAAAACAGTGTGTACAAGGAGGAAAGTTGGAAAAACGTGGAAAAAGTGAATGTATAAGGAAAAGAAACAAAAGGGCGGTATTGGTTTAAATGGCTTTTTAGACAGTTTTGTGAGTCAGATGGGTTCGGAATCTTAAAAACAGTGTGTACGCGAAGGAGGAAAGTTGTCTAGAGTGCAAAAACGTAAGAAAAATGAATGCATAAGGAAAAGAAACAAAAGGGTGGTATTGGATTAAATGGCCTTTTTAACGATTTTGTGAGTCAGATGGGTTCCGAATCATAAAAAAAGTGTGTACACGAAGGAGGAAAGATGTCTTGAATGCAAAAACGTAAGAAAAATGAATGCATAAGGAAAAGAAACAAAAGGGCGGAATTGGTTTAAATGGCCTTTTTAGACAGTTTTGTGAGTCAGATGGGTTCGGAATCTTAAAAACAGTGTGTACGCGAAGGAGGAAAGTTGTCTAGAGTGCAAAAACGTAAGAAAAATGAATGCATAAGGAAAAGAAACAAAAGGGCGGAATTGGTTTAAATGGTCTTTTAGGCGATTTTGTGAGTCAGATGGGTTCGGAATCATAAAAACTGTGTGTACGCGAAGGAGGAAAGTTGTCTTGAGTGCAAAAACGTAAGAAAAATGAATGTATAAGGAAAAGAAATCAAAGGGCGGCATTGGATTAAATGGCCTTTTTAACGATTTTGTGAGTCATATGGGTTCGGAATCATAAAAAAAGTGTGTACGCGAAGGAGGAAAGTTGTTTTGAGTGCAAAAACGTGGAAAAAATGAATGTATATGAAAAAGAAACAAAAGGGCGGTATTGGTTTAAATGGCCTTTTTAGACAGTTTTGTGAGTCAGATGGGTTCGGAATCTTAAAAACAGTGTGTACAAGGAGGAAAGTTGGAAAAACGTGGAAAAAGTGAATGTATAAGGAAAAGAAACAAAAGGGCGGTATTGGTTTAAATGGCCTTTTTAACGATTTTGTGAGTCATACGGGTTCGGAATCATAAAAAAACTGTGTACGCGAAGGAGGAAAGTTGTTTTGAGGGCAAAAACGTGTGAAAAATGAATGCATAAGGAAAAGAAACAAAAGGGCGGTATTGGTTTAAATGGCTTTTTAGACAGTTTTGTGAGTCAGATGGGTTCGGAATCTTAAAAACAGTGTGTACGCGAAGGAGGAAAGTTGTCTAGAGTGCAAAAACGTAAGAAAAATGAATGCATAAGGAAAAGAAACAAAAGGGTGGTATTGGATTAAATGGCCTTTTTAACGATTTTGTGAGTCAGATGGGTTCCGAATCATAAAAAAAGTGTGTACACGAAGGAGGAAAGATGTCTTGAGTGCAAAAACGTAAGAAAAATGAATGCATAAGGAAAAGAAACAAAAGGGCGGAATTGGTTTAAATGGTCTTATAGACGATTTTGTGAGTCAGATGGGTTCGAAATCATAAAAACAGTGTGTACGCGAAGGAGGAAAGTTGTCTTGAGTGCAAAAACGTGAAAAAAATGAATGTATAAGGAAAAGAAACAAAAGGGAGGTATTGGTTTAAATGGTAACGATTTTGTGAGTCAGATGGGTTCCGAATCATTAAAAAAGTGTGTACACGAAGGAGGAAAGATGTCTTGAGTGCAAAAACGTAAGAAAAATGAATGCATAAGGAAAAGAAACAAAAGGGCGGAATTGGTTTAAATGGTCTTATAGACGATTTTGTGAGTCAGATGGGTTCGAAATCATAAAAACAGTGTGTACGCGAAGGAGGAAAGTTGTTTTGAGTGCAAAAACGTGGGAAAAATGAATGCATAAGGAAAAGAAACAAAAGGGCGGTATTGGTTTAAATGGCTTTTTAGACAGTTTTTGAGTCAGATGGGTTCGGAATCTTAAAAACAGTGTGTACGCGAAGGAGGAAAGTTGTCTAGAGTGCAAAAACGTAAGAAAAATGAATGCATAAGAAAAAGAAACAAAAGGGTGGTATTGGATTAAATGGCCTTTTTAACGATTTTGTGAGTCAGATGGGTTCCGAATAATAAAAAAAATGTGTACGCGAAGGAGGAAAGTTGTTTTGAGTGCAAAAACGTGGGAAAAATCAATGCATAATTAAAAGAAACAAAAGGGCGGTATTGGTTTAAATGGCTTTTTAGACAGTTTTGTGAGTCAGATGGGTTCGGAATCTTAAAAACAGTGTGTACGCGAAGCAGGAAAGTTGTTTTGAGTGCAAAAACGTGAAAAAATGAATGTATAAGGAAAAGAAACAAAAGGGAGGTATTGCTTTAAATGGTCTTATAGACGATTTTGTGAGTCAGATGGGTTCGGAATCTTAAAAACAGTGTGTACGCGAAGGAGGAAAGTTGTCTAGAGTGCAAAAACGTAAGAAAAATGAATGCATAAGAAAAAGAAACAAAAGGGCGGTATTGGTTTAAATGGCCTTTTTAACGATTTTGTGAGTCATACGGGTTCGGAATCATAAAAAAACTGTGTACGCGAAGGAGGAAAGTTGTTTTGAGGGCAAAAACGTGGGAAAAATGAATGCATAAGGAAAAGAAACAAAAGGGCGGTATTGGTTTAAATGGCTTTTTAGACAGTTTTGTGAGTCAGATGGGTTCGGAATCTTAAAAACAGTGTGTACGCGAAGGAGAAAAGTTGTCTAGAGTGCAAAAAAGTAAGAAAAATGAATGCATAAGGAAAAGAAACAAAAGGGTGGTATTGGATTAAATGGCCTTTTTAACGATTTTGTGAGTCAGATGGGTTCCGAATCATAAAAAAAGTGTGTACACGAAGGAGGAAAGATGTCTTGAGTGCAAAAACGTAAGAAAAATGAATGCATAAGGAAAAGAAACAAAAGGGCGGAATTGGTTTAAATGGTCTTATAGACGATTTTGTGAGTCAGATGGGTTCGAAATCATAAAAACAGTGTGTACGCGAAGGAGGAAAGTTGTCTTGAGTGCAAAAACGTGAAAAAAATGAATGTATAAGGAAAAGAAACAAAAGGGCGGTATTGGTTTAAATGGCTTTTTAGACAGTTTTTGAGTCAGATGGGTTCGGAATCTTAAAAACAGTATGTACGCGAAGGAGGAAAGTTGTCTAGAGTGCAAAAACGTAAGAAAAATGAATGCATAAGGAAAAGAAACAAAAGGGTGGTATTGGATTAAATGGCCTTTTTAACGATTTTGTGAGTCAGATGGGTTCCGAATCATAAAAAAAGTGTGTACACGAAGGAGGAAAGATGTCTTGAGTGCAAAAACGTAAGAAAAATGAATGCATAAGGAAAAGAAACAAAAGGGCGGAATTGGTTTAAATGGTCTTATAGACGATTTTGTGAGTCAGATGGGTTCGAAATCATAAAAACAGTGTGTACGCGAAGGAGGAGAGTTGTCTTGAGTGCAAAAACGTGAAAAAAATGAATGTATAAGGAAAAGAAACAAAAGGGAGGTATTGGTTTAAATGGCCTTTTTAACGATTTTGTGAGTCAGATGGGTTCCGAATCATAAAAAAAGTGTGTACACGAAGGAGGAAAGATGTCTTGAGTGCAAAAACGTAAGAAAAATGAATGCATAAGAAAAAGAAACAAAACGTGGTATTGGATTAAATGGCCTTTTTAACGATTTTGTGAGTCAGATGGGTTCCGAATCATAAAAAAAGTGTGTACGCGAAGGAGGAAAGTTGTTTTGAGTGCAAAAACGTGGGAAAAATCAATGCATAATTAAAAGAAACAAAAGGGCGGTATTGGTTTAAATGGCTTTTTAGACAGTTTTGTGAGTCAGATGGGTTCGGAATCTTAAAAACAGTGTGTACGCGAAGCAGGAAAGTTGTTTTGAGTGCAAAAACGTGAAAAAAAATGAATGTATAAGGAAAAGAAACAAAAGGGCGTTATTGGTTTAAATGGCTTTTTAGACAGTTTTGTGAGTCAGGTGGGTTCCGAATCATAAAAAAAGTGTGTACACGAAGGAGGAAAGTTGTCTTGAGTGCAAAAACGTAAGAAAAATGAATGCATAAGAAAAAAAAAAAGGGGCGGAATTGGTTTAAATGGTCTTTTAGGCGATTTTGTGAGTCAGATGGTTTCGGAATCTTAAAAACAGTGTGTACGCGAAGGAGGAAAGTTGTCTAGAGTGCAAAAACGTAAGAAAAATGAATGCATAAGGAAAAGAAACAAAAGGGCGGAATTGGTTTAAATGGTCTTATAGACGATTTTGTGAGTCAGATGGGTTCGAAATCATAAAAACAGTGTGTACGCGAAGGAGGAAAGTTGTCTTGAGTGCAAAAACGTAAGAAAAATGAATGCATAAGGAAAAGAAACAAAAGGGCGGAATTGGTTTAAATGGTCTTTTAGGCGATTTTGTGAGTCAGATGGGTTCGGAATCATAAAAAAAGTGTGTACGCGAAGGAGGAAAGTTGTTTTGAGTGCAAAAACGTGGGAAAAATCAATGCATAAGTAAAAGAAACAAAAGGGCGGTATTGGTTTAAATGGCTTTTTAGACAGTTTTGTGAGTCAGATGGGTTCGGAATCTTAAAAACAGTGTGTACGCGAAGCAGGAAAGTTGTTTTGAGTGCAAAAACGTGAAAAAAATGAATGTATAAGGAAAAGAAACAAAAGGGCGTTATTGGTTTAAATGGCTTTTTAGTCAGTTTTGTGAGTCAGATGGGTTCGGAATCTTAAAAACAGTGTGTACGCGAAGCAGGAAAGTTGTTTTGAGTGCAAAAACGTGAAAAAAATTAATGTATAAGGAAAAGAAACAAAAGGGAGGTATTGGTTTAAATGGTCTTTTAGGCGATTTTGTGAGTCAGATGGGTTCGGAATCATAAAAACAGTGTGTACGCGAAGGAGGAAAGTTGTCTAGAGTGCAAAAACGTAAGAAAAATGAATGCATAAGGAAAAGAAACAAAAGGGCGGAATTGCTTTAAATGGTCTTTTAGGCGATTTTGTGAGTCAGATGGGTTCGGAATCATAAAAACAGTGTGTACGCGAAGGAGGAAAGTTGTCTAGAGTGCAAAAACGTAAGAAAAATGAATGCATAAGGAAAAGAAACAAAAGGGCGGAATTGGTTTAAATGGTCTTATAGACGATTTTGTGAGTCAGATGGGTTCGAAATCATAAAAACAGTGTGTACGCGAAGGAGGAAAGTTGTCTTGAGTGCAGAAACGTAAGAAAAATGAATGTATAAGGAAAAGAAACAAAAGGGAGGTATTGGTTTAAATGGCCTTTTTAACGATTTTGTGAGTCATATGGGTTCGGAATCATAAAAAAAGTGTGTACGCGAAGGAGGAAAGTTGTTTTGAGTGCAAAAACGTGGAAAAAATGAATGTATATGAAAAAGAAACAAAAGGGCGGTATTGGTTTAAATGGCCTTTTTAGACAGTTTTGTGAGTCAGATGGGTTCGGAATCTTAAAAACAGTGTGTACAAGGAGGAAAGTTGGAAAAACGTGGAAAAAGTGAATGTATAAGGAAAAGAAACAAAAGGGCGGTATTGGTTTAAATGGCTTTTTAGACAGTTTTGTGAGTCAGATGGGTTCGGAATCTTAAAAACAGTGTGTACGCGAAGGAGGAAAGTTGTCTAGAGTGCAAAAACGTAAGAAAAATGAATGCATAAGGAAAAGAAACAAAAGGGTGGTATTGGATTAAATGGCCTTTTTAACGATTTTGTGAGTCAGATGGGTTCCGAATCATAAAAAAAGTGTGTACACGAAGGAGGAAAGATGTCTTGAATGCAAAAACGTAAGAAAAATGAATGCATAAGGAAAAGAAACAAAAGGGCGGAATTGGTTTAAATGGTCTTATAGACGATTTTGTGAGTCAGATGGGTTCGAAATCATAAAAACAGTGTGTACGCGAAGGAGGAAAGTTGTCTTGAGTGCAAAAACGTGAAAAAAATGAATGTATAAGGAAAAGAAACAAAAGGGAGGTATTGGTTTAAATGGCCTTTTTAACGATTTTGTGAGTCAGATGGGTTCCGAATCATAAAAAAAGTGTGTACACGAAGGAAGAAAGATGTCTTGAGTGCAAAAACGTAAGAAAAATGAATGCATAAGGAAAAGAAACAAAAGGGCGGAATTGGTTTAAATGGTCTTATAGACGATTTTGTGAGTCAGATGGGTTCGAAATCATAAAAACAGTGTGTACCCGAAGGAGGAAAGTTGTTTTGAGTGCAAAAACGTGGGAAAAATGAATGCATAAGGAAAAGAAACAAAAGGGCGGTATTGGTTTAAATGGCTTTTTAGACAGTTTTTGAGTCAGATGGGTTCGGAATCTTAAAAACAGTGTGTACGCGAAGGAGGAAAGTTGTCTAGAGTGCAAAAACGTAAGAAAAATGAATGCATAAGAAAAAGAAACAAAAGGGTGGTATTGGATTAAATGGCCTTTTTAACGATTTTGTGAGTCAGATGGGTTCCGAATCATAAAAAAAGTGTGTACGCGAAGGAGGAAAGTTGTTTTGAGTGCAAAAACGTGGGAAAAATCAATGCATAATTAAAAGAAACAAAAGGGCGGTATTGGTTTAAATGGCTTTTTAGACAGTTTTGTGAGTCAGATGGGTTCGGAATCTTAAAAACAGTGTGTACGCGAAGCAGGAAAGTTGTTTTGAGTGCAAAAACGTGAAAAAAATGAATGTATAAGGAAAAGAAACAAAAGGGCGTTATTGGTTTAAATGGCTTTTTAGACAGTTTTGTGAGTCAGATGGGTTCCGAATCATAAAAAAAGTGTGTACACGAAGGAGGAAAGATGTCTTGAGTGCAAAAACGTAAGAAAAATGAATGCATAAGGAAAAGAAACAAAAGGGCGGAATTGGTTTAAATGGTCTTATAGACGATTTTGTGAGTCAGATGGGTTCGAAATCATAAAAACAGTGTGTACGCGAAGGAGGAAAGTTGTCTTGAGTGCAAAAACGTGAAAAAAATGAATGTATAAGGAAAAGAAACAAAAGGGCGTTATTGGTTTAAATGGCTTTTTAGACAGTTTTGTGAGTCAGATGGGTTCCGAATCATAAAAAAAGTGTGTACACGAAGGAGGAAAGATGTCTTGAGTGCAAAAACGTAAGAAAAATGAATGCATAAGGAAAAGAAACAAAAGGGCGGAATTGGTTTAAATGGTCTTATAGACGATTTTGTGAGTCAGATGGGTTCGAAATCATAAAAACAGTGTGTACGCGAAGGAGGAAAGTTGTTTTTAGTGCAAAAACGTGGGAAAAATGAATGTATAAGGAAAAGAAACAAAAGGGCGGTATTGGTTTAAATGGCTTTTTAGACAGTTTTTGAGTCAGATGGGTTCGGAATCTTAAAAACAGTGTGTACGCGAAGGAGGAAAGTTGTCTAGAGTGCAAAAACGTAAGAAAAATGAATGCATAAGAAAAAGAAACAAAAGGGTGGTATTGGATTAAATGGCCTTTTTAACGATTTTGTGAGTCAGATGGGTTCCGAATCATAAAAAAAGTGTGTACGCGAAGGAGGAAAGTTGTTTTGAGTGCAAAAACGTGGGAAAAATCAATGCATAAGTAAAAGAAACAAAAAGGCGGTATTGGTTTAAATGGCTTTTTAGACAGTTTTGTGAGTCAGATGGGTTCGGAATCTTAAAAACAGTGTGTACGCGAAGCAGGAAAGTTGTTTTGAGTGCAAAAACGTGAAAAAAATGAATGTATAAGGAAAAGAAACAAAAGGGCGTTATTGGTTTAAATGGCTTTTTAGTCAGTTTTGTGAGTCAGATGGGTTCGGAATCTTAAAAACAGTGTGTACGCGAAGCAGGAAAGTTGTTTTGAGTGCAAAAACGTGAAAAAAATGAATGTATAAGGAAAAGAAACAAAAGGGAGGTATTGGTTTAAATGGTCTTTTAGGCGATTTTGTGAGTCAGATGGGTTCGGAATCATAAAAACAGTGTGTACGCGAAGGAGGAAAGTTGTCTAGAGTGCAAAAACGTAAGAAAAATGAATGCATAAGAAAAAAAAAAAAAGCGGAATTGATTTAAATGGCCTTGTAGACGCTTTTGTGAGTCAGGTGGGTTCGAAATCATAAAACAAGTGTGTACGCGAAGGAGGAAAGTTGTCTTGAGTGCAAAAACGTAAGAAAAATGAATGTATAAGGAAAAGAAATCAAAGGGCGGCATTGGATTAAATGGCCTTTTTAACGATTTTGTGAGTCATATGGGTTCGGAATCATAAAAAAAGTGTGTACGCGAAGGAGGAAAGTTGTTTTGAGTGCAAAAACGTGGAAAAAATGAATGTATATGAAAAAGAAACAAAAGGGCGGTATTGGTTTAAATGGCCTTTTTAGACAGTTTTGTGAGTCAGATGGGTTCGGAATCTTAAAAACAGTGTGTACAAGGAGGAAAGTTGGAAAAACGTGGAAAAAGTGAATGTATAAGGAAAAGAAACAAAAGGGCGGTATTGGTTTAAATGGCCTTTTTAACGATTTTGTGAGTCATACGGGTTCGGAATCATAAAAAAACTGTGTACGCGAAGGAGGAAAGTTGTTTTGAGGGCAAAAACGTGGGAAAAATGAATGCATAAGGAAAAGAAACAAAAGGGCGGTATTGGTTTAAATGGCTTTTTAGACAGTTTTGTGAGTCAGATGGGTTCGGAATCTTAAAAACAGTGTGTACGCGAAGGAGGAAAGTTGTCTAGAGTGCAAAAACGTAAGAAAAATGAATGCATAAGGAAAAGAAACAAAAGGGTGGTATATGATTAAATGGCCTTTTTAACGATTTTGTGAGTCAGATGGGTTCCGAATCATAAAAAAAGTGTGTACACGAAGGAGGAAAGATGTCTTGAGTGCAAAAACGTAAGAAAAATGAATGCATAAGGAAAAGAAACAAAAGGGCGGAATTGGTTTAAATGGTCTTATAGACGATTTTGTGAGTCAGATGGGTTCGAAATCATAAAAACAGTGTGTACGCGAAGGAGGAAAGTTGTTTTGAGTGCAAAAACGTGGGAAAAATCAATGCATAAGTAAAAGAAACAAAAGGGCGGTATTGGTTTAAATGGCTTTTTAGACAGTTTTGTGAGTCAGATGGGTTCGGAATCTTAAAAACAGTGTGTACGCGAAGCAGGAAAGTTGTTTTGAGTGCAAAAACGTGAAAAAAATGAATGTATAAGGAAAAGAAACAAAAGGGCGTTATTGGTTTAAATGGCTTTTTAGTCAGTTTTGTGAGTCAGATGGGTTCGGAATCTTAAAAACAGTGTGTACGCGAAGCAGGAAAGTTGTTTTGAGTGCAAAAACGTGAAAAAAATGAATGTATAAGGAAAAGAAACAAAAGGGAGGTATTGGTTTAAATGGTCTTTTAGGCGATTTTGTGAGTCAGATGGGTTCGGAATCATAAAAACAGTGTGTACGCGAAGGAGGAAAGTTGTCTAGAGTGCAAAAACGTAAGAAAAATGAATGCATAAGAAAAAAAAAAAAAGCGGAATTGATTTAAATGGCCTTGTAGACGCTTTTGTGAGTCAGGTGGGTTCGAAATCATAAAAAAAGTGTGTACGCGAAGGAGGAAAGTTGTCTTGAGTGCAAAAACGTAAGAAAAATGAATGTATAAGGAAAAGAAATCAAAGGGCGGCATTGGATTAAATGGCCTTTTTAACGATTGTGTGAGTCATATGGGTTCGGAATCATAAAAAAAGTGTGTACGCGAAGGAGGAAAGTTGTTTTGAGTGCAAAAACGTGGAAAAAATGAATGTATATGAAAAAGAAACAAAAGGGCGGTATTGGTTTAAATGGCCTTTTTAGACAGTTTTGTGAGTCAGATGGGTTCGGAATCTTAAAAACAGTGTGTACAAGGAGGAAAGTTGGAAAAACGTGGAAAAAGTGAATGTATAAGGAAAAGAAACAAAAGGGTGGTATTGGTTTAAATGGCCTTTTTAACGATTTTGTGAGTCATACGGGTTCGGAATCATAAAAAAACTGTGTACGCGAAGGAGGAAAGTTGTTTTGAGGGCAAAAACGTGGGAAAAATGAATGCATAAGGAAAAGAAACAAAAGGGCGGTATTGGTTTAAATGGCTTTTTAGACAGTTTTGTGAGTCAGATGGGTTCGGAATCTTAAAAACAGTGTGTACGCGAAGGAGGAAAGTTGTCTAGAGTGCAAAAACGTAAGAAAAATGAATGCATAAGGAAAAGAAACAAAAGGGTGGTATATGATTAAATGGCCTTTTTAACGATTTTGTGAGTCAGATGGGTTCCGAATCATAAAAAAAGTGTGTACACGAAGGAGGAAAGATGTCTTGAGTGCAAAAACGTAAGAAAAATGAATGCATAAGGAAAAGAAACAAAAGGGCGGAATTGGTTTAAATGGTCTTATAGACGATTTTGTGAGTCAGATGGGTTCGAAATCATAAAAACAGTGTGTACGCGAAGGAGGAAAGTTGTCTTGAGTGCAAAAACGTGAAAAAATGAATGTATAAGGAAAAGAAACAAAAGGGAGGTATTGGTTTAAATGGCCTTTTTAACGATTTTGTGAGTCAGATGGGTTCCGAATCATAAAAAAAGTGTGTACACGAAGGAAGAAAGATGTCTTGAGTGCAAAAACGTAAGAAAAATGAATGCATAAGGAAAAGAAACAAAAGGGCGGTATTGGTTTAAATGGCTTTTTAGACAGTTTTGTGAGTCAGATGGGTTCGGAATCATAAAAACAGTGTGTACGCGAAGCAGGAAAGTTGTTTTGAGTGCAAAAAGGTGAAAAAAATGAATGTATAAGGAAAAGAAACAAAAGGGAGGTATTGGTTTAAATAGTCTTTTAGGCGATTTTGTGAGTCAGATGGGTTCGGAATCATAAAAACAGTGTGTACGCGAAGGAGGAAAGTTGTCTAGAGTGCAAAAACGTAAGAAAAATGAATGCATAAGAAAAAAAAAAAAGCGGAATTGATTTAAATGGCCTTGTAGACGCTTTTGTGAGTCAGGTGGGTTCGAAATCATAAAAAAAGTGTGTACGCGAAGGAGGAAAGTTGTCTTGAGTGCAAAAACGTAAGAAAAATGAATGTATAAGGAAAAGAAATGAAAGGGCGGCATTGGATTAAATGGCCTTTTTAACGATTTTGTGAGTCATATGGGTTCGGAATCATAAAAAAAGTGTGTACGCGAAGGAGGAAAGTTGTTTTGAGTGCAAAAACGTGGAAAAAATGAATGTATATGAAAAAGAAACAAAAGGGCGGTATTGGTTTAAATGGCCTTTTTAGACAGTTTTGTGAGTCAGATGGGTTCGGAATCTTAAAAACAGTGTGTACAAGGAGGAAAGTTGGAAAAACGTGGAAAAAGTGAATGTATAAGGAAAAGAAACAAAAGGGCGGTATTGGTTTAAATGGCCTTTTTAACGATTTTGTGAGTCATACGGGTTCGGAATCATAAAAAAACTGTGTACGCGAAGGAGGAAAGTTGTTTTGAGGGCAAAAACGTGGGAAAAATGAATGCATAAGGAAAAGAAACAAAAGGGCGGTATTGGTTTAAATGGCTTTTTAGACAGTTTTGTGAGTCAGATGGGTTCGGAATCTTAAAAACAGTGTGTACGCGAAGGAGGAAAGTTGTCTAGAGTGCAAAAACGTAAGAAAAATGAATGCATAAGGAAAAGAAACAAAAGGGTGGTATATGATTAAATGGCCTTTTTAACGATTTTGTGAGTCAGATGGGTTCCGAATCATAAAAAAAGTGTGTACACGAAGGAGGAAAGATGTCTTGAGTGCAGAAACGTAAGAAAAATGAATGCATAAGGAAAAGAAACAAAAGGGCGGAATTGGTTTAAATGGTCTTATAGACGATTTTGTGAGTCAGATGGGTTCGAAATCATAAAAACAGTGTGTACGCGAAGGAGGAAAGTTGTTTTGAGTGCAAAAACGTGGGAAAAATCAATGCATAAGTAAAAGAAACAAAAGAGCGGTATTGGTTTAAATGGCTTTTTAGACAGTTTTGTGAGTCAGATGGGTTCGGAATCTTAAAAACAGTGTGTACGCGAAGCAGGAAAGTTGTTTTGAGTGCAAAAACGTGAAAAAAATGAATGTATAAGGAAAAGAAACAAAAGGGCGTTATTGGTTTAAATGGCTTTTTAGTCAGTTTTGTGAGTCAGATGGGTTCGGAATCTTAAAAACAGTGTGTACGCGAAGCAGGAAAGTTGTTTTGAGTGCAAAAACGTGAAAAAAATGAATGTATAAGGAAAAGAAACAAAAGGGAGGTATTGGTTTAAATGGTCTTTTAGGCGATTTTGTGAGTCAGATGGGTTCGGAATCATAAAAACAGTGTGTACGCGAAGGAGGAAAGTTGTCTAGAGTGCAAAAACGTAAGAAAAATGAATGCATAAGGAAAAGAAACAAAAGGGTGGTATTGGATTAAATAGCCTTTTTAACGATTTTGTGAGTCAGATGGGTTCCGAATCATAAAAAAAGTGTGTACGAGAAGGAGGAATGTTGTTTCGAGTGCAAAAAAGTAAGAAAAATGAATGCATAAGGAAAAGAAATCAAAGGGCGGTATTGGATTAAATGGCCTTTTTAACGATTTTGTGAGTCAGATGGGTTCGGAATCATAAAAAAACTGTGTACGCGAAGGAGGAAAGTTGTCTTGAGTGCAAAAACGTGAAAAAAATGAATGTATAAGGAAAAGAAACAAAAGGGAGGTATTGGTTTAAATGGCCTTTTTAACGATTTTGTGAGTCAGATGGGTTCCGAATCATAAAAAAAGTGTGTACACGAAGGAAGAAAGATGTCTTGAGTGCAAAAACGTAAGAAAAATGAATGCATAAGGAAAAGAAACAAAAGGGCGGAATTGGTTTAAATGGTCTTATAGACGATTTTGTGAGTCAGATGGGTTCGAAATCATAAAAACAGTGTGTACGCGAAGGAGAAAAGTTGTTTTGAGTGCAAAAACGTGGGAAAAATGAATGCATAAGGAAAAGAAACAAAAGGGCGGTATTGGTTTAAATGGCTTTTTAGACAGTTTTTGAGTCAGATGGGTTCGGAATCTTAAAAACAGTGTGTACGCGAAGGAGGAAAGTTGTCTAGAGTGCAAAAACGTAAGAAAAATGAATGCATAAGAAAAAGAAACAAAAGGGTGGTATTGGATTAAATGGCCTTTTTAACGATTTTGTGAGTCAGATGGGTTCCGAATCATAAAAAAAGTGTGTACGCGAAGGAGGAAAGTTGTTTTGAGTGCAAAAACGTGGGAAAAATCAATGCATAATTAAAAGAAACAAAAGGGCGGTATTGGTTTAAATGGCTTTTTAGACAGTTTTGTGAGTCAGATGGGTTCGGAATCTTAAAAACAGTGTGTACGCGAAGCAGGAAAGTTGTTTTGAGTGCAAAAACGTGAAAAAAATGAATGTATAAGGAAAAGAAACAAAAGGGCGTTATTGGTTTAAATGGCTTTTTAGTCAGTTTTGTGAGTCAGATGGGTTCGGAATCTTAAAAACAGTGTGTACGCGAAGCAGGAAAGTTGTTTTGAGTGCAAAAACGTGAAAAAAATGAATGTATAAGGAAAAGAAACAAAAGGGAGGTATTGGTTTAAATGGTCTTTTAGGCGATTTTGTGAGTCAGATGGGTTCGGAATCATAAAAACAGTGTGTACGCGAAGGAGGAAAGTTGTCTAGAGTGCAAAAACGTAAGAAAAATGAATGCATAAGAAAAAAAAAAAGGGGCGGAATTGATTTAAATGGCCTTGTAGACGCTTTTGTGAGTCAGGTGGGTTCGAAATCATAAAAAAAGTGTGTACGCGAAGGAGGAAAGTTGTCTTGAGTGCAAAAACGTAAGAAAAATGAATGTATAAGGAAAAGAAATCAAAGGGCGGCATTGGATTAAATGGCCTTTTTAACGATTTTGTGAGTCATATGGGTTCGGAATCATAAAAAAAGTGTGTACGCGAAGGAGG
The DNA here is from genome assembly GCA_963930645.1 of Salticus scenicus. Taxonomy (NCBI): domain Eukaryota; kingdom Metazoa; phylum Arthropoda; class Arachnida; order Araneae; family Salticidae; genus Salticus; species Salticus scenicus. The sequence continues at coordinate 2,098,897 of CAWVNO010002165.1, read as the reverse complement.
AAAGTTGTTTTGAGTGCAAAAACGTGGAAAAAATGAATGTATATGAAAAAGAAACAAAAGGGCGGTATTGGTTTAAATGGCCTTTTTAGATAGTTTTGTGAGTCAGATGGGTTCGGAATCTTAAAAACAGTGTGTACAAGGAGGAAAGTTGGAAAAACGTGGAAAAAGTGAATGTATAAGGAAAAGAAACAAAAGGGCGGTATTGGTTTAAATGGCCTTTTTAACGATTTTGTGAGTCATACGGGTTCGGAATCATAAAAAAACTGTGTACGCGAAGGAGGAAAGTTGTTTTGAGGGCAAAAACGTGGGAAAAATGAATGCATAAGGAAAAGAAACAAAAGGGCGGTATTGGTTTAAATGGCTTTTTAGACAGTTTTGTGAGTCAGATGGGTTCGGAATCTTAAAAACAGTGTGTACGCGAAGGAGGAAAGTTGTCTAGAGTGCAAAAACGTAAGAAAAATGAATGCATAAGGAAAAGAAACAAAAGGGTGGTATATGATTAAATGGCCTTTTTAACGATTTTGTGAGTCAGATGGGTTCCGAATCATAAAAAAAGTGTGTACACGAAGGAGGAAAGATGTCTTGAGTGCAAAAACGTAAGAAAAATGAATGCATAAGGAAAAGAAACAAAAGGGCGGAATTGGTTTAAATGGTCTTATAGACGATTTTGTGAGTCAGATGGGTTCGAAATCATAAAAACAGTGTGTACGCGAAGGAGGAAAGTTGTCTTGAGTGCAAAAACGTGAAAAAAATGAATGTATAAGGAAAAGAAACAAAAGGGAGGTATTGGTTTAAATGGCCTTTTTAACGATTTTGTGAGTCAGATGGGTTCCGAATCATAAAAAAAGTGTGTACACGAAGGAAGAAAGATGTCTTGAGTGCAAAAACGTAAGAAAAATGAATGCATAAGGAAAAGAAACAAAAGGGCGGAATTGGTTTAAATGGTCTTATAGACGATTTTGTGAGTCAGATGGGTTCGAAATCATAAAAACAGTGTGTACGCGAAGGAGGAAAGTTGTTTTGAGTGCAAAAACGTGGGAAAAATGAATGCATAAGGAAAAGAAACAAAAGGGCGGTATTGGTTTAAATGGCTTTTTAGACAGTTTTTGAGTCAGATGAGTTCGGAATCTTAAAAACAGTGTGTACGCGAAGGAGGAAAGTTGTCTAGAGTGCAAAAACGTAAGAAAAATGAATGCATAAGAAAAAGAAACAAAAGGGTGGTATTGGATTAAATGGCCTTTTTAACGATTTTGTGAGTCAGATGGGTTCCGAATCATAAAAAAAGTGTGTACGCGAAGGAGGAAAGTTGTTTTGAGTGCAAAAACGTGGGAAAAATCAATGCATAATTAAAAGAAACAAAAGGGCGGTATTGGTTTAAATGGCTTTTTAGACAGTTTTGTGAGTCAGATGGGTTCGGAATCTTAAAAACAGTGTGTACGCGAAGCAGGAAAGTTGTTTTGAGTGCAAAAACGTGAAAAAAATGAATGTATAAGGAAAAGAAACAAAAGGGCGTTATTGGTTTAAATGGCTTTTTAGACAGTTTTGTGAGTCAGTTGGGTTCGGAATCTTAAAAACAGTGTGTACGCGAAGCAGGAAAGTTGTTTTGAGTGCAAAAACGTGAAAAAAATGAATGTATAAGGAAAAGAAACAAAAGGGAGGTATTGGTTTAAATGGTCTTTTAGGCGATTTTGTGAGTCAGATGGGTTCGGAATCATAAAAACAGTGTGTACGCGAAGGAGGAAAGTTGTCTTGAGTGCAAAAACGTAAGAAAAATGAATGCATAAGGAAAAGAAACAAAAGGGCGGTATTGGTTTAAATGGCTTTTTAGACAGTTTTGTGAGTCAGATGGGTTCGGAATCATAAAAACAGTGTGTACGCGAAGGAGGAAAGTTGTCTTGAGTGCAAAAACGTAAGAAAAATGAATGCATAAGGAAAAGAAACAAAAGGGCGGTATTGGTTTAAATGGCTTTTTAGACAGTTTTGTGAGTCAGATGGGTTCGGAATCATAAAAACAGTGTGTACGCGAAGGAGGAAAGTTGTCTAGAGTGCAAAAACGTAAGAAAAATGAATGCATAAGGAAAAGAAACAAAAGGGTGGTATTGGATTAAATAGCCTTTTTAACGATTTTGTGAGTCAGATGGGTTCCGAATCATAAAAAAAGTGTGTACGCGAAGGAGGAAAGTTGTCTTGAGTGCAAAAACATAAGAAAAATGAATGCATAAGGAAAAGAAACAAAAGGGCGGAATTGGTTTAAATGGCCTTGAAGACGCTTTTGTGAGTCAGGTGGGTTCGGAATCATAAAAAAGTGTGTACGAGAAGGAGGAATGTTGTTTCGAGTGCAAAAAAGTAAGAAAAATGAATGCATAAGGAAAAGAAATCAAAGGGCGGTATTGGATTAAATGGCCTTTTTAACGATTTTGTGAGTCAGATGGGTTCGGAATCATAAAAACAGTGTGTACGCGAAGGAGGAAAGTTGTCTTGAGTGCAAAAACGTAAGAAAAATGAATGTATAAGGAAAAGAAACAAAAGGGCGGTATTGGTTTAAATGGCTTTTTAGACAGTTTTGTGAGTCAGATGGGTTCGGAATCTTAAAAACAGTGTGTACGCGAAGGGGGAAAGTTTTCTAGAGTGCAAAAACGTAAGAAAAATGAATGCATAAGGAAAAGAAACAAAAGGGTGGTATTGGATTAAATGGATATTTTAACGATTTTGTGAGTCAGATGGGTTCCGAATCATAAAAAAAGTGTGTACACGAAGGAGGAAAGATGTCTTGAGTGCAAAAACGTAAGAAAAATGAATGCATAAGAAAAAAAAAAGTGGGCGGAATTGGTTTAAATGGCCTTGTAGACACTTTTGTGAGTCAGGTGAGTTCGAAATAAAAAAAATTTTGTACCAGAAGTAGGGAAGTTGGAAAAACGTTTAAAAAATGAATGTATGAGGAAAAGAAACAAAAGGGCGGAATTGGTTTAAATGGTCTTTTAGGCGATTTTGTGAGTCAGATGGGTTCGGAATCATAAAAACAGTGTGTACGCGAAGGAGGAAAGTTGTCTTGAGTGCAAAAACGTAAGAAAAATGAATGTATAAGGAAAAGAAATCAAAGGGCGGCATTGGATTAAATGGCCTTTTTAACGATTTTGTGAGTCATATGGGTTCGGAATCATAAAAAAAGTGTGTACGCGAAGGAGGAAAGTTGTTTTGAGTGCAAAAACGTGGAAAAAATGAATGTATATGAAAAAGAAACAAAAGGGCGGTATTGGTTTAAATGGCCTTTTTAGACAGTTTTGTGAGTCAGATGGGTTCGGAATCTTAAAAACAGTGTGTACAAGGAGGAAAGTTGGAAAAACGTGGAAAAAGTCAATGTATAAGGAAAAGAAACAAAAGGGCGGTATTGGTTTAAATGGCCTTTTTAACGATTTTGTGAGTCACACGGGTTCGGAATCATAAAAAAACTGTGTACGCGAAGGAGGAAAGTTGTTTTGAGGGCAAAAACGTGTGAAAAATGAATGCATAAGGAAAAGAAACAAAAGGGCGGTATTGGTTTAAATGGCTTTTTAGACAGTTTTGTGAGTCAGATGGGTTCGGAATCTTAAAAACAGTGTGTACGCGAAGGAGGAAAGTTGTCTAGAGTGCAAAAACGTAAGAAAAATGAATGCATAAGGAAAAGAAACAAAAGGGTGGTATTGGATTAAATGGCCTTTTTAACGATTTTGTGAGTCAGATGGGTTCCGAATCATAAAAAAAGTGTGTACACGAAGGAGGAAAGATGTCTTGAGTGCAAAAACGTAAGAAAAATGAATGCATAAGGAAAAGAAACAAAAGGGCGGAATTGGTTTAAATGGTCTTATAGACGATTTTGTGAGTCAGATGGGTTCGAAATCATAAAAACAGTGTGTACGCGAAGGAGGAAAGTTGTCTTGAGTGCAAAAACGTGAAAAAAATGAATGTATAAGGAAAAGAAACAAAAGGGAGGTATTGGTTTAAATGGCCTTTTTAACGATTTTGTGAGTCAGATGGGTTCCGAATCATAAAAAAAGTGTGTACACGAAGGAGGAAAGATGTCTTGAGTGCAAAAACGTAAGAAAAATGAATGCATAAGGAAAAGAAACAAAAGGGCGGAATTGGTTTAAATGGTCTTATAGACGATTTTGTGAGTCAGATGGTTTCGAAATCATAAAAACAGTTTGTAAGCGAAGGAGGAAAGTTGTTTTGAGTGCAAAAACTTGGGAAAAATGAATGCATAAGGAAAAGAAACAAAAGGGCGGTATTGGTTTAAATGGCTTTTTAGACAGTTTTTGAGTCAGATGGGTTCGGAATCTTAAAAACAGTGTGTACGCGAAGGAGGAAAGTTGTCTAGAGTGCAAAAACGTAAGAAAAATGAATGCATAAGGAAAAGAAACAAAAGGGTGGTATTGGAGTAAATGGCCTTTTTAACGATTTTGTGAGTCAGATGGGTTCCGAATCATAAAAAAAGTGTGTACACGAAGGAGGAAAGATGTCTTGAGTGCAAAAACGTAAGAAAAATGAATGCATAAGGAAAAGAAACAAAAGGGCGGAATTGGTTTAAATGGTCTTATAGACGATTTTGTGAGTCAGATGGGTTCGAAATCATAAAAACAGTGTGTACGCGAAGGAGGAAAGTTGTCTTGAGTGCAAAAACGTGAAAAAAATGAATGTATAAGGAAAAGAAACAAAAGGGAGGTATTGGTTTAAATGGCCTTTTTAACGATTTTGTGAGTCAGATGGGTTCCGAATCATAAAAAAAGTGTGTACACGAAGGAGGAAAGATGTCTTGAGTGCAAAAACGTAAGAAAAATGAATGCATAAGAAAAAGAAACAAAACGTGGTATTGGATTAAATGGCCTTTTTAACGATTTTGTGAGTCAGATGGGTTCCGAATCATAAAAAAAGTGTGTACGCGAAGGAGGAAAGTTGTTTTGAGTGCAAAAACGTGGGAAAAATCAATGCATAATTAAAAGAAACAAAAGGGCGGTATTGGTTTAAATGGCTTTTTAGACAGTTTTGTGAGTCAGATGGGTTCGGAATCTTAAAAACAGTGTGTACGCGAAGCAGGAAAGTTGTTTTGAGTGCAAAAACGTGAAAAAAAATGAATGTATAAGGAAAAGAAACAAAAGGGCGTTATTGGTTTAAATGGCTTTTTAGACAGTTTTGTGAGTCAGGTGGGTTCGGAATCTTAAAAACAGTGTGTACGCGAAGCAGGAAAGTTGTTTTGAGTGCAAAAACGTGAAAAAAATGAATGTATAAGGAAAAGAAACAAAAGGGAGGTATTGGTTTAAATGGTCTTTTAGGCGATTTTGTGAGTCAGATGGGTTCGGAATCATAAAAACAGTGTGTACGCGAAGGAGGAAAGTTGTCTTGAGTGCAAAAACGTAAGAAAAATGAATGCATAAGGAAAAGAAACAAAAGGGCGGTATTGGTTTAAATGGCTTTTTAGACAGTTTTGTGAGTCAGATGGGTTCGGAATCATAAAAACAGTGTGTACGCGAAGGAGGAAAGTTGTCTTGAGTGCAAAAACGTAAGAAAAATGAATGCATAAGGAAAAGAAACAAAAGGGCGGTATTGGTTTAAATGGCTTTTTAGACAGTTTTGTGAGTCAGATGGGTTCGGAATCATAAAAACAGTGTGTACGCGAAGGAGGAAAGTTGTCTAGAGTGCAAAAACGTAAGAAAAATGAATGCATAAGGAAAAGAAACAAAAGGGTGGTATTGGATTAAATAGCCTTTTTAACGATTTTGTGAGTCAGATGGGTTCCGAATCATAAAAAAAGTGTGTACACGAATGAGGAAAGTTGTCTTGAGTGCAAAAACGTAAGAAAAATGAATGCATAAGAAAAAAAAAAAAGGGGCGGAATTGGTTTAAATGGTCTTTTAGGCGATTTTGTGAGTCAGATGGGTTCGGAATCATAAAAAAAGTGTGTACACGAACGAGGAAAGATGTCTTGAGTGCAAAAACGTAAGAAAAATGAATGCATAAGGAAAAGAAACAAAAGGGCGGAATTGGTTTAAATCGTCTTATAGACGATTTTGTGAGTCAGATGGGTTCGTAATCATAAAAACAGTGTGTACGCGAAGGAGGAAAGTTGTCTTGAGTGCAAAAACGTAAGAAAAATGAATGCATAAGGAAAAGAAACAAAAGGGCGGAATTGGTTTAAATGGTCTTTTAGGCGATTTTGTGAGTCAGATGGGTTCGGAATCATAAAAACTGTGTGTACGCGAAGGAGGAAAGTTGTCTTGAGTGCAAAAACGTAAGAAAAATGAATGTATAATTAAAAGAAATCAAAGGGCGGCATTGGATTAAATGGCCTTTTTAACGATTTTGTGAGTCATATGGGTTCGGAATCATAAAAAAAGTGTGTACGCGAAGGAGGAAATTTGTTTTGAGTGCAAAAACGTGGAAAAAATGAATGTATATGAAAAAGAAACAAAAGGGCGGTATTGATTTAAATGGCCTTTTTAGACAGTTTTGTGAGTCAGATGGGTTCGGAATCTTAAAAACAGTGTGTACAAGGAGGAAAGTTGGAAAAACGTGGAAAAAGTGAATGTATAAGGAAAAGAAACAAAAGGGCGGTATTGGTTTAAATGGCCTTTTTAACGATTTTGTGAGTCATACGGGTTCGGAATCATAAAAAAACTGTGTACTCGAAGGAGGAAAGTTGTTTTGAGGGCAAAAACGTGGGAAAAATGAATGCATAAGGAAAAGAAACAAAAGGGCGGTATTGGTTTAAATGGCTTTTTAGACAGTTTTGTGAGTCAGATGGGTTCGGAATCTTAAAAACAGTGTGTACGCGAAGGAGGAAAGTTGTCTAGAGTGCAAAAACGTAAGAAAAATGAATGCATAAGGAAAAGAAACAAAAGGGTGGTATTGGATTAAATGGCCTTTTTAACGATTTTGTGAGTCAGATGGGTTCCGAATCATAAAAAAAGTGTGTACACGAAGGAGGAAAGATGTCTTGAGTGCAAAAACGTAAGAAAAATGAATGCATAAGGAAAAGAAACAAAAGGGCGGAATTGGTTTAAATGGTCTTATAGACGATTTTGTGAGTCATATGGGTTCGGAATCATAAAAAAAGTGTGTACGCGAAGGAGGAAATTTGTTTTGAGTGCAAAAACGTGGAAAAAATGAATGTATATGAAAAAGAAACAAAAGGGCGGTATTGATTTAAATGGCCTTTTTAGACAGTTTTGTGAGTCAGATGGGTTCGGAATCTTAAAAACAGTGTGTACAAGGAGGAAAGTTGGAAAAACGTGGAAAAAGTGAATGCATAAGGAAAAGAAACAAAAGGGCGGTATTGGTTTAAATGGCCTTTTTAACGATTTTGTGAGTCATACGGGTTCGGAATCATAAAAAAACTGTGTACTCGAAGGAGGAAAGTTGTTTTGAGGGCAAAAACGTGGGAAAAATGAATGCATAAGGAAAAGAAACAAAAGGGCGGTATTGGTTTAAATGGCTTTTTAGACAGTTTTGTGAGTCAGATGGGTTCGGAATCTTAAAAACAGTGTGTACGCGAAGGAGGAAAGTTGTCTAGAGTGCAAAAACGTAAGAAAAATGAATGCATAAGGAAAAGAAACAAAAGGGTGGTATTGGATTAAATGGCCTTTTTAACGATTTTGTGAGTCAGATGGGTTCCGAATCATAAAAAAAGTGTGTACACGAAGGAGGAAAGATGTCTTGAGTGCAAAAACGTAAGAAAAATGAATGCATAAGGAAAAGAAACAAAAGGGCGGAATTGGTTTAAATGGTCTTATAGACGATTTTGTGAGTCAGATGGGTTCGAAATCATAAAAACAGTGTGTACGCGAAGGAGGAAAGTTGTCTTGAGTGCAAAAACGTGAAAAAAATGAATGTATAAGGAAAAGAAACAAAAGGGAGGTATTGGTTTAAATGGCCTTTTTAACGATTTTGTGAGTCAGATGGGTTCCGAATCATAAAAAAAGTGTGTACACGAAGGAGGAAAGATGTCTTGAGTGCAAAAACGTAAGAAAAATGAATGCATAAGGAAAAGAAACAAAAGGGCGGAATTGGTTTAAATGGTCTTATAGACGATTTTGTGAGTCAGATGGGTTCGAAATCATAAAAACAGTGTGTACGCGAAGGAGGAAAGTTGTTTTGAGTGCAAAAATGTGGGAAAAATGAATGCATAAGGAAAAGAAACAAAAGGGCGGTATTGGTTTAAATGGCTTTTTAGACAGTTTTTGAGTCAGATGGGTTCGGAATCTTAAAAACAGTGTGTACGCGAAGGAGGAAAGTTGTCTAGAGTGCAAAAACGTAAGAAAAATGAATGCATAAGAAAAAGAAACAAAAGGGTGGTATTGGATTAAATGGCCTTTTTAACGATTTTGTGAGTCAGATGGGTTCCGAATCATAAAAAAAGTGTGTACGCGAAGGAGGAAAGTTGTTTTGAGTGCAAAAACGTGGGAAAAATCAATGCATAAGTAAAAGAAACAAAAGGGCGGTATTGGTTTAAATCGCTTTTTAGACAGTTTTGTGAGTCAGATGGGTTCGGAATCTTAAAAACAGTGTGTACGCGAAGCAGGAAAGTTGTTTTGAGTGCAAAAACGTGAAAAAAATGAATGTATAAGGAAAAGAAACAAAAGGGCGTTATTGGTTTAAATGGCTTTTTAGACAGTTTTGTGAGTCAGATGGGTTCGGAATCTTAAAAACAGTGTGTACGCGAAGCAGGAAAGTTGTTTTGAGTGCAAAAACGTGAAAAAAATGAATGTATAAGGAAAAGAAACAAAAGGGAGGTATTGGTTTAAATGGTCTTTTAGGCGATTTTGTGAGTCAGATGGGTTCGGAATCATAAAAACAGTGTGTACGCGAAGGAGGAAAGTTGTCTTGAGTGCAAAAACGTAAGAAAAATGAATGCATAAGGAAAAGAAACAAAAGGGCGGTATTGGTTTAAATGACTTTTTAGACAGTTTTGTGAGTCAGATGGGTTCGGAATCATAAAAACAGTGTGTACGCGAAGGAGGAAAGTTGTCTAGAGTGCAAAAACGTAAGAAAAATGAATGCATAAGGAAAAGAAACAAAAGGGTGGTATTGGATTAAATAGCCTTTTTAACGATTTTGTGAGTCAGATGGGTTCCGATTCATAAAAAAAGTGTGTACACGAAGGAGGAAAGTTGTCTTGAGTGCAAAAACGTAAGAAAAATGAATGCAAAAGAAAAAAAAAAAAAGGGGCGGAATTGGTTTAAATGGTCTTTTAGGCGATTTTGTGAGTCAGATGGGTTCGGAATCTTAAAAACAGTGTGTACGCGAAGGAGAAAAGTTTGTTACGTTTCTAGAGTGCAAAAACGTAAGAAAAATGAATGCATAAGAGAAAGAAACAAAAGGGCGGAATTGGTTTAAATGGTCTTATAGACGATTTTGTGAGTCAGATGGGTTCGAAATCATAAAAACAGTGTGTACGCGAAGGAGGAAAGTTGTCTTGAGTGCAAAAACGTAAGAAAAATGAATGCATAAGGAAAAGAAACAAAAGGGCGGAATTGGTTTAAATGGTCTTTTAGGCGATTTTGTGAGTCAGATGGGTTCGGAATCTTAAAAACAGTGTGTACGCGAAGGAGGAAAGTTGTCTAGAGTGCAAAAACGTAAGAAAAATGAATGCATAAGGAAAAGAAACAAAAGGGCGGTATTGGTTTAAATGGCTTTTTAGACAGTTTTGTGAGTCAGATGGGTTCGGAATCATAAAAACAGTGTGTACGCGAAGGAGGAAAGTTGTCTAGGGTGCAAAAACGAAAGAAAAATGAATGCATAAGGAAAAGAAACAAAAGGGTGGTATTGGATTAAATAGCCTTTTTAACGATTTTGTGAGTCAGATGGGTTCCGAATCATAAAAAAAGTGTGTACGCGAAGGAGGAAAGTTGTCTTGAGTGCAAAAACGTGAAAAAATGAATGTATAAGGAAAAGAAACAAAAGGGAGGTATTGGTTTAAATGGCCTTTTTAACGATTTTGTGAGTCAGATGGGTTCCGAATCATAAAAAAAGTGTGTACACGAAGGAAGAAAGATGTCTTGAGTGCAAAAACGTAAGAAAAATGAATGCATAAGGAAAAGAAACAAAAGGGCGGAATTGGTTTAAATGGTCTTATAGACGATTTTGTGAGTCAGATGGGTTCGAAATCATAAAAAAAGTGTGTACGCGAAGGAGGAAAGTTGTTTTGAGTGCAAAAACGTGGGAAAAATCAATGCATAATTAAAAGAAACAAAAGGGCGGTATTGGTTTAAATGGCTTTTTAGACAGTTTTGTGAGTCAGATGGGTTCGGAATCTTAAAAACAGTGTGTACGCGAAGCAGGAAAGTTGTTTTGAGTGCAAAAACGTAAGAAAAATGAATGCATAAGGAAAAGAAACAAAAGGGCGGTATTGGTTTAAATGGCTTTTTAGACAGTTTTGTGAGTCAGATGGGTTCGGAATCATAAAAACAGTGTGTACGCGAAGGAGGAAAGTTGTCTAGAGTGCAAAAACGTAAGAAAAATGAATGCATAAGGAAAAGAAACAAAAGGGTGGTATTGGATTAAATAGCCTTTTTAACGATTTTGTGAGTCAGATGGGTTCCGAATCATAAAAAAAGTGTGTACGCGAAGGAGGAAAGTTGTCTTGAGTGCAAAAACATAAGAAAAATGAATGCATAAGGAAAAGAAACAAAAGGGCGGAATTGGTTTAAATGGCCTTGTAGACGCTTTTGTGAGTCAGGTGGGTTCGGAATCATAAAAAAGTGTGTACGAGAAGGAGGAATGTTGTTTCGAGTGCAAAAAAGTAAGAAAAATGAATGCATAAGGAAAAGAAATCAAAGGGCGGTATTGGATTAAATGGCCTTTTTAACGATTTTGTGAGTCAGATGGGTTCGGAATCATAAAAAAACTGTGTACGCGAAGGAGGAAAGTTGTCTTGAGTGCAAAAACGTGAAAAAAATGAATGTATAAGGAAAAGAAACAAAAGGGAGGTATTGGTTTAAATGGCCTTTTTAACGATTTTGTGAGTCAGATGGGTTCCGAATCATAAAAAAAGTGTGTACACGAAGGAAGAAAGATGTCTTGAGTGCAAACACGTAAGAAAAATGAATGCATAAGGAAAAGAAACAAAAGGGCGGAATTGGTTTAAATGGTCTTATAGACGATTTTGTGAGTCAGATGGGTTCGAAATCATAAAAACAGTGTGTACGCGAAGGAGAAAAGTTGTTTTGAGTGCAAAAACGTGGGAAAAATGAATGCATAAGGAAAAGAAACAAAAGGGCGGTATTGGTTTAAATGGCTTTTTAGACAGTTTTTGAGTCAGATGGGTTCGGAATCTTAAAAACAGTGTGTACGCGAAAGAGGAAAGTTGTCTAGAGTGCAAAAACGTAAGAAAAATGAATGCATAAGAAAAAGAAACAAAAGGGTGGTATTGGATTAAATGGCCTTTTTAACGATTTTGTGAGTCAGATGGGTTCCGAATCATAAAAAAAGTGTGTACGCGAAGGAGGAAAGTTGTTTTGAGTGCAAAAACGTGGGAAAAATCAATGCATAATTAAAAGAAACAAAAGGGCGGTATTGGTTTAAATGGCTTTTTAGACAGTTTTGTGAGTCAGATGGGTTCGGAATCTTAAAAACAGTGTGTACGCGAAGCAGGAAAGTTGTTTTGAGTGCAAAAACGTGAAAAAAATGAATGTATAAGGAAAAGAAACAAAAGGGCGTTATTGGTTTAAATGGCTTTTTAGTCAGTTTTGTGAGTCAGATGGGTTCGGAATCTTAAAAACAGTGTGTACGCGAAGCAGGAAAGTTGTTTTGAGTGCAAAAACGTGAAAAAAATGAATGTATAAGGAAAAGAAACAAAAGGGAGGTATTGGTTTAAATGGTCTTTTAGGCGATTTTGTGAGTCAGATGGGTTCGGAATCATAAAAACAGTGTGTACGCGAAGGAGGAAAGTTGTCTAGAGTGCAAAAACGTAAGAAAAATGAATGCATAAGAAAAAAAAAAAGGGGCGGAATTGATTTAAATGGCCTTGTAGACGCTTTTGTGAGTCAGGTGGGTTCGAAATCATAAAAAAAGTGTGTACGCGAAGGAGGAAAGTTGTCTTGAGTGCAAAAACGTAAGAAAAATGAATGTATAAGGAAAAGAAATCAAAGGGCGGCATTGGATTAAATGGCCTTTTTAACGATTTTGTGAGTCATATGGGTTCGGAATCATAAAAAAAGTGTGTACGCGAAGGAGGAAAGTTGTTTTGAGTGCAAAAACGTGGAAAAAATGAATGTATATGAAAAAGAAACAAAAGGGCGGTATTGGTTTAAATGGCCTTTTTAGATAGTTTTGTGAGTCAGATGGGTTCGGAATCTTAAAAACAGTGTGTACAAGGAGGAAAGTTGGAAAAACGTGGAAAAAGTGAATGTATAAGGAAAAGAAACAAAAGGGCGGTATTGGTTTAAATGGCCTTTTTAACGATTTTGTGAGTCATACGGGTTCGGAATCATAAAAAAACTGTGTACGCGAAGGAGGAAAGTTGTTTTGAGGGCAAAAACGTGGGAAAAATGAATGCATAAGGAAAAGAAACAAAAGGGCGGTATTGGTTTAAATGGCTTTTTAGACAGTTTTGTGAGTCAGATGGGTTCGGAATCTTAAAAACAGTGTGTACGCGAAGGAGGAAAGTTGTCTAGAGTGCAAAAACGTAAGAAAAATGAATGCATAAGGAAAAGAAACAAAAGGGTGGTATATGATTAAATGGCCTTTTTAACGATTTTGTGAGTCAGATGGGTTCCGAATCATAAAAAAAGTGTGTACACGAAGGAGGAAAGATGTCTTGAGTGCAAAAACGTAAGAAAAATGAATGCATAAGGAAAAGAAACAAAAGGGCGGAATTGGTTTAAATGGTCTTATAGACGATTTTGTGAGTCAGATGGGTTCGAAATCATAAAAACAGTGTGTACGCGAAGGAGGAAAGTTGTCTTGAGTGCAAAAACGTGAAAAAAATGAATGTATAAGGAAAAGAAACAAAAGGGAGGTATTGGTTTAAATGGCCTTTTTAACGATTTTGTGAGTCAGATGGGTTCCGAATCATAAAAAAAGTGTGTACACGAAGGAAGAAAGATGTCTTGAGTGCAAAAACGTAAGAAAAATGAATGCATAAGGAAAAGAAACAAAAGGGCGGAATTGGTTTAAATGGTCTTATAGACGATTTTGTGAGTCAGATGGGTTCGAAATCATAAAAACAGTGTGTACGCGAAGGAGGAAAGTTGTTTTGAGTGCAAAAACGTGGGAAAAATGAATGCATAAGGAAAAGAAACAAAAGGGCGGTATTGGTTTAAATGGCTTTTTAGACAGTTTTTGAGTCAGATGAGTTCGGAATCTTAAAAACAGTGTGTACGCGAAGGAGGAAAGTTGTCTAGAGTGCAAAAACGTAAGAAAAATGAATGCATAAGAAAAAGAAACAAAAGGGTGGTATTGGATTAAATGGCCTTTTTAACGATTTTGTGAGTCAGATGGGTTCCGAATCATAAAAAAAGTGTGTACGCGAAGGAGGAAAGTTGTTTTGAGTGCAAAAACGTGGGAAAAATCAATGCATAATTAAAAGAAACAAAAGGGCGGTATTGGTTTAAATGGCTTTTTAGACAGTTTTGTGAGTCAGATGGGTTCGGAATCTTAAAAACAGTGTGTACGCGAAGCAGGAAAGTTGTTTTGAGTGCAAAAACGTGAAAAAAATGAATGTATAAGGAAAAGAAACAAAAGGGCGTTATTGGTTTAAATGGCTTTTTAGACAGTTTTGTGAGTCAGTTGGGTTCGGAATCTTAAAAACAGTGTGTACGCGAAGCAGGAAAGTTGTTTTGAGTGCAAAAACGTGAAAAAAATGAATGTATAAGGAAAAGAAACAAAAGGGAGGTATTGGTTTAAATGGTCTTTTAGGCGATTTTGTGAGTCAGATGGGTTCGGAATCATAAAAACAGTGTGTACGCGAAGGAGGAAAGTTGTCTTGAGTGCAAAAACGTAAGAAAAATGAATGCATAAGGAAAAGAAACAAAAGGGCGGTATTGGTTTAAATGGCTTTTTAGACAGTTTTGTGAGTCAGATGGGTTCGGAATCATAAAAACAGTGTGTACGCGAAGGAGGAAAGTTGTCTTGAGTGCAAAAACGTAAGAAAAATGAATGCATAAGGAAAAGAAACAAAAGGGCGGTATTGGTTTAAATGGCTTTTTAGACAGTTTTGTGAGTCAGATGGGTTCGGAATCATAAAAACAGTGTGTACGCGAAGGAGGAAAGTTGTCTAGAGTGCAAAAACGTAAGAAAAATGAATGCATAAGGAAAAGAAACAAAAGGGTGGTATTGGATTAAATAGCCTTTTTAACGATTTTGTGAGTCAGATGGGTTCGGAATCATAAAAACAGTGTGTACGCGAAGGAGGAAAGTTGTCTTGAGTGCAAAAACGTAAGAAAAATGAATGTATAAGGAAAAGAAACAAAAGGGCGGTATTGGTTTAAATGGCTTTTTAGACAGTTTTGTGAGTCAGATGGGTTCGGAATCTTAAAAACAGTGTGTACGCGAAGGGGGAAAGTTTTCTAGAGTGCAAAAACGTAAGAAAAATGAATGCATAAGGAAAAGAAACAAAAGGGTGGTATTGGATTAAATGGATATTTTAACGATTTTGTGAGTCAGATGGGTTCCGAATCATAAAAAAAGTGTGTACACGAAGGAGGAAAGATGTCTTGAGTGCAAAAACGTAAGAAAAATGAATGCATAAGAAAAAAAAAAGTGGGCGGAATTGGTTTAAATGGCCTTGTAGACACTTTTGTGAGTCAGGTGAGTTCGAAATAAAAAAAATTTTGTACCAGAAGTAGGGAAGTTGGAAAAACGTTTAAAAAATGAATGTATGAGGAAAAGAAACAAAAGGGCGGAATTGGTTTAAATGGTCTTTTAGGCGATTTTGTGAGTCAGATGGGTTCGGAATCATAAAAACAGTGTGTACGCGAAGGAGGAAAGTTGTCTTGAGTGCAAAAACGTAAGAAAAATGAATGTATAAGGAAAAGAAATCAAAGGGCGGCATTGGATTAAATGGCCTTTTTAACGATTTTGTGAGTCATATGGGTTCGGAATCATAAAAAAAGTGTGTACGCGAAGGAGGAAAGTTGTTTTGAGTGCAAAAACGTGGAAAAAATGAATGTATATGAAAAAGAAACAAAAGGGCGGTATTGGTTTAAATGGCCTTTTTAGACAGTTTTGTGAGTCAGATGGGTTCGGAATCTTAAAAACAGTGTGTACAAGGAGGAAAGTTGGAAAAACGTGGAAAAAGTCAATGTATAAGGAAAAGAAACAAAAGGGCGGTATTGGTTTAAATGGCCTTTTTAACGATTTTGTGAGTCACACGGGTTCGGAATCATAAAAAAACTGTGTACGCGAAGGAGGAAAGTTGTTTTGAGGGCAAAAACGTGTGAAAAATGAATGCATAAGGAAAAGAAACAAAAGGGCGGTATTGGTTTAAATGGCTTTTTAGACAGTTTTGTGAGTCAGATGGGTTCGGAATCTTAAAAACAGTGTGTACGCGAAGGAGGAAAGTTGTCTAGAGTGCAAAAACGTAAGAAAAATGAATGCATAAGGAAAAGAAACAAAAGGGTGGTATTGGATTAAATGGCCTTTTTAACGATTTTGTGAGTCAGATGGGTTCCGAATCATAAAAAAAGTGTGTACACGAAGGAGGAAAGATGTCTTGAGTGCAAAAACGTAAGAAAAATGAATGCATAAGGAAAAGAAACAAAAGGGCGGAATTGGTTTAAATGGTCT
Source organism: Salticus scenicus (assembly GCA_963930645.1). NCBI lineage: Eukaryota > Metazoa > Arthropoda > Arachnida > Araneae > Salticidae > Salticus > Salticus scenicus. The sequence continues at coordinate 2,083,141 of CAWVNO010002165.1, read as the reverse complement.
TATAGACGATTTTGTGAGTCAGATGGGTTCGAAATCATAAAAACAGTGTGTACGCGAAGGAGGAAAGTTGTCTTGAGTGCAAAAACGTGAAAAAAATGAATGTATAAGGAAAAGAAACAAAAGGGAGGTATTGGTTTAAATGGCCTTTTTAACGATTTTGTGAGTCAGATGGGTTCCGAATCATAAAAAAAGTGTGTACACGAAGGAGGAAAGATGTCTTGAGTGCAAAAACGTAAGAAAAATGAATGCATAAGGAAAAGAAACAAAAGGGCGGAATTGGTTTAAATGGTCTTATAGACGATTTTGTGAGTCAGATGGTTTCGAAATCATAAAAACAGTTTGTAAGCGAAGGAGGAAAGTTGTTTTGAGTGCAAAAACTTGGGAAAAATGAATGCATAAGGAAAAGAAACAAAAGGGCGGTATTGGTTTAAATGGCTTTTTAGATAGTTTTTGAGTCAGATGGGTTCGGAATCTTAAAAACAGTGTGTACGCGAAGGAGGAAAGTTGTCTAGAGTGCAAAAACGTAAGAAAAATGAATGCATAAGGAAAAGAAACAAAAGGGTGGTATTGGAGTAAATGGCCTTTTTAACGATTTTGTGAGTCAGATGGGTTCCGAATCATAAAAAAAGTGTGTACACGAAGGAGGAAAGATGTCTTGAGTGCAAAAACGTAAGAAAAATGAATGCATAAGGAAAAGAAACAAAAGGGCGGAATTGGTTTAAATGGTCTTATAGACGATTTTGTGAGTCAGATGGGTTCGAAATCATAAAAACAGTGTGTACGCGAAGGAGGAAAGTTGTCTTGAGTGCAAAAACGTGAAAAAAATGAATGTATAAGGAAAAGAAACAAAAGGGAGGTATTGGTTTAAATGGCCTTTTTAACGATTTTGTGAGTCAGATGGGTTCCGAATCATAAAAAAAGTGTGTACACGAAGGAGGAAAGATGTCTTGAGTGCAAAAACGTAAGAAAAATGAATGCATAAGAAAAAGAAACAAAACGTGGTATTGGATTAAATGGCCTTTTTAACGATTTTGTGAGTCAGATGGGTTCCGAATCATAAAAAAAGTGTGTACGCGAAGGAGGAAAGTTGTTTTGAGTGCAAAAACGTGGGAAAAATCAATGCATAATTAAAAGAAACAAAAGGGCGGTATTGGTTTAAATGGCTTTTTAGACAGTTTTGTGAGTCAGATGGGTTCGGAATCTTAAAAACAGTGTGTACGCGAAGCAGGAAAGTTGTTTTGAGTGCAAAAACGTGAAAAAAAATGAATGTATAAGGAAAAGAAACAAAAGGGCGTTATTGGTTTAAATGGCTTTTTAGACAGTTTTGTGAGTCAGGTGGGTTCGGAATCTTAAAAACAGTGTGTACGCGAAGCAGGAAAGTTGTTTTGAGTGCAAAAACGTGAAAAAAATGAATGTATAAGGAAAAGAAACAAAAGGGAGGTATTGGTTTAAATGGTCTTTTAGGCGATTTTGTGAGTCAGATGGGTTCGGAATCATAAAAACAGTGTGTACGCGAAGGAGGAAAGTTGTCTTGAGTGCACAAACGTAAGAAAAATGAATGCATAAGGAAAAGAAACAAAAGGGCGGTATTGGTTTAAATGGCTTTTTAGACAGTTTTGTGAGTCAGATGGGTTCGGAATCATAAAAACAGTGTGTACGCGAAGGAGGAAAGTTGTCTTGAGTGCAAAAACGTAAGAAAAATGAATGCATAAGGAAAAGAAACAAAAGGGCGGTATTGGTTTAAATGGCTTTTTAGACAGTTTTGTGAGTCAGATGGGTTCGGAATCATAAAAACAGTGTGTACGCGAAGGAGGAAAGTTGTCTAGAGTGCAAAAACGTAAGAAAAATGAATGCATAAGGAAAAGAAACAAAAGGGTGGTATTGGATTAAATAGCCTTTTTAACGATTTTGTGAGTCAGATGGGTTCCGAATCATAAAAAAAGTGTGTACACGAATGAGGAAAGTTGTCTTGAGTGCAAAAACGTAAGAAAAATGAATGCATAAGAAAAAAAAAAAAGGGGCGGAATTGGTTTAAATGGTCTTTTAGGCGATTTTGTGAGTCAGATGGGTTCGGAATCATAAAAAAAGTGTGTACACGAACGAGGAAAGATGTCTTGAGTGCAAAAACGTAAGAAAAATGAAAGCATAAGGAAAAGAAACAAAAGGGCGGAATTGGTTTAAATCGTCTTATAGACGATTTTGTGAGTCAGATGGGTTCGTAATCATAAAAACAGTGTGTACGCGAAGGAGGAAAGTTGTCTTGAGTGCAAAAACGTAAGAAAAATGAATGCATAAGGAAAAGAAACAAAAGGGCGGAATTGGTTTAAATGGTCTTTTAGGCGATTTTGTGAGTCAGATGGGTTCGGAATCATAAAAACTGTGTGTACGCGAAGGAGGAAAGTTGTCTTGAGTGCAAAAACGTAAGAAAAATGAATGTATAATTAAAAGAAATCAAAGGGCGGCATTGGATTAAATGGCCTTTTTAACGATTTTGTGAGTCATATGGGTTCGGAATCATAAAAAAAGTGTGTACGCGAAGGAGGAAATTTGTTTTGAGTGCAAAAACGTGGAAAAAATGAATGTATATGAAAAAGAAACAAAAGGGCGGTATTGATTTAAATGGCCTTTTTAGACAGTTTTGTGAGTCAGATGGGTTCGGAATCTTAAAAACAGTGTGTACAAGGAGGAAAGTTGGAAAAACGTGGAAAAAGTGAATGTATAAGGAAAAGAAACAAAAGGGCGGTATTGGTTTAAATGGCCTTTTTAACGATTTTGTGAGTCATACGGGTTCGGAATCATAAAAAAACTGTGTACTCGAAGGAGGAAAGTTGTTTTGAGGGCAAAAACGTGGGAAAAATGAATGCATAAGGAAAAGAAACAAAAGGGCGGTATTGGTTTAAATGGCTTTTTAGACAGTTTTGTGAGTCAGATGGGTTCGGAATCTTAAAAACAGTGTGTACGCGAAGGAGGAAAGTTGTCTAGAGTGCAAAAACGTAAGAAAAATGAATGCATAAGGAAAAGAAACAAAAGGGTGGTATTGGATTAAATGGCCTTTTTAACGATTTTGTGAGTCAGATGGGTTCCGAATCATAAAAAAAGTGTGTACACGAAGGAGGAAAGATGTCTTGAGTGCAAAAACGTAAGAAAAATGAATGCATAAGGAAAAGAAACAAAAGGGCGGAATTGGTTTAAATGGTCTTATAGACGATTTTGTGAGTCATATGGGTTCGGAATCATAAAAAAAGTGTGTACGCGAAGGAGGAAATTTGTTTTGAGTGCAAAAACGTGGAAAAAATGAATGTATATGAAAAAGAAACAAAAGGGCGGTATTGATTTAAATGGCCTTTTTAGACAGTTTTGTGAGTCAGATGGGTTCGGAATCTTAAAAACAGTGTGTACAAGGAGGAAAGTTGGAAAAACGTGGAAAAAGTGAATGTATAAGGAAAAGAAACAAAAGGGCGGTATTGGTTTAAATGGCCTTTTTAACGATTTTGTGAGTCATACGGGTTCGGAATCATAAAAAAACTGTGTACTCGAAGGAGGAAAGTTGTTTTGAGGGCAAAAACGTGGGAAAAATGAATGCATAAGGAAAAGAAACAAAAGGGCGGTATTGGTTTAAATGGCTTTTTAGACAGTTTTGTGAGTCAGATGGGTTCGGAATCTTAAAAACAGTGTGTACGCGAAGGAGGAAAGTTGTCTTGAGTGCAAAAACGTAAGAAAAATGAATGCAAAAGAAAAAAAAAAAAAGGGGCGGAATTGGTTTAAATGGTCTTTTAGGCGATTTTGTGAGTCAGATGGGTTCGGAATCATAAAAAAAGTGTGTACACGAAGGAGGAAAGATGTCTTGAGTGCAAAAACGTAAGAAAAATGAATGCATAAGGAAAAGAAACAAAAGGGCGGAATTGGTTTAAATGGTCTTATAGACGATTTTGTGAGTCAGATGGGTTCGAAATCATAAAAACAGTGTGTACGCGAAGGAGGAAAGTTGTCTTGAGTGCAAAAACGTGAAAAAAATGAATGTATAAGGAAAAGAAACAAAAGGGAGGTATTGGTTTAAATGGCCTTTTTAACGATTTTGTGAGTCAGATGGGTTCCGAATCATAAAAAAAGTGTGTACACGAAGGAAGAAAGATGTCTTGAGTGCAAAAACGTAAGAAAAATGAATGCATAAGGAAAAGAAACAAAAGGGCGGAATTGGTTTAAATGGTCTTATAGACGATTTTGTGAGTCAGATGGGTTCGAAATCATAAAAACAGTGTGTACGCGAAGGAGGAAAGTTGTTTTGAGTGCAAAAACGTGGGAAAAATGAATGCATAAGGAAAAGAAACAAAAGGGCGGTATTGGTTTAAATGGCTTTTTAGACAGTTTTTGAGTCAGATGAGTTCGGAATCTTAAAAACAGTGTGTACGCGAAGGAGGAAAGTTGTCTAGAGTGCAAAAACGTAAGAAAAATGAATGCATAAGAAAAAGAAACAAAAGGGTGGTATTGGATTAAATGGCCTTTTTAACGATTTTGTGAGTCAGATGGGTTCCGAATCATAAAAAAAGTGTGTACGCGAAGGAGGAAAGTTGTTTTGAGTGCAAAAACGTGGGAAAAATCAATGCATAATTAAAAGAAACAAAAGGGCGGTATTGGTTTAAATGGCTTTTTAGACAGTTTTGTGAGTCAGATGGGTTCGGAATCTTAAAAACAGTGTGTACGCGAAGCAGGAAAGTTGTTTTGAGTGCAAAAACGTGAAAAAAATGAATGTATAAGGAAAAGAAACAAAAGGGCGTTATTGGTTTAAATGGCTTTTTAGACAGTTTTGTGAGTCAGTTGGGTTCGGAATCTTAAAAACAGTGTGTACGCGAAGCAGGAAAGTTGTTTTGAGTGCAAAAACGTGAAAAAAATGAATGTATAAGGAAAAGAAACAAAAGGGAGGTATTGGTTTAAATGGTCTTTTAGGCGATTTTGTGAGTCAGATGGGTTCGGAATCATAAAAACAGTGTGTACGCGAAGGAGGAAAGTTGTCTTGAGTGCAAAAACGTAAGAAAAATGAATGCATAAGGAAAAGAAACAAAAGGGCGGTATTGGTTTAAATGGCTTTTTAGACAGTTTTGTGAGTCAGATGGGTTCGGAATCATAAAAACAGTGTGTACGCGAAGGAGGAAAGTTGTCTTGAGTGCAAAAACGTAAGAAAAATGAATGCATAAGGAAAAGAAACAAAAGGGCGGTATTGGTTTAAATGGCTTTTTAGACAGTTTTGTGAGTCAGATGGGTTCGGAATCATAAAAACAGTGTGTACGCGAAGGAGGAAAGTTGTCTAGAGTGCAAAAACGTAAGAAAAATGAATGCATAAGGAAAAGAAACAAAAGGGTGGTATTGGATTAAATAGCCTTTTTAACGATTTTGTGAGTCAGATGGGTTCCGAATCATAAAAAAAGTGTGTACGCGAAGGAGGAAAGTTGTCTTGAGTGCAAAAACATAAGAAAAATGAATGCATAAGGAAAAGAAACAAAAGGGCGGAATTGGTTTAAATGGCCTTGAAGACGCTTTTGTGAGTCAGGTGGGTTCGGAATCATAAAAAAGTGTGTACGAGAAGGAGGAATGTTGTTTCGAGTGCAAAAAAGTAAGAAAAATGAATGCATAAGGAAAAGAAATCAAAGGGCGGTATTGGATTAAATGGCCTTTTTAACGATTTTGTGAGTCAGATGGGTTCGGAATCATAAAAACAGTGTGTACGCGAAGGAGGAAAGTTGTCTTGAGTGCAAAAACGTAAGAAAAATGAATGTATAAGGAAAAGAAACAAAAGGGCGGTATTGGTTTAAATGGCTTTTTAGACAGTTTTGTGAGTCAGATGGGTTCGGAATCTTAAAAACAGTGTGTACGCGAAGGGGGAAAGTTTTCTAGAGTGCAAAAACGTAAGAAAAATGAATGCATAAGGAAAAGAAACAAAAGGGTGGTATTGGATTAAATGGATATTTTAACGATTTTGTGAGTCAGATGGGTTCCGAATCATAAAAAAAGTGTGTACACGAAGGAGGAAAGATGTCTTGAGTGCAAAAACGTAAGAAAAATGAATGCATAAGAAAAAAAAAAGTGGGCGGAATTGGTTTAAATGGCCTTGTAGACACTTTTGTGAGTCAGGTGAGTTCGAAATAAAAAAAATTTTGTACCAGAAGTAGGGAAGTTGGAAAAACGTTTAAAAAATGAATGTATGAGGAAAAGAAACAAAAGGGCGGAATTGGTTTAAATGGTCTTTTAGGCGATTTTGTGAGTCAGATGGGTTCGGAATCATAAAAACAGTGTGTACGCGAAGGAGGAAAGTTGTCTTGAGTGCAAAAACGTAAGAAAAATGAATGTATAAGGAAAAGAAATCAAAGGGCGGCATTGGATTAAATGGCCTTTTTAACGATTTTGTGAGTCATATGGGTTCGGAATCATAAAAAAAGTGTGTACGCGAAGGAGGAAAGTTGTTTTGAGTGCAAAAACGTGGAAAAAATGAATGTATATGAAAAAGAAACAAAAGGGCGGTATTGGTTTAAATGGCCTTTTTAGACAGTTTTGTGAGTCAGATGGGTTCGGAATCTTAAAAACAGTGTGTACAAGGAGGAAAGTTGGAAAAACGTGGAAAAAGTCAATGTATAAGGAAAAGAAACAAAAGGGCGGTATTGGTTTAAATGGCCTTTTTAACGATTTTGTGAGTCACACGGGTTCGGAATCATAAAAAAACTGTGTACGCGAAGGAGGAAAGTTGTTTTGAGGGCAAAAACGTGTGAAAAATGAATGCATAAGGAAAAGAAACAAAAGGGCGGTATTGGTTTAAATGGCTTTTTAGACAGTTTTGTGAGTCAGATGGGTTCGGAATCTTAAAAACAGTGTGTACGCGAAGGAGGAAAGTTGTCTAGAGTGCAAAAACGTAAGAAAAATGAATGCATAAGGAAAAGAAACAAAAGGGTGGTATTGGATTAAATGGCCTTTTTAACGATTTTGTGAGTCAGATGGGTTCCGAATCATAAAAAAAGTGTGTACACGAAGGAGGAAAGATGTCTTGAGTGCAAAAACGTAAGAAAAATGAATGCATAAGGAAAAGAAACAAAAGGGCGGAATTGGTTTAAATGGTCTTATAGACGATTTTGTGAGTCAGATGGGTTCGAAATCATAAAAACAGTGTGTACGCGAAGGAGGAAAGTTGTCTTGAGTGCAAAAACGTGAAAAAAATGAATGTATAAGGAAAAGAAACAAAAGGGAGGTATTGGTTTAAATGGCCTTTTTAACGATTTTGTGAGTCAGATGGGTTCCGAATCATAAAAAAAGTGTGTACACGAAGGAGGAAAGATGTCTTGAGTGCAAAAACGTAAGAAAAATGAATGCATAAGGAAAAGAAACAAAAGGGCGGAATTGGTTTAAATGGTCTTATAGACGATTTTGTGAGTCAGATGGTTTCGAAATCATAAAAACAGTTTGTAAGCGAAGGAGGAAAGTTGTTTTGAGTGCAAAAACTTGGGAAAAATGAATGCATAAGGAAAAGAAACAAAAGGGCGGTATTGGTTTAAATGGCTTTTTAGATAGTTTTTGAGTCAGATGGGTTCGGAATCTTAAAAACAGTGTGTACGCGAAGGAGGAAAGTTGTCTAGAGTGCAAAAACGTAAGAAAAATGAATGCATAAGGAAAAGAAACAAAAGGGTGGTATTGGAGTAAATGGCCTTTTTAACGATTTTGTGAGTCAGATGGGTTCCGAATCATAAAAAAAGTGTGTACACGAAGGAGGAAAGATGTCTTGAGTGCAAAAACGTAAGAAAAATGAATGCATAAGGAAAAGAAACAAAAGGGCGGAATTGGTTTAAATGGTCTTATAGACGATTTTGTGAGTCAGATGGGTTCGAAATCATAAAAACAGTGTGTACGCGAAGGAGGAAAGTTGTCTTGAGTGCAAAAACGTGAAAAAAATGAATGTATAAGGAAAAGAAACAAAAGGGAGGTATTGGTTTAAATGGCCTTTTTAACGATTTTGTGAGTCAGATGGGTTCCGAATCATAAAAAAAGTGTGTACACGAAGGAGGAAAGATGTCTTGAGTGCAAAAACGTAAGAAAAATGAATGCATAAGAAAAAGAAACAAAACGTGGTATTGGATTAAATGGCCTTTTTAACGATTTTGTGAGTCAGATGGGTTCCGAATCATAAAAAAAGTGTGTACGCGAAGGAGGAAAGTTGTTTTGAGTGCAAAAACGTGGGAAAAATCAATGCATAATTAAAAGAAACAAAAGGGCGGTATTGGTTTAAATGGCTTTTTAGACAGTTTTGTGAGTCAGATGGGTTCGGAATCTTAAAAACAGTGTGTACGCGAAGCAGGAAAGTTGTTTTGAGTGCAAAAACGTGAAAAAAAATGAATGTATAAGGAAAAGAAACAAAAGGGCGTTATTGGTTTAAATGGCTTTTTAGACAGTTTTGTGAGTCAGGTGGGTTCGGAATCTTAAAAACAGTGTGTACGCGAAGCAGGAAAGTTGTTTTGAGTGCAAAAACGTGAAAAAAATGAATGTATAAGGAAAAGAAACAAAAGGGAGGTATTGGTTTAAATGGTCTTTTAGGCGATTTTGTGAGTCAGATGGGTTCGGAATCATAAAAACAGTGTGTACGCGAAGGAGGAAAGTTGTCTTGAGTGCAAAAACGTAAGAAAAATGAATGCATAAGGAAAAGAAACAAAAGGGCGGTATTGGTTTAAATGGCTTTTTAGACAGTTTTGTGAGTCAGATGGGTTCGGAATCATAAAAACAGTGTGTACGCGAAGGAGGAAAGTTGTCTTGAGTGCAAAAACGTAAGAAAAATGAATGCATAAGGAAAAGAAACAAAAGGGCGGTATTGGTTTAAATGGCTTTTTAGACAGTTTTGTGAGTCAGATGGGTTCGGAATCATAAAAACAGTGTGTACGCGAAGGAGGAAAGTTGTCTAGAGTGCAAAAACGTAAGAAAAATGAATGCATAAGGAAAAGAAACAAAAGGGTGGTATTGGATTAAATAGCCTTTTTAACGATTTTGTGAGTCAGATGGGTTCCGAATCATAAAAAAAGTGTGTACACGAATGAGGAAAGTTGTCTTGAGTGCAAAAACGTAAGAAAAATGAATGCATAAGAAAAAAAAAAAAGGGGCGGAATTGGTTTAAATGGTCTTTTAGGCGATTTTGTGAGTCAGATGGGTTCGGAATCATAAAAAAAGTGTGTACACGAACGAGGAAAGATGTCTTGAGTGCAAAAACGTAAGAAAAATGAAAGCATAAGGAAAAGAAACAAAAGGGCGGAATTGGTTTAAATCGTCTTATAGACGATTTTGTGAGTCAGATGGGTTCGTAATCATAAAAACAGTGTGTACGCGAAGGAGGAAAGTTGTCTTGAGTGCAAAAACGTAAGAAAAATGAATGCATAAGGAAAAGAAACAAAAGGGCGGAATTGGTTTAAATGGTCTTTTAGGCGATTTTGTGAGTCAGATGGGTTCGGAATCATAAAAACTGTGTGTACGCGAAGGAGGAAAGTTGTCTTGAGTGCAAAAACGTAAGAAAAATGAATGTATAATTAAAAGAAATCAAAGGGCGGCATTGGATTAAATGGCCTTTTTAACGATTTTGTGAGTCATATGGGTTCGGAATCATAAAAAAAGTGTGTACGCGAAGGAGGAAATTTGTTTTGAGTGCAAAAACGTGGAAAAAATGAATGTATATGAAAAAGAAACAAAAGGGCGGTATTGATTTAAATGGCCTTTTTAGACAGTTTTGTGAGTCAGATGGGTTCGGAATCTTAAAAACAGTGTGTACAAGGAGGAAAGTTGGAAAAACGTGGAAAAAGTGAATGTATAAGGAAAAGAAACAAAAGGGCGGTATTGGTTTAAATGGCCTTTTTAACGATTTTGTGAGTCATACGGGTTCGGAATCATAAAAAAACTGTGTACTCGAAGGAGGAAAGTTGTTTTGAGGGCAAAAACGTGGGAAAAATGAATGCATAAGGAAAAGAAACAAAAGGGCGGTATTGGTTTAAATGGCTTTTTAGACAGTTTTGTGAGTCAGATGGGTTCGGAATCTTAAAAACAGTGTGTACGCGAAGGAGGAAAGTTGTCTAGAGTGCAAAAACGTAAGAAAAATGAATGCATAAGGAAAAGAAACAAAAGGGTGGTATTGGATTAAATGGCCTTTTTAACGATTTTGTGAGTCAGATGGGTTCCGAATCATAAAAAAAGTGTGTACACGAAGGAGGAAAGATGTCTTGAGTGCAAAAACGTAAGAAAAATGAATGCATAAGGAAAAGAAACAAAAGGGCGGAATTGGTTTAAATGGTCTTATAGACGATTTTGTGAGTCATATGGGTTCGGAATCATAAAAAAAGTGTGTACGCGAAGGAGGAAATTTGTTTTGAGTGCAAAAACGTGGAAAAAATGAATGTATATGAAAAAGAAACAAAAGGGCGGTATTGATTTAAATGGCCTTTTTAGACAGTTTTGTGAGTCAGATGGGTTCGGAATCTTAAAAACAGTGTGTACAAGGAGGAAAGTTGGAAAAACGTGGAAAAAGTGAATGTATAAGGAAAAGAAACAAAAGGGCGGTATTGGTTTAAATGGCCTTTTTAACGATTTTGTGAGTCATACGGGTTCGGAATCATAAAAAAACTGTGTACTCGAAGGAGGAAAGTTGTTTTGAGGGCAAAAACGTGGGAAAAATGAATGCATAAGGAAAAGAAACAAAAGGGCGGTATTGGTTTAAATGGCTTTTTAGACAGTTTTGTGAGTCAGATGGGTTCGGAATCTTAAAAACAGTGTGTACGCGAAGGAGGAAAGTTGTCTAGAGTGCAAAAACGTAAGAAAAATGAATGCATAAGGAAAAGAAACAAAAGGGTGGTATTGGATTAAATGGCCTTTTTAACGATTTTGTGAGTCAGATGGGTTCCGAATCATAAAAAAAGTGTGTACACGAAGGAGGAAAGATGTCTTGAGTGCAAAAACGTAAGAAAAATGAATGCATAAGGAAAAGAAACAAAAGGGCGGAATTGGTTTAAATGGTCTTATAGACGATTTTGTGAGTCAGATGGGTTCGAAATCATAAAAACAGTGTGTACGCGAAGGAGGAAAGTTGTCTTGAGTGCAAAAACGTGAAAAAAATGAATGTATAAGGAAAAGAAACAAAAGGGAGGTATTGGTTTAAATGGCCTTTTTAACGATTTTGTGAGTCAGATGGGTTCCGAATCATAAAAAAAGTGTGTACACGAAGGAGGAAAGATGTCTTGAGTGCAAAAACGTAAGAAAAATGAATGCATAAGGAAAAGAAACAAAAGGGCGGAATTGGTTTAAATGGTCTTATAGACGATTTTGTGAGTCAGATGGGTTCGAAATCATAAAAACAGTGTGTACGCGAAGGAGGAAAGTTGTTTTGAGTGCAAAAATGTGGGAAAAATGAATGCATAAGGAAAAGAAACAAAAGGGCGGTATTGGTTTAAATGGCTTTTTAGACAGTTTTTGAGTCAGATGGGTTCGGAATCTTAAAAACAGTGTGTACGCGAAGGAGGAAAGTTGTCTAGAGTGCAAAAACGTAAGAAAAATGAATGCATAAGAAAAAGAAACAAAAGGGTGGTATTGGATTAAATGGCCTTTTTAACGATTTTGTGAGTCAGATGGGTTCCGAATCATAAAAAAAGTGTGTACGCGAAGGAGGAAAGTTGTTTTGAGTGCAAAAACGTGGGAAAAATCAATGCATAAGTAAAAGAAACAAAAGGGCGGTATTGGTTTAAATCGCTTTTTAGACAGTTTTGTGAGTCAGATGGGTTCGGAATCTTAAAAACAGTGTGTACGCGAAGCAGGAAAGTTGTTTTGAGTGCAAAAACGTGAAAAAAATGAATGTATAAGGAAAAGAAACAAAAGGGCGTTATTGGTTTAAATGGCTTTTTAGACAGTTTTGTGAGTCAGATGGGTTCGGAATCTTAAAAACAGTGTGTACGCGAAGCAGGAAAGTTGTTTTGAGTGCAAAAACGTGAAAAAAATGAATGTATAAGGAAAAGAAACAAAAGGGAGGTATTGGTTTAAATGGTCTTTTAGGCGATTTTGTGAGTCAGATGGGTTCGGAATCATAAAAACAGTGTGTACGCGAAGGAGGAAAGTTGTCTTGAGTGCAAAAACGTAAGAAAAATGAATGCATAAGGAAAAGAAACAAAAGGGCGGTATTGGTTTAAATGACTTTTTAGACAGTTTTGTGAGACAGATGGGTTCGGAATCATAAAAACAGTGTGTACGCGAAGGAGGAAAGTTGTCTAGAGTGCAAAAACGTAAGAAAAATGAATGCATAAGGAAAAGAAACAAAAGGGTGGTATTGGATTAAATAGCCTTTTTAACGATTTTGTGAGTCAGATGGGTTCCGATTCATAAAAAAAGTGTGTACACGAAGGAGGAAAGTTGTCTTGAGTGCAAAAACGTAAGAAAAATGAATGCAAAAGAAAAAAAAAAAAAGGGGCGGAATTGGTTTAAATGGTCTTTTAGGCGATTTTGTGAGTCAGATGGGTTCGGAATCTTAAAAACAGTGTGTACGCGAAGGAGAAAAGTTTGTTACGTTTCTAGAGTGCAAAAACGTAAGAAAAATGAATGCATAAGAGAAAGAAACAAAAGGGCGGAATTGGTTTAAATGGTCTTATAGACGATTTTGTGAGTCAGATGGGTTCGAAATCATAAAAACAGTGTGTACGCGAAGGAGGAAAGTTGTCTTGAGTGCAAAAACGTAAGAAAAATGAATGCATAAGGAAAAGAAACAAAAGGGCGGAATTGGTTTAAATGGTCTTTTAGGCGATTTTGTGAGTCAGATGGGTTCGGAATCTTAAAAACAGTGTGTACGCGAAGGAGGAAAGTTGTCTAGAGTGCAAAAACGTAAGAAAAATGAATGCATAAGGAAAAGAAACAAAAGGGCGGTATTGGTTTAAATGGCTTTTTAGACAGTTTTGTGAGTCAGATGGGTTCGGAATCATAAAAACAGTGTGTACGCGAAGGAGGAAAGTTGTCTTGAGTGCAAAAACGTAAGAAAAATGAATGCATAAGAAAAAAAAAAAGGGGCGGAATTGGTTTAAATGGTCTTTTAGGCGATTTTGTGAGTCAGATGGTTTCGGAATCTTAAAAACAGTGTGTACGCGAAGGAGGAAAGTTGTCTAGAGCGCAAAAACGTAAGAAAAATGAATGCATAAGGAAGAGAAACAAAAGGGCGCAATTGGTTTAAATGGTCTTATAGACGATTTTGTGAGTCAGATGGGTTCGAAATCATAAAAACAGTGTGTACGCGAAGGAGGAAAGTTGTCTTGAGTGCAAAAACGTAAGAAAAATGAATGCATAAGGAAAAGAAACAAAAGGGCGGAATTGGTTTAAATGGTCTTTTAGGCGATTTTGTGAGTCAGATGGGTTCGGAATCATAAAAACAGTGTGTACGCGAAGGAGGAAAGTTGTCTTGAGTGCAAAAACGTAAGAAAAATGAATGTATAAGGAAAAGAAACAAAAGGGCGGTATTGGTTTAAATGGCTTTTTAGACAGTTTTGTGAGTCAGATGGGTTCGGAATCTTAAAAACAGTGTGTACGCGAAGGGGGAAAGTTTTCTAGAGTGCAAAAACGTAAGAAAAATGAATGCATAAGGAAAAGAAACAAAAGGGTGGTATTGGATTAAATGGATATTTTAACGATTTTGTGAGTCAGATGGGTTCGGAATCATAAAAACAGTGTGTACGCGAAGGAGGAAAGTTGTCTTGAGTGCAAAAACGTAAGAAAAATGAATGTATAAGGAAAAGAAACAAAAGGGCGGTATTGGTTTAAATGGCTTTTTAGACAGTTTTGTGAGTCAGATGGGTTCGGAATCTTAAAAACAGTGTGTACGCGAAGGGGGAAAGTTTTCTAGAGTGCAAAAACGTAAGAAAAATGAATGCATAAGGAAAAGAAACAAAAGGGTGGTATTGGATTAAATGGATATTTTAACGATTTTGTGAGTCAGATGGGTTCCGAATCATAAAAAAAGTGTGTACACGAAGGAGGAAAGATGTCTTGAGTGCAAAAACGTAAGAAAAATGAATGCATAAGAAAAAAAAAAGTGGGCGGAATTGGTTTAAATGGCCTTGTAGACACTTTTGTGAGTCAGGTGAGTTCGAAATAAAAAAAATTTTGTACCAGAAGTAGGGAAGTTGGAAAAACGTTTAAAAAATGAATGTATGAGGAAAAGAAACAAAAGGGCGGAATTGGTTTAAATGGTCTTTTAGGCGATTTTGTGAGTCAGATGGGTTCGGAATCATAAAAACAGTGTGTACGCGAAGGAGGAAAGTTGTCTTGAGTGCAAAAACGTAAGAAAAATGAATGTATAAGGAAAAGAAATCAAAGGGCGGCATTGGATTAAATGGCCTTTTTAACGATTTTGTGAGTCATATGGGTTCGGAATCATAAAAAAAGTGTGTACGCGAAGGAGGAAAGTTGTTTTGAGTGCAAAAACGTGGAAAAAATGAATGTATATGAAAAAGAAACAAAAGGGCGGTATTGGTTTAAATGGCCTTTTTAGACAGTTTTGTGAGTCAGATGGGTTCGGAATCTTAAAAACAGTGTGTACAAGGAGGAAAGTTGGAAAAACGTGGAAAAAGTCAATGTATAAGGAAAAGAAACAAAAGGGCGGTATTGGTTTAAATGGCTTTTTTAACGATTTTGTGAGTCACACGGGTTCGGAATCATAAAAAAACTGTGTACGCGAAGGAGGAAAGTTGTTTTGAGGGCAAAAACGTGTGAAAAATGAATGCATAAGGAAAAGAAACAAAAGGGCGGTATTGGTTTAAATGGCTTTTTAGACAGTTTTGTGAGTCAGATGGGTTCGGAATCTTAAAAACAGTGTGTACGCGAAGGAGGAAAGTTGTCTAGAGTGCAAAAACGTAAGAAAAATGAATGCATAAGGAAAAGAAACAAAAGGGTGGTATTGGATTAAATGGCCTTTTTAACGATTTTGTGAGTCAGATGGGTTCCGAATCATAAAAAAAGTGTGTACACGAAGGAGGAAAGATGTCTTGAGTGCAAAAACGTAAGAAAAATGAATGCATAAGGAAAAGAAACAAAAGGGCGGAATTGGTTTAAATGGTCTTATAGACGATTTTGTGAGTCAGATGGGTTCGAAATCATAAAAACAGTGTGTACGCGAAGGAGGAAAGTTGTCTTGAGTGCAAAAACGTGAAAAAAATGAATGTATAAGGAAAAGAAACAAAAGGGAGGTATTGGTTTAAATGGCCTTTTTAACGATTTTGTGAGTCAGATGGGTTCCGAATCATAAAAAAAGTGTGTACACGAAGGAGGAAAGATGTCTTGAGTGCAAAAACGTAAGAAAAATGAATGCATAAGGAAAAGAAACAAAAGGGCGGAATTGGTTTAAATGGTCTTATAGACGATTTTGTGAGTCAGATGGTTTCGAAATCATAAAAACAGTTTGTAAGCGAAGGAGGAAAGTTGTTTTGAGTGCAAAAACTTGGGAAAAATGAATGCATAAGGAAAAGAAACAAAAGGGCGGTATTGGTTTAAATGGCTTTTTAGATAGTTTTTGAGTCAGATGGGTTCGGAATCTTAAAAACAGTGTGTACGCGAAGGAGGAAAGTTGTCTAGAGTGCAAAAACGTAAGAAAAATGAATGCATAAGGAAAAGAAACAAAAGGGTGGTATTGGAGTAAATGGCCTTTTTAACGATTTTGTGAGTCAGATGGGTTCCGAATCATAAAAAAAGTGTGTACACGAAGGAGGAAAGATGTCTTGAGTGCAAAAACGTAAGAAAAATGAATGCATAAGGAAAAGAAACAAAAGGGCGGAATTGGTTTAAATGGTCTTATAGACGATTTTGTGAGTCAGATGGGTTCGAAATCATAAAAACAGTGTGTACGCGAAGGAGGAAAGTTGTCTTGAGTGCAAAAACGTGAAAAAAATGAATGTATAAGGAAAAGAAACAAAAGGGAGGTATTGGTTTAAATGGCCTTTTTAACGATTTTGTGAGTCAGATGGGTTCCGAATCATAAAAAAAGTGTGTACACGAAGGAGGAAAGATGTCTTGAGTGCAAAAACGTAAGAAAAATGAATGCATAAGAAAAAGAAACAAAACGTGGTATTGGATTAAATGGCCTTTTTAACGATTTTGTGAGTCAGATGGGTTCCGAATCATAAAAAAAGTGTGTACGCGAAGGAGGAAAGTTGTTTTGAGTGCAAAAACGTGGGAAAAATCAATGCATAATTAAAAGAAACAAAAGGGCGGTATTGGTTTAAATGGCTTTTTAGACAGTTTTGTGAGTCAGATGGGTTCGGAATCTTAAAAACAGTGTGTACGCGAAGCAGGAAAGTTGTTTTGAGTGCAAAAACGTGAAAAAAAATGAATGTATAAGGAAAAGAAACAAAAGGGCGTTATTGGTTTAAATGGCTTTTTAGACAGTTTTGTGAGTCAGGTGGGTTCGGAATCTTAAAAACAGTGTGTACGCGAAGCAGGAAAGTTGTTTTGAGTGCAAAAACGTGAAAAAAATGAATGTATAAGGAAAAGAAACAAAAGGGAGGTATTGGTTTAAATGGTCTTTTAGGCGATTTTGTGAGTCAGATGGGTTCGGAATCATAAAAACAGTGTGTACGCGAAGGAGGAAAGTTGTCTTGAGTGCAAAAACGTAAGAAAAATGAATGCATAAGGAAAAGAAACAAAAGGGCGGTATTGGTTTAAATGGCTTTTTAGACAGTTTTGTGAGTCAGATGGGTTCGGAATCATAAAAACAGTGTGTACGCGAAGGAGGAAAGTTGTCTTGAGTGCAAAAACGTAAGAAAAATGAATGCATAAGGAAAAGAAACAAAAGGGCGGTATTGGTTTAAATGGCTTTTTAGACAGTTTTGTGAGTCAGATGGGTTCGGAATCATAAAAACAGTGTGTACGCGAAGGAGGAAAGTTGTCTAGAGTGCAAAAACGTAAGAAAAATGAATGCATAAGGAAAAGAAACAAAAGGGTGGTATTGGATTAAATAGCCTTTTTAACGATTTTGTGAGTCAGATGGGTTCCGAATCATAAAAAAAGTGTGTACACGAATGAGGAAAGTTGTCTTGAGTGCAAAAACGTAAGAAAAATGAATGCATAAGAAAAAAAAAAAAGGGGCGGAATTGGTTTAAATGGTCTTTTAGGCGATTTTGTGAGTCAGATGGGTTCGGAATCATAAAAAAAGTGTGTACACGAACGAGGAAAGATGTCTTGAGTGCAAAAACGTAAGAAAAATGAAAGCATAAGGAAAAGAAACAAAAGGGCGGAATTGGTTTAAATCGTCTTATAGACGATTTTGTGAGTCAGATGGGTTCGTAATCATAAAAACAGTGTGTACGCGAAGGAGGAAAGTTGTCTTGAGTGCAAAAACGTAAGAAAAATGAATGCATAAGGAAAAGAAACAAAAGGGCGGAATTGGTTTAAATGGTCTTTTAGGCGATTTTGTGAGTCAGATGGGTTCGGAATCATAAAAACTGTGTGTACGCGAAGGAGGAAAGTTGTCTTGAGTGCAAAAACGTAAGAAAAATGAATGTATAATTAAAAGAAATCAAAGGGCGGCATTGGATTAAATGGCCTTTTTAACGATTTTGTGAGTCATATGGGTTCGGAATCATAAAAAAAGTGTGTACGCGAAGGAGGAAATTTGTTTTGAGTGCAAAAACGTGGAAAAAATGAATGTATATGAAAAAGAAACAAAAGGGCGGTATTGATTTAAATGGCCTTTTTAGACAGTTTTGTGAGTCAGATGGGTTCGGAATCTTAAAAACAGTGTGTACAAGGAGGAAAGTTGGAAAAACGTGGAAAAAGTGAATGTATAAGGAAAAGAAACAAAAGGGCGGTATTGGTTTAAATGGCCTTTTTAACGATTTTGTGAGTCATACGGGTTCGGAATCATAAAAAAACTGTGTACTCGAAGGAGGAAAGTTGTTTTGAGGGCAAAAACGTGGGAAAAATGAATGCATAAGGAAAAGAAACAAAAGGGCGGTATTGGTTTAAATGGCTTTTTAGACAGTTTTGTGAGTCAGATGGGTTCGGAATCTTAAAAACAGTGTGTACGCGAAGGAGGAAAGTTGTCTAGAGTGCAAAAACGTAAGAAAAATGAATGCATAAGGAAAAGAAACAAAAGGGTGGTATTGGATTAAATGGCCTTTTTAACGATTTTGTGAGTCAGATGGGTTCCGAATCATAAAAAAAGTGTGTACACGAAGGAGGAAAGATGTCTTGAGTGCAAAAACGTAAGAAAAATGAATGCATAAGGAAAAGAAACAAAAGGGCGGAATTGGTTTAAATGGTCTTATAGACGATTTTGTGAGTCATATGGGTTCGGAATCATAAAAAAAGTGTGTACGCGAAGGAGGAAATTTGTTTTGAGTGCAAAAACGTGGAAAAAATGAATGTATATGAAAAAGAAACAAAAGGGCGGTATTGATTTAAATGGCCTTTTTAGACAGTTTTGTGAGTCAGATGGGTTCGGAATCTTAAAAACAGTGTGTACAAGGAGGAAAGTTGGAAAAACGTGGAAAAAGTGAATGTATAAGGAAAAGAAACAAAAGGGCGGTATTGGTTTAAATGGCCTTTTTAACGATTTTGTGAGTCATACGGGTTCGGAATCATAAAAAAACTGTGTACTCGAAGGAGGAAAGTTGTTTTGAGGGCAAAAACGTGGGAAAAATGAATGCATAAGGAAAAGAAACAAAAGGGCGGTATTGGTTTAAATGGCTTTTTAGACAGTTTTGTGAGTCAGATGGGTTCGGAATCTTAAAAACAGTGTGTACGCGAAGGAGGAAAGTTGTCTAGAGTGCAAAAACGTAAGAAAAATGAATGCATAAGGAAAAGAAACAAAAGGGTGGTATTGGATTAAATGGCCTTTTTAACGATTTTGTGAGTCAGATGGGTTCCGAATCATAAAAAAAGTGTGTACACGAAGGAGGAAAGATGTCTTGAGTGCAAAAACGTAAGAAAAATGAATGCATAAGGAAAAGAAACAAAAGGGCGGAATTGGTTTAAATGGTCTTATAGACGATTTTGTGAGTCAGATGGGTTCGAAATCATAAAAACAGTGTGTACGCGAAGGAGGAAAGTTGTCTTGAGTGCAAAAACGTGAAAAAAATGAATGTATAAGGAAAAGAAACAAAAGGGAGGTATTGGTTTAAATGGCCTTTTTAACGATTTTGTGAGTCAGATGGGTTCCGAATCATAAAAAAAGTGTGTACACGAAGGAGGAAAGATGTCTTGAGTGCAAAAACGTAAGAAAAATGAATGCATAAGGAAAAGAAACAAAAGGGCGGAATTGGTTTAAATGGTCTTATAGACGATTTTGTGAGTCAGATGGGTTCGAAATCATAAAAACAGTGTGTACGCGAAGGAGGAAAGTTGTTTTGAGTGCAAAAATGTGGGAAAAATGAATGCATAAGGAAAAGAAACAAAAGGGCGGTATTGGTTTAAATGGCTTTTTAGACAGTTTTTGAGTCAGATGGGTTCGGAATCTTAAAAACAGTGTGTACGCGAAGGAGGAAAGTTGTCTAGAGTGCAAAAACGTAAGAAAAATGAATGCATAAGAAAAAGAAACAAAAGGGTGGTATTGGATTAAATGGCCTTTTTAACGATTTTGTGAGTCAGATGGGTTCCGAATCATAAAAAAAGTGTGTACGCGAAGGAGGAAAGTTGTTTTGAGTGCAAAAACGTGGGAAAAATCAATGCATAAGTAAAAGAAACAAAAGGGCGGTATTGGTTTAAATCGCTTTTTAGACAGTTTTGTGAGTCAGATGGGTTCGGAATCTTAAAAACAGTGTGTACGCGAAGCAGGAAAGTTGTTTTGAGTGCAAAAACGTGAAAAAAATGAATGTATAAGGAAAAGAAACAAAAGGGCGTTATTGGTTTAAATGGCTTTTTAGACAGTTTTGTGAGTCAGATGGGTTCGGAATCTTAAAAACAGTGTGTACGCGAAGCAGGAAAGTTGTTTTGAGTGCAAAAACGTGAAAAAAATGAATGTATAAGGAAAAGAAACAAAAGGGAGGTATTGGTTTAAATGGTCTTTTAGGCGATTTTGTGAGTCAGATGGGTTCGGAATCATAAAAACAGTGTGTACGCGAAGGAGGAAAGTTGTCTTGAGTGCAAAAACGTAAGAAAAATGAATGCATAAGGAAAAGAAACAAAAGGGCGGTATTGGTTTAAATGACTTTTTAGACAGTTTTGTGAGTCAGATGGGTTCGGAATCATAAAAACAGTGTGTACGCGAAGGAGGAAAGTTGTCTAGAGTGCAAAAACGTAAGAAAAATGAATGCATAAGGAAAAGAAACAAAAGGGTGGTATTGGATTAAATAGCCTTTTTAACGATTTTGTGAGTCAGATGGGTTCCGATTCATAAAAAAAGTGTGTACACGAAGGAGGAAAGTTGTCTTGAGTGCAAAAACGTAAGAAAAATGAATGCAAAAGAAAAAAAAAAAAAGGGGCGGAATTGGTTTAAATGGTCTTTTAGGCGATTTTGTGAGTCAGATGGGTTCGGAATCTTAAAAACAGTGTGTACGCGAAGGAGAAAAGTTTGTTACGTTTCTAGAGTGCAAAAACGTAAGAAAAATGAATGCATAAGAGAAAGAAACAAAAGGGCGGAATTGGTTTAAATGGTCTTATAGACGATTTTGTGAGTCAGATGGGTTCGAAATCATAAAAACAGTGTGTACGCGAAGGAGGAAAGTTGTCTTGAGTGCAAAAACGTAAGAAAAATGAATGCATAAGGAAAAGAAACAAAAGGGCGGAATTGGTTTAAATGGTCTTTTAGGCGATTTTGTGAGTCAGATGGGTTCGGAATCTTAAAAACAGTGTGTACGCGAAGGAGGAAAGTTGTCTAGAGTGCAAAAACGTAAGAAAAATGAATGCATAAGGAAAAGAAACAAAAGGGCGGTATTGGTTTAAATGGCTTTTTAGACAGTTTTGTGAGTCAGATGGGTTCGGAATCATAAAAACAGTGTGTACGCGAAGGAGGAAAGTTGTCTAGGGTGCAAAAACGAAAGAAAAATGAATGCATAAGGAAAAGAAACAAAAGGGTGGTATTGGATTAAATAGCCTTTTTAACGATTTTGTGAGTCAGATGGGTTCCGAATCATAAAAAAAGTGTGTACACGAAGGAGGAAAGTTGTCTTGAGTGCAAAAACGTAAGAAAAATGAATGCATAAGAAAAAAAAAAAGGGGCGGAATTGGTTTAA
Organism: Salticus scenicus; assembly: GCA_963930645.1. Lineage (NCBI taxonomy): Eukaryota > Metazoa > Arthropoda > Arachnida > Araneae > Salticidae > Salticus > Salticus scenicus. The sequence goes on along the minus strand of CAWVNO010002165.1, from coordinate 2,061,944 downwards.
ATGGTCTTTTAGGCGATTTTGTGAGTCAGATGGTTTCGGAATCTTAAAAACAGTGTGTACGCGAAGGAGGAAAGTTGTCTAGAGTGCAAAAACGTAAGAAAAATGAATGCATAAGGAAGAGAAACAAAAGGGCGCAATTGGTTTAAATGGTCTTATAGACGATTTTGTGAGTCAGATGGGTTCGAAATCATAAAAACAGTGTGTACGCGAAGGAGGAAAGTTGTCTTGAGTGCAAAAACGTAAGAAAAATGAATGCATAAGGAAAAGAAACAAAAGGGCGGAATTGGTTTAAATGGTCTTTTAGGCGATTTTGTGAGTCAGATGGGTTCGGAATCATAAAAACTGTGTGTACGCGAAGGAGGAAAGTTGTCTTGAGTGCAAAAACGTAAGAAAAATGAATGTATAATTAAAAGAAATCAAAGGGCGGCATTGGATTAAATGGCCTTTTTAACGATTTTGTGAGTCATATGGGTTCGGAATCATAAAAAAAGTGTGTACGCGAAGGAGGAAAGTTGTTTTGAGTGCAAAAACGTGGAAAAAATGAATGTATATGAAAAAGAAACAAAAGGGCGGTATTGGTTTAAATGGCCTTTTTAGACAGTTTTGTGAGTCAGATGGGTTCGGAATCTTAAAAACAGTGTGTACAAGGAGGAAAGTTGGAAAAACGTGGAAAAAGTGAATGTATAAGGAAAAGAAACAAAAGGGCGGTATTGGTTTAAATGGCCTTTTTAACGATTTTGTGAGTCATACGGGTTCGGAATCATAAAAAAACTGTGTACGCGAAGGAGGAAAGTTGTTTTGAGGGCAAAAACGTGGGAAAAATGAATGCATAAGGAAAAGAAACAAAAGGGCGGTATTGGTTTAAATGGCTTTTTAGACAGTTTTGTGAGTCAGATGGGTTCGGAATCTTAAAAACAGTGTGTACGCGAAGGAGGAAAGTTGTCTAGAGTGCAAAAACGTAAGAAAAATGAATGCATAAGGAAAAGAAACAAAAGGGTGGTATTGGATTAAATGGCCTTTTTAACGATTTTGTGAGTCAGATGGGTTCCGAATCATAAAAAAAGTGTGTACACGAAGGAGGAAAGATGTCTTGAGTGCAAAAACGTAAGAAAAATGAATGCATAAGGAAAAGAAACAAAAGGGCGGAATTGGTTTAAATGGTCTTATAGACGATTTTGTGAGTCAGATGGGTTCGAAATCATAAAAACAGTGTGTACGCGAAGGAGGAAAGTTGTCTTGAGTGCAAAAACGTGAAAAAAATGAATGTATAAGGAAAAGAAACAAAAGGGTGGTATTGGATTAAATAGCCTTTTTAACGATTTTATGAGTCAGATGGGTTCCGATTCATAAAAAAAGTGTGTACACGAAGGAGGAAAGTTGTCTTGAGTGCAAAAACGTAAGAAAAATGAATGCATAAGAAAAAAAAAAAGGGGGCGGAATTGGTTTAAATGGTCTTTTAGGCGATTTTGTGAGTCAGATGGGTTCGGAATCTTAAAAACAGTGTGTACGCGAAGGAGAAAAGTTTGTTACGTTTCTAGAGTGCAAAAACGTAAGAAAAATGAATGCATAAGGAAAAGAAACAAAAGGGCGGAATTGGTTTAAAGGGTCTTATAGACGATTTTGTGAGTCAGATGGGTTCGAAATCATAAAAACAGTGTGTACGCGAAGGAGGAAAGTTGTCTTGAGTGCAAAAACGTAAGAAAAATGAATGCATAAGGAAAAGAAACAAAAGGGCGGAATTGGTTTAAATGGTCTTTTAGGCGATTTTGTGAGTCAGATGGGTTCGGAATCTTAAAAACAGTGTGTACGCGAAGGAGGAAAGTTGTCTAGAGTGCAAAAACGTAAGAAAAATGAATGCATAAGGAAAAGAAACAAAAGGGCGGTATTGGTTTAAATGGCTTTTTAGACAGTTTTGTGAGTCAGATGGGTTCGGAATCATAAAAACAGTGTGTACGCGAAGGAGGAAAGTTGTCTAGAGTGCAAAAACGAAAGAAAAATGAATGCATAAGGAAAAGAAACAAAAGGGTGGTATTGGATTAAACAGCCTTTTTAACGATTTTGTGAGTCAGATGGGTTCCGAATCATAAAAAAAGTGTGTACACGAAGGAGGAAAGTTGTCTTGAGTGCAAAAACGTAAGAAAAATGAATGCATAAGAAAAAAAAAAGGGGCGGAATTGGTTTAAATGGTCTTTTAGGCGATTTTGTGAGTCAGATGGTTTCGGAATCTTAAAAACAGTGTGTACGCGAAGGAGGAAAGTTGTCTAGAGTGCAAAAACGTAAGAAAAATGAATGCATAAGGAAAAGAAACAAAAGGGCGGAATTGGTTTAAATGGTCTTATAGACGATTTTGTGAGTCAGATGGGTTCGAAATCATAAAAACAGTGTGTACGCGAAGGAGGAAAGTTGTCTTGAGTGCAAAAACGTAAGAAAAATGAATGCATAAGGAAAAGAAACAAAAGGGCGGAATTGGTTTAAATGGTCTTTTAGGCGATTTTGTGAGTCAGATGGGTTCGGAATCATAAAAACTGTGTGTACGCGAAGGAGGAAAGTTGTCTTGAGTGCAAAAACGTAAGAAAAATGAATGTATAATTAAAAGAAATCAAAGGGCGGCATTGGATTAAATGGCCTTTTTAACGATTTTGTGAGTCATATGGGTTCGGAATCATAAAAAAAGTGTGTACGCGAAGGAGGAAAGTTGTTTTGAGTGCAAAAACGTGGAAAAAATGAATGTATATGAAAAAGAAACAAAAGGGCGGTATTGGTTTAAATGGCCTTTTTAGACAGTTTTGTGAGTCAGATGGGTTCGGAATCTTAAAAACAGTGTGTACAAGGAGGAAAGTTGGAAAAACGTGGAAAAAGTGAATGTATAAGGAAATGAAACAAAAGGGCGGTATTGGTTTAAATGGCCTTTTTAACGATTTTGTGTCATACGGGTTCGGAATCATAAAAAAACTGTGTACGCGAAGGAGGAAAGTTGTTTTGAGGGCAAAAACGTGGGAAAAATGAATGCATAAGGAAAAGAAACAAAAGGGCGGTATTGGTTTAAATGGCTTTTTAGACAGTTTTGTGAGTCAGATGGGTTCGGAATCTTAAAAACAGTGTGTACGCGAAGGAGGAAAGTTGTCTAGAGTGCAAAAACGTAAGAAAAATGAATGCATAAGGAAAAGAAACAAAAGGGTGGTATTGGATTAAATGGCCTTTTTAACGATTTTGTGAGTCAGATGGGTTCCGAATCATAAAAAAAGTGTGTACACGAAGGAGGAAAGATGTCTTGAGTGCAAAAACGTAAGAAAAATGAATGCATAAGGAAAAGAAACAAAAGGGCGGAATTGGTTTAAATGGTCTTATAGACGATTTTGTGAGTCAGATGGGTTCGAAATCATAAAAACAGTGTGTACGCGAAGGAGGAAAGTTGTTTTGAGTGCAAAAACGTGGGAAAAATGAATGCATAAGGAAAAGAAACAAAAGGGCGGTATTGGTTTAAATGGCTTTTTAGATAGTTTTTGAGTCAGATGAGTTCGGAATCTTAAAAACAGTGTGTACGCGAAGGAGGAAATTTGTCTTGAGTGCAAAAACGTAAGAAAAATGAATGCATAAGAAAAAGAAACAAAAGGGTAGTATTGGATTAAATGGCCTTTTTAACGATTTTGTGAGTCAGATGGGTTCCGAATCATAAAAAAAGTGTGTACGCGAAGGAGGAAAGTTGTTTTGAGTGCAAAAACTTGGGAAAAATCAATGCATAAGTAAAAGAAACAAAAGGGCGGTATTGGTTTAAATGGCTTTTTAGACAGTTTTGTGAGTCAGATGGGTTCGGAATCTTAAAAACAGTGTGTACGCGAAGCAAGAAAGTTGTTTTGAGGGCAAAAACGTGAAAAAAATGAATGTATAAGGAAAAGAAACAAAAGGGCGTTATTGGTTTAAATGGCTTTTTAGTCAGTTTTGTGAGTCAGATGGGTTCGGAATCTTAAAAACAGTGTGTACGCGAAGCAGGAAAGTTGTTTTGAGTGCAAAAACGTGAAAAAAATGAATGTATAAGGAAAAGAAACAAAAGGGAGGTATTGGTTTAAATGGTCTTTTAGGCGATTTTGTGAGTCAGATGGGTTCGGAATCATAAAAACAGTGTGTACGCGAAGGAGGAAAGTTGTCTAGAGTGCAAAAACGTAAGAAAAATGAATGCATAAGGAAAAGAAACAAAAGGGCGGAATTGGTTTAAATGGTCTTTTAGGCGATTTTGTGAGTCAGATGGGTTCGGAATCATAAAAACTGTGTGTACGCGAAGGAGGAAAGTTGTCTTGAGTGCAAAAACGTAAGAAAAATGAATGTATAAGGAAAAGAAATCAAAGGGCGGCATTGGATTAAATGGCCTTTTTAACGATTTTGTGAGTCATATGGGTTCGGAATCATAAAAAAAGTGTGTACGCGAAGGAGGAAAGTTGTTTTGAGTGCAAAAACGTGGAAAAAATGAATGTATATGAAAAAGAAACAAAAGGGCGGTATTGGTTTATATGGCCTTTTTAGACAGTTTTGTGAGTCAGATGGGTTCGGAATCTTAAAAACAGTGTGTACAAGGAGGAAAGTTGGAAAAACGTGGAAAAAGTGAATGTATAAAGAAAAGAAACAAAAGGGCGGTATTGGTTTAAATGGCCTTTTTAACGATTTTGTGAGTCATACGGGTTCGGAATCATAAAAAAACTGTGTACGCGAAGGAGGAAAGTTGTTTTGAGGGCAAAAACGTGGGAAAAATGAATGCATAAGGAAAAGAAACAAAAGGGCGGTATTGGTTTAAATGGCTTTTTAGACAGTTTTGTGAGTCAGATGGGTTCGGAATCTTAAAAACAGTGTGTACGCGAAGGAGGAAAGTTGTCTAGAGTGCAAAAACGTAAGAAAAATGAATGCATAAGGAAAAGAAACAAAAGGGTGGTATTGGATTAAATGGCCTTTTTAACGAATTTGTGAGTCAGATGGGTTCCGAATCATAAAAAAAGTGTGTACACGAAGGAGGAAAGATGTCTTGAGTGCAAAAACGTAAGAAAAATGAATGCATAAGGAAAAGAAACAAAAGGGCGGAATTGGTTTAAATGGTCTTATAGACGATTTTGTGAGTCAGATGGGTTCGAAATCATAAAAACAGTGTGTACGCGAAGGAGGAAAGTTGTCTTGAGTGCAAAAACGTGAAAAAAATGAATGTATAAGGAAAAGAAACAAAAGGGAGGTATTGGTTTAAATGGCCTTTTTAACGATTTTGTGAGTCAGATGGGTTCCGAATCATAAAAAAAGTGTGTACACGAAGGAAGAAAGATGTCTTGAGTGCAAAAACGTAAGAAAAATGAATGCATAAGGAAAAGAAACAAAAGGGCGGAATTGGTTTAAATGGTCTTATAGACGATTTTGTGAGTCAGATGGGTTCGAAATCATAAAAACAGTGTGTACGCGAAGGAGGAAAGTTGTTTTGAGTGCAAAAACGTGGGAAAAATGAATGCATAAGGAAAAGAAACAAAAGGGCGATATTGGTTTAAATGGCTTTTTAGACAGTTTTTGAGTCAGATGGGTTCGGAATCTTAAAAACAGTGTGTACGCGAAGGAGGAAAGTTGTCTAGAGTGCAAAAACGTAAGAAAAATGAATGCATAAGAAAAAGAAACAAAAGGGTGGTATTGGATTAAATGGCCTTTTTAACGATTTTGTGAGTCAGATGGGTTCCGAATCATAAGAAAAGTGTGTACACGAAGGAGGAAAGATGTCTTGAGTTCAAAAACGTAAGAAAAATGAATGCATAAGGAAAAGAAACAAAAGGGCGGAATCGGTTTAAATGGTCTTTTGGACGGTTTTGTTAGTCAGATGGGTTCGGAATCTTAAAAGCAGTGTGTACGCGAAGGAGGAAAGTTGATTCGAGTGCAAAAACGTGAAAAAAATGAATGCATATGGAAAAGAAACAAAAGGGCGGTATTGGTTTAAATGGCTTTTTAGACAGTTTTGTGAGTCAGATGGGTTCGGAATCTTAAAAGCAGTGTGTACGCGAAGGAGGAAAGTTGTCTTGAATGCAAAAACGTAAGAAAAATGAATGCATAAGAAAAAGAAACAAAAGGGAGGTATTGGTTTAAATGGTCTTTTAGGCGATTTTGTGAGTCAGATGGGTTCGGAATCATAAAAACAGTGTGTACGCGAAGGAGGAAAGTTGTCTAGAGTGCAAAAACGTAAGAAAAATGAATGCATAAGAAAAAGAAACAAAAGGGTGGTATTGGATTAAATGGCCTTTTTAACGATTTTGTGTGTCAGATGGGTTCCGAATCATAAGAAAAGTGTGTACACGAAGGAGGAAAGATGTCTTGATTTCAAAAACGTAAGAAAAATGAATGCATAAGGAAAAGAAACAAAAGGGTGGTATTGGATTAAATGGCCTTTTTAACGATTTTGTGAGTCAGATAAGTTCGGAATCTTAAAAACAGTGTGTACGCGAAGGAGGAAAGTTGTTTTGAGTGCAAAAACGTGGGAAAAATGAATGCATAAGGAAAAGAAACAAAAGGGCGGTATTGGTTTAAATGGCTTTTTAGACAGTTTTTGAGTCAGATGGGTTCGGAATCTTAAAAACAGTGTGTACGCGAAGGAGGAAAGTTGTCTAGAGTGCAAAAACGTAAGAAAAATGAATGCATAAGAAAAAGAAACAAAAGGGTGGTATTGGATTAAATGGCCTTTTTAACGATTTTGTGAGTCAGATGGGTTCCGAATCATAAAAAAAGTGTGTACGCGAAGGAGGAAAGTTGTTTTGAGTGCAAAAACGTGGAAAAAATGAATGTATATGAAAAAGAAACAAAAGGGCGGTATTGGTTTAAATGGCCTTTTTAGACAGTTTTGTGAGTCAGATGGGTTCGGAATCTTAAAAACAGTGTGTACAAGGAGGAAAGTTGGAAAAACGTGGAAAAAGTGAATGTATAAGGAAAAGAAACAAAAGGGCGGTATTGGTTTAAATGGCCTTTTTAACGATTTTGTGAGTCATACGGGTTCGGAATCATAAAAAAACTGTGTACGCGAAGGAGGAAAGTTGTTTTGAGGGCAAAAACGTGGGAAAAATGAATGCATAAGGAAAAGAAACAAAAGGGTGGTATATGATTAAATGGCCTTTTTAACGATTTTGTGAGTCAGATGGGTTCCGAATCATAAAAAAAGTGTGTACACGAAGGAGGAAAGATGTCTTGAGTGCAAAAACGTAAGAAAAATGAATGCATAAGGAAAAGAAACAAAAGGGCGGAATTGGTTTAAATGGTCTTATAGACGATTTTGTGAGTCAGATGGGTTCGAAATCATAAAAACAGTGTGTACGCGAAGGAGGAAAGTTGTCTTGAGTGCAAAAACGTGAAAAAAATGAATGTATAAGGAAAAGAAACAAAAGGGAGGTATTGGTTTAAATGGCCTTTTTAACGATTTTGTAAGTCAGATGGGTTCCGAATCATAAAAAAAGTGTGTACACGAAGGAAGAAAGATGTCTTGAGTGCAAAAACGTAAGAAAAATGAATGCATAAGGAAAAGAAACAAAAGGGCGGAATTGGTTTAAATGGTCTTATAGACGATTTTGTGAGTCAGATGGGTTCGAAATCATAAAAACAGTGTGTACGCGAAGCAAGAAAGTTGTTTTGAGGGCAAAAACGTGAAAAAAATGAATGTATAAGGAAAAGAAACAAAAGGGCGTTATTGGTTTAAATGGCTTTTTAGTCAGTTTTGTGAGTCAGATGGGTTCGGAATCTTAAAAACAGTGTGTACGCGAAGCAGGAAAGTTGTTTTGAGTGCAAAAACGTGAAAAAAATGAATGTATAAGGAAAAGAAACAAAAGGGAGGTATTGGTTTAAATGGTCTTTTAGGCGATTTTGTGAGTCAGATGGGTTCGGAATCATAAAAACAGTGTGTACGCGAAGGAGGAAAGTTGTCTAGAGTCAAAAACGTAAGAAAAATGAATGCATAAGGAAAAGAAACAAAAGGGCGGCATTGGATTAAATGGCCTTTTTAACGATTTTGTGAGTCATATGGGTTCGGAATCATAAAAAAAGTGTGTACGCGAAGGAGGAAAGTTGTTTTGAGTGCAAAAACGTGGAAAAAATGAATGTATATGAAAAAGAAACAAAAGGGCGGTATTGGTTTATATGGCCTTTTTAGACAGTTTTGTGAGTCAGATGGGTTCGGAATCTTAAAAACAGTGTGTACAAGGAGGAAATTTGGAAAAACGTGGAAAAAGTGAATGTATAAGGAAAAGAAACAAAAGGGCGGTATTGGTTTAAATGGCCTTTTTAACGATTTTGTGAGTCATACGGGTTCGGAATCATAAAAAAACTGTGTACGCGAAGGAGGAAAGTTGTTTTGAGGGCAAAAACGTGGGAAAAATGAATGCATAAGGAAAAGAAACAAAAGGGCGGTATTGGTTTAAATGGCTTTTTAGACAGTTTTGTGAGTCAGATGGGTTCGGAATCTTAAAAACAGTGTGTACGCGAAGGAGGAAAGTTGTCTAGAGTGCAAAAACGTAAGAAAAATGAATGCATAAGGAAAAGAAACAAAAGGGTGGTATTGGATTAAATGGCCTTTTTAACGAATTTGTGAGTCAGATGGGTTCCGAATCATAAAAAAAGTGTGTACACGAAGGAGGAAAGATGTCTTGAGTGCAAAAACGTAAGAAAAATGAATGCATAAGGAAAAGAAACAAAAGGGCGGAATTGGTTTAAATGGTCTTATAGACGATTTTGTGAGTCAGATGGGTTCGAAATCATAAAAACAGTGTGTACGCGAAGGAGGAAAGTTGTTTTGAGTGCAAAAACGTGGGAAAAATGAATGCATAAGGAAAAGAAACAAAAGGGCGATATTGGTTTAAATGGCTTTTTAGACAGTTTTTGAGTCAGATGGGTTCGGAATCTTAAAAACAGTGTGTACGCGAAGGAGGAAAGTTGTCTAGAGTGCAAAAACGTAAGAAAAATGAATGCATAAGAAAAAGAAACAAAAGGGTGGTATTGGATTAAATGGCCTTTTTAACGATTTTGTGAGTCAGATGGGTTCCGAATCATAAGAAAAGTGTGTACACGAAGGAGGAAAGATGTCTTGAGTTCAAAAACGTAAGAAAAATGAATGCATAAGGAAAAGAAACAAAAGGGCGGAATCGGTTTAAATGGTCTTTTGGACGGTTTTGTTAGTCAGATGGGTTCGGAATCTTAAAAGCAGTGTGTACGCGAAGGAGGAAAGTTGATTCGAGTGCAAAAACGTGAAAAAAATGAATGCATAAGGAAAAGAAACAAAAGGGCGGTGTTGGTTTAAATGGCTTTTTAGACAGTTTTGTGAGTCAGATGGGTTCGGAATCTTAAAAGCAGTGTGTACGCGAAGGAGGAAAGTTGTCTTGAATGCAAAAACGTAAGAAAAATGAATGCATAAGAAAAAGAAACAAAAGGGAGGTATTGGTTTAAATGGTCTTTTAGGCGATTTTGTGAGTCAGATGGGTTCGGAATCATAAAAACAGTGTGTACGCGAAGGAGGAAAGTTGTCTAGAGTGCAAAAACGTAAGAAAAATGAATGCATAAGAAAAAGAAACAAAAGGGTGGTATTGGATTAAATGGCCTTTTTAACGATTTTGTGTGTCAGATGGGTTCCGAATCATAAGAAAAGTGTGTACACGAAGGAGGAAAGATGTCTTGAGTTCAAAAACGTAAGAAAAATGAATGCATAAGGAAAAGAAACAAAAGGGTGGTATTGGATTAAATGGCCTTTTTAACGATTTTGTGAGTCAGATAAGTTCGGAATCTTAAAAACAGTGTGTACGCGAAGGAGGAAAGTTGTTTTGAGTGCAAAAACGTGGGAAAAATGAATGCATAAGGAAAAGAAACAAAAGGGCGGTATTGGTTTAAATGGCTTTTTAGACAGTTTTTGAGTCAGATGGGTTCGGAATCTTAAAAACAGTGTGTACGCGAAGGAGGAAAGTTGTCTAGAGTGCAAAAACGTAAGAAAAATGAATGCATAAGAAAAAGAAACAAAAGGGTGGTATTGGATTAAATGGCCTTTTTAACGATTTTGTGAGTCAGATGGGTTCCGAATCATAAAAAAAGTGTGTACGCGAAGGAGGAAAGTTGTTTTGAGTGCAAAAACGTGGAAAAAATGAATGTATATGAAAAAGAAACAAAAGGGCGGTATTGGTTTAAATGGCCTTTTTAGACAGTTTTGTGAGTCAGATGGGTTCGGAATCTTAAAAACAGTGTGTACAAGGAGGAAAGTTGGAAAAACGTGGAAAAAGTGAATGTATAAGGAAAAGAAACAAAAGGGCGGTATTGGTTTAAATGGCCTTTTTAACGATTTTGTGAGTCATACGGGTTCGGAATCATAAAAAAACTGTGTACGCGAAGGAGGAAAGTTGTTTTGAGGGCAAAAACGTGGGAAAAATGAATGCATAAGGAAAAGAAACAAAAGGGTGGTATATGATTAAATGGCCTTTTTAACGATTTTGTGAGTCAGATGGGTTCCGAATCATAAAAAAAGTGTGTACACGAAGGAGGAAAGATGTCTTGAGTGCAAAAACGTAAGAAAAATGAATGCATAAGGAAAAGAAACAAAAGGGCGGAATTGGTTTAAATGGTCTTATAGACGATTTTGTGAGTCAGATGGGTTCGAAATCATAAAAACAGTGTGTACGCGAAGGAGGAAAGTTGTCTTGAGTGCAAAAACGTGAAAAAAATGAATGTATAAGGAAAAGAAACAAAAGGGAGGTATTGGTTTAAATGGCCTTTTTAACGATTTTGTAAGTCAGATGGGTTCCGAATCATAAAAAAAGTGTGTACACGAAGGAAGAAAGATGTCTTGAGTGCAAAAACGTAAGAAAAATGAATGCATAAGGAAAAGAAACAAAAGGGCGGAATTGGTTTAAATGGTCTTATAGACGATTTTGTGAGTCAGATGGGTTCGAAATCATAAAAACAGTGTGTACGCGAAGGAGGAAAGTTGTTTTGAGTGCAAAAACGTGGGAAAAATGAATGCATAAGGAAAAGAAACAAAAGGGCGGTATTGGTTTAAATGGCTTTTTAGACAGTTTTTGAGTCAGATGGGTTCGGAATCTTAAAAACAGTGTGTACGCGAAGGAGGAAAGTTGTCTAGAGTGCAAAAACGTAAGAAAAATGAATGCATAAGAAAAAGAAACAAAAGGGTGGTATTGGATTAAATGGCCTTTTTAACGATTTTGTGAGTCAGATGGGTTCCGAATCATAAAAAAAGTGTGTACGCGAAGGAGGAAAGTTGTTTTGAGTGCAAAAACGTGGGAAAAATCAATGCATAATTAAAAGAAACAAAAGGGCGGTATTGGTTTAAATGGCTTTTTAGACAGTTTTGTGAGTCAGATGGGTTCGGAATCTTAAAAACAGTGTGTACGCGAAGCAGGAAAGTTGTTTTGAGTGCAAAAACGTGAAAAAAATGAATGTATAAGGAAAAGAAACAAAAGGGCGTTATTGGTTTAAATGGCTTTTGAGACAGTTTTGTGAGTCAGTTGGGTTCGGAATCTTAAAAACAGTGTGTACGCGAAGCAGGAAAGTTGTTTTGAGTGCAAAAACGTGAAAAAAATGAATGTATAAGGAAAAGAAACAAAAGGGAGGTATTGGTTTAAATGGTCTTTTAGGCGATTTTGTGAGTCAGATGGGTTCGGAATCATAAAAACAGTGTGTACGCGAAGGAGGAAAGTTGTCTTGAGTGCAAAAACGTAAGAAAAATTAATGCATAAGGAAAAGAAACAAAAGGGCGGTATTGGTTTAAATGGCTTTTTAGACAGTTTTGTGAGTCAGATGGGTTCGGAATCATAAAAACAGTGTGTACGCGAAGGAGGAAAGTTGTCTAGAGTGCAAAAACGTAAGAAAAATGAATGCATAAGGAAAAGAAACAAAAGGGTGGTATTGGATTAAATAGCCTTTTTAACGATTTTGTGAGTCAGATGGGTTCCGAATCATAAAAAAAGTGTGTACGCGAAGGAGGAAAGTTGTCTTGAGTGCAAAAACATAAGAAAAATGAATGCATAAGGAAAAGAAACAAAAGGGCGGAATTGGTTTAAATGGCCTTGTAGACGCTTTTGTGAGTCAGGTGGGTTCGGAATCATAAAAAAGTGTGTACGAGAAGGAGGAATGTTGTTTCGAGTGCAAAAAAGTAAGAAAAATGAATGCATAAGGAAAAGAAATCAAAGGGCGGTATTGGATTAAATGGCCTTTTTAACGATTTTGTGAGTCAGATGGGTTCGGAATCATAAAAACAGTGTGTACGCGAAGGAGGAAAGTTGTCTTGAGTGCAAAAACGTAAGAAAAATGTTTGTATAAGGAAAAGAAACAAAAGGGCGGTATTGGTTTAAATGGCTTTTTAGACAGTTTTGTGAGTCAGATGGGTTCGGAATCTTAAAAACAGTGTGTACGCGAAGGGGGAAAGTTTTCTAGAGTGCAAAAACGTAAGAAAAATGAATGCATAAGGAAAAGAAACAAAAGGGTGGTATTGGATTAAATGGATTATTTAACGATTTTGTGAGTCAGATGGGTTCCGAATCATAAAAAAAGTGTGTACACGAAGGAGGAAAGATGTCTTGAGTGCAAAAACGTAAGAAAAATGAATGCATAAGGAAAAGAAACAAAAGGGCGGAATTGGTTTAAATGGTCTTTTGGACGGTTTTGTTAGTCAGATGGGTTCGGAATCTTAAAAGCAGTGTGTACGCGAAGGAGGAAAGTTGTCTTGAGTGCAAAAACGTAAGAAAAATGAATGCATAAGAAAAAAAAAAGTGGGCGGAATTGGTTTAAATGGCCTTGTAGACACTTTTGTGAGTCAGATGGGTTCGGAATCTTAAAAACAGTGTGTACGCGAAGGAGGAAAGTTGTCTAGAGTGCAAAAACGTAAGAAAAATGAATGCATAAGGAAAAGAAACAAAAGGGTGGTATTGGATTAAATGGCCTTTTTAACGATTTTGTGAGTCAGATGGGTTCCGAATCATAAAAAAAGTGTGTACACGAAGGAGGAAAGATGTCTTGAGTGCAAAAACGTAAGAAAAATGAATGCATAAGGAAAAGAAACAAAAGGGCGGAATTGGTATAAATGGTCTTATAGACGATTTTGTGAGTCAGATGGGTTCGAAATCATAAAAACAGTGTGTACGCGAAGGAGGAAAGTTGTCTTGAGTGCAAAAACGTGAAAAAAATGAATGTATAAGGAAAAGAAACAAAAGGGAGGTATTGGTTTAAATGGCCTTTTTAACGATTTTGTGAGTCAGATGGGTTCCGAATCATAAAAAAAGTGTGTACACGAAGGAAGAAAGATGTCTTGAGTGCAAAAACGTAAGAAAAATGAATGCATAAGGAAAAGAAACGAAAGGGCGGAATTGGTTTAAATGGTCTTATAGACGATTTTGTGAGTCAGATGGGTTCGAAATCATAAAAACAGTGTGTACGCGAAGGAGGAAAGTTGTTTTGAGTGCAAAAACGTGGGAAAAATGAATGCATAAGGAAAAGAAACAAAAGGGCGATATTGGTTTAAATGGCTTTTTAGACAGTTTTTGAGTCAGATGGGTTCGGAATCTTAAAAACAGTGTGTACGCGAAGGAGGAAAGTTGTCTAGAGTGCAAAAACGTAAGAAAAATGAATGCATAAGAAAAAGAAACAAAAGGGTGGTATTGGATTAAATGGCCTTTTTAACGATTTTGTGAGTCAGATGGGTTCCGAATCATAAGAAAAGTGTGTACACGAAGGAGGAAAGATGTCTTGAGTTCAAAAACGTAAGAAAAATGAATGCATAAGGAAAAGAAACAAAAGAGCGGAATCGGTTTAAATGGTCTTTTGGACGGTTTTGTTAGTCAGATGGGTTCGGAATCTTAAAAGCAGTGTGTACGCGAAGGAGGAAAGTTGATTCGAGTGCAAAAACGTGAAAAAAATGAATGCATAAGGAAAAGAAACAAAAGGGCGGTATTGGTTTAAATGGCTTTTTAGACAGTTTTGTGAGTCAGATGGGTTCGGAATCTTAAAAGCAGTGTGTACGCGAAGGAGGAAAGTTGTCTTGAATGCAAAAACGTAAGAAAAATGAATGCATAAGAAAAAGAAACAAAAGGGAGGTATTGGTTTAAATGGTCTTTTAGGCGATTTTGTGAGTCAGATGGGTTCGGAATCATAAAAACAGTGTGTACGCGAAGGAGGAAAGTTGTCTAGAGTGCAAAAACGTAAGAAAAATGAATGCATAAGAAAAAGAAACAAAAGGGTGGTATTGGATTAAATGGCCTTTTTAACGATTTTGTGTGTCAGATGGGTTCCGAATCATAAGAAAAGTGTGTACACGAAGGAGGAAAGATGTCTTGAGTTCAAAAACGTAAGAAAAATGAATGCATAAGGAAAAGAAACAAAAGGGTGGTATTGGATTAAATGGCCTTTTTAACGATTTTGTGAGTCAGATAAGTTCGGAATCTTAAAAACAGTGTGTACGCGAAGGAGGAAAGTTGTTTTGAGTGCAAAAACGTGGGAAAAATGAATGCATAAGGAAAAGAAACAAAAGGGCGGTATTGGTTTAAATGGCTTTTTAGACAGTTTTTGAGTCAGATGGGTTCGGAATCTTAAAAACAGTGTGTACGCGAAGGAGGAAAGTTGTCTAGAGTGCAAAAACGTAAGAAAAATGAATGCATAAGAAAAAGAAACAAAAGGGTGGTATTGGATTAAATGGCCTTTTTAACGATTTTGTGAGTCAGATGGGTTCCGAATCATAAAAAAAGTGTGTACGCGAAGGAGGAAAGTTGTTTTGAGTGCAAAAACGTGGAAAAAATGAATGTATATGAAAAAGAAACAAAAGGGCGGTATTGGTTTAAATGGCCTTTTTAGACAGTTTTGTGAGTCAGATGGGTTCGGAATCTTAAAAACAGTGTGTACAAGGAGGAAAGTTGGAAAAACGTGGAAAAAGTGAATGTATAAGGAAAAGAAACAAAAGGGCGGTATTGGTTTAAATGGCCTTTTTAACGATTTTGTGAGTCATACGGGTTCGGAATCATAAAAAAACTGTGTACGCGAAGGAGGAAAGTTGTTTTGAGGGCAAAAACGTGGGAAAAATGAATGCATAAGGAAAAGAAACAAAAGGGCGGTATTGGTTTAAATGGCTTTTTAGACAGTTTTGTGAGTCAGATGGGTTCGGAATCTTAAAAACAGTGTGTACGCGAAGGAGGAAAGTTGTCTAGAGTGCAAAAACGTAAGAAAAATGAATGCATAAGGAAAAGAAACAAAAGGGTGGTATATGATTAAATGGCCTTTTTAACGATTTTGTGAGTCAGATGGGTTCCGAATCATAAAAAAAGTGTGTACACGAAAGAGGAAAGATGTCTTGAGTGCAAAAACGTAAGAAAAATGAATGCATAAGGAAAAGAAACAAAAGGGCGGAATTGGTTTAAATGGTCTTATAGACGATTTTGTGAGTCAGATGGGTTCGAAATCATAAAAACAGTGTGTACGCGAAGGAGGAAAGTTGTCTTGAGTGCAAAAACGTGAAAAAAATGAATGTATAAGGAAAAGAAACAAAAGGGAGGTATTGGTTTAAATGGCCTTTTTAACGATTTTGTAAGTCAGATGGGTTCCGAATCATAAAAAAAGTGTGTACACGAAGGAAGAAAGATGTCTTGAGTGCAAAAACGTAAGAAAAATGAATGCATAAGGAAAAGAAACAAAAGGGCGGAATTGGTTTAAATGGTCTTATAGACGATTTTGTGAGTCAGATGGGTTCGAAATCATAAAAACAGTGTGTACGCGAAGGAGGAAAGTTGTTTTGAGTGCAAAAACGTGGGAAAAATGAATGCATAAGGAAAAGAAACAAAAGGGCGGTATTGGTTTAAATGGCTTTTTAGACAGTTTTTGAGTCAGATGGGTTCGGAATCTTAAAAACAGTGTGTACGCGAAGGAGGAAAGTTGTCTAGAGTGCAAAAACGTAAGAAAAATGAATGCATAAGAAAAAGAAACAAAAGGGTGGTATTGGATTAAATGGCCTTTTTAACGATTTTGTGAGTCAGATGGGTTCCGAATCATAAAAAAAGTGTGTACGCGAAGGAGGAAAGTTGTTTTGAGTGCAAAAACGTGGGAAAAATCAATGCATAATTAAAAGAAACAAAAGGGCGGTATTGGTTTAAATGGCTTTTTAGACAGTTTTGTGAGTCAGATGGGTTCGGAATCTTAAAAACAGTGTGTACGCGAAGCAGGAAAGTTGTTTTGAGTGCAAAAACGTGAAAAAAATGAATGTATAAGGAAAAGAAACAAAAGGGCGTTATTGGTTTAAATGGCTTTTGAGACAGTTTTGTGAGTCAGTTGGGTTCGGAATCTTAAAAACAGTGTGTACGCGAAGCAGGAAAGTTGTTTTGAGTGCAAAAACGTGAAAAAAATGAATGTATAAGGAAAAGAAACAAAAGGGAGGTATTGGTTTAAATGGTCTTTTAGGCGATTTTGTGAGTCAGATGGGTTCGGAATCATAAAAACAGTGTGTACGCGAAGGAGGAAAGTTGTCTTGAGTGCAAAAACGTAAGAAAAATTAATGCATAAGGAAAAGAAACAAAAGGGCGGTATTGGTTTAAATGGCTTTTTAGACAGTTTTGTGAGTCAGATGGGTTCGGAATCATAAAAACAGTGTGTACGCGAAGGAGGAAAGTTGTCTAGAGTGCAAAAACGTAAGAAAAATGAATGCATAAGGAAAAGAAACAAAAGGGTGGTATTGGATTAAATAGCCTTTTTAACGATTTTGTGAGTCAGATGGGTTCCGAATCATAAAAAAAGTGTGTACGCGAAGGAGGAAAGTTGTCTTGAGTGCAAAAACATAAGAAAAATGAATGCATAAGGAAAAGAAACAAAAGGGCGGAATTGGTTTAAATGGCCTTGTAGACGCTTTTGTGAGTCAGGTGGGTTCGGAATCATAAAAAAGTGTGTACGAGAAGGAGGAATGTTGTTTCGAGTGCAAAAAAGTAAGAAAAATGAATGCATAAGGAAAAGAAATCAAAGGGCGGTATTGGATTAAATGGCCTTTTTAACGATTTTGTGAGTCAGATGGGTTCGGAATCATAAAAACAGTGTGTACGCGAAGGAGGAAAGTTGTCTCTGAGTGCAAAAACGTAAGAAAAATGTTTGTATAAGGAAAAGAAACAAAAGGGCGGTATTGGTTTAAATGGCTTTTTAGACAGTTTTGTGAGTCAGATGGGTTCGGAATCTTAAAAACAGTGTGTACGCGAAGGGGGAAAGTTTTCTAGAGTGCAAAAACGTAAGAAAAATGAATGCATAAGGAAAAGAAACAAAAGGGTGGTATTGGATTAAATGGATATTTTAACGATTTTGTGAGTCAGATGGGTTCCGAATCATAAAAAAAGTGTGTACACGAAGGAGGAAAGATGTCTTGAGTGCAAAAACGTAAGAAAAATGAATGCATAAGGAAAAGAAACAAAAGGGCGAAATTGGTTTAAATGGTCTTTTGGACGGTTTTGTTAGTCAGATGGGTTCGGAATCTTAAAAGCAGTGTGTACGCGAAGGAGGAAAGTTGTCTTGAGTGCAAAAACGTAAGAAAAATGAATGCATAAGAAAAAAAAAAGTGGGCGGAATTGGTTTAAATGGCCTTGTAGACACTTTTGTGAGTCAGGTGAGTTCGAAATCATAAAAAAAATTTTGTACCAGAAGTAGGGAAGTTGGAAAAACGTTTAAAAAATGAATGTATGAGGAAAAGAAATCAAAGGACGGAATTGGTTTAAATGGTCTGTTAGGCGATTTTGTGAGTCAGATGCGTTCGGAATCTTAAAAACAGTGTGTACGCGAAGGGGGAAAGTTTTCTAGAGTGCAAAAACGTAAGAAAAATGAATGCATAAGGAAAAGAAACAAAAGGGTGGTATTGGATTTAAGGGATTATTTAACGATTTTGTGAGTCAGATGGGTTCCGAATCATAAAAAAAGTGTGTACACGAAGGAGGAAAGATGTCTTGAGTGCAAAAACGTAAGAAAAATGAATGCATAAGGAAAAGAAACAAAAGGGCGGAATTGGTTTAAATGGTCTTTTGGACGGTTTTGTTAGTCAGATGGGTTCGGAATCTTAAAAGCAGTGTGTACGCGAAGGAGGAAAGTTGTCTTGAGTGCAAAAACGTAAGAAAAATGAATGCATAAGAAAAAAAAAAGTGGGCGGAATTGGTTTAAATGGCCTTGTAGACACTTTTGTGAGTCAGGTGAGTTCGAAATCATAAAAAAAATTTTGTACCAGAAGTAGGGAAGTTGGAAAAACGTTTAAAAAATGAATGTATGAGGAAAAGAAACAAAAGGGCGGAATTGGTTTAAATGGTCTTTTAGGCGATTTTGTGAGTCAGATGGGTTCGGAATCATAAAAACAGTGTGTACGCGAAGGAGGAAAGTTGTCTTGAGTGCAAAAACGTAAGAAAAATGAATGTATAAGGAAAAGAAATCAATGGACGGAATTGGTTTAAATGGTCTGTTAGGCGATTTTGTGAGTCAGATGGGTTCGGAATCTTAAAAGCAGTGTGTACGCGAAGGAGGAAAGTTGATTCGAGTGCAAAAACGTGAAAAAAATGAATGTATAAGGAAAATAAACAAAAGGGAGGTATTGGTTTAAATGGCCTTTTTAAAGATTTTGTGAGTCAGATGGGTTCCGAATCATAAAAAAAGTGTGTACACGAAGGAGGAAAGTTGTCTTGAGTGCAAAAACGTAAGAAAAATGAATGTATAAGGAAAAGAAACATAAGGTTGGTATTGGTTTAAATGGCTTTTTAGACAGTTTTGTGAGTCAGATGGGTTCGGAATCTTAAAAACAGTGTGTACGCGAAGGGGGAAAGTTTTCTAGAGTGCAAAACGTAAGAAAAATGAATGCATAAGGAAAAGAAACAAAAGGGTGGTATTGGATTAAATGGATTTTTTAACGATTTTGTGAGTCAGATGGGTTCCGAATCATAAAAAAAGTGTGTACGCGAAGCAGGAAAGTTGTTTTGAGTGCAAAAACGTGAAAAAAATGAATGTATAAGGAAAAGAAACAAAAGGGCGTTATTGGTTTAAATGGCTTTTTAGACAGTTTTGTGAGTCAGTTGGGTTCGGAATCTTAAAAACAGTGTGTACGCGAAGCAGGAAAGTTGTTTTGAGTGCAAAAACGTGAAAAAAATGAATGTATAAGGAAAAGAAACAAAAGGGAGGTATTGGTTTAAATGGTCTTTTAGGCGATTTTGTGAGTCAGATGAGTTCGGAATCATAAAAACAGTGTGTACGCGAAGGAGGAAAGTTGTCTTGAGTGCAAAAACGTAAGAAAAATGAATGCATAAGGAAAAGAAACAAAAGGGCGGTATTGGTTTAAATGGCTTTTTAGACAGTTTTGTGAGTCAGATGGGTTCGGAATCATAAAAACAGTGTGTACGCGAAGGAGGAAAGTTGTCTAGAGTGCAAAAACGTAAAAAAAATGAATGCATAAGGAAAAGAAACAAAAGGGTGGTATTGGATTAAATAGCCTTTTTAACGATTTTGTGAGTCAGATGGGTTCCGAATCATAAAAAAAGTGTACGCGAAGGAGGAAAGTTGTCTTGAGTGCAAAAACATAAGAAAAATGAATGCATAAGGAAAAGAAACAAAAGGGCGGAATTGGTTTAAATGGCCTTGTGGACGCTTTTGTGAGTCAGGTGGGTTCGGAATCATAAAAAAGTGTGTACGAGAAGGAGGAATGTTGTTTCGAGTGCAAAAAAGTAAGAAAAATGAATGCATAAGGAAAAGAAATCAAAGGGCGGTATTGGATTAAATGGCCTTTTTAACGATTTTGTGAGTCAGATGGGTTCGGAATCATAAAAACAGTGTGTACGCGAAGGAGGAAAGTTGTCTTGAGTGCAAAAACGTAAGAAAAATGAATGTATAAGGAAAAGAAACAAAAGGGCGGTATTGGTTTAAATGGCTTTTTAGACAGTTTTGTGAGTCAGATGGGTTCGGAATCTTAAAAACAGTGTGTACGCGAAGGGGGAAAGTTTTCTAGAGTGCAAAAACGTAAGAAAAATGAATGCATAAGGAAAAGAAACAAAAGGGTGGTATTGGATTAAATGGATATTTTAACGATTTTGTGAGTCAGATGGGTTCCGAATCATAAAAAAAGTGTGTACACGAAGGAGGAAAGATGTCTTGAGTGCAAAAACGTAAGAAAAATGAATGCATAAGGAAAAGAAACAAAAGGGCGGAATTGGTTTAAATGGTCTTTTGGACGGTTTTGTTAGTCAGATGGGTTCGGAATCTTAAAAGCAGTGTGTACGCGAAGGAGGAAAGTTGTCTTGAGTGCAAAAACGTAAGAAAAATGAATGCATAAGAAAAAAAAAAGTGGGCGGAATTGGTTTAAATGGCCTTGTAGACACTTTTGTGAGTCAGGTGAGTTCGAAATCATAAAAAAAATTTTGTACCAGAAGTAGGGAAGTTGGAAAAACGTTTAAAAAATGAATGTATGAGGAAAAGAAACAAAAGGGCGGAATTGGTTTAAATGGTCTTTTAGGCGATTTTGTGAGTCAGATGGGTTCGGAATCATAAAAACAGTGTGTACGCGAAGGAGGAAAGTTGTCTTGAGTGCAAAAACGTAAGAAAAATGAATGTATAAGGAAAAGAAATCAATGGACGGAATTGGTTTAAATGGTCTGTTAGGCGATTTTGTGAGTCAGATGGGTTCGGAATCTTAAAAGCAGTGTGTACGCGAAGGAGGAAAGTTGATTCGAGTGCAAAAACGTGAAAAAAATGAATGTATAAGGAAAATAAACAAAAGGGAGGTATTGGTTTAAATGGCCTTTTTAAAGATTTTGTGAGTCAGATGGGTTCCGAATCATAAAAAAAGTGTGTACACGAAGGAGGAAAGTTGTCTTGAGTGCAAAAACGTAAGAAAAATGAATGTATAAGGAAAAGAAACATAAGGTTGGTATTGGTTTAAATGGCTTTTTAGACAGTTTTGTGAGTCAGATGGGTTCGGAATCTTAAAAACAGTGTGTACGCGAAGGGGGAAAGTTTTCTAGAGTGCAAAACGTAAGAAAAATGAATGCATAAGGAAAAGAAACAAAAGGGTGGTATTGGATTAAATGGATTTTTTAACGATTTTGTGAGTCAGATGGGTTCCGAATCATAAAAAAAGTGTGTACGCGAAGCAGGAAAGTTGTTTTGAGTGCAAAAACGTGAAAAAAATGAATGTATAAGGAAAAGAAACAAAAGGGCGTTATTGGTTTAAATGGCTTTTTAGACAGTTTTGTGAGTCAGTTGGGTTCGGAATCTTAAAAACAGTGTGTACGCGAAGCAGGAAAGTTGTTTTGAGTGCAAAAACGTGAAAAAAATGAATGTATAAGGAAAAGAAACAAAAGGGAGGTATTGGTTTAAATGGTCTTTTAGGCGATTTTGTGAGTCAGATGAGTTCGGAATCATAAAAACAGTGTGTACGCGAAGGAGGAAAGTTGTCTTGAGTGCAAAAACGTAAGAAAAATGAATGCATAAGGAAAAGAAACAAAAGGGCGGTATTGGTTTAAATGGCTTTTTAGACAGTTTTGTGAGTCAGATGGGTTCGGAATCATAAAAACAGTGTGTACGCGAAGGAGGAAAGTTGTCTAGAGTGCAAAAACGTAAAAAAAATGAATGCATAAGGAAAAGAAACAAAAGGGTGGTATTGGATTAAATAGCCTTTTTAACGATTTTGTGAGTCAGATGGGTTCCGAATCATAAAAAAAGTGTACGCGAAGGAGGAAAGTTGTCTTGAGTGCAAAAACATAAGAAAAATGAATGCATAAGGAAAAGAAACAAAAGGGCGGAATTGGTTTAAATGGCCTTGTGGACGCTTTTGTGAGTCAGGTGGGTTCGGAATCATAAAAAAGTGTGTACGAGAAGGAGGAATGTTGTTTCGAGTGCAAAAAAGTAAGAAAAATGAATGCATAAGGAAAAGAAATCAAAGGGCGGTATTGGATTAAATGGCCTTTTTAACGATTTTGTGAGTCAGATGGGTTCGGAATCATAAAAACAGTGTGTACGCGAAGGAGGAAAGTTGTCTTGAGTGCAAAAACGTAAGAAAAATGAATGTATAAGGAAAAGAAACAAAAGGGCGGTATTGGTTTAAATGGCTTTTTAGACAGTTTTGTGAGTCAGATGGGTTCGGAATCTTAAAAACAGTGTGTACGCGAAGGGGGAAAGTTTTCTAGAGTGCAAAAACGTAAGAAAAATGAATGCATAAGGAAAAGAAACAAAAGGGTGGTATTGGATTAAATGGATATTTTAACGATTTTGTGAGTCAGATGGGTTCCGAATCATAAAAAAAGTGTGTACACGAAGGAGGAAAGATGTCTTGAGTGCAAAAACGTAAGAAAAATGAATGCATAAGGAAAAGAAACAAAAGGGCGAAATTGGTTTAAATGGTCTTTTGGACGGTTTTGTTAGTCAGATGGGTTCGGAATCTTAAAAGCAGTGTGTACGCGAAGGAGGAAAGTTGTCTTGAGTGCAAAAACGTAAGAAAAATGAATGCATAAGAAAAAGAAACAAAAGGGTGGTATTGGATTAAATGGCCTTTTTAACGATTTTGTGAGTCAGATGGGTTCCGAATCATAAAAAAAGTGTGTACGCGAAGGAGGAAAGTTGTTTTGAGTGCAAAAACGTGGAAAAAATGAATGTATATGAAAAAGAAACAAAAGGGCGGTATTGGTTTAAATGGCCTTTTTAGACAGTTTTGTGAGTCAGATGGGTTCGGAATCTTAAAAACAGTGTGTACAAGGAGGAAAGTTGGAAAAACGTGGAAAAAGTGAATGTATAAGGAAAAGAAACAAAAGGGCGGTATTGGTTTAAATGGCCTTTTTAACGATTTTGTGAGTCATACGGGTTCGGAATCATAAAAAAACTGTGTACGCGAAGGAGGAAAGTTGTTTTGAGGGCAAAAACGTGGGAAAAATGAATGCATAAGGAAAAGAAACAAAAGGGCGGTATTGGTTTAAATGGCTTTTTAGACAGTTTTGTGAGTCAGATGGGTTCGGAATCTTAAAAACAGTGTGTACGCGAAGGAGGAAAGTTGTCTAGAGTGCAAAAACGTAAGAAAAATGAATGCATAAGGAAAAGAAACAAAAGGGTGGTATATGATTAAATGGCCTTTTTAACGATTTTGTGAGTCAGATGGGTTCCGAATCATAAAAAAAGTGTGTACACGAAAGAGGAAAGATGTCTTGAGTGCAAAAACGTAAGAAAAATGAATGCATAAGGAAAAGAAACAAAAGGGCGGAATTGGTTTAAATGGTCTTATAGACGATTTTGTGAGTCAGATGGGTTCGAAATCATAAAAACAGTGTGTACGCGAAGGAGGAAAGTTGTCTTGAGTGCAAAAACGTGAAAAAAATGAATGTATAAGGAAAAGAAACAAAAGGGAGGTATTGGTTTAAATGGCCTTTTTAACGATTTTGTAAGTCAGATGGGTTCCGAATCATAAAAAAAGTGTGTACACGAAGGAAGAAAGATGTCTTGAGTGCAAAAACGTAAGAAAAATGAATGCATAAGGAAAAGAAACAAAAGGGCGGAATTGGTTTAAATGGTCTTATAGACGATTTTGTGAGTCAGATGGGTTCGAAATCATAAAAACAGTGTGTACGCGAAGGAGGAAAGTTGTTTTGAGTGCAAAAACGTGGGAAAAATGAATGCATAAGGAAAAGAAACAAAAGGGCGGTATTGGTTTAAATGGCTTTTTAGACAGTTTTTGAGTCAGATGGGTTCGGAATCTTAAAAACAGTGTGTACGCGAAGGAGGAAAGTTGTCTAGAGTGCAAAAACGTAAGAAAAATGAATGCATAAGAAAAAGAAACAAAAGGGTGGTATTGGATTAAATGGCCTTTTTAACGATTTTGTGAGTCAGATGGGTTCCGAATCATAAAAAAAGTGTGTACGCGAAGGAGGAAAGTTGTTTTGAGTGCAAAAACGTGGGAAAAATCAATGCATAATTAAAAGAAACAAAAGGGCGGTATTGGTTTAAATGGCTTTTTAGACAGTTTTGTGAGTCAGATGGGTTCGGAATCTTAAAAACAGTGTGTACGCGAAGCAGGAAAGTTGTTTTGAGTGCAAAAACGTGAAAAAAATGAATGTATAAGGAAAAGAAACAAAAGGGCGTTATTGGTTTAAATGGCTTTTGAGACAGTTTTGTGAGTCAGTTGGGTTCGGAATCTTAAAAACAGTGTGTACGCGAAGCAGGAAAGTTGTTTTGAGTGCAAAAACGTGAAAAAAATGAATGTATAAGGAAAAGAAACAAAAGGGAGGTATTGGTTTAAATGGTCTTTTAGGCGATTTTGTGAGTCAGATGGGTTCGGAATCATAAAAACAGTGTGTACGCGAAGGAGGAAAGTTGTCTTGAGTGCAAAAACGTAAGAAAAATTAATGCATAAGGAAAAGAAACAAAAGGGCGGTATTGGTTTAAATGGCTTTTTAGACAGTTTTGTGAGTCAGATGGGTTCGGAATCATAAAAACAGTGTGTACGCGAAGGAGGAAAGTTGTCTAGAGTGCAAAAACGTAAGAAAAATGAATGCATAAGGAAAAGAAACAAAAGGGTGGTATTGGATTAAATAGCCTTTTTAACGATTTTGTGAGTCAGATGGGTTCCGAATCATAAAAAAAGTGTGTACGCGAAGGAGGAAAGTTGTCTTGAGTGCAAAAACATAAGAAAAATGAATGCATAAGGAAAAGAAACAAAAGGGCGGAATTGGTTTAAATGGCCTTGTAGACGCTTTTGTGAGTCAGGTGGGTTCGGAATCATAAAAAAGTGTGTACGAGAAGGAGGAATGTTGTTTCGAGTGCAAAAAAGTAAGAAAAATGAATGCATAAGGAAAAGAAATCAAAGGGCGGTATTGGATTAAATGGCCTTTTTAACGATTTTGTGAGTCAGATGGGTTCGGAATCATAAAAACAGTGTGTACGCGAAGGAGGAAAGTTGTCTCTGAGTGCAAAAACGTAAGAAAAATGTTTGTATAAGGAAAAGAAACAAAAGGGCGGTATTGGTTTAAATGGCTTTTTAGACAGTTTTGTGAGTCAGATGGGTTCGGAATCTTAAAAACAGTGTGTACGCGAAGGGGGAAAGTTTTCTAGAGTGCAAAAACGTAAGAAAAATGAATGCATAAGGAAAAGAAACAAAAGGGTGGTATTGGATTAAATGGATATTTTAACGATTTTGTGAGTCAGATGGGTTCCGAATCATAAAAAAAGTGTGTACACGAAGGAGGAAAGATGTCTTGAGTGCAAAAACGTAAGAAAAATGAATGCATAAGGAAAAGAAACAAAAGGGCGAAATTGGTTTAAATGGTCTTTTGGACGGTTTTGTTAGTCAGATGGGTTCGGAATCTTAAAAGCAGTGTGTACGCGAAGGAGGAAAGTTGTCTTGAGTGCAAAAACGTAAGAAAAATGAATGCATAAGAAAAAAAAAAGTGGGCGGAATTGGTTTAAATGGCCTTGTAGACACTTTTGTGAGTCAGGTGAGTTCGAAATCATAAAAAAAATTTTGTACCAGAAGTAGGGAAGTTGGAAAAACGTTTAAAAAATGAATGTATGAGGAAAAGAAATCAAAGGACGGAATTGGTTTAAATGGTCTGTTAGGCGATTTTGTGAGTCAGATGCGTTCGGAATCTTAAAAACAGTGTGTACGCGAAGGGGGAAAGTTTTCTAGAGTGCAAAAACGTAAGAAAAATGAATGCATAAGGAAAAGAAACAAAAGGGTGGTATTGGATTTAAGGGATTATTTAACGATTTTGTGAGTCAGATGGGTTCCGAATCATAAAAAAAGTGTGTACACGAAGGAGGAAAGATGTCTTGAGTGCAAAAACGTAAGAAAAATGAATGCATAAGGAAAAGAAACAAAAGGGCGGAATTGGTTTAAATGGTCTTTTGGACGGTTTTGTTAGTCAGATGGGTTCGGAATCTTAAAAGCAGTGTGTACGCGAAGGAGGAAAGTTGTCTTGAGTGCAAAAACGTAAGAAAAATGAATGCATAAGAAAAAAAAAAGTGGGCGGAATTGGTTTAAATGGCCTTGTAGACACTTTTGTGAGTCAGGTGAGTTCGAAATCATAAAAAAAATTTTGTACCAGAAGTAGGGAAGTTGGAAAAACGTTTAAAAAATGAATGTATGAGGAAAAGAAACAAAAGGGCGGAATTGGTTTAAATGGTCTTTTAGGCGATTTTGTGAGTCAGATGGGTTCGGAATCATAAAAACAGTGTGTACGCGAAGGAGGAAAGTTGTCTTGAGTGCAAAAACGTAAGAAAAATGAATGTATAAGGAAAAGAAATCAATGGACGGAATTGGTTTAAATGGTCTGTTAGGCGATTTTGTGAGTCAGATGGGTTCGGAATCTTAAAAGCAGTGTGTACGCGAAGGAGGAAAGTTGATTCGAGTGCAAAAACGTGAAAAAAATGAATGTATAAGGAAAATAAACAAAAGGGAGGTATTGGTTTAAATGGCCTTTTTAAAGATTTTGTGAGTCAGATGGGTTCCGAATCATAAAAAAAGTGTGTACACGAAGGAGGAAAGTTGTCTTGAGTGCAAAAACGTAAGAAAAATGAATGTATAAGGAAAAGAAACATAAGGTTGGTATTGGTTTAAATGGCTTTTTAGACAGTTTTGTGAGTCAGATGGGTTCGGAATCTTAAAAACAGTGTGTACGCGAAGGGGGAAAGTTTTCTAGAGTGCAAAACGTAAGAAAAATGAATGCATAAGGAAAAGAAACAAAAGGGTGGTATTGGATTAAATGGATTTTTTAACGATTTTGTGAGTCAGATGGGTTCCGAATCATAAAAAAAGTGTGTACGCGAAGCAGGAAAGTTGTTTTGAGTGCAAAAACGTGAAAAAAATGAATGTATAAGGAAAAGAAACAAAAGGGCGTTATTGGTTTAAATGGCTTTTTAGACAGTTTTGTGAGTCAGTTGGGTTCGGAATCTTAAAAACAGTGTGTACGCGAAGCAGGAAAGTTGTTTTGAGTGCAAAAACGTGAAAAAAATGAATGTATAAGGAAAAGAAACAAAAGGGAGGTATTGGTTTAAATGGTCTTTTAGGCGATTTTGTGAGTCAGATGAGTTCGGAATCATAAAAACAGTGTGTACGCGAAGGAGGAAAGTTGTCTTGAGT
Source organism: Salticus scenicus (assembly GCA_963930645.1). NCBI lineage: Eukaryota > Metazoa > Arthropoda > Arachnida > Araneae > Salticidae > Salticus > Salticus scenicus. The sequence goes on along the minus strand of CAWVNO010002165.1, from coordinate 2,034,862 downwards.
GCAAAAACGTAAGAAAAATGAATGCATAAGGAAAAGAAACAAAAGGGCGGTATTGGTTTAAATGGCTTTTTAGACAGTTTTGTGAGTCAGATGGGTTCGGAATCATAAAAACAGTGTGTACGCGAAGGAGGAAAGTTGTCTAGAGTGCAAAAACGTAAAAAAAATGAATGCATAAGGAAAAGAAACAAAAGGGTGGTATTGGATTAAATAGCCTTTTTAACGATTTTGTGAGTCAGATGGGTTCCGAATCATAAAAAAAGTGTACGCGAAGGAGGAAAGTTGTCTTGAGTGCAAAAACATAAGAAAAATGAATGCATAAGGAAAAGAAACAAAAGGGCGGAATTGGTTTAAATGGCCTTGTGGACGCTTTTGTGAGTCAGGTGGGTTCGGAATCATAAAAAAGTGTGTACGAGAAGGAGGAATGTTGTTTCGAGTGCAAAAAAGTAAGAAAAATGAATGCATAAGGAAAAGAAATCAAAGGGCGGTATTGGATTAAATGGCCTTTTTAACGATTTTGTGAGTCAGATGGGTTCGGAATCATAAAAACAGTGTGTACGCGAAGGAGGAAAGTTGTCTTGAGTGCAAAAACGTAAGAAAAATGAATGTATAAGGAAAAGAAACAAAAGGGCGGTATTGGTTTAAATGGCTTTTTAGACAGTTTTGTGAGTCAGATGGGTTCGGAATCTTAAAAACAGTGTGTACGCGAAGGGGGAAAGTTTTCTAGAGTGCAAAAACGTAAGAAAAATGAATGCATAAGGAAAAGAAACAAAAGGGTGGTATTGGATTAAATGGATATTTTAACGATTTTGTGAGTCAGATGGGTTCCGAATCATAAAAAAAGTGTGTACACGAAGGAGGAAAGATGTCTTGAGTGCAAAAACGTAAGAAAAATGAATGCATAAGGAAAAGAAACAAAAGGGCGAAATTGGTTTAAATGGTCTTTTGGACGGTTTTGTTAGTCAGATGGGTTCGGAATCTTAAAAGCAGTGTGTACGCGAAGGAGGAAAGTTGTCTTGAGTGCAAAAACGTAAGAAAAATGAATGCATAAGAAAAAAAAAAGTGGGCGGAATTGGTTTAAATGGCCTTGCAGACACTTTTGTGAGTCAGGTGAGTTCGAAATCATAAAAAAAATTTTGTACCAGAAGTAGGGAAGTTGGAAAAACGTTTAAAAAATGAATGTATGAGGAAAAGAAATCAAAGGACGGAATTGGTTTAAATGGTCTGTTAGGCGATTTTGTGAGTCAGATGGGTTCGGAATCTTAAAAGCAGTGTGTACGCGAAGGGGGAAAGTTTTCTAGAGTGCAAAAACGTAAGAAAAATGAATGCATAAGGAAAAGAAACAAAAGGGTGGTATTGGATTAAATGGATTTTTTAACGATTTTGTGAGTCAGATGGGTTCCGAATCATAAAAAAAGTGTGTACACGAAGGAGGAAAGTTGTCTTGAGTGCAAAAACGTAAGAAAAATGAATGCATAAGGAAAAAAAAAGTGGGCGGAATTGGTTTAAATGGCCTTGTAGACACTTTTGTGAGTCAGGTGAGTTCGAAATCATAAAAAAAGTGTGTACCAGAAGTAGGGAAGTTGGAAAAACGTTTAAAAAATGAATGTATGAGGAAAAGAAACAAAAGGGCGGTATTGGTTTAAACGGCTTTTTAGACAGTTTTGTGAGTCAGATGGGTTCGGAATCTTAAAAACAGTGTGTACGAGAAGGAGGAAAGTTGGAAAAACGTTGAAAAAGTGAATGTATAAGGAAAAGAAACAAAAGGGCGGTATTGGTTTAAATGGCCTTTTTAACGATTTTGTGAGTCATATGGGTTCGGAATCATAAAAAAAGTGTGTACGCGAAGGAGGAAAGTTGTCTTGAGTGCAAAAACGTAAGAAAAATGAATGCATAAAGAAAAGAAATCAAAGGGCGGTATTGGATTAAATGGCCTTTTTAACGATTTTGTGAGTCAGATGGGTTCGGAATCATAAAAACAGTGTGTACGCGAAGGAGGGAAATTGTCCTGAGTGCAAAAACGTAAGAAAATGAATGTATAAGGAAAAGAAACAAAAGGGCGTTATTGGTTTAAATGGCATTTTAGACAGTTTTGTGAGTCAGATGGGTTCGGAATCTTAAAAACAGTGTGTACGCGAAGGAGGAAAGATGTCTTGAGTGCAAAAACGTAAGAAAAATGAATGCATAAAGAAAAGAAACAAAAGGGCGGAATTGGTTTAAATGGTCTTATAGACGATTTTGTGAGTCAGATGGGTTCGGAATCATAAAAAAAGTGTGTACGCGAAGGAGGAAAGTTGTCTTGAGTGCAAAAACGTAAGAAAAATGAATGCATAAGGAAAAGAAACAAAAGGGCGGAATTGGTTTAAATGGTCTTATAGACGATTTTGTGAGTCAGATGGGTTCGGAATCATAAAAAAAGTGTGTACGCGAAGGAGGAAAGTTGTCTTGAGTGCAAAAACGTAAGAAAAATGAATGCATAAGGAAAAGAAACAAAAGGGCGGTATTGGTTTAAATGGCTTTTTAGACAGTTTTGTGAGTCAGATGGGTTCGAAATCATAAAAACAGTGTGTACGCGAAGGAGGAAAGTTGTCTAGAGTGCAAAAACGTAAGAAAAATGAATGCATAAGGAAAAGAAACAAAAGGGTGGTATTGGATTAAATAGCCTTTTTAACGATTTTGTGAGTCAGATGGGTTCCGAATCATAAAAAAAGTGTGTACGCGAAGGAGGAAAGTTGTCTTGAGTGCAAAAACATAAGAAAAATGAATGCATTAGGAAAAGAAACAAAAGGGCGGAATTGGTTTAAATGGCCTTGTGGACGCTTTTGTGAGTCAGGTGGGTTCGGAATCATAAAAAAGTGTGTACGAGAAGGAGGAATGTTGTTTCGAGTGCAAAAAAGTAAGAAAAATGAATGCATAAGGAAAAGAAATCAAAGGGCGGTATTGGATTAAATGGCCTTTTTAACGATTTTGTGAGTCAGATGGGTTCGGAATCATAAAAACAGTGTGTACGCGAAGGAGGAAAGTTGTCTTGAGTGCAAAAACGTAAGAAAAATGAATGTATAAGGAAAAGAAACAAAAGGGCGGTATTGGTTTAAATGGCTTTTTAGACAGTTTTGTGAGTCAGATGGGTTCGGAATCTTAAAAACAGTGTGTACGCGAAGGGGGAAAGTTTTCTAGAGTGCAAAAACGTAAGAAAAATGAATGCATAAGGAAAAGAAACAAAAGGGTGGTATTGGATTAAATGGATATTTTAACGATTTTGTGAGTCAGATGGGTTCCGAATCATAAAAAAAGTGTGTACACGAAGGAGGAAAGATGTCTTGAGTGCAAAAACGTAAGAAAAATGAATGCATAAGGAAAAGAAACAAAAGGGCGAAATTGGTTTAAATGGTCTTTTGGACGGTTTTGTTAGTCAGATGGGTTCGGAATCTTAAAAGCAGTGTGTACGCGAAGGATGAAAGTTGTCTTGAGTGCAAAAACGTAAGAAAAATGAATGCATAAGAAAAAAAAAAGTGGGCGGAATTGGTTTAAATGGCCTTGTAGACACTTTTGTGAGTCAGGTGAGTTCGAAATCATAAAAAAAAATTTGTACCAGAAGTAGGGAAGTTGGAAAAACGTTTAAAAAATGAATGTATGAGGAAAAGAAACAAAAGGGCGGAATTGGTTTAAATGGTCTTTTAGGCGATTTTGTGAGTCAGATGGGTTCGGAATCATAAAAACAGTGTGTACGCGAAGGAGGAAAGTTGTCTTGAGTGCAAAAACGTAAGAAAAATGAATGTATAAGGAAAAGAAATCAAAGGACGGAATTGGTTTAAATGGTCTGTTAGGCGATTTTGTGAGTCAGATGGGTTCGGAATCTTAAAAGCAGTGTGTACGCGAAGGGGGAAAGTTTTCTAGAGTGCAAAAACGTAAGAAAAATGAATGCATAAGGAAAAGAAACAAAAGGGTGGTATTGGATTAAATGGATTTTTTAACGATTTTGTGAGTCAGATGGGTTCCGAATCATAAAAAAAGTGTGTACACGAAGGAGGAAAGTTGTCTTGAGTGCAAAAACGTAAGAAAAATGAATGCATAAGAAAAAAAAAAGTGGGCGGAATTGGTTTAAATGGCCTTGTAGACACTTTTGTGAGTCAGGTGAGTTCGAAATCATAAAAAAAGTGTGTACCAGAAGTAGGGAAGTTGGAAAAACGTTTAAAAAATGAATGTATGAGGAAAAGAAACAAAAGGGCGTTATTGGTTTAAATGGCATTTTAGACAGTTTTGTGAGTCAGATGGGTTCGGAATCTTAAAAACAGTGTGTACGCGAAGGAGGAAAGATGTCTTGAGTGCAAAAACGTAAGAAAAATGAATGCATAAGGAAAAGAAACAAAAGGGCGGAATTGGTTTAAATGGTCTTATAGACGATTTTGTGAGTCAGATGGGTTCGAAATCATAAAAACAGTGTGTACGCGAAGGATGAAAGATGTCTTGAGTGCAAAAACGTAAGAAAAATGAATGCATAAAGAAAAGAAACAAAAGGGCGGAATTGGTTTAAATGGTCTTTTGGACGGTTTTGTTAGTCAGATGGGTTCGGAATCTTAAAAGCAGTGTGTACGTGAAGGAGGAAAGTTGATTCGAGTGCAAAAACGTGAAAAAAATGAATGCATAAGGAAAAGAAACAAAAGGGCGGTATTGGTTTAAATGGCTTTTTAGACAGTTTTGTGAGTCAGATGGGTTCGGAATCTTAAAAACAGTGTGTACAAGAAGGAGGAAAGTTGGAAAAACGTGGAAAAAGTGAATGGTTTAAAGAAACAAAAGGGCGGTATTGGTTTAAATGGCCTTTTTAACGATTTTGTGAGTCAAATAGGTTCGAAATCATAAAAACAGTGTGTACGCGAAGGAGGAAAGTTGTCTTGAGTGCAAAAACGTAAGAAAAATGAATGCATAAGAAAAAAAAAAAGGGGCGGAATTGGTTGAAATGGCCTTGTAGACGCTTTTGTGAGTCAGGTGGGTTCGAAATCATAAAAAAAGTGTGTACGCGAAGGAGTAAAGTAGTTTTGAGTGCAAAAACGTGGGAAAAATGAATGCATAAGGAAAAGAAACAAAAGGGCGGTATTGGTTTAAATGGCTTTTTAGACAGTTTTGTAAGTCAGATGGGTTCGGAATCTTAAAAACAGTGTGTACGCGAAGGAGGAAAGTTGTCTAGAGTGCAAAAACGTAAGAAAAATGAATGCATAAGGAAAAGAAACAAAAGGGTGGTATTGGATTAAATGGCCTTCTGAACCCATGGCCTTCGGAACCCATCTGACTCACAAAATCGTTAAGATTTTGTGAGTCAGATGGGTTCCGAATCATAAAAAAAGTGTGTACACGAACGAGGAAAGATGTCTTGAGTGCAAAAACGTAAGAAAAATGAATGCATAAGGAAAAGAAACAAAAGGGCGGAATTGGTTTAAATGGTTTTATAGACGATTTTGTGAGTCAGATGGGTTCGAAATCATAAAAACAGTGTGTACGCGAAGGAGGAAAGTTGTTTTGAGTGCAAAAACGTGGGAAAAATGAATGCATAAGGAAAAGAAACAAAAGGGCGGTATTGGTTTAAATGGCTTTTTAGATAGTTTTTGAGTCAGATGGGTTCGGAATCTTAAAAACAGTGCGTACGCGAAGCAGGAAAGTTGTTTTGAGTGCAAAAACGTGAAAAAAATGAATGTATAAGGAAAAGAAACAAAAGGGAGGTATTGGTTTAAATGGTCTTTTAGGCGATTTTGTGAGTCAGATGGGTTCGGAATCATAAAAACTGTGTGTACGCGAAGGAGGAAAGTTGTCTTGAGTGCAAAAACGTAAGAAAAATGAATGTATAAGGAAAAGAAATCAAAGGGCGGCATTGGATTAAATGGCTTTTTTAACGATTTTGTGAGTCATATGGGTTCGGAATCATAAAAAAAGTGTGTACGCGAAGGAGGAAAGTTGTTTTGAGTGCAAAAACGTGGAAAAAATGAATGTATATGAAAAAGAAACAAAAGGGCGGTATTGGTTTAAATGGCCTTTTTAGACAGTTTTGTGAGTCAGATGGGTTCGGAATCTTAAAAACAGTGTGTACAAGGAGGAAAGTTGGAAAAACGTGGAAAAAGTGAATGTATAAGGAAAAGAAACAAAAGGGCGGTATTGGTTTAAATGGCCTTTTTAACGATTTTGTGAGTCATACGGGTTCGGAATCATAAAATAACTGTGTACGCGAAGGAGGAAAGTTGTTTTGAGGGCAAAAACGTGGGAAAAATGAATGCATAAGGAAAAGAAACAAAAGGGCGGTATTGGTTTAAATGGCTTTTTAGACAGTTTTGTGAGTCAGATGGGTTCGGAATCTTAAAAACAGTGTGTACGCGAAGGAGGAAAGTTGTCTAGAGTGCAAAAACGTAAGAAAAATGAATGCATAAGGAAAAGAAACAAAAGGGTGGTATTGGATTAAATGGCCTTTTTAACGATTTTGTGAGTCAGATGGGTTCCGAATCATAAAAAAAGTGTGTACACGAAGGAGGAAAGATGTCTTGAGTGCAAAAACGTAAGAAAAATGAATGCATAAGGAAAAGAAACAAAAGGGCGGAATTGGTTTAAATGGTCTTATAGACGATTTTGTGAGTCAGATGGGTTCGAAATCATAAAAACAGTGTGTACGCGAAGGAGGAAAGTTGTCTTGAGTGCTAAAACGTGAAAAAAATAAATGTATAAGGAAAAGAAACAAAAGGGAGGTATTGGTTTAAATGGCCTTTTTAAAGATTTTGTGAGTCAGATGGGTTCCGAATCATAAAAAAAGTGTGTACACGAAGGAAGAAAGATGTCTTGAGTGCAAAAACGTAAGAAAAATGAATGCATAAGGAAAAGAAACAAAAGGGCGGAATTGGTTTAAATGGTCTTATAGACGATTTTGTGAGTCAGATGGGTTCGAAATCATAAAAACAGTGTGTAAGCGAAGGAGGAAAGTTGTTTTGAGTGCAAAAACGTGGGAAAAATGAATGCATAAGGAAAAGAAACAAAAGGGCGGTATTGGTTTAAATGGCTTTTTAGACAGTTTTTGAGTCAGATGGGTTCGGAATCTTAAAAACAGTGTGTACGCGAAGCAGGAAAGTTGTTTTGAGTGCAAAAACGTGAAAAAAATGAATGTATAAGGAAAAGAAACAAAAGGGCGTTATTGGTTTAAATGGCTTTTTAGACAGTTTTGTGAGTCAGATGGGTTCCGAATCATAAAAAAAGTGTGTACACGAAGGAGGAAAGATGTCTTGAGTGCAAAAACGTAAGAAAAATGAATGCATAAGGAAAAGAAACAAAAGGGCGGAATTGGTTTAAATGGTCTTATAGACGATTTTGTGAGTCAGATGGGTTCGAAATCATAAAAACAGTGTGTACGCGAAGGAGGAAAGTTGTATTGAGTGCAAAAACGTGAAAAAAATGAATGTATAAGGAAAAGAAACAAAAGGGAGGTATTGGTTTAAATGGCCTTTTTAACGATTTTGTGAGTCAGATGGGTTCCGAATCATAAAAAAAGTGTGTACACGAAGGAGGAAAGATGTCTTGAGTGCAAAAACGTAAGAAAAATGAATGCATAAGGAAAAGAAACAAAAGGGCGGAATTGGTTTAAATGGTCTTATAGACGATTTTGTGAGTCAGATGGGTTCGAAATCATAAAAACAGTGTGTACGCGAAGGAGGAAAGTTGTCTTGAGTGCTAAAACGTGAAAAAAATAAATGTATAAGGAAAAGAAACAAAAGGGAGGTATTGGTTTAAATGGCCTTTTTAAAGATTTTGTGAGTCAGATGGGTTCCGAATCATAAAAAAAGTGTGTACACGAAGGAAGAAAGATGTCTTGAGTGCAAAAACGTAAGAAAAATGAATGCATAAGGAAAAGAAACAAAAGGGCGGAATTGGTTTAAATGGTCCTATAGACGATTTTGTGAGTCAGATGGGTTCGAAATCATAAAAACAGTGTGTAAGCGAAGGAGGAAAGTTGTTTTGAGTGCAAAAACGTGGGAAAAATGAATGCATAAGGAAAAGAAACAAAAGGGCGGTATTGGTTTAAATGGCTTTTTAGACAGTTTTTGAGTCAGATGGGTTCGGAATCTTAAAAACAGTGTGTACGCGAAGGAGGAAAGTTGTCTAGAGTGCAAAAACGTAAGAAAAATGAATGCATAAGAAAAAGAAACAAAAGGGTGGTATTGGATTAAATGGCCTTTTTAACGATTTTGTGAGTCAGATGGGTTCCGGATCATAAAAAAAGTGTGTACGCGAAGGAGGAAAGTTGTTTTGAGTGCAAAAACGTGGGAAAAATCAATGCATAATTAAAAGAAACAAAAGGGCGGTATTGGTTTTAATGGCTTTTTAGACAGTTTTGTGAGTCAGATGGGTTCGGAATCTTAAAAACAGTGTGTACGCGAAGCAGGAAAGTTGTTTTGAGTGCAAAAACGTGAAAAAAATGAATGTATAAGGAAAAGAAACAAAAGGGCGTTATTGGTTTAAATGGCTTTTTAGACAGTTTTGTGAGTCAGATGGGTTCCGAATCATAAAAAAAGTGTGTACACGAAGGAGGAAAGATGTCTTGAGTGCAAAAACGTAAGAAAAATGAATGCATAAGGAAAAGAAACAAAAGGGCGGAATTGGTTTAAATGGTCTTATAGACGATTTTGTGAGTCAGATGGGTTCGAAATCATAAAAACAGTGTGTACGCGAAGGAGGAAAGTTGTATTGAGTGCAAAAACGTGAAAAAAATGAATGTATAAGGAAAAGAAACAAAAGGGAGGTATTGGTTTAAATGGCCTTTTTAACGATTTTGTGAGTCAGATGGGTTCCGAATCATAAAAAAAGTGTGTACACGAAGGAGGAAAGATGTCTTGAGTGCAAAAACGTAAGAAAAATGAATGCATAAGGAAAAGAAACAAAAGGGCGGAATTGGTTTAAATGGTCTTATAGACGATTTTGTGAGTCAGATGGGTTCGAAATCATAAAAACAGTGTGTACGCGAAGGAGGAAAGTTGTTTTGAGTGCAAAAACGTGGGAAAAATGAATGCATAAGGAAAAGAAACAAAAGGGCGGTATTGGTTTAAATGGCTTTTTAGATAGTTTTTGAGTCAGATGGGTTCGGAATCTTAAAAACAGTGTGTACGCGAAGGAGGAAAGTTGTCTAGAGTGCAAAAACGTAAGAAAAATGAATGCATAAGAAAAAGAAACAAAAGGGTGGTATTGGATTAAATGGCCTTTTTAACGATTTTGTGAGTCAGGTGGGTTCCGAATCATAAAAAAAGTGTGTACGCGAAGGAGGAAAGTTGTTTTGAGTGCAAAAACGTGGGAAAAATCAATGCATAAGTAAAAGAAACAAAAGGGCGGTATTGGTTTAAATGGCTTTTTAGACAGTTTTGTGAGTCAGATGGGTTCGGAATCTTAAAAACAGTGTGTACGCGAAGCAGGAAAGTTGTTTTGAGTGCAAAAACGTGAAAAAAATGAATGTATAAGGAAAAGAAACAAAAGGGCGTTATTGGTTTAAATGGCTTTTTAGTCAGTTTTGTGAGTCAGATGGGTTCGGAATCTTAAAAACAGTGTGTACGCGAAGCAGGAAAGTTGTTTTGAGTGCAAAAACGTGAAAAAAATGAATGTATAAGGAAAAGAAACAAAAGGGAGGTATTGGTTTAAATGGCCTTTTTAAAGATTTTGTGAGTCAGATGGGTTCCGAATCATAAAAAAAGTGTGTACACGAAGGAGGAAAGTTGTCTTGAGTGCAAAAACGTAAGAAAAATGAATGTATAAGGAAAAGAAACATAAGGTTGGTATTGGTTTAAATGGCTTTTTAGACAGTTTTGTGAGTCAGATGGGTTCGGAATCTTAAAAACAGTGTGTAAGCGAAGGGGGAAAGTTTTCTAGAGTGCAAAAACGTAAGAAAAATGAATGCATAAGGAAAAGAAACAAAAGGGTGGTATTGGATTAAATGGATTTTTTAACGATTTTGTGAGTCAGATGGGTTCCGAATCATAAAAAAAGTGTGTACACGAAGGAGGAAAGTTGTCTTGAGTGCAAAAACGTAAGAAAAATGAATGCATAAGAAAAAAAAAAGTGGGCGGAATTGGTTTAAATGGCCTTGTAGACACTTTTGTGAGTCAGGTGAGTTCGAAATCATAAAAAAAGTGTGTACCAGAAGTAGGGAAGTTGGAAAAACGTTTAAAAAATGAATGTATGAGGAAAAGAAACAAAAGGGCGGTATTGGTTTAAACGGCTTTTTAGACAGTTTTGTGAGTCAGATGGGTTCGGAATCTTAAAAACAGTGTGTACGAGAAGGAGGAAAGTTGGAAAAACGTTGAAAAAGTGAATGTATAAGGAAAAGAAACAAAAGGGCGGTATTGGTTTAAATGGCCTTTTTAACGATTTTGTGAGTCATATGGGTTCGGAATCATAAAAAAAGTGTGTACGCGAAGGAGGAAAGTTGTCTTGAGTGCAAAAACATAAGAAAAATGAATGCATAAGGAAAAGAAACAAAAGGGCGGAATTGGTTTAAATGGCCTTGTAGACGCTTTTGTGAGTCAGGTGGGTTCGGAATCATAAAAAAGTGTGTACGAGAAGGAGGAATGTTGTTTTGAGTGCAAAAACGTAAGAAAAATGAATGCATAAGGAAAAGAAATCAAAGGGCGGTATTGGATTAAATGGCCTTTTTAACGATTTTGTGAGTCAGATGGGTTCGGAATCATAAAAACAGTGTGTACGCGAAGGAGGAAAGTTGTCTAGAGTGCAAAAACGTAAGAAAAATGAATGCATAAGGAAAAGAAACAAAAGGGCGGAATTGGTTTAAATGGTCTTTTAGGCGATTTTGTGAGTCAGATGGGTTCGGAATCATAAAAACTGTGTGTACGCGAAGGAGGAAAGTTGTCTTGAGTGCAAAAACGTAAGAAAAATGAATGTATAAGGAAAAGAAATCAAAGGGCGGCATTGGATTAAATGGCCTTTTTAACGATTTTGTGAGTCATATGGGTTCGGAATCATAAAAAAAGTGTGTACGCGAAGGAGGAAAGTGGTTTTGAGTGCAAAAACGTGGAAAAAATGAATGTATATGAAAAAGAAACAAAAGGGCGGTATTGGTTTAAATGGCCTTTTTAGACAGTTTTGTGAGTCAGATGGGTTCGGAATCTTAAAAACAGTGTGTACAAGGAGGAAAGTTGGAAAAACGTGGAAAAAGTGAATGTATAAGGAAAAGAAACAAAAGGGCGGTATTGGTTTAAATGGCCTTTTTAACGATTTTGTGAGTCATACGGGTTCGGAATCATAAAAAAACTGTGTACGCGAAGGAGGAAAGTTGTTTTGAGGGCAAAAACGTGAAAAAAATGAATGCATAAGGAAAAGAAACAAAAGGGCGGTATTGGTTTAAATGGCTTTTTAGACAGTTTTGTGAGTCAGATGGGTTCGGAATCTTAAAAACAGTGTGTACGCGAAGGAGGAAAGTTGTCTAGAGTGCAAAAACGTAAGAAAAATGAATGCATAAGGAAAAGAAACAAAAGGGTGGTATTGGATTAAATGGCCTTTTTAACGATTTTGTGAGTCAGATGGGTTCCGAATCATAAAAAAAGTGTGTACACGAAGGAGGAAAGATGTCTTGAGTGCAAAAACGTAAGAAAAATGAATGCATAAGGAAAAGAAACAAAAGGGCGGAATTGGTTTAAATGGTCTTATAGACGATTTTGTGAGTCAGATGGGTTCGAAATCATAAAAACAGTGTGTACGCGAAGGAGGAAAGTTGTCTTGAGTGCAAAAACGTGAAAAAAATGAATGTATAAGGAAAAGAAACAAAAGGGAGGTATTGGTTTAAATGGCCTTTTTAACGATTTTGTGAGTCAGATGGGTTCCGAATCATAAAAAAAGTGTGTACACGAAGGAAGAAAGATGTCTTGAGTGCAAAAACGTAAAAATGAATGCATAAGGAAAAGAAACAAAAGGGCGGAATTGGTTTAAATGGTCTTATAGACGATTTTGTGAGTCAGATGGGTTCGAAATCATAAAAACAGTGTGTACGCGAAGGAGGAAAGTTGTTTTGAGTGCAAAAACGTGGGAAAAATGAATGCATAAGGAAAAGAAACAAAAGGGCGGTATTGGTTTAAATGGCTTTTTAGACAGTTTTTGAGTCACATGGGTTCGGAATCTTAAAAACAGTGTGTACGCGAAGGAGGAAAGTTGTCTAGAGTGCAAAAACGTAAGAAAAATGAATGCATAAGAAAAAGAAACAAAAGGGTGGTATTGGATTAAATGGCCTTTTTAACGATTTTGTGAGTCAGATGGGTTCCGAATCATAAAAAAAGTGTGTACGCGAAGGAGGAAAGTTGTTTTGAGTGCAAAAACGTGGGAAAAATCAATGCATAATTAAAAGAAACAAAAGGGCGGTATTGGTTTAAATGGCTTTTTAGACAGTTTTGTGAGTCAGATGGGTTCGGAATCTTAAAAAAAGTGTGTACGCGAAGCAGGAAAGTTGTTTTGAGTGCAAAAACGTGAAAAAAATGAATGTATAAGGAAAAGAAACAAAAGGGCGTTATTGGTTTAAATGGCTTTTTAGACAGTTTTGTGAGTCAGTTGGGTTCGGAATCTTAAAAACAGTGTGTACGCGAAGCAGGAAAGTTGTTTTGAGTGCAAAAACGTGAAAAAAATGAATGTATAAAGAAAAGAAACAAAAGGGAGGTATTGGATTAAATGGCCTTTTTAACGATTTTGTGAGTCAGATGGGTTCGGAATCATAAAAACAGTGTGTACGCGAAGGAGGAAAGTTGTCTTGAGTGCAAAAACGTAAGAAAAATGAATGTATAAGGAAAAGAAACAAAAGGGCTGTATTGGTTTAAATGGCTTTTTAGACAGTTTTGTGAGTCAGATGGGTTCGGAATCTTAAAAACAGTGTGTACGCGAAGGGGGAAAGTTTTCTAGAGTGCAAAAACGTAAGAAAAATGAATGCATAAGGAAAAGAAACAAAAGGGTGGTATTGGATTAAATGGATATTTTAACGATTTTGTGAGTCAGATGGGTTCCGAATCATAAAAAAAGTGTGTACACGAAGGAGGAAAGATGTCTTGAGTGCAAAAACGTAAGAAAAATGAATGCATAAGGAAAAGAAACAAAAGGGCGGAATTGGTTTAAATGGTCTTTTGGACGGTTTTGTTAGTCAGATGGGTTCGGAATCTTAAAAGCAGTGTGTACGCGAAGGAGGAAAGTTGTCTTGAGTGCAAAAACGTAAGAAAAATGAATGCATAAGAAAAAAAAAAGTGGGCGGAATTGGTTTAAATGGCCTTGTAGACACTTTTGTGAGTCAGGTGAGTTCGAAATCATAAAAAAAAATTTGTACCAGAAGTAGGGAAGTTGGAAAAACGTTTAAAAAATGAATGTATGAGGAAAAGAAACAAAAGGGCGGAATTGGTTTAAATGGTCTTTTAGGCGATTTTGTGAGTCAGATGGGTTCGGAATCATAAAAACAGTGTGTACGCGAAGGAGGAAAGTTGTCTTGAGTGCAAAAACGTAAGAAAAATGAATGTATAAGGAAAAGAAATCAAAGGACGGAATTGGTTTAAATGGTCTGTTAGGCGATTTTGTGAGTCAGATGGGTTCGGAATCTTAAAAGCAGTGTGTACGCGAAGGAGGAAAGTTGATTCGAGTGCAAAAACGTTAAAAAAATGAATGTATAAGGAAAATAAACAAAAGGGAGGTATTGGTTTAAATGGCCTTTTTAAAGATTTTGTGAGTCAGATGGGTTCCGAATCATAAAAAAAGTGTGTACACGAAGGAGGAAAGTTGTCTTGAGTGCAAAAACGTAAGAAAAATGAATGTATAAGGAAAAGAAACATAAGGTTGGTATTGGTTTAAATGGCTTTTTAGACAGTTTTGTGAGTCAGATGGGTTCGGAATCTTAAAAACAGTGTGTAAGCGAAGGGGGAAAGTTTTCTAGAGTGCAAAAACGTAAGAAAAATGAATGCATAAGGAAAAGAAACAAAAGGGTGGTATTGGATTAAATGGATTTTTTAACGATTTTGTGAGTCAGATGGGTTCCGAATCATAAAAAAAGTGTGTACACGAAGGAGGAAAGTTGTCTTGAGTGCAAAAACGTAAGAAAAATGAATGCATAAGAAAAAAAAAAGTGGGCGGAATTGGTTTAAATGGCCTTGTAGACACTTTTGTGAGTCAGGTGAGTTCGAAATCATAAAAAAAGTGTGTACCAGAAGTAGGGAAGTTGGAAAAACGTTTAAAAAATGAATGTATGAGGAAAAGAAACAAAAGGGCGGTATTGGTTTAAACGGCTTTTTAACGATTTTGTGAGTCATATGGGTTCGGAATCATAAAAAAAGTGTGTACGCGAAGGAGGAAAGTTGTCTTGAGTGCAAAAACATAAGAAAAATGAATGCATAAGGAAAAGAAACAAAAGGGCGGAATTGGTTTAAATGGCCTTGTAGACGCTTTTGTGAGTCAGGTGGGTTCGGAATCATAAAAAAGTGTGTACGAGAAGGAGGAATGTTGTTTTGAGTGCAAAAACGTAAGAAAAATGAATGCATAAGGAAAAGAAATCAAAGGGCGGTATTGGATTAAATGGCCTTTTTAACGATTTTGTGAGTCAGATGGGTTCGGAATCATAAAAACAGTGTACGCGAAGGAGGGAAATTGTCCTGAGTGCAAAAACGTAAGAAAATGAATGTATAAGGAAAAGTAACAAAAGGGCGTTATTGGTTTAAATGGCATTTTAGACAGTTTTGTGAGTCAGATGGGTTCGGAATCTTAAAAACAGTGTGTACGCGAAGGAGGAAAGTTGTCTTGGGTGCAAAAACGTGAAAAAAATGAATGTATAAGGAAAAGAAACAAAAGGGAGGTATTGGTTTAAATGGTCTTTTAGGCGATTTTGTGAGTCAGGTGGGTTCGAAATCATAAAAAAAGTGTGTACGCGAAGGAGGAAAGTTGTTTTGATTGCAAAAACGAGGAAAAAATGGTATAAGGAAAAGAAATAAAAGGGCGGTATTCGATTAAATGGCCTTTTTAACTATTTTGTGAGTCAGATGGGTTCGGAATCATAAAAAAAGTGTGTACGCGAAGGAGGAAAGTTGTCTTGAGTGCAAAAACATAACAAAAAGGAATGCATAAGGAAAAGAAACAAAAGGGCGGAATTGGTTTAAATGGCCTTGTAGACGCTTTTGTAAGTCAGGTGGGTTCGGAAACATAAAAAAGTGTGTATGAGAAGGAGGAATGTTGTTTTGAGTGCAAAAACGTAAGAAAAATGAATGCATAAGGAAAAGAAATCAAAGGGCGGTATTGGATTAAATGGCCTTTTTAACGATTTTGTGAGTCAGATGGGTTCGGAATCATAAAAAAAGTGTGTACACGAAGGAGGAAAGATGTCTTGAGTGCAAAAACGTAAGAAAAATGAATGCATAAGGAAAAGAAACAAAAGGGCGGAATTGGTTTAAATGGTCTTATAGACGATTTTGTGAGTCAGATGGGTTCGAAATCATAAAAACAGTGTGTACGCGAAGGAGGAAAGATGTCTTGAGTGCAAAAACGTAAGAAAAATGAATGCATAAAGAAAAGAAACAAAAGGGCGGAATTGGTTTAAATGGTCTTTTGGACGGTTTTGTTAGTCAGATGGGTTCGGAATCTTAAAAGCAGTGTGTACGTGAAGGAGGAAAGTTGATTCGAGTGCAAAAACGTGAAAAAAATGAATGCATAAGGAAAAAAAACAAAAGGGCGGTATTGGTTTAAATGGCTTTTTAGACAGTTTTGTGAGTCAGATGGGTTCGGAATCTTAAAAACAGTGTGTACAAGAAGGAGGAAAGTTGGAAAAACGTGGAAAAAGTGAATGTATAAGGAAAAGAAACAAAAGGGCGGTATTGGTTTAAATGGCCTTTTTAACGATTTTGTGAGTCAAATGGGTTCGAAATCATAAAAACAGTGTGTACGCGAAGGAGGAAAGTTGTCTTGAGTGCAAAAACGTAAGAAAAATGAATGCATAAGAAAAAAAAAGGGGCGGAATTGGTTTAAATGGCCTTGTAGACGCTTTTGTGAGTCAGGTGGGTTCGAAATCATAAAAAAAGTGTGTACGCGAAGGAGTAAAGTAGTTTTGAGTGCAAAAACGTGGGAAAAATGAATGCATAAGGAAAAGAAACAAAAGGGCGGTATTGGTTTAAATGGCTTTTTAGACAGTTTTGTGAGTCAGATGGGTTCGGAATCTTAAAAACAGTGTGTACGCGAAGGAGGAAAGTTGTCTAGAGTGCAAAAACGTAAGAAAAATGAATGCATAAGGAAAAGAAACAAAAGGGTGGTATTGGATTAAATGGCCTTTTTAACGATTTTGTGAGTCAGATGGGTTCCGAATCATAAAAAAAGTGTGTACACGAACGAGGAAAGATGTCTTGAGTGCAAAAACGTAAGAAAAATGAATGCATAAGGAAAAGAAACAAAAGGGCGGAATTGGTTTAAATGGTCTTATAGACGATTTTGTGAGTCAGATGGGTTCGAAATCATAAAAACAGTGTGTACGCGAAGGAGGAAAGTTGTCTTGAGTGCAAAAACGTAAGAAAAATGAATGTATAAGGAAAAGAAATCAAAGGGCGGCATTGGATTAAATGGCCTTTTTAACGATTTTGTGAGTCATATGGGTTCGGAATCATAAAAAAAGTGTGTACGCGAAGGAGGAAAGTTGTTTTGAGTGCAAAAACGTGGAAAAAATGAATGTATATGAAAAAGAAACAAAAGGGCGGTATTGGTTTAAATGGCCTTTTTAGACAGTTTTGTGAGTCAGATGGGTTCGGAATCTTAAAAACAGTGTGTACAAGGAGGAAAGTTGGAAAAACGTGGAAAAAGTGAATGTATAAGGAAAAGAAACAAAAGGGCGGTATTGGTTTAAATGGCCTTTTTAACGATTTTGTGAGTCATACGGGTTCGGAATCATAAAAAAACTGTGTACGCGAAGGAGAAAAGTTGTTTTGAGGGCAAAAACGTGAAAAAAATGAATGCATAAGGAAAAGAAACAAAAGGGCGGTATTGGTTTAAATGGCTTTTTAGACAGTTTTGTGAGTCAGATGGGTTCGGAATCTTAAAAACAGTGTGTACGCGAAGGAGGAAAGTTGTCTAGAGTGCAAAAACGTAAGAAAAATGAATGCATAAGGAAAAGAAACAAAAGGGTGGTATTGGATTAAATGGCCTTTTTAACGATTTTGTGAGTCAGATGGGTTCCGAATCATAAAAAAAGTGTGTACACGAAGGAGGAAAGATGTCTTGAGTGCAAAAACGTAAGAAAAATGAATGCATAAGGAAAAGAAACAAAAGGGCGGAATTGGTTTAAATGGTCTTATAGACGATTTTGTGAGTCAGATGGGTTCGAAATCATAAAAACAGTGTGTACGCGAAGGAGGAAAGTTGTCTTGAGTGCAAAAACGTGAAAAAAATGAATGTATAAGGAAAAGAAACAAAAGGGAGGTATTGGTTTAAATGGCCTTTTTAACGGTTTTGTGAGTCAGATGGGTTCCGAATCATAAAAAAAGTGTGTACACGAAGGAAGAAAGATGTCTTGAGTGCAAAAACGTAAGAAAAATGAATGCATAAGGAAAAGAAACAAAAGGGCGGAATTGGTTTAAATGGTCTTATAGACGATTTTGTGAGTCAGATGGGTTCGAAATCATAAAAACAGTGTGTACGCGAAGGAGGAAAGTTGTTTTGAGTGCAAAAACGTGGGAAAAATGAATGCATAAGGAAAAGAAACAAAAGGGCGGTATTGGTTTAAATGGCTTTTTAGACAGTTTTTGAGTCACATGGGTTCGGAATCTTAAAAACAGTGTGTACGCGAAGGAGGAAAGTTGTCTAGAGTGCAAAAACGTAAGAAAAATGAATGCATAAGAAAAAGAAACAAAAGGGTGGTATTGGATTAAATGGCCTTTTTAACGATTTTGTGAGTCAGATGGGTTCCGAATCATAAAAAAAGTGTGTACGCGAAGGAGGAAAGTTGTTTTGAGTGCAAAAACGTGGGAAAAATCAATGCATAATTAAAAGAAACAAAAGGGCGGTATTGGTTTAAATGGCTTTTTAGACAGTTTTGTGAGTCAGATGGGTTCGGAATCTTAAAAAAAGTGTGTACGCGAAGCAGGAAAGTTGTTTTGAGTGCAAAAACGTGAAAAAAATGAATGTATAAGGAAAAGAAACAAAAGGGCGTTATTGGTTTAAATGGCTTTTTAGACAGTTTTGTGAGTCAGTTGGGTTCGGAATCTTAAAAACAGTGTGTACGCGAAGCAGGAAAGTTGTTTTGAGTGCAAAAACGTGAAAAAAATGAATGTATAAAGAAAAGAAACAAAAGGGAGGTATTGGATTAAATGGCCTTTTTAACGATTTTGTGAGTCAGATGGGTTCGGAATCATAAAAACAGTGTGTACGCGAAGGAGGAAAGTTGTCTTGAGTGCAAAAACGTAAGAAAAATGAATGTATAAGGAAAAGAAACAAAAGGGTGGTATTGGATTAAATGGATATTTTAACGATTTTGTGAGTCAGATGGGTTCCGAATCATAAAAAAAGTGTGTACACGAAGGAGGAAAGATGTCTTGAGTGCAAAAACGTAAGAAAAATGAATGCATAAGGAAAAGAAACAAAAGGGCGGAATTGGTTTAAATGGTCTTTTGGACGGTTTTGTTAGTCAGATGGGTTCGGAATCTTAAAAGCAGTGTGTACGCGAAGGAGGAAAGTTGTCTTGAGTGCAAAAACGTAAGAAAAATGAATGCATAAGAAAAAAAAAAGTGGGCGGAATTGGTTTAAATGGCCTTGTAGACACTTTTGTGAGTCAGGTGAGTTCGAAATCATAAAAAAAAATTTGTACCAGAAGTAGGGAAGTTAGAAAAACGTTTAAAAAATGAATGTATGAGGAAAAGAAACAAAAGGGCGGAATTGGTTTAAATGGTCTTTTAGGCGATTTTGTGAGTCAGATGGGTTCGGAATCATAAAAACAGTGTGTACGCGAAGGAGGAAAGTTGTCTTGAGTGCAAAAACGTAAGAAAAATGAATGTATAAGGAAAAGAAATCAAAGGACGGAATTGGTTTAAATGGTCTGTTAGGCGATTTTGTGAGTCAGATGGGTTCGGAATCTTAAAAGCAGTGTGTACGCGAAGGAGGAAAGTTGATTCGAGTGCAAAAACGTTAAAAAAATGAATGTATAAGGAAAATAAACAAAAGGGAGGTATTGGTTTAAATGGCCTTTTTAAAGATTTTGTGAGTCAGATGGGTTCCGAATCATAAAAAAAGTGTGTACACGAAGGAGGAAAGTTGTCTTGAGTGCAAAAACGTAAGAAAAATGAATGTATAAGGAAAAGAAACATAAGGTTGGTATTGGTTTAAATGGCTTTTTAGACAGTTTTGTGAGTCAGATGGGTTCGGAATCTTAAAAACAGTGTGTAAGCGAAGGGGGAAAGTTTTCTAGAGTGCAAAAACGTAAGAAAAATGAATGCATAAGGAAAAGAAACAAAAGGGTGGTATTGGATTAAATGGATTTTTTAACGATTTTGTGAGTCAGATGGGTTCCGAATCATAAAAAAAGTGTGTACACGAAGGAGGAAAGTTGTCTTGAGTGCAAAAACGTAAGAAAAATGAATGCATAAGAAAAAAAAAAGTGGGCGGAATTGGTTTAAATGGCCTTGTAGACACTTTTGTGAGTCAGGTGAGTTCGAAATCATAAAAAAAGTGTGTACCAGAAGTAGGGAAGTTGGAAAAACGTTTAAAAAATGAATGTATGAGGAAAAGAAACAAAAGGGCGGTATTGGTTTAAACGGCTTTTTAACGATTTTGTGAGTCATATGGGTTCGGAATCATAAAAAAAGTGTGTACGCGAAGGAGGAAAGTTGTCTTGAGTGCAAAAACATAAGAAAAATGAATGCATAAGGAAAAGAAACAAAAGGGCGGAATTGGTTTAAATGGCCTTGTAGACGCTTTTGTGAGTCAGGTGGGTTCGGAATCATAAAAAAGTGTGTACGAGAAGGAGGAATGTTGTTTTGAGTGCAAAAACGTAAGAAAAATGAATGCATAAGGAAAAGAAATCAAAGGGCGGTATTGGATTAAATGGCCTTTTTAACGATTTTGTGAGTCAGATGGGTTCGGAATCATAAAAACAGTGTACGCGAAGGAGGGAAATTGTCCTGAGTGCAAAAACGTAAGAAAATGAATGTATAAGGAAAAGAAACAAAAGGGCGTTATTGGTTTAAATGGCATTTTAGACAGTTTTGTGAGTCAGATGGGTTCGGAATCTTAAAAACAGTGTGTACGCGAAGGAGGAAAGTTGTCTTGGGTGCAAAAACGTGAAAAAAATGAATGTATAAGGAAAAGAAACAAAAGGTAGGTATTGGTTTAAATGGTCTTTTAGGCGATTTTGTGAGTCAGGTGGGTTCGAAATCATAAAAAAAGTGTGTACGCGAAGGAGGAAAGTTGTTTTGATTGCAAAAACGAGGAAAAAATGGTATAAGGAAAAGAAATAAAAGGGCGGTATTCGTTTAAATGGCCTTTTTAACTATTTTGTGAGTCAGATGGGTTCGGAATCATAAAAAAAGTGTGTACGCGAAGGAGGAAAGTTGTCTTGAGTGCAAAAACATAACAAAAAGGAATGCATAAGGAAAAGAAACAAAAGGGCGGAATTGGTTTAAATGGCCTTGTAGACGCTTTTGTAAGTCAGGTGGGTTCGGAAACATAAAAAAGTGTGTATGAGAAGGAGGAATGTTGTTTTGAGTGCAAAAACGTAAGAAAAATGAATGCATAAGGAAAAGAAATCAAAGGGCGGTATTGGATTAAATGGCCTTTTTAACGATTTTGTGAGTCAGATGGGTTCGGAATCATAAAAAAAGTGTGTACACGAAGGAGGAAAGATGTCTTGAGTGCAAAAACGTAAGAAAAATGAATGCATAAGGAAAAGAAACAAAAGGGCGGAATTGGTTTAAATGGTCTTATAGACGATTTTGTGAGTCAGATGGGTTCGAAATCATAAAAACAGTGTGTACGCGAAGGAGGAAAGTTGATTCGAGTGCAAAAACGTGAAAAAAATGAATGCATAAGGAAAAAAAACAAAAGGGCGGTATTGGTTTAAATGGCTTTTTAGACAGTTTTGTGAGTCAGATGGGTTCGGAATCTTAAAAACAGTGTGTACAAGAAGGAGGAAAGTTGGAAAAACGTGGAAAAAGTGAATGTATAAGGAAAAGAAACAAAAGGGCGGTATTGGTTTAAATGGCCTTTTTAACGATTTTGTGAGTCAAATGGGTTCGAAATCATGAAAACAGTGTGTACGCGAAGGAGGAAAGTTGTCTTGAGTGCAAAAACGTAAGAAAAATGAATGCATAAGAAAAAAAAAGGGGCGGAATTGGTTTAAATGGCCTTGTAGACGCTTTTGTGAGTCAGGTGGGTTCGAAATCATAAAAAAAGTGTGTACGCGAAGGAGTAAAGTAGTTTTGAGTGCAAAAACGTGGGAAAAATGAATGCATAAGGAAAAGAAACAAAAGGGCGGTATTGGTTTAAATGGCTTTTTAGACAGTTTTGTGAGTCAGATGGGTTCGGAATCTTAAAAACAGTGTGTACGCGAAGGAGGAAAGTTGTCTAGAGTGCAAAAACGTAAGAAAAATGAATGCATAAGGAAAAGAAACAAAAGGGTGGTATTGGAATAAATGGCCTTTTTAACGATTTTGTGAGTCAGATGGGTTCCGAATCATAAAAAAAGTGTGTACACGAACGAGGAAAGATGTCTTGAGTGCAAAAACGTAAGAAAAATGAATGCATAAGGAAAAGAAACAAAAGGGCGGAATTGGTTTAAATGGTCTTATAGACGATTTTGTGAGTCAGATGGTTTCGAAATCATAAAAACAGTGTGTACGCGAAGGAGGAAAGTTGTCTTGAGTGCAAAAACGTAAGAAAAATAATGTATAAGGAAAAGAAATCAAAGGGCGGCATTGGATTAAATGGCCTTTTTAACGATTTTGTGAGTCATATGGGTTCGGAATCATAAAAAAAGTGTTTACGCGAAGGAGGAAAGTTGTTTTGAGTGCAAAAACGTGGAAAAAATGAATGTATATGAAAAAGAAACAAAAGGGCGGTATTGGTTTAAATGGCCTTTTTAGACAGTTTTGTGAGTCAGATGGGTTCGGAATCTTAAAAACAGTGTGTACAAGGAGGAAAGTTGGAAAAACGTGGAAAAAGTGAATGTATAAGGAAAAGAAACAAAAGGGCGGTATTGGTTTAAATGGCCTTTTTAACGATTTTGTGAGTCATACGGGTTCGGAATCATAAAAAAACTGTGTACGCGAAGGAGGAAAGTTGTTTTGAGGGCAAAAACGTGAAAAAAATGAATGCATAAGGAAAAGAAACAAAAGGGCGGTATTGGTTTAAATGGCTTTTTAGACAGTTTTGTGAGTCAGATGGGTTCGGAATCTTAAAAACAGTGTGTACGCGAAGGAGGAAAGTTGTCTAGAGTGCAAAAACGTAAGAAAAATGAATGCATAAGGAAAAGAAACAAAAGGGTGGTATTGGATTAAATGGCCTTTTTAACGATTTTGTGAGTCAGATGGGTTCCGAATCATAAAAAAAGTGTGTACACGAAGGAGGAAAGATATCTTGAGTGCAAAAACGTAAGAAAAATGAATGCATAAGGAAAAGAAACAAAAGGGCGGAATTGGTTTAAATGGTCTTATAGACGATTTTGTGAGTCAGATGGGTTCGAAATCATAAAAACAGTGTGTACGCGAAGGAGGAAAGTTGTCTTGAGTGCAAAAACGTGAAAAAAATGAATGTATAAGGAAAAGAAACAAAAGGGAGGTATTGGTTTAAATGGCCTTTTTAACGATTTTGTGAGTCAGATGGGTTCCGAATCATAAAAAAAGTGTGTACACGAAGGAAGAAAGATGTCTTGAGTGCAAAAACGTAAGAAAAATGAATGCATAAGGAAAAGAAACAAAAGGGCGGAATTGGTTTAAATGGTCTTATAGACGATTTTGTGAGTCAGATGGGTTCGAAATCATAAAAACAGTGTGTACGCGAAGGAGGAAAGTTGTTTTGAGTGCAAAAACGTGGGAAAAATGAATGCATAAGGAAAAGAAACAAAAGGGCGGTATTGGTTTAAATGGCTTTTTAGACAGTTTTTGAGTCACATGGGTTCGGAATCTTAAAAACAGTGTGTACGCGAAGGAGGAAAGTTGTCTAGAGTGCAAAAACGTAAGAAAAATGAATGCATAAGAAAAAGAAACAAAAGGGTGGTATTGGATTAAATGGCCTTTTTAACGATTTTGTGAGTCAGATGGGTTCCGAATCATAAAAAAAGTGTGTACGAGAAGGAGGAAAGTTGTTTTGAGTGCAAAAACGTGGGAAAAATCAATGCATAATTAAAAGAAACAAAAGGGCGGTATTGGTTTAAATGGCTTTTTAGACAGTTTTGTGAGTCAGATGGGTTCGGAATCTTAAAAAAAGTGTGTACGCGAAGCAGGAAAGTTGTTTTGAGTGCAAAAACGTGAAAAAAATGAATGTATAAGGAAAAGAAACAAAAGGGCGTTATTGGTTTAAATGGCTTTTTAGACAGTTTTGTGAGTCAGTTGGGTTCGGAATCTTAAAAACAGTGTGTACGCGAAGCAGGAAAGTTGTTTTGAGTGCAAAAACGTGAAAAAAATGAATGTATAAAGAAAAGAAACAAAAGGGAGGTATTGGATTAAATGGCCTTTTTAACGATTTTGTGAGTCAGATGGGTTCGGAATCATAAAAACAGTGTGTACGCGAAGGAGGAAAGTTGTCTTGAGTGCAAAAACGTAAGAAAAATGAATGTATAAGGAAAAGAAACAAAAGGGCTGTATTGGTTTAAATGGCTTTTTAGACAGTTTTGTGAGTCAGATGGGTTCGGAATCTTAAAAACAGTGTGTACGCGAAGGGGGAAAGTTTTCTAGAGTGCAAAAACGTAAGAAAAATGAATGCATAAGGAAAAGAAACAAAAGGGTGGTATTGGATTAAATGGATATTTTAACGATTTTGTGAGTCAGATGGGTTCCGAATCATAAAAAAAGTGTGTACACGAAGGAGGAAAGATGTCTTGAGTGCAAAAACGTAAGAAAAATGAATGTATAAGGAAAAGAAATCAAAGGACGGAATTGGTTTAAATGGTCTGTTAGGCGATTTTGTGAGTCAGATGGGTTCGGAATCTTAAAAGCAGTGTGTACGCGAAGGAGGAAAGTTGATTCGAGTGCAAAAACGTTAAAAAAATGAATGTATAAGGAAAATAAACAAAAGGGAGGTATTGGTTTAAATGGCCTTTTTAAAGATTTTGTGAGTCAGATGGGTTCCGAATCATAAAAAAAGTGTGTACACGAAGGAGGAAAGTTGTCTTGAGTGCAAAAACGTAAGAAAAATGAATGTATAAGGAAAAGAAACATAAGGTTGGTATTGGTTTAAATGGCTTTTTAGACAGTTTTGTGAGTCAGATGGGTTCGGAATCTTAAAAACAGTGTGTAAGCGAAGGGGGAAAGTTTTCTAGAGTGCAAAAACGTAAGAAAAATGAATGCATAAGGAAAAGAAACAAAAGGGTGGTATTGGATTAAATGGATTTTTTAACGATTTTGTGAGTCAGATGGGTTCCGAATCATAAAAAAAGTGTGTACACGAAGGAGGAAAGTTGTCTTGAGTGCAAAAACGTAAGAAAAATGAATGCATAAGAAAAAAAAAAGTGGGCGGAATTGGTTTAAATGGCCTTGTAGACACTTTTGTGAGTCAGGTGAGTTCGAAATCATAAAAAAAGTGTGTACCAGAAGTAGGGAAGTTGGAAAAACGTTTAAAAAATGAATGTATGAGGAAAAGAAACAAAAGGGCGGTATTGGTTTAAACGGCTTTTTAACGATTTTGTGAGTCATATGGGTTCGGAATCATAAAAAAAGTGTGTACGCGAAGGAGGAAAGTTGTCTTGAGTGCAAAAACATAAGAAAAATGAATGCATAAGGAAAAGAAACAAAAGGGCGGAATTGGTTTAAATGGCCTTGTAGACGCTTTTGTGAGTCAGGTGGGTTCGGAATCATAAAAAAGTGTGTACGAGAAGGAGGAATGTTGTTTTGAGTGCAAAAACGTAAGAAAAATGAATGCATAAGGAAAAGAAATCAAAGGGCGGTATTGGATTAAATGGCCTTTTTAACGATTTTGTGAGTCAGATGGGTTCGGAATCATAAAAACAGTGTACGCGAAGGAGGGAAATTGTCCTGAGTGCAAAAACGTAAGAAAATGAATGTATAAGGAAAAGAAACAAAAGGGCGTTATTGGTTTAAATGGCATTTTAGACAGTTTTGTGAGTCAGATGGGTTCGGAATCTTAAAAACAGTGTGTACGCGAAGGAGGAAAGTTGTCTTGGGTGCAAAAACGTGAAAAAAATGAATGTATAAGGAAAAGAAACAAAAGGGAGGTATTGGTTTAAATGGTCTTTTAGGCGATTTTGTGAGTCAGGTGGGTTCGAAATCATAAAAAAAGTGTGTACGCGAAGGAGGAAAGTTGTTTTGATTGCAAAAACGAGGAAAAAATGGTATAAGGAAAAGAAATAAAAGGGCGGTATTCGTTTAAATGGCCTTTTTAACTATTTTGTGAGTCAGATGGGTTCGGAATCATAAAAAAAGTGTGTACGCGAAGGAGGAAAGTTGTCTTGAGTGCAAAAACATAACAAAAAGGAATGCATAAGGAAAAGAAACAAAAGGGCGGAATTGGTTTAAATGGCCTTGTAGACGCTTTTGTAAGTCAGGTGGGTTCGGAAACATAAAAAAGTGTGTATGAGAAGGAGGAATGTTGTTTTGAGTGCAAAAACGTAAGAAAAATGAATGCATAAGGAAAAGAAATCAAAGGGCGGTATTGGATTAAATGGCCTTTTTAACGATTTTGTGAGTCAGATGGGTTCGGAATCATAAAAAAAGTGTGTACACGAAGGAGGAAAGATGTCTTGAGTGCAAAAACGTAAGAAAAATGAATGCATAAGGAAAAGAAACAAAAGGGTGGTATTGGATTAAATGGATATTTTAACGATTTTGTGAGTCAGATGGGTTCCGAATCATAAAAAAAGTGTGTACACGAAGGAGGAAAGATGTCTTGAGTGCAAAAACGTAAGAAAAATGAATGCATAAGGAAAAGAAACAAAAGGGCGGAATTGGTTTAAATGGTCTTTTGGACGGTTTTGTTAGTCAGATGGGTTCGGAATCTTAAAAGCAGTGTGTACGCGAAGGAGGAAAGTTGTCTTGAGTGCAAAAACGTAAGAAAAATGAATGCATAAGAAAAAAAAAAGTGGGCGGAATTGGTTTAAATGGCCTTGTAGACACTTTTGTGAGTCAGGTGAGTTCGAAATCATAAAAAAAAATTTGTACCAGAAGTAGGGAAGTTGGAAAAACGTTTAAAAAATGAATGTATGAGGAAAAGAAACAAAAGGGCGGAATTGGTTTAAATGGTCTTTTAGGCGATTTTGTGAGTCAGATGGGTTCGGAATCATAAAAACAGTGTGTACGCGAAGGAGGAAAGTTGTCTTGAGTGCAAAAACGTAAGAAAAATGAATGTATAAGGAAAAGAAATCAAAGGACGGAATTGGTTTAAATGGTCTGTTAGGCGATTTTGTGAGTCAGATGGGTTCGGAATCTTAAAAGCAGTGTGTACGCGAAGGAGGAAAGTTGATTCGAGTGCAAAAACGTTAAAAAAATGAATGTATAAGGAAAATAAACAAAAGGGAGGTATTGGTTTAAATGGCCTTTTTAAAGATTTTGTGAGTCAGATGGGTTCCGAATCATAAAAAAAGTGTGTACACGAAGGAGGAAAGTTGTCTTGAGTGCAAAAACGTAAGAAAAATGAATGTATAAGGAAAAGAAACATAAGGTTGGTATTGGTTTAAATGGCTTTTTAGACAGTTTTGTGAGTCAGATGGGTTCGGAATCTTAAAAACAGTGTGTAAGCGAAGGGGGAAAGTTTTCTAGAGTGCAAAAACGTAAGAAAAATGAATGCATAAGGAAAAGAAACAAAAGGGTGGTATTGGATTAAATGGATTTTTTAACGATTTTGTGAGTCAGATGGGTTCCGAATCATAAAAAAAGTGTGTACACGAAGGAGGAAAGTTGTCTTGAGTGCAAAAACGTAAGAAAAATGAATGCATAAGAAAAAAAAAAGTGGGCGGAATTGGTTTAAATGGCCTTGTAGACACTTTTGTGAGTCAGGTGAGTTCGAAATCATAAAAAAAGTGTGTACCAGAAGTAGGGAAGTTGGAAAAACGTTTAAAAAATGAATGTATGAGGAAAAGAAACAAAAGGGCGGTATTGGTTTAAACGGCTTTTTAACGATTTTGTGAGTCATATGGGTTCGGAATCATAAAAAAAGTGTGTACGCGAAGGAGGAAAGTTGTCTTGAGTGCAAAAACATAAGAAAAATGAATGCATAAGGAAAAGAAACAAAAGGGCGGAATTGGTTTAAATGGCCTTGTAGACGCTTTTGTGAGTCAGGTGGGTTCGGAATCATAAAAAAGTGTGTACGAGAAGGAGGAATGTTGTTTTGAGTGCAAAAACGTAAGAAAAATGAATGCATAAGGAAAAGAAATCAAAGGGCGGTATTGGATTAAATGGCCTTTTTAACGATTTTGTGAGTCAGATGGGTTCGGAATCATAAAAACAGTGTACGCGAAGGAGGGAAATTGTCCTGAGTGCAAAAACGTAAGAAAATGAATGTATAAGGAAAAGAAACAAAAGGGCGTTATTGGTTTAAATGGCATTTTAGACAGTTTTGTGAGTCAGATGGGTTCGGAATCTTAAAAACAGTGTGTACGCGAAGGAGGAAAGTTGTCTTGGGTGCAAAAACGTGAAAAAAATGAATGTATAAGGAAAAGAAACAAAAGGGAGGTATTGGTTTAAATGGTCTTTTAGGCGATTTTGTGAGTCAGGTGGGTTCGAAATCATAAAAAAAGTGTGTACGCCAAAAACGAGGAAAAAATGGTATAAGGAAAAGAAATAAAAGGGCGGTATTCGTTTAAATGGCCTTTTTAACTATTTTGTGAGTCAGATGGGTTCGGAATCATAAAAAAAGTGTGTACGCGAAGGAGGAAAGTTGTCTTGAGTGCAAAAACATAACAAAAAGGAATGCATAAGGAAAAGAAACAAAAGGGCGGAATTGGTTTAAATGGCCTTGTAGACGCTTTTGTAAGTCAGGTGGGTTCGGAAACATAAAAAAGTGTGTATGAGAAGGAGGAATGTTGTTTTGAGTGCAAAAACGTAAGAAAAATGAATGCATAAGGAAAAGAAATCAAAGGGCGGTATTGGATTAAATGGCCTTTTTAACGATTTTGTGAGTCAGATGGGTTCGGAATCATAAAAAAAGTGTGTACACGAAGGAGGAAAGATGTCTTGAGTGCAAAAACGTAAGAAAAATGAATGCATAAGGAAAAGAAACAAAAGGGCGGAATTGGTTTAAATGGTCTTATAGACGATTTTGTGAGTCAGATGGGTTCGAAATCATAAAAACAGTGTGTACGCGAAGGAGGAAAGATGTCTTGAGTGCAAAAACGTAAGAAAAATGAATGCATAAAGAAAAGAAACAAAAGGGCGGAATTGGTTTAAATGGTCTTTTGGACGGTTTTGTTAGTCAGATGGGTTCGGAATCTTAAAAGCAGTGTGTACGTGAAGGAGGAAAGTTGATTCGAGTGCAAAAACGTGAAAAAAATGAATGCATAAGGAAAAAAAACAAAAGGGCGGTATTGGTTTAAATGGCTTTTTAGACAGTTTTGTGAGTCAGATGGGTTCGGAATCTTAAAAACAGTGTGTACAAGAAGGAGGAAAGTTGGAAAAACGTGGAAAAAGTGAATGTATAAGGAAAAGAAACAAAAGGGCGGTATTGGTTTAAATGGCCTTTTTAACGATTTTGTGAGTCAAATGGGTTCGAAATCATAAAAACAGTGTGTACGCGAAGGAGGAAAGTTGTCTTGAGTGCAAAAACGTAAGAAAAATGAATGCATAAGAAAAAAAAAAGGGGCGGAATTGGTTTAAATGGCCTTGTAGACGCTTTTGTGAGTCAGGTGGGTTCGAAATCATAAAAAAAGTGTGTACGCGAAGGAGTAAAGTAGTTTTGAGTGCAAAAACGTGGGAAAAATGAATGCATAAGGAAAAGAAACAAAAGGGCGGTATTGGTTTAAATGGCTTTTTAGACAGTTTTGTGAGTCAGATGGGTTCGGAATCTTAAAAACAGTGTGTACGCGAAGGAGGAAAGTTGTCTAGAGTGCAAAAACGTAAGAAAAATGAATGCATAAGGAAAAGAAACAAAAGGGTGGTATTGGATTAAATGGCCTTTTTAACGATTTTGTGAGTCAGATGGGTTCCGAATCATAAAAAAAGTGTGTACACGAACGAGGAAAGATGTCTTGAGTGCAAAAACGTAAGAAAAATGAATGCATAAGGAAAAGAAACAAAAGGGCGGAATTGGTTTAAATGGTCTTATAGACGATTTTGTGAGTCAGATGGGTTCGAAATCATAAAAACAGTGTGTACGCGAAGGAGGAAAGTTGTCTTGAGTGCAAAAACGTAAGAAAAATGAATGCATAAGGAAAAGAAACAAAAGGGCGGAATTGGTTTAAATGGTCTTTTAGGCGATTTTGTGAGTCAGATGGGTTTGGAATCATAAAAACTGTGTGTACGCGAAGGAGGAAAGTTGTCTTGAAAGCAAAAACGTAAGAAAAATGAATGTATAAGGAAAAGAAATCAAAGGGCGGCATTGGATTAAATGGCCTTTTTAACGATTTTGTGAGTCATATGGGTTCGGAATCATAAAAAAAGTGTGTACGCGAAGGAGGAAAGTTGTTTTGAGTGCAAAAACGTGGAAAAAATGAATGTATATGAAAAAGAAACAAAAGGGCGGTATTGGTTTAAATGGCCATTTTAGACAGTTTTGTGAGTCAGATGGGTTCGGAATCTTAAAAACAGTGTGTACAAGGAGGAAAGTTGGAAAAACGTGGAAAAAGTGAATGTATAAGGAAAAGAAACAAAAGGGCGGTATTGCTTTAAATGGCCTTTTTAACGATTTTGTGAGTCATACGGGTTCGGAATCATAAAAAAACTGTGTACGCGAAGGAGGAAAGTTGTTTTGAGTGCAAAAACGTGGAAAAAATGAATGTATATGAAAAAGAAACAAAAGGGCGGTATTGGTTTAAATGGCTTTTTAGACAGTTTTGTGAGTCAGATGGGTTCGGAATCTTAAAAACAGTGTGTACGCGAAGCAGGAAAGTTGTTTTGAGTGCAAAAACGTGAAAAAAATGAATGTATAAGGAAAAGAAACAAAAGGGAGGTATTGGTTTAAATGGTCTTTTAGGCGATTTTGTGAGTCAGATGGGTTCGGAATCATAAAAACAGTGTGTACGCGAAGGAGGAAAGTTGTCTTGAGTGCAAAAACGTAAGAAAAATGAATGCATAAGAAAAAAAAAAAGGGGCGGAATTGGTTTAAATGGCCTTGTAGACGCTTTTGTGAGTCAGATGGGTTCGGAATCTTAAAAACAGTGTGTACGCGAAGCAGGAAAGTTGTCTAGAGTGCAAAAACGTAAGAAAAATGAATGAATAAGGAAAAGAAACAAAAGGGTGGTATTGGATTAAATAGCCTTTTTAACGATTTTGTGAGTCAGATGGGTTCTGAATCATAAAAAAAGTGTGTACACGAAGGAGGAAAGTTGTCTTGAGTGCAAAAACTTAAGAAAAATGAATGCATAAGAAAAAAAAAAAGGGGCGGAATTGATTTAAATGGCCTTGTAGACGCTTTTGTGAGTCAGGTGGGTTCGAAATCATAAAAAAAGTGTGTACGCGAAGGAGGAAAGTTGTCTTGAGTGCAAAAACGTAAGAAAAATGAATGTATAAGGAAAAGAAATCAAAGGGCGGTATTGGATTAAATGGCCTTTTTAACGATTTTGTGAGTCAGATGGGTTCCGAATCATAAAAAAAGTGTGTACGCGAAGGAGGAAAGTTGTTTTGAGTGCAAAAACGTGGGAAAAATCAATGCATAATTAAAAGAAACAAAAGGGCGGTATTGGTTTAAATGGCTTTTTAGACAGTTTTGTGAGTCAGTTGGGTTCGGAATCTTAAAAACAGTGTGTACGCGAAGCAGGAAAGTTGTTTTGAGTGCAAAAACGTGAAAAAAATGAATGTATAAGGAAAAGAAACAAAAGGGAGGTATTGGTTTAAATGGTCTTTTAGGCGATTTTGTGAGTCAGATGGGTTCGGAATCATAAAAACAGTGTGTACGCGAAGGAGGAAAGTTGTCTTGAGTGCAAAAACGTAAGAAAAATGAATGCATAAGGAAAAGAAACAAAAGGGCGGTATTGGTTTAAATGGCTTTTTAGACAGTTTTGTGAGTCAGATGGGTTCGGAATCATAAAAACAGTGTGTACGCGAAGGAGGAAAGTTGTCTAGAGTGCAAAAACGTAAGAAAAATGAATGCATAAGGAAAAGAAACAAAAGGGTGGTATTGGATTAAATAGCCTTTTTAACGATTTTGTGAGTCAGATGGGTTCGGAATCATAAAAACAGCGTGTACGCGAAGGAGGAAAGTTGTCTTGAGTGCAAAAACGTAAGAAAAATGAATGTATAAGGAAAAGAAACAAAAGGGCGGTATTGGTTTAAATGGCTTTTTAGACAGTTTTTGAGTCAGATGGGTTCGGAATCTTAAAAACAGTGTGTACGCGAAGGAGGAAAGTTGTCTAGAGTGCAAAAACGTAAGAAAAATGAATGCATAAGAAAAAGAAACAAAAGGGTGGTATTGGATTAAATGGCCTTTTTAACGATTTTGTGAGTCAGATGGGTTCCGTATCATAAAAAAAGTGTGTACGCGAAGGAGGAAAGTTGTTTTGAGTGCAAAAACGTGGGAAAAATCAATGCATAATTAAAAGAAACAAAAGGGCGGTATTGGTTTAAATGGCTTTTTAGACAGTTTTGTGAGTCAGATGGGTTCGGAATCTTAAAAACAGTGTGTACGCGAAGCAGGAAAGTTGTTTTGAGTGCAAAACGTGAAAAAAATGAATGTATAAGGAAAAGAAACAAAAGGGCGTTATTGGTTTAAATGGCTTTTTAGACAGTTTTGTGAGTCAGTTGGGTTCGGAATCTTAAAAACAGTGTGTACGCGAAGCAGGAAAGTTGTTTTGAGTGCAAAAACGTGAAAAAAATGAATGTATAAGGAAAAGAAACAAAAGGGAGGTATTGGTTTAAATGGTCTTTTAGGCGATTTTGTGAGTCAGATGGGTTCGGAATCATAAAAACAGTGTGTACGCGAAGGAGGAAAGTTGTCTTGAGTGCAAAAACGTAAGAAAAATGAATGCATAAGGAAAAGAAACAAAAGGGCGGTATTGGTTTAAATGGCTTTTTAGACAGTTTTGTGAGTCAGATGGGTTCGGAATCATAAAAACAGTGTGTACGCGAAGGAGGAAAGTTGTCTAGAGTGCAAAAACGTAAGAAAAATGAATGCATAAGGAAAAGAAACAAAAGGGTGGTATTGGATTAAATAGCCTTTTTAACGATTTTGTGAGTCAGATGGGTTCGGAATCATAAAAACAGTGTGTACGCGAAGGAGGAAAGTTGTCTTGAGTGCAAAAACGTAAGAAAAATGAATGTATAAGGAAAAGAAACAAAAGGGCGGTATTGGTTTAAATGGCTTTTTAGACAGTTTTGTGAGTCAGATGGGTTCGGAATCTTAAAAACAGTGTGTACGCGAAGGGGGAAAGTTTTCTAGAGTGCAAAAACGTAAGAAAAATGAATGCATAAGGAAAAGAAACAAAAGGGTGGTATTGGATTAAATGGATATTTTAACGATTTTGTGAGTCAGATGGGTTCCGAATCATAAAAAAAGTGTGTACACGAAGGAGGAAAGATGTCTTGAGTGCAAAAACGTAAGAAAAATGAATGCATAAGGAAAAGAAAAGTGGGCGGAATTGGTTTAAATGGCCTTGTAGACACTTTTGTGAGTCAGGTGAGTTCGAAATCATAAAAAAAATTTTGTACCAGAAGTAGGGAAGTTGGAAAAACGTTTAAAAAATGAATGTATGAGGAAAAGAAACAAAAGGGCGGAATTGGTTTAAATGGTCTTTTAGGCGATTTTGTGAGTCAGATGGGTTCGGAATCATAAAAACAGTGTGTACGCGAAGGAGGAAAGTTGTCTTGAGTGCAAAAACGTAAGAAAAATGAATGTATAAGGAAAAGAAATCAAAGGACGGAATTGGTTTAAATGGTCTGTTAGGCGATTTTGTGAGTCAGATGGGTTCGGAATCTTAAAAGCAGTGTGTACGCGAAGGAGGAAAGTTGATTCGAGTGCAAAAACGTGAAAAAAATGAATGTATAAGGAAAATAAACAAAAGGGAGGTATTGGTTTAAATGGCCTTTTTAAAGATTTTGTGAGTCAGATGGGTTCCGAATCATAAAAAAAGTGTGTACACGAAGGAGGAAAGTTGTCTTGAGTGCAAAAACGTAAGAAAAATGAATGTATAAGGAAAAGAAACATAAGGTTGGTATTGGTTTAAATGGCTTTTTAGACAGTTTTGTGAGTCAGATGGGTTCGGAATCTTAAAAACAGTGTGTACGCAAAGGGGGAAAGTTTTCTAGAGTGCAAAAACGTAAGAAAAATGAATGCATAAGGAAAAGAAACAAAAGGGTGGTATTGGATTAAATGGATTTTTTAACGATTTTGTGAGTCAGATGGGTTCCGAATCATAAAAAAAGTGTGTACACGAAGGAGGAAAGTTGACTTGAGTGCAAAAACGTAAGAAAAATGAATGCATAAGAAAAAAAAAAGGTGGGCGGAATTGGTTTAAATGGCCTTGTAGACACTTTTGTGAGTCAGGTGAGTTCGAAATCATAAAAAAAGTGTGTACCAGAAGTAGGGAAGTTGGAAAAACGTTTAAAAAATGAATGTATGAGGAAAAGAAACAAAAGGGCGGTATTGGTTTAAACGGCTTTTTAGACAGTTTTGTGAGTCAGATGGGTTCGGAATCTTAAAAACAGTGTGTACGCGAAGGAGGAAAGTTGTCTTGAGTGCAAAAACGTAAGAAAAATGAATGCATAAGAAAAAAAAAAAAGGGGCGGAATTGGTTTAAATGGCCTTGT
The DNA here is from genome assembly GCA_963930645.1 of Salticus scenicus. Classification (NCBI taxonomy): domain Eukaryota; kingdom Metazoa; phylum Arthropoda; class Arachnida; order Araneae; family Salticidae; genus Salticus; species Salticus scenicus. The sequence goes on along the minus strand of CAWVNO010002165.1, from coordinate 2,000,798 downwards.
AGACGCTTTTGTGAGTCAGATGGGTTCGGAATCTTAAAAACAGTGTGTACGCGAAGCAGGAAAGTTGTCTAGTGTGCAAAAACGTAAGAAAAATGAATGAATAAGGAAAAGAAACAAAAGGGTGGTATTGGATTAAATAGCCTTTTTAACGATTTTGTGAGTCAGATGGGTTCTGAATCATAAAAAAAGTGTGTACACGAAGGAGGAAAGTTGTCTTGAGTGCAAAAAATTAAGAAAAATGAATGCATAAGAAAAAAAAAAGGGGCGGAATTGATTTAAATGGCCTTGTAGACGATTTTGTGAGTCAGATGGGTTCGAAATCATAAAAACAGTGTGTACGCGAAGGAGGAAAGATGTCTTGAGTGCAAAAACGTAAGAAAAATGAATGCATAAAGAAAAGAAACAAAAGGGCGGAATTGGTTTAAATGGTCTTTTGGACGGTTTTGTTAGTCAGATGGGTTCGGAATCTTAAAAGCAGTGTGTACGTGAAGGAGGAAAGTTGATTCGAGTGCAAAAACGTGAAAAAAATGAATGCATAAGGAAAAAAAACAAAAGGGCGGTATTGGTTTAAATGGCTTTTTAGACAGTTTTGTGAGTCAGATGGGTTCGGAATCTTAAAAACAGTGTGTACAAGAAGGAGGAAAGTTGGAAAAACGTGGAAAAAGTGAATGTATAAGGAAAAGAAACAAAAGGGCGGTATTGGTTTAAATGGCCTTTTTAACGATTTTGTGAGTCAAATGGGTTCGAAATCATAAAAACAGTGTGTACGCGAAGGAGGAAAGTTGTCTTGAGTGCAAAAACGTAAGAAAAATGAATGCATAAGAAAAAAAAAAGGGGCGGAATTGGTTTAAATGGCCTTGTAGACGCTTTTGTGAGTCAGGTGGGTTCGAAATCATAAAAAAAGTGTGTACGCGAAGGAGTAAAGTAGTTTTGAGTGCAAAAACGTGGGAAAAATGAATGCATAAGGAAAAGAAACAAAAGGGCGGTATTGGTTTAAATGGCTTTTTAGACAGTTTTGTGAGTCAGATGGGTTCGGAATCTTAAAAACAGTGTGTACGCGAAGGAGGAAAGTTGTCTAGAGTGCAAAAACGTAAGAAAAATGAATGCATAAGGAAAAGAAACAAAAGGGTGGTATTGGATTAAATGGCCTTTTTAACGATTTTGTGAGTCAGATGGGTTCCGAATCATAAAAAAAGTGTGTACACGAACGAGGAAAGATGTCTTGAGTGCAAAAACGTAAGAAAAATGAATGCATAAGGAAAAGAAACAAAAGGGCGGAATTGGTTTAAATGGTCTTATAGACGATTTTGTGAGTCAGATGGGTTCGAAATCATAAACACAGTGTGTACGCGAAGGAGGAAAGTTGTCTTGAGTGCAAAAACGTAAGAAAAATGAATGCATAAGGAAAAGAAACAAAAGGGCGGAATTGGTTTAAATGGTCTTTTAGGCGATTTTGTGAGTCAGATGGGTTTGGAATCATAAAAACTGTGTGTACGCGAAGGAGGAAAGTTGTCTTGAAAGCAAAAACGTAAGAAAAATGAATGTATAAGGAAAAGAAATCAAAGGGCGGCATTGGATTAAATGGCCTTTTTAACGATTTTGTGAGTCATATGGGTTCGGAATCATAAAAAAAGTGTGTACGCGAAGGAGGAAAGTTGTTTTGAGTGCAAAAACGTGGAAAAAATGAATGTATATGAAAAAGAAACAAAAGGGCGGTATTGGTTTAAATGGCCATTTTAGACAGTTTTGTGAGTCAGATGGGTTCGGAATCTTAAAAACAGTGTGTACAAGGAGGAAAGTTGGAAAAACGTGGAAAAAGTGAATGTATAAGGAAAAGAAACAAAAGGGCGGTATTGGTTTAAATGGCCTTTTTAACGATTTTGTGAGTCATACGGGTTCGGAATCATAAAAAAACTGTGTACGCGAAGGAGGAAAGTTGTTTTGAGTGCAAAAACGTGGAAAAAATGAATGTATATGAAAAAGAAACAAAAGGGCGGTATTGGTTTAAATGGCTTTTTAGACAGTTTTGTGAGTCAGATGGGTTCGGAATCTTAAAAACAGTGTGTACGCGAAGCAGGAAAGTTGTTTTGAGTGCAAAAACGTGAAAAAAATGAATGTATAAGGAAAAGAAACAAAAGGGAGGTATTGGTTTAAATGGTCTTTTAGGCGATTTTGTGAGTCAGATGGGTTCGGAATCATAAAAACAGTGTGTACGCGAAGGAGGAAAGTTGTCTTGAGTGCAAAAACGTAAGAAAAATGAATGCATAAGAAAAAAAAAAAGGGGCGGAATTGGTTTAAATGGCCTTGTAGACGCTTTTGTGAGTCAGATGGGTTCGGAATCTTAAAAACAGTGTGTACGCGAAGCAGGAAAGTTGTCTAGAGTGCAAAAACGTAAGAAAAATGAATGAATAAGGAAAAGAAACAAAAGGGTGGTATTGGATTAAATAGCCTTTTTAACGATTTTGTGAGTCAGATGGGTTCTGAATCATAAAAAAAGTGTGTACACGAAGGGGGAAAGTTGTCTTGAGTGCAAAAACTTAAGAAAAATGAATGCATAAGAAAAAAAACTAGTATGTTGTGGCCACCACAAGACTTTCTTCTATATTTACCTATACATATTCAATCAGTAACAATATTAAAAAAAAAAAAAAAAAAAAAAAAAAAAAGTACGATTTTTTTTTTTCTAAGTTTTTTTTTTTTTTTTTTTTTTTTTTTTGTTAAAAGTGAAAAAAATCAATAACTTTGTTTTAAATTATCACAGATTTATAGTTCAACCATTCGTTTTAAAGGTATTGACGAGACCTTTCGAAAGATACCCATCTTGAAAATTTATCCCCCCCGGGGGGGTACTTCCCCCCAGGGGGGGAAGCGATGGCCCCCCATGAAAAATTTTTTTTTCCTAGTTACATACTACTATTATCAATAATTCATATTAATTTTACAATCACAAGTTAAAAACAACTCTAATTATGCACATTTGTGCGAATTTTTGTCCTATGCTGCCATGTTAAAAATTTAGATAAAATGCTATCACAGCGCCACCTGTTGAGCTATTGATCCCCAAACATAATCAGCACCAGTTTATGTCGCGGACCGACTAAATACCAAGTTTGGTTAAATTTCGTTAAAAAAAAAAAAATTGCGATATTTTTCTAAGTTTTTTTTGTTAAAAGTAAAAAAAATCGATAACTTTGGTTTAAATTATCACAGATTTATCGTTCAACCATTCGTTTTAAAGGTATTGACGAGATCTTTCGAAAGATACCCATCTTGAAATTTTGCCCCCCCGGGTGGGAACTTTCCCCCCGGTGGGGGGGGAACCGATGCCCCCCCATGCACAAAATTTTTTTCCTAGCTAACTACTACTATTATCAATAACTCATATTAATTTTACAATCGCAAGTGTAAAATAACTCTCTTTATGCCCATTTATACGGAAATTTGTCCTATGCTGCCATGTTAAAAATTTGCATAAAATGCGATCACAACGCCACCTATTGAGCGATTGATCCCAAAATCTAATCAGCACCAGTTTATGTCAGGGTCCAACTATACACCAAGTTTGGTTCAATTTCATTCATCGGTTCGTGAGATACGGTGTGACATACGAAATTTTGCGATCACAGCGCCACCTGCTGGACGATTGATCCCCAAATCTAATCAGCACCATGCCCCGTCAGGTTCCAACTATATACCAAGTTTGGTTGAATTTCATTCATTAGTTCGTGAAATACGGTGAAAAATACGAAAATTTGTCCTATACTGCCATGTTAAAAATTTACATAAAATGCGATCACAGCGCCACCTGATGGGCTATTGATCCCAAAATCTAATCAGCACAATGCCCCGCCAGGGTCCAACTATATATCAAGTTTGGTTGAATTTCATTCATTGGTTCGTGAGATTCGGTGAAAACACTAAACCACAGACAGACAGACAGACAGACAGACAGACAGACATTTTTTAAAAACTATCAATTCGTGTTCAGGACACCCCAAAACGTGTAGATCCGTCAAAAAACGGAGGTCGAAAATTTTCGCGAATCCAATACTTTCTCTATATTACATACTAGCAGGCTACGCCCGCTTCGCTGGTCACTATTTTTAAATGAATCACAATAATTAATGAATTTTCAAAATTGCATTAATTTTTATCATGTGATAAAAAAAGAAAAAAAAATCTGATCAGGAAAAATGTCGCACCTGGTCCCCACTGCCTTCGGCAGCGAGGACCCGTGCACTGCGCGCACGTATTCCTTCACCATCCTTATGACTTCTCAAAATTCCATGTTATTACTCATAAACTTTCATTCTCAAGAAAAGGAATTAAAAAATATATCATTTAGCATCGGGTAAAAACTCACACCGGGACGCCACTGCCTTCGGCAGCGCAGACCCATGCGCGCTGCGCGCGCACGTTTGAGGATATACGTGCGCTGTACACGTATATTCCTTCTCAACTCAAACTTTTATTAAGAAAATAAAATTAAAAACAAATCTTTTATCATCGGGTAAAAACTCGCACCGGGTCTTAAACCCATGCGCGCTGCGCGCCTCTTCCTTCCCCACCGTTCCAGCCCCTCCAAATTAACTTGCATATACCAATTTTGAACGGTCTTACTCAATTAGCTGAGATGCAAAAGAAAACCTGATCAGGACACTTTAAATTGTAAATCAGGTGAAATCTCGAATTCCACTTTCGATAATGTAAAAGAACTTTAAAATATCTTTCGAATGATGTATTAGAAATAATTTAATCATAATTAGAATATGAAATATTGAAATTTAAAAATATTACAGCGCCATCTGGCGGTAGAAATTTCTGTAATCTATTGTTCCATTCCAGATCAACAAAGCTTTCAAATGATGTATTACTCATGAAATTATTTTAATTAGTAGATGAGATACAAAAGAAAACCTAATCAGGACACCTCAAAACGTGTAAATCGGGTGAAATCTTGAATTCCATTTTCGATAATGTAAAAGTACTTTATAATGTGCATCAACTAAAATAAGCTTTCAAATGATGTATTACTTATGAATTTTTTTAAATTAATAACTGAGATACAAAAAAAAAACTGATTCAGGACACCTCAAAACGTGTAAATCTGGTGAAAACTTTCGATAATTTAAAAGAACTTTAAAATATCTTTCGAATGCTGTATTAAAAATAATTTAATCATAATTAGAAATTGAAATATTGAAATTTTAAAATATTACAGCGCCATCTGGCGGTACAAATTTCTGTATTCCACTGTTCGAAAAGCTTTCTAATGATGTATTACTTACGAAATTATTTTAATTAGTAGCTGAGATACAAAAGAAAACTAATTCAGGAGACCTCAAAACGTGTAAATGTGGTGAAAACTGTCGATAATATAAAAGAACTTTAAAATATCTTTCGAATGATGCATTAAAAATAATTTAATCATCATTAGAAATTGAAATATTGAAATTTGAATGTATTACAGCGCCATCTGGCGGTAGAAATTTCTGTAATCCACTGTTCGATCCCAAATCAAAAAAGCTTTCTAATGATGTATTACTTATAAAATTATTTTAATTAGTAGCTGAGATACAAAAGAAAACCTAATCAGGAGACCTCAAAACGTGTAAATCGGGTGAAATCTCGAATTCCATTTTCGATAATGTAAAAGTACTTTAAAATGTGTATCAAGTCAACAAAGCTTTCAAATGATGTATTACTTATGAAATTATTTTAATTAGTAGCTGAGATACAAAAGAAAACTAATTCAGGAGACCTCAAAACGTGTAAATCTGGTGAAAACTTTCGATAATTTAAAACAACTTTAAAATATCTTTCGAATGATGTATTAAAAATAATTTAATTGGAATTTGAAATATCGAAATTTTAGCTGAGATACAAAAGAAAACCTACTCAGGACATTCTAAAACATGTAAATCACATGAAATCTCTAATTCCATTATCTACGGTAGTTTTATTAATGGAAGTAAAAAGAAAAATAAATATTTTATATTTCCCCAAAACCTATATATACCACGGTAGTCGGGTAATGGAAATAAAAAGAAAAAGAAAAAGTATTTTTTAGTTCCTTCAAATGTATTTTGTTGCTATGGAAACTTCTATAGTCTATTGAAAGATGGATTACGTGTTAGAATAAAATTTATTTTGCAATTAAAATGTAATTGCTTTGTTTATTAATGAAAATTGATGAAATTTTAACTGCAGGTTGGTTTTGTGCTGAAAAGGTTGTATATTAAGTGTTGTGTACGAAAAAGAAAATTTGAAGCACTTTGAAATTTGCAATTTTTAACCCCAGTTAAAGATCATGTGACATTAATGACTTGCACCTGTTTTATTTCCCTTCGAGACAGCCGTTAAAATCGTCTGCTGAATGCTGATAGAATGCCTCTTTTTAAGCAATAAGGATTTTTGGTCATTGTTCGATAGACATGGGTCAACATTTTAATTAATATCTCCGAAACTAATTAAGATTTTTAAATTCTGTTTCGAGGAAAACATCGGAAAGGCTCCAGAGCATTCGTATGTCAATTCTTGTGTTTCTGCGTTCAGTAGGGACTGAACGTATAAAAGAACAGACAGACAGACAGACAGACAGACAGACAGACAGACAGATAGACAGACAGACAGACAGACAGACAGACAAACCTTTCCATTTATTATTATAGATAGAAGAAAGTAAAAAGGGGCGGAATTGATTTAAATGGCCTTGTAGACGCTTTTGTGAGTCAGGTGGGTTCGAAATCATAAAAAAAGTGTGTACGCGAAGGAGGAAAGTTGTCTTGAGTGCAAAAACGTAAGAAAAATGAATGTATAAGGAAAAGAAATCAAAGGGCGGTATTGGATTAAATGGCCTTTTTAACGATTTTGTGAGTCAGATGGGTTCCGAATCATAAAAAAAGTGTGTACGGGAAGGAGGAAAGTTGTTTTGAGTGCAAAAACGTGGGAAAAATCAATGCATAATTAAAAGAAACAAAAGGGCGGTATTGGTTTAAATGGCTTTTTAGACAGTTTTGTGAGTCAGATGGGTTCGGAATCTTAAAAACAGTGTGTACGCGAAGCAGGAAAGTTGTTTTGAGTGCAAAACGTGAAAAAAATGAATGTATAAGGAAAAGAAACAAAAGGGCGTTATTGGTTTAAATGGCTTTTTAGACAGTTTTGTGAGTCAGTTGGGTTCGGAATCTTAAAAACAGTGTGTACGCGAAGCAGGAAAGTTGTTTTGAGTGCAAAAACGTGAAAAAAATGAATGTATAAGGAAAAGAAACAAAAGGGAGGTATTGGTTTAAATGGTCTTTTAGGCGATTTTGTGAGTCAGATGGGTTCGGAATCATAAAAACAGTGTGTACGCGAAGGAGGAAAGTTGTCTTGAGTGCAAAAACGTAAGAAAAATGAATGCATAAGGAAAAGAAACAAAAGGGCGGTATTGGTTTAAATGGCTTTTTAGACAGTTTTGTGAGTCAGATGGGTTCGGAATCATAAAAACAGTGTGTACGCGAAGGAGGAAAGTTGTCTAGAGTGCAAAAACGTAAGAAAAATGAATGCATAAGGAAAAGAAACAAAAGGGTGGTATTGGATTAAATAGCCTTTTTAACGATTTTGTGAGTCAGATGGGTTCGGAATCATAAAAACAGTGTGTACGCGAAGGAGGAAAGTTGTCTTGAGTGCAAAAACGTAAGAAAAATGAATGCATAAGGAAAAGAAACAAAAGGGTGGTATTGGATTAAATTGCCTTTTTAACGATTTTGTGAGTCAGATGGGTTCGGAATCATAAAAACAGTGTGTACGCGAAGGAGGAAAGTTGTCTTGAGTGCAAAAACGTAAGAAAAATGAATGTATAAGGAAAAGAAACAAAAGGGCGGTATTGGTTTAAATGGCTTTTTAGACAGTTTTTGAGTCAGATGGGTTCGGAATCTTAAAAACAGTGTGTACGCGAAGGAGGAAAGTTGTCTAGAGTGCAAAAACGTAAGAAAAATGAATGCATAAGAAAAAGAAACAAAAGGGTGGTATTGGATTAAATGGCCTTTTTAACGATTTTGTGAGTCAGATGGGTTCCGAATCATAAAAAAAGTGTGTACGCGAAGGAGGAAAGTTGTTTTGAGTGCAAAAACGTGGGAAAAATCAATGCATAATTAAAAGAAACAAAAGGGCGGTATTGGTTTAAATGGCTTTTTAGACAGTTTTGTGAGTCAGATGGGTTCGGAATCTTAAAAACAGTGTGTACGCGAAGCAGGAAAGTTGTTTTGAGTGCAAAACGTGAAAAAAATGAATGTATAAGGAAAAGAAACAAAAGGGCGTTATTGGTTTAAATGGCTTTTTAGACAGTTTTGTGAGTCAGTTGGGTTCGGAATCTTAAAAACAGTGTGTACGCGAAGCAGGAAAGTTGTTTTGAGTGCAAAAACGTGAAAAAAATGAATGTATAAGGAAAAGAAACAAAAGGGAGGTATTGGTTTAAATGGTTTTTTAGGCGATTTTGTGAGTCAGATGGGTTCGGAATCATAAAAACAGTGTGTACGCGAAGGAGGAAAGTTGTCTTGAGTGCAAAAACGTAAGAAAAATGAATGCATAAGGAAAAGAAACAAAAGGGCGGTATTGGTTTAAATGGCTTTTTAGACAGTTTTGTGAGTCAGATGGGTTCGGAATCATAAAAACAGTGTGTACGCGAAGGAGGAAAGTTGTCTAGAGTGCAAAAACGTAAGAAAAATGAATGCATAAGGAAAAGAAACAAAAGGGTGGTATTGGATTAAATAGCCTTTTTAACGATTTTGTGAGTCAGATGGGTTCGGAATCATAAAAACAGTGTGTACGCGAAGGAGGAAAGTTGTCTTGAGTGCAAAAACGTAAGAAAAATGAATGTATAAGGAAAAGAAACAAAAGGGCGGTATTGGTTTAAATGGCTTTTTAGACAGTTTTGTGAGTCAGATGGGTTCGGAATCTTAAAAACAGTGTGTACGCGAAGGGGGAAAGTTTTCTAGAGTGCAAAAACGTAAGAAAAATGAATGCATAAGGAAAAGAAACAAAAGGGTGGTATTGGATTAAATGGATATTTTAACGATTTTGTGAGTCAGATGGGTTCCGAATCATAAAAAAAGTGTGTACACGAAGGAGGAAAGATGTCTTGAGTGCAAAAACGTAAGAAAAATGAATGCATAAGGAAAAGAAACAAAAGGGCGGTATTGGTTTAAATGGCCTTTTTAACGATTTTGTGAGTCATATGGGTTCGGAATCATAAAAAAAGTGTGTACGCGAAGGAGGAAAGTTGTCTTGAGTGCAAAAACATAAGAAAAATGAATGCATAAGGAAAAGAAACAAAAGGGCGGAATTGGTTTAAATGGCCTTGTAGACGCTTTTGTGAGTCAGGTGGGTTCGGAATCATAAAAAAGTGTGTACGAGAAGGAGGAATGTTGTTTTGAGTGCAAAAACGTAAGAAAAATGAATGCATAAGGAAAAGAAATCAAAGGGCGGTATTGGATTAAATGGCCTTTTTAACGATTTTGTGAGTCAGATGGGTTCGGAATCATAAAAACAGTGTGTACGCGAAGGAGGGAAATTGTCCTGAGTGCAAAAACGTAAGAAAATGAATGTATAAGGAAAAGAAACAAAAGGGCGTTATTGGTTTAAATGGCATTTTAGACAGTTTTGTGAGTCAGATGGGTTCGGAATCTTAAAAACAGTGTGTACGCGAAGGAGGAAAGATGTCTTGAGTGCAAAAACGTAAGAAAAATGAATGCATAAGGAAAAGAAACAAAAGGGCGGAATTGGTTTAAATGGTCTTATAGACGATTTTGTGAGTCAGATGGGTTCGGAATCATAAAAAAAGTGTGTACGCGAAGGAGGAAAGTTGTCTTGAGTGCAAAAACGTAAGAAAAATGAATGCATAAGGAAAAGAAACAAAAGGGCGGAATTGGTTTAAATGGTCTTATAGACGATTTTGTGAGTCAGATGGGTTCGGAATCATAAAAAAAGTGTGTACGCGAAGGAGGAAAGTTGTCTTGAGTGCAAAAACGTAAGAAAAATGAATGCATAAGGAAAAGAAACAAAAGGGCGGTATTGGTTTAAATGGCTTTTTAGACAGTTTTGTGAGTCAGATGGGTTCGGAATCATAAAAACAGTGTGTACGCGAAGGAGGAAAGTTGTCTAGAGTGCAAAAACGTAAGAAAAATGAATGCATAAGGAAAAGAAACAAAAGGGTGGTATTGGATTAAATAGCCTTTTTAACGATTTTGTGAGTCAGATGGGTTCCGAATCATAAAAAAAGTGTGTACGCGAAGGAGGAAAGTTGTCTTGAGTGCAAATACATAAGAAAAATGAATGCATAAGGAAAAGAAACAAAAGGGCGGAATTGGTTTAAATGGCCTTGTGGACGCTTTTGTGAGTCAGGTGGGTTCGGAATCATAAAAAAGTGTGTACGAGAAGGAGGAATGTTGTTTCGAGTGCAAAAAAGTAAGAAAAATGAATGCATAAGGAAAAGAAATCAAAGGGCGGTATTGGATTAAATGGCCTTTTTAACGATTTTGTGAGTCAGATGGGTTCGGAATCATAAAAACAGTGTGTACGCGAAGGAGGAAAGTTGTCTTGAGTGCAAAAACGTAAGAAAAATGAATGTATAAGGAAAAGAAACAAAAGGGCGGTATTGGTTTAAATGGCTTTTTAGACAGTTTTGTGAGTCAGATGGGTTCGGAATCTTAAAAACAGTGTGTACGCGAAGGGGGAAAGTTTTCTAGAGTGCAAAAACGTAAGAAAAATGAATGCATAAGGAAAAGAAACAAAAGGGTGGTATTGGATTAAATGGATATTTTAACGATTTTGTGAGTCAGATGGGTTCCGAATCATAAAAAAAGTGTGTACACGAAGGAGGAAAGATGTCTTGAGTGCAAAAACGTAAGAAAAATGAATGCATAAGGAAAAGAAACAAAAGGGCGAAATTGGTTTAAATGGTCTTTTGGACGGTTTTGTTAGTCAGATGGGTTCGGAATCTTAAAAGCAGTGTGTACGCGAAGGAGGAAAGTTGTCTTGAGTGCAAAAACGTAAGAAAAATGAATGCATAAGAAAAAAAAAAGTGGGCGGAATTGGTTTAAATGGCCTTGTAGACACTTTTGTGAGTCAGGTGAGTTCGAAATCATAAAAAAAAATTTGTACCAGAAGTAGGGAAGTTGGAAAAACGTTTAAAAAATGAATGTATGAGGAAAAGAAACAAAAGGGCGGAATTGGTTTAAATGGTCTTTTAGGCGATTTTGTGAGTCAGATGGGTTCGGAATCATAAAAACAGTGTGTACGCGAAGGAGGAAAGTTGTCTTGAGTGCAAAAACGTAAGAAAAATGAATGTATAAGGAAAAGAAATCAAAGGACGGAATTGGTTTAAATGGTCTGTTAGGCGATTTTGTGAGTCAGATGGGTTCGGAATCTTAAAAGCAGTGTGTACGCGAAGGGGGAAAGTTTTCTAGAGTGCAAAAACGTAAGAAAAATGAATGCATAAGGAAAAGAAACAAAAGGGTGGTATTGGATTAAATGGATTTTTTAACGATTTTGTGAGTCAGATGGGTTCCGAATCATAAAAAAAGTGTGTACACGAAGGAGGAAAGTTGTCTTGAGTGCAAAAACGTAAGAAAAATGAATGCATAAGAAAAAAAAAAGTGGGCGGAATTGGTTTAAATGGCCTTGTAGACACTTTTGTGAGTCAGGTGAGTTCGAAATCATAAAAAAAGTGTGTACCAGAAGTAGGGAAGTTGGAAAAACGTTTAAAAAATGAATGTATGAGGAAAAGAAACAAAAGGGCGGTATTGGTTTAAACGGCTTTTTAGACAGTTTTGTGAGTCAGATGGGTTCGGAATCTTAAAAACAGTGTGTACGAGAAGGAGGAAAGTTGGAAAAACGTTGAAAAAGTGAATGTATAAGGAAAAGAAACAAAAGGGCGGTATTGGTTTAAATGGCCTTTTTAACGATTTTGTGAGTCATATGGGTTCGGAATCATAAAAAAAGTGTGTACGCGAAGGAGGAAAGTTGTCTTGAGTGCAAAAACATAAGAAAAATGAATGCATAAGGAAAAGAAACAAAAGGGCGGAATTGGTTTAAATGGCCTTGTAGACGCTTTTGTGAGTCAGGTGGGTTCGGAATCATAAAAAAGTGTGTACGAGAAGGAGGAATGTTGTTTTGAGTGCAAAAACGTAAGAAAAATGAATGCATAAGGAAAAGAAATCAAAGGGCGGTATTGGATTAAATGGCCTTTTTAACGATTTTGTGAGTCAGATGGGTTCGGAATCATAAAAACAGTGTGTACGCGAAGGAGGGAAATTGTCCTGAGTGCAAAAACGTAAGAAAATGAATGTATAAGGAAAAGAAACAAAAGGGCGTTATTGGTTTAAATGGCATTTTAGACAGTTTTGTGAGTCAGATGGGTTCGGAATCTTAAAAACAGTGTGTACGCGAAGGAGGAAAGATGTCTTGAGTGCAAAAACGTAAGAGAAATGAATGCATAAGGAAAAGAAACAAAAGGGCGGAATTGGTTTAAATGGTCTTATAGACGATTTTGTGAGTCAGATGGGTTCGAAATCATAAAAACAGTGTGTACGCGAAGGAGGAAAGATGTCTTGAGTGCAAAAACGTAAGAAAAATGAATGCATAAAGAAAAGAAACAAAAGGGCGGAATTGGTTTAAATGGTCTTTTGGACGGTTTTGTTAGTCAGATGGGTTCGGAATCTTAAAAGCAGTGTGTACGCGAAGGAGGAAAGTTGTCTTGAGTGCAAAAACGTAAGAAAAATGAATGCATAAGAAAAAAAAAAGTGGGCGGAATTGGTTTAAATGGCCTTGTAGACACTTTTGTGAGTCAGGTGAGTTCGAAATCATAAAAAAAAATTTGTACCAGAAGTAGGGAAGTTGGAAAAACGTTTAAAAAATGAATGTATGAGGAAAAGAAACAAAAGGGCGGAATTGGTTTAAATGGTCTTTTAGGCGATTTTGTGAGTCAGATGGGTTCGGAATCATAAAAACAGTGTGTACGCGAAGGAGGAAAGTTGTCTTGAGTGCAAAAACGTAAGAAAAATGAATGTATAAGGAAAAGAAATCAAAGGACGGAATTGGTTTAAATGGTCTGTTAGGCGATTTTGTGAGTCAGATGGGTTCGGAATCTTAAAAGCAGTGTGTACGCGAAGGGGGAAAGTTTTCTAGAGTGCAAAAACGTAAGAAAAATGAATGCATAAGGAAAAGAAACAAAAGGGTGGTATTGGATTAAATGGATTTTTTAACGATTTTGTGAGTCAGATGGGTTCCGAATCATAAAAAAAGTGTGTACACGAAGGAGGAAAGTTGTCTTGAGTGCAAAAACGTAAGAAAAATGAATGCATAAGAAAAAAAAAAGTGGGCGGAATTGGTTTAAATGGCCTTGTAGACACTTTTGTGAGTCAGGTGAGTTCGAAATCATAAAAAAAGTGTGTACCAGAAGTAGGGAAGTTGGAAAAACGTTTAAAAAATGAATGTATGAGGAAAAGAAACAAAAGGGCGGTATTGGTTTAAACGGCTTTTTAGACAGTTTTGTGAGTCAGATGGGTTCGGAATCTTAAAAACAGTGTGTACGAGAAGGAGGAAAGTTGGAAAAACGTTGAAAAAGTGAATGTATAAGGAAAAGAAACAAAAGGGCGGTATTGGTTTAAATGGCCTTTTTAACGATTTTGTGAGTCATATGGGTTCGGAATCATAAAAAAAGTGTGTACGCGAAGGAGGAAAGTTGTCTTGAGTGCAAAAACATAAGAAAAATGAATGCATAAGGAAAAGAAACAAAAGGGCGGAATTGGTTTAAATGGCCTTGTAGACGCTTTTGTGAGTCAGGTGGGTTCGGAATCATAAAAAAGTGTGTACGAGAAGGAGGAATGTTGTTTTGAGTGCAAAAACGTAAGAAAAATGAATGCATAAGGAAAAGAAATCAAAGGGCGGTATTGGATTAAATGGCCTTTTTAACGATTTTGTGAGTCAGATGGGTTCGGAATCATAAAAACAGTGTGTACGCGAAGGAGGGAAATTGTCCTGAGTGCAAAAACGTAAGAAAATGAATGTATAAGGAAAAGAAACAAAAGGGCGTTATTGGTTTAAATGGCATTTTAGACAGTTTTGTGAGTCAGATGGGTTCGGAATCTTAAAAACAGTGTGTACGCGAAGGAGGAAAGATGTCTTGAGTGCAAAAACGTAAGAGAAATGAATGCATAAGGAAAAGAAACAAAAGGGCGGAATTGGTTTAAATGGTCTTATAGACGATTTTGTGAGTCAGATGGGTTCGAAATCATAAAAACAGTGTGTACGCGAAGGAGGAAAGATGTCTTGAGTGCAAAAACGTAAGAAAAATGAATGCATAAAGAAAAGAAACAAAAGGGCGGAATTGGTTTAAATGGTCTTTTGGACGGTTTTGTTAGTCAGATGGGTTCGGAATCTTAAAAGCAGTGTGTACGTGAAGGAGGAAAGTTGATTCGAGTGCAAAAACGTGAAAAAAATGAATGCATAAGGAAAAGAAACAAAAGGGCGGTATTGGTTTAAATGGCTTTTTGGACAGTTTTGTGAGTCAGATGGGTTCGGAATCTTAAAAACAGTGTGTACAAGGAGGAAAGTTGGAAAAACGTGGAAAAAGTGAATGGTTTAAAGAAACAAAAGGGCGGTATTGGTTTAAATGGCCTTTTTAACGATTTTGTGAGTCAAATAGGTTCGAAATCATAAAAACAGTGTGTACGCGAAGGAGGAAAGTTGTCTTGAGTGCAAAAACGTAAGAAAAATGAATGCATAAGAAAAAAAAAAAGGGGCGGAATTGGTTGAAATGGCCTTGTAGACGCTTTTGTGAGTCAGGTGGGTTCGAAATCATAAAAACAGTGTGTACGCGAAGGAGGAAAGTTGTTTTGAGTGCAAAAACGTGGGAAAAATGAATGCATAAGGAAAAGAAACAAAAGGGCGGTATTGGTTTAAATGGCTTTTTAGATAGTTTTTGAGTCAGATGGGTTCGGAATCTTAAAAACAGTGCGTACGCGAAGCAGGAAAGTTGTTTTGAGTGCAAAAACGTGAAAAAAATGAATGTATAAGGAAAAGAAACAAAAGGGAGGTATTGGTTTAAATGGTCTTTTAGGCGATTTTGTGAGTCAGATGGGTTCGGAATCATAAAAACAGTGTGTACGCGAAGGAGGAAAGTTGTCTAGAGTGCAAAAACGTAAGAAAAATGAATGCATAAGGAAAAGAAACAAAAGGGCGGAATTGGTTTAAATGGTCTTTTAGGCGATTTTGTGAGTCAGATGGGTTCGGAATCATAAAAACTGTGTGTACGCGAAGGAGGAAAGTTGTCTTGAGTGCAAAAACGTAAGAAAAATGAATGTATAAGGAAAAGAAATCAAAGGGCGGCATTGGATTAAATGGCCTTTTTAACGATTTTGTCAGTCATATGGGTTCGGAATCATAAAAAAAGTGTGTACGCGAAGGAGGAAAGTTGTTTTGAGTGCAAAAACGTGGAAAAAATGAATGTATATGAAAAAGAAACAAAAGGGCGGTATTGGTTTAAATGGCCTTTTTAGACAGTTTTGTGAGTCAGATGGGTTCGGAATCTTAAAAACAGTGTGTACAAGGAGGAAAGTTGGAAAAACGTGGAAAAAGTGAATGTATAAGGAAAAGAAACAAAAGGGCGGTATTGGTTTAAATGGCCTTTTTAACGATTTTGTGAGTCATACGGGTTCGGAATCATAAAATAACTGTGTACGCGAAGGAGGAAAGTTGTTTTGAGCGCAAAAACGTGGGAAAAATGAATGCATAAGGAAAAGAAACAAAAGGGCGGTATTGGTTTAAATGGCTTTTTAGACAGTTTTGTGAGTCAGATGGGTTCGGAATCTTAAAAACAGTGTGTACGCGAAGGAGGAAAGTTGTCTAGAGTGCAAAAACGTAAGAAAAATGAATGCATAAGGAAAAGAAACAAAAGGGTGGTATTGGATTAAATGGCCTTTTTAACGATTTTGTGAGTCAGATGGGTTCCGAATCATAAAAAAAGTGTGTACACGAAGGAGGAAAGATGTCTTGAGTGCAAAAACGTAAGAAAAATGAATGCATAAGGAAAAGAAACAAAAGGGCGGAATTGGTTTAAATGGTCTTATAGACGATTTTGTGAGTCAGATGGGTTCGAAATCATAAAAACAGTGTGTAAGCGAAGGAGGAAAGTTGTTTTGAGTGCAAAAACGTGGGAAAAATGAATGCATAAGGAAAAGAAACAAAAGGGCGGTATTGGTTTAAATGGCTTTTTAGACAGTTTTTGAGTCAGATGGGTTCGGAATCTTAAAAACAGTGTGTACGCGAAGGAGGAAAGTTGTCTAGAGTGCAAAAACGTAAGAAAAATGAATGCATAAGAAAAAGAAACAAAAGGGCGGTATTGGATTAAATGGCCTTTTTAACGATTTTGTGAGTCAGATGGGTTCCGGATCATAAAAAAAGTGTGTACACGAAGGAGGAAAGTTGGAAAAACGTGGAAAAAGTGAATGGTTTAAAGAAACAAAAGGGCGGTATTGGTTTAAATGGCCTTTTTAACGATTTTGTGAGTCAAATAGTTTCGAAATCATAAAAACAGTGTGTACGCGAAGGAGGAAAGTTGTCTTGAGTGCAAAAACGTAAGAAAAATGAATGCATAAGAAAAAAAAAAGGGGCGGAATTGGTTGAAATGGCCTTGTAGACGCTTTTGTGAGTCAGGTGGGTTCGAAATCATAAAAAAAGTGTGTACGCGAAGGAGTAAAGTAGTTTTGAGTGCAAAAACGTGGGAAAAATGAATGCATAAGGAAAAGAAAAAAAAGGGCGGTATTGGTTTAAATGGCTTTTTAGACAGTTTTGTGAGTCAGATGGGTTCGGAATCTTAAAAACAGTGTGTACGCGAAGGAGGAAAGTTGTCTAGAGTGCAAAAACGTAAGAAAAATGAATGCATAAGGAAAAGAAACAAAAGGGTGGTATTGGATTAAATGGCCTTCTGAACCCATGGCCTTCGGAACCCATCTGACTCACAAAATCGTTAAGATTTTGTGAGTCAGATGGGTTCCGAATCATAAAAAAAGTGTGTACACGAACGAGGAAAGATGTCTTGAGTGCAAAAACGTAAGAAAAATGAATGCATAAGGAAAAGAAACAAAAGGGCGGAATTGGTTTAAATGGTCTTATAGACGATTTTGTGAGTTAGATGGGTTCGAAATCATAAAAACAGTGTGTACGCGAAGGAGGAAAGTTGTTTTGAGTGCAAAAACGTGGGAAAAATGAATGCATAAGGAAAAGAAACAAAAGGGCGGTATTGGTTTAAATGGCTTTTTAGATAGTTTTTGAGTCAGATGGGTTCGGAATCTTAAAAACAGTGCGTACGCGAAGCAGGAAAGTTGTTTTGAGTGCAAAAACGTGAAAAAAATGAATGTATAAGGAAAAGAAACAAAAGGGAGGTATTGGTTTAAATGGTCTTTTAGGCGACTTTGTGAGTCAGATGGGTTCGGAATCATAAAAACAGTGTGTACGCGAAGGAGGAAAGTTGTCTAGAGTGCAAAAACGTAAGAAAAATGAATGCATAAGGAAAAGAAACAAAAGGGCGGAATTGGTTTAAATGGTCTTTTAGGCGATTTTGTGAGTCAGATGGGTTCGGAATCATAAAAACTGTGTGTACGCGAAGGAGGAAAGTTGTCTTGAGTGCAAAAACGTAAGAAAAATGAATGTATAAGGAAAAGAAATCAAAGGGCGGCATTGGATTAAATGGCCTTTTTAACGATTTTGTCAGTCATATGGGTTCGGAATCATAAAAAAAGTGTGTACGCGAAGGAGGAAAGTTGTTTTGAGTGCAAAAACGTGGAAAAAATGAATGTATATGAAAAAGAAACAAAAGGGCGGTATTGGTTTAAATGGCCTTTTTAGACAGTTTTGTGAGTCAGATGGGTTCGGAATCTTAAAAACAGTGTGTACAAGGAGGAAAGTTGGAAAAACGTGGAAAAAGTGAATGTATAAGGAAAAGAAACAAAAGGGCGGTATTGGTTTAAATGGCCTTTTTAACGATTTTGTGAGTCATACGGGTTCGGAATATTAAAATAACTGTGTACGCGAAGGAGGAAAGTTGTTTTGAGGGCAAAAACGTGGGAAAAATGAATGCATAAGGAAAAGAAACAAAAGGGCGGTATTGGTTTAAATGGCTTTTTAGACAGTTTTGTGAGTCAGATGGGTTCGGAATCTTAAAAACAGTGTGTACGCGAAGGAGGAAAGTTGTCTAGAGTGCAAAAACGTAAGAAAAATGAATGCATAAGGAAAAGAAACAAAAGGGTGGTATTGGATTAAATGGCCTTTTTAACGATTTTGTGAGTCAGATGGGTTCCGAATCATAAAAAAAGTGTGTACACGAAGGAGGAAAGATGTCTTGAGTGCAAAAACGTAAGAAAAATGAATGCATAAGGAAAAGAAACAAAAGGGCGGAATTGGTTTAAATGGTCTTATAGACGATTTTGTGAGTCAGATGGGTTCGAAATCATAAAAACAGTGTGTACGCGAAGGAGGAAAGTTGTCTTGAGTGCAAAAACGTGAAAAAAATGAATGTATAAGGAAAAGAAACAAAAGGGAGGTATTGGTTTAAATGGCCTTTTTAACGATTTTGTGAGAGATGGGTTCCGAATCATATAAAAAGTGTGTACACGAAGGAAGAAAGATGTCTTGAGTGCAAAAACGTAAGAAAAATGAATGCATAAGAAACAAAAGGGCGGAATTGGTTTAAATGGTCTTATAGACGATTTTGTGAGTCAGATGGGTTCGAAATCATAAAAACAGTGTGTAAGCGAAGGAGGAAAGTTGTTTTGAGTGCAAAAACGTGGGAAAAATGAATGCATAAGAAAAAGAAACAAAAGGGCGGTATTGGATTAAATGGCCTTTTTAACGATTTTGTGAGTCAGATGGGTTCCGGATCATAAAAAAAGTGTGTACACGAAGGAGGAAAGTTGGAAAAACGTGGAAAAAGTGAATGGTTTAAAGAAACAAAAGGGCGGTATTGGTTTAAATGGCCTTTTTAACGATTTTGTGAGTCAAATAGGTTCGAAATCATAAAAACAGTGTGTACGCGAAGGAGGAAAGTTGTCTTGAGTGCAAAAACGTAAGAAAAATGAATGCATAAGAAAAAAAAAAGGGGCGGAATTGGTTGAAATGGCCTTGTAGACGCTTTTGTGAGTCAGGTGGGTTCGAAATCATAAAAAAAGTGTGTACGCGAAGGAGTAAAGTAGTTTTGAGTGCAAAAACGTGGGAAAAATGAATGCATAAGGAAAAGAAACAAAAGGGCGGTATTGGTTTAAATGGCTTTTTAGACAGTTTTGTGAGTCAGATGGGTTCGGAATCTTAAAAACAGTGTGTACGCGAAGGAGGAAAGTTGTCTAGAGTGCAAAAACGTAAGAAAAATGAATGCATAAGGAAAAGAAACAAAAGGGTGGTATTGGATTAAATGGCCTTCTGAACCCATGGCCTTCGGAACCCATCTGACTAACAAAATCGTTAAGATTTTGTGAGTCAGATGGGTTCCGAATCATAAAAAAAGTGTGTACACGAACGAGGAAAGATGTCTTGAGTGCAAAAACGTAAGAAAAATGAATGCATAAGGAAAAGAAACAAAAGGGCGGAATTGGTTTAAATGGTCTTATAGACGATTTTGTGAGTCAGATGGGTTCGAAATCATAAAAACAGTGTGTACGCGAAGGAGGAAAGTTGTTTTGAGTGCAAAAACGTGGGAAAAATGAATGCATAAGGAAAAGAAACAAAAGGGCGGAATTGGTTTAAATGGTCTTTTGGACGGTTTTGTTAGTCAGATGGGTTCGGAATCTTAAAAGCAGTGTGTACGCGAAGGAGGAAAGTTGTCTTGAGTGCAAAAACGTAAGAAAAATGAATGCATAAGAAAAAAAAAAGTGGGCGGAATTGGTTTAAATGGCCTTGTAGACACTTTTGTGAGTCAGGTGAGTTCGAAATCATAAAAAAAATTTTGTACCAGAAGTAGGGAAGTTGGAAAAACGTTTAAAAAATGAATGTATGAGGAAAAGAAACAAAAGGGCGGAATTGGTTTAAATGGTCTTTTAGGCGATTTTGTGAGTCAGATGGGTTCGGAATCATAAAAACAGTGTGTACGCGAAGGAGGAAAGTTGTCTTGAGTGCAAAAACGTAAGAAAAATGAATGTATAAGGAAAAGAAATCAAAGGACGGAATTGGTTTAAATGGTCTGTTAGGCGATTTTGTGAGTCAGATGGGTTCGGAATCTTAAAAGCAGTGTGTACGCGAAGGAGGAAAGTTGATTCGAGTGCAAAAACGTGAAAAAAATGAATGTATAAGGAAAATAAACAAAAGGGAGGTATTGGTTTAAATGGCCTTTTTAAAGATTTTGTGAGTCAGATGGGTTCCGAATCATAAAAAAAGTGTGTACACGAAGGAGGAAAGTTGTCTTGAGTGCAAAAACGTAAGAAAAATGAATGTATAAGGAAAAGAAACATAAGGTTGGTATTGGTTTAAATGGCTTTTTAGACAGTTTTGTGAGTCAGATGGGTTCGGAATCTTAAAAACAGTGTGTAAGCGAAGGGGGAAAGTTTTCTAGAGTGCAAAAACGTAAGAAAAATGAATGCATAAGGAAAAGAAACAAAAGGGTGGTATTGGATTAAATGGATTTTTTAACGATTTTGTGAGTCAGATGGGTTCCGAATCATAAAAAAAGTGTGTACACGAAGGAGGAAAGTTGTCTTGAGTGCAAAAACGTAAGAAAAATGAATGCATAAGAAAAAAAAAAGTGGGCGGAATTGGTTTAAATGGCCTTGTAGACACTTTTGTGAGTCAGGTGAGTTCGAAATCATAAAAAAAGTGTGTACCAGAAGTAGGGAAGTTGGAAAAACGTTTAAAAAATGAATGTATGAGGAAAAGAAACAAAAGGGCGGTATTGGTTTAAACGGCTTTTTAGACAGTTTTGTGAGTCAGATGGGTTCGGAATCTTAAAAACAGTGTGTACGAGAAGGAGGAAAGTTGGAAAAACGTTGAAAAAGTGAATGTATAAGGAAAAGAAACAAAAGGGCGGTATTGGTTTAAATGGCCTTTTTAACGATTTTGTGAGTCATATGGGTTCGGAATCATAACAAAAGTGTGTACGCGAAGGAGGAAAGTTGTCTTGAGTGCAAAAACATAAGAAAAATGAATGCATAAGGAAAAGAAACAAAAGGGCGGAATTGGTTTAAATGGCCTTGTAGACGCTTTTGTGAGTCAGGTGGGTTCGGAATCATAAAAAAGTGTGTACGAGAAGGAGGAATGTTGTTTTGAGTGCAAAAACGTAAGAAAAATGAATGCATAAGGAAAAGAAATCAAAGGGCGGTATTGGATTAAATGGCCTTTTTAACGATTTTGTGAGTCAGATGGGTTCGGAATCATAAAAACAGTGTGTACGCGAAGGAGGAAAGTTGTCTAGAGTGCAAAAACGTAAGAAAAATGAATGCATAAGGAAAAGAAACAAAAGGGCGGAATTGGTTTAAATGGTCTTTTAGGCGATTTTGTGAGTCAGATGGGTTCGGAATCATAAAAACTGTGTGTACGCGAAGGAGGAAAGTTGTCTTGAGTGCAAAAACGTAAGAAAAATGAATGTATAAGGAAAAGAAATCAAAGGGCGGCATTGGATTAAATGGCCTTTTTAACGATTTTGTGAGTCATATGGGTTCGGAATCATAAAAAAAGTGTGTACGCGAAGGAGGAAAGTTGTTTTGAGTGCAAAAACGTGGAAAAAATGAATGTATATGAAAAAGAAACAAAAGGGCGGTATTGGTTTAAATGGCCTTTTTAGACAGTTTTGTGAGTCAGCTGGGTTCGGAATCTTAAAAACAGTGTGTACAAGGAGGAAAGTTGGAAAAACGTGGAAAAAGTGAATGTATAAGGAAAAGAAACAAAAGGGCGGTATTGGTTTAAATGGCCTTTTTAACGATTTTGTGAGTCATACGGGTTCGGAATCATAAAAAAACTGTGTACGCGAAGGAGGAAAGTTGTTTTGAGGGCAAAAACGTGAAAAAAATGAATGCATAAGGAAAAGAAACAAAAGGGCGGTATTGGTTTAAATGGCTTTTTAGACAGTTTTGTGAGTCAGATGGGTTCGGAATCTTAAAAACAGTGTGTACGCGAAGGAGGAAAGTTGTCTAGAGTGCAAAAACGTAAGAAAAATGAATGCATAAGGAAAAGAAACAAAAGGGTGGTATTGGATTAAATGGCCTTTTTAACGATTTTGTGAGTCAGATGGGTTCCGAATCATAAAAAAAGTGTGTACACGAAGGAGGAAAGATGTCTTGAGTGCAAAAACGTAAGAAAAATGAATGCATAAGGAAAAGAAACAAAAGGGCGGAATTGGTTTAAATGGTCTTATAGACGATTTTGTGAGTCAGATGGGTTCGAAATCATAAAAACAGTGTGTACGCGAAGAAGGAAAGTTGTCTTGAGTGCAAAAACGTGAAAAAAATGAATGTATAAGGAAAAGAAACAAAAGGGAGGTATTGGTTTAAATGGCCTTTTTAACGATTTTGTGAGTCAGATGGGTTCCGAATCATAAAAAAAGTGTGTACACGAAGGAAGAAACATGTCTTGAGTGCAAAAACGTAAGAAAAATGAATGCATAAGGAAAAGAAACAAAAGGGCGGAATTGGTTTAAATGGTCTTATAGACGATTTTGTGAGTCAGATGGGTTCGAAATCATAAAAACAGTGTGTACGCGAAGGAGGAAAGTTGTTTTGAGTGCAAAAACGTGAGAAAAATGAATGCATAAGGAAAAGAAACAAAAGGGCGGTATTGGTTTAAATGGCTTTTTAGACAGTTTTTGAGTCAGATGGGTTCGGAATCTTAAAAACAGTGTGTACGCGAAGGAGGAAAGTTGTCTAGAGTGCAAAAACGTAAGAAAAATGACTGCATAAGAAAAAGAAACAAAAGGGTGGTATTGGATTAAATGGCCTTTTTAACGATTTTGTGAGTCAGTTGGGTTCCGAATCATAAAAAAAGTGTGTACGCGAAGGAGGAAAGTTGTTTTGAGTGCAAAAACGTGGGAAAAATCAATGCATAATTAAAAGAAACAAAAGGGCGTTATTGGTTTAAATGGCTTTTTAGACAGTTTTGTGAGTCAGTTGGGTTCGGAATCTTAAAAACAGTGTGTACGCGAAGCAGGAAAGTTGTTTTGAGTGCAAAAACGTGAAAAAAATGAATGTATAAAGAAAAGAAACAAAAGGGAGGTATTGGATTAAATGGCCTTTTTAACGATTTTGTGAGTCAGATGGGTTCGGAATCATAAAAACAGTGTGTACGCGAAGGAGGAAAGTTGTCTTGAGTGCAAAAACGTAAGAAAAATGAATGTATAAGGAAAAGAAACAAAAGGGCGGTATTGGTTTAAATGGCTTTTTAGACAGTTTTGTGAGTCAGATGGGTTCGGAATCTTAAAAACAGTGTGTACGCGAAGGGGGAAAGTTTTCTAGAGTGCAAAAACGTAAGAAAAATGAATGCATAAGGAAAAGAAACAAAAGGGTGGTATTGGATTAAATGGATATTTTAACGATTTTGTGAGTCAGATGGGTTCCGAATCATAAAAAAAGTGTGTACACGAAGGAGGAAAGATGTCTTGAGTGCAAAAACGTAAGAAAAATGAATGCATAAGGAAAAGAAACAAAAGGGCGGAATTGGTTTAAATGGTCTTTTGGACGGTTTTGTTAGTCAGATGGGTTCGGAATCTTAAAAGCAGTGTGTACGCGAAGGAGGAAAGTTGTCTTGAGTGCAAAAACGTAAGAAAAATGAATGCATAAGAAAAAAAAAAGTGGGCGGAATTGGTTTAAATGGCCTTGTAGACACTTTTGTGAGTCAGGTGAGTTCGAAATCATAAAAAAAATTTTGTACCAGAAGTAGGGAAGTTGGAAAAACGTTTAAAAAATGAATGTATGAGGAAAAGAAACAAAAGGGCGGAATTGGTTTAAATGGTCTTTTAGGCGATTTTGTGAGTCAGATGGGTTCGGAATCATAAAAACAGTGTGTACGCGAAGGAGGAAAGTTGTCTTGAGTGCAAAAACGTAAGAAAAATGAATGTATAAGGAAAAGAAATCAAAGGACGGAATTGGTTTAAATGGTCTGTTAGGCGATTTTGTGAGTCAGATGGGTTCGGAATCTTAAAAGCAGTGTGTACGCGAAGGAGGAAAGTTGATTCGAGTGCAAAAACGTGAAAAAAATGAATGTATAAGGAAAATAAACAAAAGGGAGGTATTGGTTTAAATGGCCTTTTTAAAGATTTTGTGAGTCAGATGGGTTCCGAATCATAAAAAAAGTGTGTACGCGAAGGAGGAAAGTTGTTTTGAGTGCAAAAACGTGGGAAAAATGAATGCATAAGGAAAAGAAACAAAAGGGCGGTATTGGTTTAAATGGCTTTTTAGATAGTTTTTGAGTCAGATGGGTTCGGAATCTTAAAAACAGTGCGTACGCGAAGCAGGAAAGTTGTTTTGAGTGCAAAAACGTGAAAAAAATGAATGTATAAGGAAAAGAAACAAAAGGGAGGTATTGGTTTAAATGGTCATTTAGGCGATTTTGTGAGTCAGATGGGTTCGGAATCATAAAAACAGTGTGTACGCGAAGGAGGAAAGTTGTCTAGAGTGCAAAAACGTAAGAAAAATGAATGCATAAGGAAAAGAAACAAAAGGGCGGAATTGGTTTAAATGGTCTTTTAGGCGATTTTGTGAGTCAGATGGGTTCGGAATCATAAAAACTGTGTGTACGCGAAGGAGGAAAGTTGTCTTGAGTGCAAAAACGTAAGAAAAATGAATGTATAAGGAAAAGAAATCAAAGGGCGGCATTGGATTAAATGGCCTTTTTAACGATTTTGTGAGTCATATGGGTTCGGAATCATAAAAAAAGTGTGTACGCGAAGGAGGAAAGTTGTTTTGAGTGCAAAAACGTGGAAAAAATGAATGTATATGAAAAAGAAACAAAAGGGCGGTAATGGTTTAAATGGCCTTTTTAGACAGTTTTGTGAGTCAGATGGGTTCGGAATCTTAAAAACAGTGTGTACAAGGAGGAAAGTTGGAAAAACGTGGAAAAAGTGAATGTATAAGGAAAAGAAACAAAAGGGCGGTATTGGTTTAAATGGCCTTTTTAACGATTTTGTGAGTCATACGGGTTCGGAATCATAAAATAACTGTGTACGCGAAGGAGGAAAGTTGTTTTGAGGGCAAAAACGTGGGAAAAATGAATGCATAAGGAAAAGAAACAAAAGGGCGGTATTGGTTTAAATGGCTTTTTAGACAGTTTTGTGAGTCAGATGGGTTCGGAATCTTAAAAACAGTGTGTACGCGAAGGACGAAAGTTGTCTAGAGTGCAAAAACGTAAGAAAAATGAATGCATAAGGAAAAGAAACAAAAGGGTGGTATTGGATTAAATGGCCTTTTTAACGATTTTGTGAGTCAGATGGGTTCCGAATCATAAAAAAAGTGTGTACACGAAGGAGGAAAGATGTCTTGAGTGCAAAAACGTAAGAAAAATGAATGCATAAGGAAAAGAAACAAAAGGGCGGAATTGGTTTAAATGGTCTTATAGACGATTTTGTGAGTCAGATGGGTTCGAAATCATAAAAACAGTGTGTACGCGAAGGAGGAAAGTTGTCTTGAGTGCAAAAACGTGAAAAAAATGAATGTATAAGGAAAAGAAACAAAAGGGAGGTATTGGTTTAAATGGCCTTTTTAACGATTTTGTGAGTCAGATGGGTTCCGAATCATAAAAAAAGTGTGTACACGAAGGAAGAAAGATGTCTTGAGTGCAAAAACGTAAGAAAAATGAATGCATAAGGAAAAGAAACAAAAGGGCGGAATTGGTTTAAATGGTCTTATAGACGATTTTGTGAGTCAGATGGGTTCGAAATCATAAAAACAGTGTGTAAGCGAAGGAGGAAAGTTGTTTTGAGTGCAAGAACGTGGGAAAAATGAATGCATAAGGAAAAGAAACAAAAGGGCGGTATTGGTTTAAATGGCTTTTTAGACAGTTTTTGAGTCAGATGGGTTCGGAATCTTAAAAACAGTGTGTACGCGAAGGAGGAAAGTTGTCTAGAGTGCAAAAACGTAAGAAAAATGAATGCATAAGAAAAAGAAACAAAAGGGTGGTATTGGATTAAATGGCCTTTTTAACGATTTTGTGAGTCAGATGGGTTCCGGGTCATAAAAAAAGTGTGTACGCGAAGGAGGAAAGTTGTTTTGAGTGCAAAAACGTGGGAAAAATCAATGCATAATTAAAAGAAACAAAAGGGCGGTATTGGTTTTAATGGCTTTTTAGACAGTTTTGTGAGTCAGATGGGTTCGGAATCTTAAAAACAGTGTGTACGCGAAGCAGGAAAGTTGTTTTGAGTACAAAAACGTGAAAAAAATGAATGTATAAGGAAAAGAAACAAAAGGGCGTTATTGGTTTAAATGGCTTTTTAGACAGTTTTGTGAGTCAGATGGGTTCCGAATCATAAAAAGAGTGTGTACACGAAGGAGGAAAGTTGGAAAAACGTGGAAAAAGTGAATGGTTTAAAGAAACAAAAGGGCGGTATTGGTTTAAATGGCCTTTTTAACGATTTTGTGAGTCAAATAGGTTCGAAATCATAAAAACAGTGTGTACGCGAAGGAGGAAAGTTGTCTTGAGTGCAAAAACGTAAGAAAAATGAATGCATAAGAAAAAAAAAAGGGGGCGGAATTGGTTGAAATGGCCTTGTAGACGCTTTTGTGAGTCAGGTGGGTTCGAAATCATAAAAAAAGTGTGTACGCGAAGGAGTAAAGTAGTTTTGAGTGCAAAAACGTGGGAAAAATGAATGCATAAGGAAAAGAAACAAAAGGGCGGAATTGGTTTAAATGGTCTTATAGACGATTTTGTGAGTCAGATGGGTTCGAAATCATAAAAACAGTGTGTACGCGAAGGAGGAAAGTTGTTTTGAGTGCAAAAACGTGGGAAAAATGAATGCATAAGGAAAAGAAACAAAAGGGCGGTATTGGTTTAAATGGCTTTTTAGATAGTTTTTGAGTCAGATGGGTTCGGAATCTTAAAAACAGTGCGTACGCGAAGCAGGAAAGTTGTTTTGAGTGCAAAAACGTGAAAAAAATGAATGTATAAGGAAAAGAAACAAAAGGGAGGTATTGGTTTAAATGGTCTTTTAGGCGATTTTGTGAGTCAGATGGGTTCGGAATCATAAAAACAGTGTGTACGCGAAGGAGGAAAGTTGTCTAGAGTGCAAAAACGTAAGAAAAATGAATGCATAAGGAAAAGAAACAAAAGGGCGGAATTGGTTTAAATGGTCTTTTAGGCGATTTTGTGAGTCAGATGGGTTCGGAATCATAAAAACTGTGTGTACGCGAAGGAGGAAAGTTGTCTTGAGTGCAAAAACGTAAGAAAAATGAATGTATAAGGAAAAGAAATCAAAGGGCGGCATTGGATTAAATGGCCTTTTTAACGATTTTGTGAGTCATATGGGTTCGGAATCATAAAAAAAGTGTGTACGCGAAGGAGGAAAGTTGTTTTGAGTGCAAAAACGTGGAAAAAATGAATGTATATGAAAAAGAAACAAAAGGGCG
This sequence comes from Salticus scenicus, assembly GCA_963930645.1. Taxonomy (NCBI): domain Eukaryota; kingdom Metazoa; phylum Arthropoda; class Arachnida; order Araneae; family Salticidae; genus Salticus; species Salticus scenicus. The sequence continues at coordinate 1,973,235 of CAWVNO010002165.1, read as the reverse complement.
GTATTGGTTTAAATGGCCTTTTTAGACAGTTTTGTGAGTCAGATGGGTTCGGAATCTTAAAAACAGTGTGTACAAGGAGGAAAGTTGGAAAAACGTGGAAAAAGTGAATGTATAAGGAAAAGAAACAAAAGGGCGGTATTGGTTTAAATGGCCTTTTTAACGATTTTGTGAGTCATACGGGTTCGGAATCATAAAATAACTGTGTACGCGAAGGAGGAAAGTTGTTTTGAGGGCAAAAACGTGGGAAAAATGAATGCATAAGGAAAAGAAACAAAAGGGCGGTATTGGTTTAAATGGCTTTTTAGACAGTTTTGTGAGTCAGATGGGTTCGGAATCTTAAAAACAGTGTGTACGCGAAGGAGGAAAGTTGTCTATAAAAAAAGTGTGTACGCGAAGGAGGAAAGTTGTTTTGAGTGCAAAAACGTGGAAAAAATGAATGTATATGAAAAAGAAACAAAAGGGCGGTATTGGTTTAAATGGCCTTTTTAGACAGTTTTGTGAGTCAGATGGGTTCGGAATCTTAAAAACAGTGTGTACAAGGAGGAAAGTTGGAAAAACGTGGAAAAAGTGAATGTATAAGGAAAAGAAACAAAAGGGCGGTATTGGTTTAAATGGCCTTTTTAACGATTTTGTGAGTAAAGGAGGAAAGTTGTCTTGAGTGCAAAAACGTAAGAAAAATGAATGCATAAGAAAAAAAAAAGTGGGCGGAATTGGTTTAAATGGCCTTGTAGACACTTTTGTGAGTCAGGTGAGTTCGAAATCATAAAAAAAATTTTGTACCAGAAGTAGGGAAGTTGGAAAAACGTTTAAAAAATGAATGTATGAGGAAAAGAAACAAAAGGGCGGAATTGGTTTAAATGGTCTTTTAGGCGATTTTGTGAGTCAGATGGGTTCGGAATCATAAAAACAGTGTGTACGCGAAGGAGGAAAGTTGTCTTGAGTGCAAAAACGTAAGAAAAATGAATGTATAAGGAAAAGAAATCAAAGGACGGAATTGGTTTAAATGGTCTGTTAGGCGATTTTGTGAGTCAGATGGGTTCGGAATCTTAAAAGCAGTGTGTACGCGAAGGAGGAAAGTTGATTCGAGTGCAAAAACGTGAAAAAAATGAATGTATAAGGAAAATAAACAAAAGGGAGGTATTGGTTTAAATGGCCTTTTTAAAGATTTTGTGAGTCAGATGGGTTCCGAATCATAAAAAAAGTGTGTACGCGAAGGAGGAAAGTTGTTTTGAGTGCAAAAACGTGGGAAAAATGAATGCATAAGGAAAAGAAACAAAAGGGCGGTATTGGTTTAAATGGCTTTTTAGATAGTTTTTGAGTCAGATGGGTTCGGAATCTTAAAAACAGTGCGTACGCGAAGCAGGAAAGTTGTTTTGAGTGCAAAAACGTGAAAAAAATGAATGTATAAGGAAAAGAAACAAAAGGGAGGTATTGGTTTAAATGGTCTTTTAGGCGATTTTGTGAGTCAGATGGGTTCGGAATCATAAAAACAGTGTGTACGCGAAGGAGGAAAGTTGTCTAGAGTGCAAAAACGTAAGAAAAATGAATGCATAAGGAAAAGAAACAAAAGGGCGGTATTGGTTTAAATGGCTTTTTAGATAGTTTTTGAGTCAGATGGGTTCGGAATCATAAAAACAGTGTGTACGCGAAGGAGGAAAGTTGTCTTGAGTGCAAAAACGTGGAAAAAATGAATGTATATGAAAAAGAAACAAAAGGGCGGTATTGGTTTAAATGGCCTTTTTAGACAGTTTTGTGAGTCAGATGGGTTCGGAATCTTAAAAACAGTGTGTACAAGGAGGAAAGTTGGAAAAACGTGGAAAAAGTGAATGTATAAGGAAAAGAAACAAAAGGGCGGTATTGGTTTAAATGGTCCTTTTAACGATTTTGTGAGTCATACGGGTTCGGAATCATAAAATAACTGTGTACGCGAAGGAGGAAAGTTGTTTTGAGGGCAAAAACGTGGGAAAAATGAATGCATAAGGAAAAGAAACAAAAGGGCGGTATTGGTTTAAATGGCTTTTTAGACAGTTTTGTGAGTCAGATGGGTTCGGAATCTTAAAAACAGTGTGTACGCGAAGGAGGAAAGTTGTCTAGAGTGCAAAAACGTAAGAAAAATGAATGCATAAGGAAAAGAAACAAAAGGGTGGTATTGGATTAAATGGCCTTTTTAACGATTTTGTGAGTCAGATGGGTTCCGAATCATAAAAAAAGTGTGTACACGAAGGAGGAAAGATGTCTTGAGTGCAAAAACGTAAGAAAAATGAATGCATAAGGAAAAGAAACAAAAGGGCGGAATTGGTTTAAATGGTCTTATAGACGATTTTGTGAGTCAGATGGGTTCGAAGTCATAAAAACAGTGTGTACGCGAAGGAGGAAAGTTGTCTTGAGTGCAAAAACGTGAAAAAAATGAATGTATAAGGAAAAGAAACAAAAGGGAGGTATTGGTTTAAATGGCCTTTTTAACGATTTTGTGAGTCAGATGGGTTCCGAATCATAAAAAAAGTGTGTACACGAAGGAAGAAAGATGTCTTGAGTGCAAAAACGTAAGAAAAATGAATGCATAAGGAAAAGAAACAAAAGGGCGGAATTGGTTTAAATGGTCTTATAGACGATTTTGTGAGTCAGATGGGTTCGAAATCATAAAAACAGTGTGTAAGCGAAGGAGGAAAGTTGTTTTGAGTGCAAAAACGTGGGAAAAATGAATGCATAAGGAAAAGAAACAAAAGGGCGGTATTGGTTTAAATGGCTTTTTAGACAGTTTTTGAGTCAGATGGGTTCGGAATCTTAAAAACAGTGTGTACGCGAAGGAGGAAAGTTGTCTAGAGTGCAAAAACGTAAGAAAAATGAATGCATAAGAAAAAGAAACAAAAGGGTGGTATTGGATTAAATGGCCTTTTTAACGATTTTGTGAGTCAGATGGGTTCCGGGTCATAAAAAAAGTGTGTACGCGAAGGAGGAAAGTTGTTTTGAGTGCAAAAACGTGGGAAAAATCAATGCATAATTAAAAGAAACAAAAGGGCGGTATTGGTTTTAATGGCTTTTTAGACAGTTTTGTGAGTCAGATGGGTTCGGAATCTTAAAAACAGTGTGTACGCGAAGCAGGAAAGTTGTTTTGAGTACAAAAACGTGAAAAAAATGAATGTATAAGGAAAAGAAACAAAAGGGCGTTATTGGTTTAAATGGCTTTTTAGACAGTTTTGTGAGTCAGATGGGTTCCGAATCATAAAAAGAGTGTGTACACGAAGGAGGAAAGTTGGAAAAACGTGGAAAAAGTGAATGGTTTAAAGAAACAAAAGGGCGGTATTGGTTTAAATGGCCTTTTTAACGATTTTGTGAGTCAAATAGGTTCGAAATCATAAAAACAGTGTGTACGCGAAGGAGGAAAGTTGTCTTGAGTGCAAAAACGTAAGAAAAATGAATGCATAAGAAAAAAAAAAGGGGGCGGAATTGGTTGAAATGGCCTTGTAGACGCTTTTGTGAGTCAGGTGGGTTCGAAATCATAAAAAAAGTGTGTACGCGAAGGAGTAAAGTAGTTTTGAGTGCAAAAACGTGGGAAAAATGAATGCATAAGGAAAAGAAACAAAAGGGCGGTATTGGTTTAAATGGCTTTTTAGACAGTTTTGTGAGTCAGATGGGTTCGGAATCTTAAAAACAGTGTGTACGCGAAGGAGGAAAGTTGTCTAGAGTGCAAAAACGTAAGAAAAATGAATGCATAAGGAAAAGAAACAAAAGGGTGGTATTGGATTAAATGGCCTTCTGAACCCATGGCCTTCGGAACCCATCTGACTCACAAAATCGTTAAGATTTTGTGAGTCAGATGGGTTCCGAATCATAAAAAAAGTGTGTACACGAACGAGGAAAGATGTCTTGAGTGCAAAAGGGCGGAATTGGTTTAAATGGTCTTATAGACGATTTTGTGAGTCAGATGGGTTCGAAATCATAAAAACAGTGTGTACGCGAAGGAGGAAAGTTGTTTTGAGTGCAAAAACGTGGGAAAAATGAATGCATAAGGAAAAGAAACAAAAGGGCGGTATTGGTTTAAATGGCTTTTTAGATAGTTTTTGAGTCAGATGGGTTCGGAATCTTAAAAACAGTGCGTACGCGAAGCAGGAAAGTTGTTTTGAGTGCAAAAACGTGAAAAAAATGAATGTATAAGGAAAAAAAACAAAAGGGAGGTATTGGTTTAAATGGTCTTTTAGGCGATTTTGTGAGTCAGATGGGTTCGGAATCATAAAAACAGTGTGTACGCGAAGGAGGAAAGTTGTCTAGAGTGCAAAAACGTAAGAAAAATGAATGCATAAGGAAAAGAAACAAAAGGGCGGAATTGGTTTAAATGGTCTTTTAGGCGATTTTGTGAGTCAGATGGGTTCGGAATCATAAAAACTGTGTGTACGCGAAGGAGGAAAGTTGTCTTGAGTGCAAAAACGTAAGAAAAATGAATGTATAAGGAAAAGAAATCAAAGGGCGGCATTGGATTAAATGGCCTTTTTAACGATTTTGTGAGTCATATGGGTTCGGAATCATAAAAAAAGTGTGTACGCGAAGGAGGAAAGTTGTTTTGAGTGCAAAAACGTGGAAAAAATGAATGTATATGAAAAAGAAACAAAAGGGCGGTATTGGTTTAAATGGCCTTTTTAGACAGTTTTGTGAGTCAGATGGGTTCGGAATCTTAAAAACAGTGTGTACAAGGAGGAAAGTTGGAAAAACGTGGAAAAAGTGAATGTATAAGGAAAAGAAACAAAAGGGCGGTATTGGTTTAAATGGCCTTTTTAACGATTTTGTGAGTCATACGGGTTCGGAATCATAAAATAACTGTGTACGCGAAGGAGGAAAGTTGTTTTGAGGGCAAAAACGTGGGAAAAATGAATGCATAAGGAAAAGAAACAAAAGGGCGGTATTGGTTTAAATGGCTTTTTAGACAGTTTTGTGAGTCAGATGGGTTCGGAATCTTAAAAACAGTGTGTACGCGAAGGAGGAAAGTTGTCTAGAGTGCAAAAACGTAAGAAAAATGAATGCATAAGGAAAAGAAACAAAAGGGTGGTATTGGATTAAATGGCCTTTTTAACGATTTTGTGAGTCAGATGGGTTCCGAATCATAAAAAAAGTGTGTACACGAAGGAGGAAAGATGTCTTGAGTGCAAAAACGTAAGAAAAATGAATGCATAAGGAAAAGAAACAAAAGGGCGGAATTGGTTTAAATGGTCTTATAGACGATTTTGTGAGTCAGATGGGTTCGAAATCATAAAAACAGTGTGTACGCGAAGGAGGAAAGTTGTCTTGAGTGCAAAAACGTGAAAAAAATGAATGTATAAGGAAAAGAAACAAAAGGGAGGTATTGGTTTAAATGGCCTTTTTAACGATTTTGTGAGTCAGATGGGTTCCGAATCATAAAAAAAGTGTGTACACGAAGGAAGAAAGATGTCTTGAGTGCAAAAACGTAAGAAAAATGAATGCATAAGGAAAAGAAACAAAAGGGCGGAATTGGTTTAAATGGTCTTATAGACGATTTTGTGAGTCAGATGGGTTCGAAATCATAAAAACAGTGTGTAAGCGAAGGAGGAAAGTTGTTTTGAGTGCAAAAACGTGGGAAAAATGAATGCATAAGGAAAAGAAACAAAAGGGCGGTATTGGTTTAAATGGCTTTTTAGACAGTTTTTGAGTCAGATGGGTTCGGAATCTTAAAAACAGTGTGTACGCGAAGGAGGAAAGTTGTCTAGAGTGCAAAAACGTAAGAAAAATGAATGCATAAGAAAAAGAAACAAAAGGGTGGTATTGGATTAAATGGCCTTTTTAACGATTTTGTGAGTCAGATGGGTTCCGGATCATAAAAAAAGTGTGTACGCGAAGGAGGAAATTTGTTTTGAGTGCAAAAACGTGGGAAAAATCAATGCATAATTAAAAGAAACAAAAGGGCGGTATTGGTTTTAATGGCTTTTTAGACAGTTTTGTGAGTCAGATGGGTTCGGAATCTTAAAAACAGTGTGTACGCGAAGCAGGAAAGTTGTTTTGAGTGCAAAAACGTGAAAAAAATGAATGTATAAGGAAAAGAAACAAAAGGGCGTTATTGGTTTAAATGGCTTTTTAGACAGTTTTGTGAGTCAGATGGGTTCCGAATCATAAAAAAAGTGTGTACACGAAGGAGGAAAGATGTCTTGAGTGCAAAAACGTAAGAAAAATGAATGCATAAGGAAAAGAAACAAAAGGGCGGAATTGGTTTAAATGGTCTTATAGACGATTTTGTGAGTCAGATGGGTTCGAAATCATAAAAACAGTGTGTACGCGAAGGAGGAAAGTTGTATTGAGTGCCAAAACGTGAAAAAAATGAATGTATAAGGAAAAGAAACAAAAGGGAGGTATTGGTTTAAATGGCCTTTTTAACGATTTTGTGAGTCAGATGGGTTCCGAATCATAAAAAAAGTGTGTACACGAAGGAGGAAAGATGTCTTGAGTGCAAAAACGTAAGAAAAATGAATGCATAAGGAAAAGAAACAAAAGGGCGGAATTGGTTTAAATGGTCTTATAGACGATTTTGTGAGTCAGATGGGTTCGAAATCATAAAAACAGTGTGTACGCGAAGGAGGAAAGTTGTTTTGAGTGCAAAAACGTGGGAAAAATGAATGCATAAGGAAAAGAAACAAAAGGGCGGTATTGGTTTAAATGGCTTTTTAGATAGTTTTTGAGTCAGATGGGTTCGGAATCTTAAAAACAGTGTGTACGCGAAGGAGGAAAGTTGTCTAGAGTGCAAAAACGTAAGAAAAATGAATGCATAAGAAAAAGAAACAAAAGGGTGGTATTGGATTAAATGGCCTTTTTAACGATTTTGTGAGTCAGGTGGGTTCCGAATCATAAAAAAAGTGTGTACGCGAAGGAGGAAAGTTGTTTTGAGTGCAAAAACGTGGGAAAAATCAATGCATAAGTAAAAGAAACAAAAGGGCGGTATTGGTTTAAATGGCTTTTTAGACAGTTTTGTGAGTCAGATGGGTTCGGAATCTTAAAAACAGTGTGTACGCGAAGCAGGAAAGTTGTTTTGAGTGCAAAAACGTGAAAAAAATGAATGTATAAGGAAAAGAAACAAAAGGGCGTTATTGGTTTAAATGGCTTTTTAGTCAGTTTTGTGAGTCAGATGGGTTCGGAATCTTAAAAACAGTGTGTACGCGAAGCAGGAAAGTTGTTTTGAGTGCAAAAACGTGAAAAAAATGAATGTATAAGGAAAAGAAACAAAAGGGAGGTATTGGTTTAAATGGTCTTTTAGGCGATTTTGTGAGTCAGATGGGTTCGGAATCATAAAAACAGTGTGTACGCGAAGGAGGAAAGTTGTCTAGAGTGCAAAAACGTAAGAAAAATGAATGCATAAGGAAAAGAAACAAAAGGGCGGAATTGGTTTAAATGGTCTTTTAGGCGATTTTGTGAGTCAGATGGGTTCGGAATCATAAAAACTGTGTGTACGCGAAGGAGGAAAGTTGTCTTGAGTGCAAAAACGTAAGAAAAATGAATGTATAAGGAAAAGAAATCAAAGGGCGGCATTGGATTAAATGGCCTTTTTAACGATTTTGTGAGTCATATGGGTTCGGAATCATAAAAAAAGTGTGTACGCGAAGGAGGAAAGTTGTTTTGAGTGCAAAAACGTGAAAAAAAATGAATGTATAAGGAAAAGAAACAAAAGGGAGGTATTGGTTTAAATGGTCTTTTAGGCGATTTTGTGAGTCAGATGAGTTCGGAATCATAAAAACAGTGTGCACGCGAAGGAGGAAAGTTGTCTTGAGTGCAAAAACGTAAGAAAAATGAATGCATAAGGAAAAGAAACAAAAGGGCGGTATTGGTTTAAATGGCTTTTTAGACAGTTTTGTGAGTCAGATGGGTTCGGAATCATAAAAACAGTGTGTACGCGAAGGAGGAAAGTTGTCTAGAGTGCAAAAACGTAAGAAAAATGAATGCATAAGGAAAAGAAACAAAAGGGTGGTATTGGATTAAATAGCCTTTTTAACGATTTTGTGAGTCAGATGGGTTCCGAATCATAAAAAAAGTGTGTACGCGAAGGAGGAAAGTTGTCTTGAGTGCAAAAACATAAGAAAAATGAATGCATAAGGAAAAGAAACAAAAGGGCGGAATTGGTTTAAATGGCCTTGTGGACGCTTTTGTGAGTCAGGTGGGTTCGGAATCATAAAAAAGTGTGTACGAGAAGGAGGAATGTTGTTTCGAGTGCAAAAAAGTAAGAAAAATGAATGCATAAGGAAAAGAAATCAAAGGGCGGTATTGGATTAAATGGCCTTTTTAACGATTTTGTGAGTCAGATGGGTTCGGAATCATAAAAACAGTGTGTACGCGAAGGAGGAAAGTTGTCTTGAGTGCAAAAACGTAAGAAAAATGAATGTATAAGGAAAAGAAACAAAAGGGCGGTATTGGTTTAAATGGCTTTTTAGACAGTTTTGTGAGTCAGATGGGTTCGGAATCTTAAAAACAGTGTGTACGCGAAGGGGGAAAGTTTTCTAGAGTGCAAAAACGTAAGAAAAATGAATGCATAAGGAAAAGAAACAAAAGGGTGGTATTGGATTAAATGGATATTTTAACGATTTTGTGAGTCAGATGGGTTCCGAATCATAAAAAAAGTGTGTACACGAAGGAGGAAAGATGTCTTGAGTGCAAAAACGTAAGAAAAATGAATGCATAAGGAAAAGAAACAAAAGGTCGGAATTGGTTTAAATGGTCTTTTGGACGGTTTTGTTAGTCAGATGGGTTCGGAATCTTAAAAGCAGTGTGTACGCGAAGGAGGAAAGTTGTCTTGAGTGCAAAAACGTAAGAAAAATGAATGCATAAGAAAAAAAAAAGTGGGCGGAATTGGTTTAAATGGCCTTGTAGACACTTTTGTGAGTCAGGTGAGTTCGAAATCATAAAAAAAATTTTGTACCAGAAGTAGGGAAGTTGGAAAAACGTTTAAAAAATGAATGTATGAGGAAAAGAAACAAAAGGGCGGAATTGGTTTAAATGGTCTTTTAGGCGATTTTGTGAGTCAGATGGGTTCGGAATCATAAAAACAGTGTGTACGCGAAGGAGGAAAGTTGTCTTGAGTGCAAAAACGTAAGAAAAATGAATGTATAAGGAAAAGAAATCAAAGGACGGAATTGGTTTAAATGGTCTGTTAGGCGATTTTGTGAGTCAGATGGGTTCGGAATCTTAAAAGCAGTGTGTACGCGAAGGGGGAAAGTTTTCTAGAGTGCAAAAACGTAAGAAAAATGAATGCATAAGGAAAAGAAACAAAAGGGTGGTATTGGATTAAATGGATTTTTTAACGATTTTGTGAGTCAGATGGGTTCCGAATCATAAAAAAAGTGTGTACACGAAGGAGGAAAGTTGTCTTGAGTGCAAAAACGTAAGAAAAATGAATGCATAAGAAAAAAAAAAGTGGGCGGAATTGGTTTAAATGGCCTTGTAGACACTTTTGTGAGTCAGGTGAGTTCGAAATCATAAAAAAAATTTTGTACCAGAAGTAGGGAAGTTGGAAAAACGTTTAAAAAATGAATGTATGAGGAAAAGAAACAAAAGGGCGGAATTGGTTTAAATGGTCTTTTAGGCGATTTTGTGAGTCAGATGGGTTCGGAATCATAAAAACAGTGTGTACGCGAAGGAGGAAAGTTGTCTTGAGTGCAAAAACGTAAGAAAAATGAATGTATAAGGAAAAGAAACAAAAGGGCGGTATTGGTTTAAATGGCTTTTTAGACAGTTTTGTGAGTCAGATGGGTTCGGAATCTTAAAAACAGTGTGTACGCGAAGGGGGAAAGTTTTCTAGAGTGCAAAAACGTAAGAAAAATGAATGCATAAGGAAAAGAAACAAAAGGGTGGTATTGGATTAAATGGATATTTTAACGATTTTGTGAGTCAGATGGGTTCCGAATCATAAAAAAAGTGTGTACACGAAGGAGGAAAGATGTCTTGAGTGCAAAAACGTAAGAAAAATGAATGCATAAGGAAAAGAAACAAAAGGTCGGAATTGGTTTAAATGGTCTTTTGGACGGTTTTGTTAGTCAGATGGGTTCGGAATCTTAAAAGCAGTGTGTACGCGAAGGAGGAAAGTTGTCTTGAGTGCAAAAACGTAAGAAAAATGAATGCATAAGAAAAAAAAAAGTGGGCGGAATTGGTTTAAATGGCCTTGTAGACACTTTTGTGAGTCAGGTGAGTTCGAAATCATAAAAAAAATTTTGTACCAGAAGTAGGGAAGTTGGAAAAACGTTTAAAAAATGAATGTATGAGGAAAAGAAACAAAAGGGCGGAATTGGTTTAAATGGTCTTTTAGGCGATTTTGTGAGTCAGATGGGTTCGGAATCATAAAAACAGTGTGTACGCGAAGGAGGAAAGTTGTCTTGAGTGCAAAAACGTAAGAAAAATGAATGTATAAGGAAAAGAAATCAAAGGACGGAATTGGTTTAAATGGTCTGTTAGGCGATTTTGTGAGTCAGATGGGTTCGGAATCTTAAAAGCAGTGTGTACGCGAAGGGGGAAAGTTTTCTAGAGTGCAAAAACGTAAGAAAAATGAATGCATAAGGAAAAGAAACAAAAGGGTGGTATTGGATTAAATGGATTTTTTAACGATTTTGTGAGTCAGATGGGTTCCGAATCATAAAAAAAGTGTGTACACGAAGGAGGAAAGTTGTCTTGAGTGCAAAAACGTAAGAAAAATGAATGCATAAGAAAAAAAAAAGTGGGCGGAATTGGTTTAAATGGCCTTGTAGACACTTTTGTGAGTCAGGTGAGTTCGAAATCATAAAAAAAGTGTGTACCAGAAGTAGGGAAGTTGGAAAAACGTTTAAAAAATGAATGTATGTGGAAAAGAAACAAAAGGGCGGTATTGGTTTAAACGGCTTTTTAGACAGTTTTGTGAGTCAGATGGGTTCGGAATCTTAAAAACAGTGTGTACGAGAAGGAGGAAAGTTGGAAAAACGTTGAAAAAGTGAATGTATAAGGAAAAGAAACAAAAGGGCGGTATTGGTTTAAATGGCCTTTTTAACGATTTTGTGAGTCATATGGGTTCGGAATCATAAAAAAAGTGTGTACGCGAAGGAGGAAAGTTGTCTTGAGTGCAAAAACATAAGAAAAATGAATGCATAAGGAAAAGAAACAAAAGGGCGGAATTGGTTTAAATGGCCTTGTAGACGCTTTTGTGAGTCAGGTGGGTTCGGAATCATAAAAAAGTGTGTACGAGAAGGAGGAATGTTGTTTTGAGTGCAAAAACGTAAGAAAAATGAATGCATAAGGAAAAGAAATCAAAGGGCGGTATTGGATTAAATGGCCTTTTTAACGATTTTGTGAGTCAGATGGGTTCGGAATCATAAAAACAGTGTGTACGCGAAGGAGGGAAATTGTCCTGAGTGCAAAAACGTAAGAAAATGAATGTATAAGGAAAAGAAACAAAAGGGCGTTATTGGTTTAAATGGCATTTTAGACAGTTTTGTGAGTCAGATGGGTTCGGAATCTTAAAAACAGTGTGTACGCGAAGGAGGAAAGATGTCTTGAGTGCAAAAACGTAAGAAAAATGAATGCATAAGGAAAAGAAACAAAAGGGCGGAATTGGTTTAAATGGTCTTATAGACGATTTTGTGAGTCAGATGGGTTCGAAATCATAAAAACAGTGTGTACGCGAAGGAGGAAAGATGTCTTGAGTGCAAAAACGTAAGAAAAATGAATGCATAAAGAAAAGAAACAAAAGGGCGGAATTGGTTTAAATGGTCTTTTGGACGGTTTTGTTAGTCAGATGGGTTCGGAATCTTAAAAGCAGTGTGTACGTGAAGGAGGAAAGTTGATTCGAGTGCAAAAACGTGAAAAAAATGAATGCATAAGGAAAAGAAACAAAAGGGCGGTATTGGTTTAAATGGCTTTTTAGACAGTTTTGTGAGTCAGATGGGTTCGGAATCTTAAAAACAGTGTGTACAAGAAGGAGGAAAGTTGGAAAAACGTGGAAAAAGTGAATGGTTTAAAGAAACAAAAGGGCGGTATTGGTTTAAATGGCCTTTTTAACGATTTTGTGAGTCAAATAGGTTCGAAATCATAAAAACAGTGTGTACGCGAAGGAGGAAAGTTGTCTTGAGTGCAAAAACGTAAGAAAAATGAATGCATAAGAAAAAAAAAAAGGGGCGGAATTGGTTTAAATGGCCTTGTAGACGCTTTTGTGAGTCAGGTGGGTTCGAAATCATAAAAAAAGTGTGTACGCGAAGGAGTAAAGTAGTTTTGAGTGCAAAAACGTGGGAAAAATGAATGCATAAGGAAAAGAAACAAAAGGGCGGTATTGGTTTAAATGGCTTTTTAGACAGTTTTGTGAGTCAGATGGGTTCGGAATCTTAAAAACAGTGCGTACGCGAAGCAGGAAAGTTGTTTTGAGTGCAAAAACGTAAGAAAAATGAATGCATAAGGAAAAGAAACAAAAGGGTGGTATTGGATTAAATGGCCTTCTGAACCCATGGCCTTCGGAACCCATCTGACTCACAAAATCGTTAAGATTTTGTGAGTCAGATGGGTTCCGAATCATAAAAAGTGTACACGAACGAGGAAAGATGTCTTGAGTGCAAAAACGTAAGAAAAATGAATGCATAAGGAAAAGAAACAAAAGGGCGGAATTGGTTTAAATGGTCTTATAGACGATTTTGTGAGTCAGATGGGTTCGAAATCATAAAAACAGTGTGTACGCGAAGGAGGAAAGTTGTTTTGAGTGCAAAAACGTGGGAAAAATGAATGCATAAGGAAAAGAAACAAAAGGGCGGTATTGGTTTAAATGGCTTTTTAGATAGTTTTTGAGTCAGATGGGTTCGGAATCTTAAAAACAGTGCGTACGCGAAGCAGGAAAGTTGTTTTGAGTGCAAAAACGTGAAAAAAATGAATGTATAAGGAAAAGAAACAAAAGGGAGGTATTGGTTTAAATGGTCTTTTAGGCGATTTTGTGAGTCAGATGGGTTCGGAATCATAAAAACAGTGTGTACGCGAAGGAGGAAAGTTGTCTAGAGTGCAAAAACGTAAGAAAAATGAATGCATAAGGAAAAGAAACAAAAGGGCGGAATTGGTTTAAATGGTCTTTTAGGCGATTTTGTGAGTCAGATGGGTTCGGAATCATAAAAACTGTGTGTACGCGAAGGAGGAAAGTTGTCTTGAGTGCAAAAACGTAAGAAAAATGAATGTATAAGGAAAAGAAATCAAAGGGCGGCATTGGATTAAATGGCCTTTTTAACGATTTTGTGAGTCATATGGGTTCGGAATCATAAAAAAAGTGTGTACGCGAAGGAGGAAAGTTGTTTTGAGTGCAAAAACGTGGAAAAAATGAATGTATATGAAAAAGAAACAAAAGGGCGGTATTGGTTTAAATGGCCTTTTTAGACAGTTTTGTGAGTCAGATGGGTTCGGAATCTTAAAAACAGTGTGTACAAGGAGGAAAGTTGGAAAAACGTGGAAAAAGTGAATGTATAAGGAAAAGAAACAAAAGGGCGGTATTGGTTTAAATGGCTTTTTAGACAGTTTTGTGAGTCAGATGGGTTCGGAATCTTAAAAACAGTGTGTACGCGAAGGAGGAAAGTTGTCTAGAGTGCAAAAACGTAAGAAAAATGAATGCATAAGGAAAAGAAACAAAAGGGTGGTATTGGATTAAATGGCCTTCTGAACCCATGGCCTTCGGAACCCATCTGACTCACAAAATCGTTAAGATTTTGTGAGTCAGATGGGTTCCGAATCATAAAAAAAGTGTGTACACGAACGAGGAAAGATGTCTTGAGTGCAAAAACGTAAGAAAAATGAATGCATAAGGAAAAGAAACAAAAGGGCGGAATTGGTTTAAATGGTCTTATAGACGATTTTGTGAGTCAGATGGGTTCGAAATCATAAAAACAGTGTGTACGCGAAGGAGGAAAGTTGTTTTGAGTGCAAAAACGTAAGAAAAATGAATGCATAAGGAAAAGAAACAAAAGGGTGGTATTGGATTAAATGGCCTTCTGAACCCATGGCCTTCGGAACCCATCTGACTCACAAAATCGTTAAGATTTTGTGAGTCAGATGGGTTCCGAATCATAAAAAGTGTACACGAACGAGGAAAGATGTCTTGAGTGCAAAAACGTAAGAAAAATGAATGCATAAGGAAAAGAAACAAAAGGGCGGAATTGGTTTAAATGGTCTTATAGACGATTTTGTGAGTCAGATGGGTTCGAAATCATAAAAACAGTGTGTACGCGAAGGAGGAAAGTTGTTTTGAGTGCAAAAACGTGGGAAAAATGAATGCATAAGGAAAAGAAACAAAAGGGCGGTATTGGTTTAAATGGCTTTTTAGATAGTTTTTGAGTCAGATGGGTTCGGAATCTTAAAAACAGTGCGTACGCGAAGCAGGAAAGTTGTTTTGAGTGCAAAAACGTGAAAAAAATGAATGTATAAGGAAAAGAAACAAAAGGGAGGTATTGGTTTAAATGGTCTTTTAGGCGATTTTGTGAGTCAGATGGGTTCGGAATCATAAAAACAGTGTGTACGCGAAGGAGGAAAGTTGTCTAGAGTGCAAAAACGTAAGAAAAATGAATGCATAAGGAAAAGAAACAAAAGGGCGGAATTGGTTTAAATGGTCTTTTAGGCGATTTTGTGAGTCAGATGGGTTCGGAATCATAAAAACTGTGTGTACGCGAAGGAGGAAAGTTGTCTTGAGTGCAAAAACGTAAGAAAAATGAATGTATAAGGAAAAGAAATCAAAGGGCGGCATTGGATTAAATGGCCTTTTTAACGATTTTGTGAGTCATATGGGTTCGGAATCATAAAAAAAGTGTGTACGCGAAGGAGGAAAGTTGTTTTGAGTGCAAAAACGTGGAAAAAATGAATGTATATGAAAAAGAAACAAAAGGGCGGTATTGGTTTAAATGGCCTTTTTAGACAGTTTTGTGAGTCAGATGGGTTCGGAATCTTAAAAACAGTGTGTACAAGGAGGAAAGTTGGAAAAACGTGGAAAAAGTGAATGTATAAGGAAAAGAAACAAAAGGGCGGTATTGGTTTAAATGGCTTTTTAGACAGTTTTGTGAGTCAGATGGGTTCGGAATCTTAAAAACAGTGTGTACGCGAAGGAGGAAAGTTGTCTAGAGTGCAAAAACGTAAGAAAAATGAATGCATAAGGAAAAGAAACAAAAGGGTGGTATTGGATTAAATGGCCTTCTGAACCCATGGCCTTCGGAACCCATCTGACTCACAAAATCGTTAAGATTTTGTGAGTCAGATGGGTTCCGAATCATAAAAAAAGTGTGTACACGAACGAGGAAAGATGTCTTGAGTGCAAAAACGTAAGAAAAATGAATGCATAAGGAAAAGAAACAAAAGGGCGGAATTGGTTTAAATGGTCTTATAGACGATTTTGTGAGTCAGATGGGTTCGAAATCATAAAAACAGTGTGTACGCGAAGGAGGAAAGTTGTTTTGAGTGCAAAAACGTGGGAAAAATGAATGCATAAGGAAAAGAAACAAAAGGGCGGTATTGGTTTAAATGGCTTTTTAGATAGTTTTTGAGTCAGATGGGTTCGGAATCTTAAAAACAGTGCGTACGCGAAGCAGGAAAGTTGTTTTGAGTGCAAAAACGTGAAAAAAATGAATGTATAAGGAAAAGAAACAAAAGGGAGGTATTGGTTTAAATGGTCTTTTAGGCGATTTTGTGAGTCAGATGGGTTCGGAATCATAAAAACAGTGTGTACGCGAAGGAGGAAAGTTGTCTAGAGTGCAAAAACGTAAGAAAAATGAATGCATAAGGAAAAGAAACAAAAGGGCGGAATTGGTTTAAATGGTCTTTTAGGCGATTTTGTGAGTCAGATGGGTTCGGAATCATAAAAACTGTGTGTACGCGAAGGAGGAAAGTTGTCTTGAGTGCAAAAACGTAAGAAAAATGAATGTATAAGGAAAAGAAATCAAAGGGCGGCATTGGATTAAATGGCCTTTTTAACGATTTTGTGAGTCATATGGGTTCGGAATCATAAAAAAAGTGTGTACGCGAAGGAGGAAAGTTGTTTTGAGTGCAAAAACGTGGAAAAAATGAATGTATATGAAAAAGAAACAAAAGGGCGGTATTGGTTTAAATGGCCTTTTTAGACAGTTTTGTGAGTCAGATGGGTTCGGAATCTTAAAAACAGTGTGTACAAGGAGGAAAGTTGGAAAAACGTGGAAAAAGTGAATGTATAAGGAAAAGAAACAAAAGGGCGGTATTGGTTTAAATGGCCTTTTTAACGATTTTGTGAGTCATACGGGTTCGGAATCATAAAATAACTGTGTACGCGAAGGAGGAAAGTTGTTTTGAGGGCAAAAACGTGGGAAAAATGAATGCATAAGGAAAAGAAACAAAAGGGCGGTATTGGTTTAAATGGCTTTTTAGACAGTTTTGTGAGTCAGATGGGTTCGGAATCTTAAAAACAGTGTGTACGCGAAGGAGGAAAGTTGTCTAGAGTGCAAAAACGTAAGAAAAATGAATGCATAAGGAAAAGAAACAAAAGGGTGGTATTGGATTAAATGGCCTTTTTAACGATTTTGTGAGTCAGATGGGTTCCGAATCATAAAAAAAGTGTGTACACGAAGGAGGAAAGATGTCTTGAGTGCAAAAACGTAAGAAAAATGAATGCATAAGGAAAAGAAACAAAAGGGCGGAATTGGTTTAAATGGTCTTATAGACGATTTTGTGAGTCAGATGGGTTCGAAATCATAAAAACAGTGTGTACGCGAAGGAGGAAAGTTGTCTTGAGTGCTAAAACGTGAAAAAAATAAATGTATAAGGAAAAGAAACAAAAGGGAGGTATTGGTTTAAATGGCCTTTTTAACGATTTTGTGAGTCAGATGGGTTCCGAATCATAAAAAAAGTGTGTACACGAAGGAAGAAAGATGTCTTGAGTGCAAAAACGTAAGAAAAATGAATGCATAAGGAAAAGAAACAAAAGGGCGGAATTCGTTTAAATGGTCTTATAGACGATTTTGTGAGTCAGATGGGTTCGAAATCATAAAAACAGTCTGTAAGCGAAGGAGAAAAGTTGTTTTGAGTGCAAAAACGTGGGAAAAATGAGTGCATAAGGAAAAGAAACAAAAGGGCGGTATTGGTTTAAATGGCTTTTTAGACAGTTTTTGAGTCAGATGGGTTCGGAATCTTAAAAACAGTGTGTACGCGAAGGAGGAAAGTTGTCTAGAGTGCAAAAACGTAAGAAAAATGAATGCATAAGAAAAAGAAACAAAAGGGTGGTATTGGATTAAATGGCCTTTTTAACGATTTTGTGAGTCAGATGGGTTCCGGATCATAAAAAAAGTGTGTACGCGAAGGAGGAAAGTTGTTTTGAGTGCAAAAACGTGGGAAAAATCAATGCATAATTAAAAGAAACAAAAGGGCGGTATTGGTTTTAATGGCTTTTTAGACAGTTTTGTGAGTCAGATGGGTTCGGAATCTTAAAAACAGTGTGTACGCGAAGCAGGAAAGTTGTTTTGAGTGCAAAAACGTGAAAAAAATGAATGTATAAGGAAAAGAAACAAAAGGGCGTTATTGGTTTAAATGGCTTTTTAGACAGTTTTGTGAGTCAGATGGGTTCCGAATCATAAAAAAAGTGTGTACACGAAGGAGGAAAGATGTCTTGAGTGCAAAAACGTAAGAAAAATGAATGCATAAGGAAAAGAAACAAAAGGGCGGAATTGGTTTAAATGGTCTTATAGACGATTTTGTGAGTCAGATGGGTTCGAAATCATAAAAACAGTGTGTACGCGAAGGAGGAAAGTTGTTTTGAGTGCAAAAACGTGGGAAAAATGAATGCATAAGGAAAAGAAACAAAAGGGCGGTATTGGTTTAAATGGCTTTTTAGATAGTTTTTGAGTCAGATGGGTTCGGAATCTTAAAAACAGTGTGTACGCGAAGGAGGAAAGTTGTCTAGAGTGCAAAAACGTAAGAAAAATGAATGCATAAGAAAAAGAAACAAAAGGGTGGTATTGGATTAAATGGCCTTTTTAACGATTTTGTGAGTCAGGTGGGTTCCGAATCATAAAAAAAGTGTGTACGCGAAGGAGGAAAGTTGTTTTGAGTGCAAAAACGTGGGAAAAATCAATGCATAAGTAAAAGAAACAAAAGGGCGGTATTGGTTTAAATGGCTTTTTAGACAGTTTTGTGAGTCAGATGGGTTCGGAATCTTAAAAACAGTGTGTACGCGAAGCAGGAAAGTTGTTTTGAGTGCAAAAACGTGAAAAAAATGAATGTATAAGGAAAAGAAACAAAAGGGTGGTATTGGATTAAATGGCCTTTTTAACGATTTTGTGAGTCAGATGGGTTCCGAATCATAAAAAAAGTGTGTACACGAAGGAGGAAAGATGTCTTGAGTGCAAAAACGTAAGAAAAATGAATGCATAAGGAAAAGAAACAAAAGGGCGGAATTGGTTTAAATGGTCTTATAGACGATTTTGTGAGTCAGATGGGTTCGAAATCATAAAAACAGTGTGTACGCGAAGGAGGAAAGTTGTCTTGAGTGCTAAAACGTGAAAAAAATAAATGTATAAGGAAAAGAAACAAAAGGGAGGTATTGGTTTAAATGGCCTTTTTAACGATTTTGTGAGTCAGATGGGTTCCGAATCATAAAAAAAGTGTGTACACGAAGGAAGAAAGATGTCTTGAGTGCAAAAACGTAAGAAAAATGAATGCATAAGGAAAAGAAACAAAAGGGCGGAATTCGTTTAAATGGTCTTATAGACGATTTTGTGAGTCAGATGGGTTCGAAATCATAAAAACAGTGTGTAAGCGAAGGAGGAAAGTTGTTTTGAGTGCAAAAACGTGGGAAAAATGAATGCATAAGGAAAAGAAACAAAAGGGCGGTATTGGTTTAAATGGCTTTTTAGACAGTTTTTGAGTCAGATGGGTTCGGAATCTTAAAAACAGTGTGTACGCGAAGGAGGAAAGTTGTCTAGAGTGCAAAAACGTAAGAAAAATGAATGCATAAGAAAAAGAAACAAAAGGGTGGTATTGGATTAAATGGCCTTTTTAACGATTTTGTGAGTCAGATGGGTTCCGGATCATAAAAAAAGTGTGTACGCGAAGGAGGAAAGTTGTTTTGAGTGCAAAAACGTGGGAAAAATCAATGCATAATTAAAAGAAACAAAAGGGCGGTATTGGTTTTAATGGCTTTTTAGACAGTTTTGTGAGTCAGATGGGTTCGGAATCTTAAAAACAGTGTGTACGCGAAGCAGGAAAGTTGTTTTGAGTGCAAAAACGTGAAAAAAATGAATGTATAAGGAAAAGAAACAAAAGGGCGTTATTGGTTTAAATGGCTTTTTAGACAGTTTTGTGAGTCAGATGGGTTCCGAATCATAAAAAAAGTGTGTACACGAAGGAGGAAAGATGTCTTGAGTGCAAAAACGTAAGAAAAATGAATGCATAAGGAAAAGAAACAAAAGGGCGGAATTGGTTTAAATGGTCTTATAGACGATTTTGTGAGTCAGATGGGTTCGAAATCATAAAAACAGTGTGTACGCGAAGGAGGAAAGTTGTTTTGAGTGCAAAAACGTGGGAAAAATGAATGCATAAGGAAAAGAAACAAAAGGGCGGTATTGGTTTAAATGGCTTTTTAGATAGTTTTTGAGTCAGATGGGTTCGGAATCTTAAAAACAGTGTGTACGCGAAGGAGGAAAGTTGTCTAGAGTGCAAAAACGTAAGAAAAATGAATGCATAAGAAAAAGAAACAAAAGGGTGGTATTGGATTAAATGGCCTTTTTAACGATTTTGTGAGTCAGGTGGGTTCCGAATCATAAAAAAAGTGTGTACGCGAAGGAGGAAAGTTGTTTTGAGTGCAAAAACGTGGGAAAAATCAATGCATAAGTAAAAGAAACAAAAGGGCGGTATTGGTTTAAATGGCTTTTTAGACAGTTTTGTGAGTCAGATGGGTTCGGAATCTTAAAAACAGTGTGTACGCGAAGCAGGAAAGTTGTTTTGAGTGCAAAAACGTGAAAAAAATGAATGTATAAGGAAAAGAAACAAAAGGGCGTTATTGGTTTAAATGGCTTTTTAGTCAGTTTTGTGAGTCAGATGGGTTCGGAATCTTAAAAACAGTGTGTACGCGAAGCAGGAAAGTTGTTTTGAGTGCAAAAACGTGAAAAAAATGAATGTATAAGGAAAAGAAACAAAAGGGAGGTATTGGTTTAAATGGTCTTTTAGGCGATTTTGTGAGTCAGATGGGTTCGGAATCATAAAAACAGTGTGTACGCGAAGGAGGAAAGTTGTCTAGAGTGCAAAAACGTAAGAAAAATGAATGCATAAGGAAAAGAAACAAAAGGGCGGAATTGGTTTAAATGGTCTTTTAGGCGATTTTGTGAGTCAGATGGGTTCGGAATCATAAAAACTGTGTGTACGCGAAGGAGGAAAGTTGTCTTGAGTGCAAAAACGTAAGAAAAATGAATGTATAAGGAAAAGAAATCAAAGGGCGGCATTGGATTAAATGGCCTTTTTAACGATTTTGTGAGTCATATGGGTTCGGAATCATAAAAAAAGTGTGTACGCGAAGGAGGAAAGTTGTTTTGAGTGCAAAAACGTGGAAAAAATGAATGTATATGAAAAAGAAACAAAAGGGCGGTATTGGATTAAATGGCCTTTTTAACGATTTTGTGAGTCAGATGGGTTCGGAATCTTAAAAACAGTGTGTACAAGGAGGAAAGTTGGAAAAACGTGGAAAAAGTGAATGTATAAGGAAAAGAAACAAAAGGGCGGTATTGGTTTAAATGGCCTTTTTAACGATTTTGTGAGTCATACGGGTTCGGAATCATAAAAAAACTGTGTACGCGAAGGAGGAAAGTTGTTTTGAGGGCAAAAACGTGAAAAAAATGAATGCATAAGGAAAAGAAACAAAAGGGCGGTATTGGTTTAAATGGCTTTTTAGACAGTTTTGTGAGTCAGATGGGTTCGGAATCTTAAAAACAGTGTGTACGCGAAGGAGGAAAGTTGTCTAGAGTGCAAAAACGTAAGAAAAATGAATGCATAAGGAAAAGAAACAAAAGGGCGGAATTGGTTTAAATGGTCTTTTAGGCGATTTTGTGAGTCAGATGGGTTCGGAATCATAAAAAAAGTGTGTACACGAAGGAAGAAAGATGTCTTGAGTGCAAAAACGTAAGAAAAATGAATGTATAAGGAAAAGAAACAAAAGGGAGGTATTGGTTTAAATGGCCTTTTTAACGATTTTGTGAGTCAGATGGGTTCGAAATCATAAAAACAGTGTGTACGCGAAGGAGGAAAGTTGTTTTGAGTGCAAAAACGTGGGAAAAATGAATGCATAAGGAAAAGAAACAAAAGGGCGGTATTGGTTTAAATGGCTTTTTAGACAGTTTTTGAGTCAGATGGGTTCGGAATCTTAAAAACAGTGTGTACGCGAAGGAGGAAAGTTGTCTAGAGTGCAAAAACGTAAGAAAAATGAATGCATAAGAAAAAGAAACAAAAGGGTGGTATTGGATTAAATGGCCTTTTTAACGATTTTGTGAGTCAGATGGGTTCCGAATCATAAAAAAAGTGTGTACGCGAAGGAGGAAAGTTGTTTTGAGTGCAAAAACGTGGGAAAAATCAATGCATAATTAAAAGAAACAAAAGGGCGGTATTGGTTTAAATGGCTTTTTAGACAGTTTTGTGAGTCAGATGGGTTCGGAATCTTAAAAACAGTGTGTACGCGAAGCAGGAAAGTTGTTTTGAGTGCAAAAACGTGAAAAAAATGAATGTATAAGGAAAAGAAACAAAAGGGCGTTATTGGTTTAAATGGCTTTTTAGACAGTTTTGTGAGTCAGTTGGGTTCGGAATCTTAAAAACAGTGTGTACGCGAAGCAGGAAAGTTGTTTTGAGTGCAAAAACGTGATAAAAATGAATGTATAAGGAAAAGAAACAAAAGGGAGGTATTGGTTTAAATGGTCTTTTAGGCGATTTTGTGAGTCAGATGGGTTCGGAATCATAAAAACAGTGTGCACGCGAAGGAGGAAAGTTGTCTTGAGTGCAAAAACGTAAGAAAAATGAATGCATAAGGAAAAGAAACAAAAGGGCGGTATTGGTTTAAATGGCTTTTTAGACAGTTTTGTGAGTCAGATGGGTTCGGATTTATAAAAACAGTGTGTACGCGAAGGAGGAAAGTTGTCTAGAGTGCAAAAACGTAAGAAAAATGAATGCATAAGGAAAAGAAACAAAAGGGTGGTATTGGATTAAATAGCCTTTTTAACGATTTTGTGAGTCAGATGGGTTCCGAATCATAAAAAAAGTGTGTACGCGAAGGAGGAAAGTTGTCTTGAGTGCAAAAACATAAGAAAAATGAATGCATAAGGAAAAGAAACAAAAGGGCGGAATTGGTTTAAATGGCCTTGTAGACGCTTTTGTGAGTCAGGTGGGTTCGGAATCATAAAAAAGTGTGTACGAGAAGGAGGAATGTTGTTTCGAGTGCAAAAACGTAAGAAAAATGAATGCATAAGGAAAAGAAACAAAAGGGTGGTATTGGATTAAATGGATATTTTAACGATTTTGTGAGTCAGATGGGTTCCGAATCATAAAAAAAGTGTGTACACGAAGGAGGAAAGATGTCTTGAGTGCAAAAACGTAAGAAAAATGAATGCATAAGGAAAAGAAACAAAAGGGCGGAATTGGTTTAAATGGTCTTTTGGACGGTTTTGTTAGTCAGATGGGTTCGGAATCTTAAAAGCAGTGTGTACGCGAAGGAGGAAAGTTGTCTTGAGTGCAAAAACGTAAGAAAAATGAATGCATAAGAAAAAAAAAAGTGGGCGGAATTGGTTTAAATGGCCTTGTAGACACTTTTGTGAGTCAGGTGAGTTCGAAATCATAAAAAAAATTTTGTACCAGAAGTAGGGAAGTTGGAAAAACGTTTAAAAAATGAATGTATGAGGAAAAGAAACAAAAGGGCGGAATTGGTTTAAATGGTCTTTTAGGCGATTTTGTGAGTCAGATGGGTTCGGAATCATAAAAACAGTGTGTACGCGAAGGAGGAAAGTTGTCTTGAGTGCAAAAACGTAAGAAAAATGAATGTATAAGGAAAAGAAATCAAAGGACGGAATTGGTTTAAATGGTCTGTTAGGCGATTTTGTGAGTCAGATGGGTTCGGAATCTTAAAAGCAGTGTGTACGCGAAGGAGGAAAGTTGATTCGAGTGCAAAAACGTGAAAAAAATGAATGTATAAGGAAAATAAACAAAAGGGAGGTATTGGTTTAAATGGCCTTTTTAAAGATTTTGTGAGTCAGATGGGTTCCGAATCATAAAAAAAGTGTGTACACGAAGGAGGAAAGTTGTCTTGAGTGCAAAAACGTAAGAAAAATGAATGTATAAGGAAAAGAAACATAAGGTTGGTATTGGTTTAAATGGCTTTTTAGACAGTTTTGTGAGTCAGATGGGTTCGGAATCTTAAAAACAGTGTGTAAGCGAAGGGGGAAAGTTTTCTAGAGTGCAAAAACGTAAGAAAAATGAATGCATAAGGAAAAGAAACAAAAGGGTGGTATTGGATTAAATGGATTTTTTAACGATTTTGTGAGTCAGATGGGTTCCGAATCATAAAAAAAGTGTGTACACGAAGGAGGAAAGTTGTCTTGAGTGCAAAAACGTAAGAAAAATGAATGCATAAGAAAAAAAAAAGTGGGCGGAATTGGTTTAAATGGCCTTGTAGACACTTTTGTGAGTCAGGTGAGTTCGAAATCATAAAAAAAGTGTGTACCAGAAGTAGGGAAGTTGGAAAAACGTTTAAAAAATGAATGTATGAGGAAAAGAAACAAAAGGGCGGTATTGGTTTAAACGGCTTTTTAGACAGTTTTGTGAGTCAGATGGGTTCGGAATCTTAAAAACAGTGTGTACGAGAAGGAGGAAAGTTGGAAAAACGTTGAAAAAGTGAATGTATAAGGAAAAGAAACAAAAGGGCGGTATTGGTTTAAATGGCCTTTTTAACGATTTTGTGAGTCATATGGGTTCGGAATCATAAAAAAAGTGTGTACGCGAAGGAGGAAAGTTGTCTTGAGTGCAAAAACATAAGAAAAATGAATGCATAAGGAAAAGAAACAAAAGGGCGGAATTGGTTTAAATGGCCTTGTAGACGCTTTTGTGAGTCAGGTGGGTTCGGAATCATAAAAAAGTGTGTACGAGAAGGAGGAATGTTGTTTTGAGTGCAAAAACGTAAGAAAAATGAATGCATAAGGAAAAGAAATCAAAGGGCGGTATTGGATTAAATGGCCTTTTTAACGATTTTGTGAGTCAGATGGGTTCGGAATCATAAAAACAGTGTGTACGCGAAGGAGGAAAGTTGTCTAGAGTGCAAAAACGTAAGAAAAATGAATGCATAAGGAAAAGAAACAAAAGGGCGGAATTGGTTTAAATGGTCTTTTAGGCGATTTCGTGAGTCAGATGGGTTCGGAATCATAAAAACTGTGTGTACGCGAAGGAGGAAAGTTGTCTTGAGTGCAAAAACGTAAGAAAAATGAATGTATAAGGAAAAGAAATCAAAGGGCAACATTGGATTAAATGGCCTTTTTAACGATTTTGTGAGTCATATGGGTTCGGAATCATAAAAAAAGTGTGTACGCGAAGGAGGAAAGTTGTTTTGAGTGCAAAAACGTGGAAAAAATGAATGTATATGAAAAAGAAACAAAAGGGCGGTATTGGTTTAAATGGCCTTTTTAGACAGTTTTGTGAGTCAGATGGGTTCGGAATCTTAAAAACAGTGTGTACAAGGAGGAAAGTTGGAAAAACGTGGAAAAAGTGAATGTATAAGGAAAAGAAACAAAAGGGCGGTATTGGTTTAAATGGCCTTTTTAACGATTTTGTGAGTCATACGGGTTCGGAATCATAAAAAAACTGTGTACGCGAAGGAGGAAAGTTGTTTTGAGGGCAAAAACGTGAAAAAAATGAATGCATAAGGAAAAGAAACAAAAGGGCGGTATTGGTTTAAATGGCTTTTTAGACAGTTTTGTGAGTCAGATGGGTTCGGAATCTTAAAAACAGTGTGTACGCGAAGGAGGAAAGTTGTCTAGAGTGCAAAAACGTAAGAAAAATGAATGTATAAGGAAAAGAAACAAAAGGGAGGTATTGGTTTAAATGGCCTTTTTAACGATTTTGTGAGTCAGATGGGTTCCGAATCATAAAAAAAGTGTGTACACGAAGGAAGAAAGATGTCTTGAGTGCAAAAACGTGGGAAAAATGAATGCATAAGGAAAAGAAACAAAAGGGCGGTATTGGTTTAAATGGCTTTTTAGACAGTTTTTGAGTCAGATGGGTTCGGAATCTTAAAAACAGTGTGTACGCGAAGGAGGAAAGTTGTCTAGAGTGCAAAAACGTAAGAAAAATGAATGCATAAGAAAAAGAAACAAAAGGGTGGTATTGGATTAAATGGCCTTTTTAACGATTTTGTGAGTCAGATGGGTTCCGAATCATAAAAAAAGTGTGTACGCGAAGGAGGAAAGTTGTTTTGAGTGCAAAAACGTGGGAAAAATCAATGCATAATTAAAAGAAACAAAAGGGCGGTATTGGTTTAAATGGCTTTTTAGACAGTTTTGTGAGTCAGATGGGTTCGGAATCTTAAAAACAGTGTGTACGCGAAGGGGGAAAGTTTTCTAGAGTGCAAAAACGTAAGAAAAATGAATGCATAAGGAAAAGAAAGTGTGTACGCGAAGCAGGAAAGTTGTTTTGAGTGCAAAAACGTGAAAAAAATGAATGTATAAGGAAAAGAAACAAAAGGGCGTTATTGGTTTAAATGGCTTTTTAGACAGTTTTGTGAGTCAGTTGGGTTCGGAATCTTAAAAACAGTGTGTACGCGAAGCAGGAAAGTTGTTTTGAGTGCAAAAACGTGAAAAAAATGAATGTATAAAGAAAAGAAACAAAAGGGAGGTATTGGATTAAATGGCCTTTTTAACGATTTTGTGAGTCAGATGGGTTCGGAATCATAAAAACAGTGTGTACGCGAAGGAGGAAAGTTGTCTTGAGTGCAAAAACGTAAGAAAAATGAATGTATAAGGAAAAGAAACAAAAGGGCGGTATTGGTTTAAATGGCTTTTTAGACAGTTTTGTGAGTCAGATGGGTTCGGAATCTTAAAAACAGTGTGTACGCGAAGGGGGAAAGTTTTCTAGAGTGCAAAAACGTAAGAAAAATGAATGCATAAGGAAAAGAAACAAAAGGGTGGTATTGGATTAAATGGATATTTTAACGATTTTGTTAGTCAGATGGGTTCCGAATCATAAAAAAAGTGTGTACACGAAGGAGGAAAGATGTCTTGAGTGCAAAAACGTAAGAAAAATGAATGCATAAGGAAAAGAAACAAAAGGGCGGAATTGGTTTAAATGGTCTTTTGGACGGTTTTGTTAGTCAGATGGGTTCGGAATCTTAAAAGCAGTGTGTACGCGAAGGAGGAAAGTTGTCTTGAGTGCAAAAACGTAAGAAAAATGAATGCATAAGAAAAAAAAAAGTGGGCGGAATTGGTTTAAATGGCCTTGTAGACACTTTTGTGAGTCAGGTGAGTTCGAAATCATAAAAAAAATTTTGTACCAGAAGTAGGGAAGTTGGAAAAACGTTTAAAAAATGAATGTATGAGGAAAAGAAACAAAAGGGCGGAATTGGTTTAAATGGTCTTTTAGGCGATTTTGTGAGTCAGATGGGTTCGGAATCATAAAAACAGTGTGTACGCGAAGGAGGAAAGTTGTCTTGAGTGCAAAAACGTAAGAAAAATGAATGTATAAGGAAAAGAAATCAAAGGACGGAATTGGTTTAAATGGTCTGTTAGGCGATTTTGTGAGTCAGATGGGTTCGGAATCTTAAAAGCAGTGTGTACGCGAAGGAGGAAAGTTGATTCGAGTGCAAAAACGTGAAAAAAATGAATGTATAAGGAAAATAAACAAAAGGGAGGTATTGGTTTAAATGGCCTTTTTAAAGATTTTGTGAGTCAAATGGGTTCCGAATCATAAAAAAAGTGTGTACACGAAGGAGGAAAGTTGTCTTGAGTGCAAAAACGTAAGAAAAATGAATGTATAAGGAAAAGAAACATAAGGTTGGTATTGGTTTAAATGGCTTTTTAGACAGTTTTGTGAGTCAGATGGGTTCGGAATCTTAAAAACAGTGTGTAAGCGAAGGGGGAAAGTTTTCTAGAGTGCAAAAACGTAAGAAAAATGAATGCATAAGGAAAAGAAACAAAAGGGTGGTATTGGATTAAATGGATTTTTTAACGATTTTGTGAGTCAGATGGGTTCCGAATCATAAAAAAAGTGTGTACACGAAGGAGGAAAGTTGTCTTGAGTGCAAAAACGTAAGAAAAATGAATGCATAAGAAAAAAAAAGTGGGCGGAATTGGTTTAAATGGCCTTGTAGACACTTTTGTGAGTCAGGTGAGTTCGAAATCATAAAAAAAGTGTGTACCAGAAGTAGGGAAGTTGGAAAAACGTTTAAAAAATGAATGTATGAGGAAAAGAAACAAAAGGGCGGTATTGGTTTAAACGGCTTTTTAGACAGTTTTGTGAGTCAGATGGGTTCGGAATCTTAAAAACAGTGTGTACGAGAAGGAGGAAAGTTGGAAAAACGTTGAAAAAGTGAATGTATAAGGAAAAGAAACAAAAGGGCGGTATTGGTTTAAATGGCCTTTTTAACGATTTTGTGAGTCATATGGGTTCGGAATCATAAAAAAAGTGTGTACGCGAAGGAGGAAAGTTGTCTTGAGTGCAAAAACATAAGAAAAATGAATGCATAAGGAAAAGAAACAAAAGGGCGGAATTGGTTTAAATGGCCTTGTAGACGCTTTTGTGAGTCAGGTGGGTTCGGAATCATAAAAAAGTGTGTACGAGAAGGAGGAATGTTGTTTTGAGTGCAAAAACGTAAGAAAAATGAATGCATAAGGAAAAGAAATCAAAGGGCGGTATTGGATTAAATGGCCTTTTTAACGATTTTGTGAGTCAGATGGGTTCGGAATCATAAAAACAGTGTGTACGCGAAGGAGGGAAATTGTCCTGAGTGCAAAAACGTAAGAAAATGAATGTATAAGGAAAAGAAACAAAAGGGCGTTATTGGTTTAAATGGCATTTTAGACAGTTTTGTGAGTCAGATGGGTTCGGAATCTTAAAAACAGTGTGTACGCGAAGGAGGAAAGTTGTCTTGGGTGCAAAATCGTGAAAAAA
This sequence comes from Salticus scenicus, assembly GCA_963930645.1. Classification (NCBI taxonomy): domain Eukaryota; kingdom Metazoa; phylum Arthropoda; class Arachnida; order Araneae; family Salticidae; genus Salticus; species Salticus scenicus. Next base: position 1,945,134 of record CAWVNO010002165.1, on the reverse strand, counting down.
ATGAATGTATAAGGAAAAGAAACAAAAGGGAGGTATTGGTTTAAATGGTCTTTTAGGCGATTTTGTGAGTCAGGTGGGTTCGAAATCATAAAAAAAGTGTGTACGCGAAGGAGGAAAGTTGTCTTGAGTGCAAAAACATAACAAAAAGGAATGCATAAGGAAAAGAAACAAAAGGGCGGAATTGGTTTAAATGGCCTTGTAGACGCTTTTGTAAGTCAGGTGGGTTCGGAAACATAAAAAAGTGTGTATGAGAAGGAGGAATGTTGTTTTGAGTGCAAAAACGTAAGAAAAATGAATGCATAAGGAAAAGAAACAAAAGGGCGGAATTGGTTTAAATGGTCTTATAGACGATTTTGTGAGTCAGATGGGTTCGAAATCATAAAAACAGTGTGTACGCGAAGGAGGAAAGATGTCTTGAGTGCAAAAACGTAAGAAAAATGAATGCATAAAGAAAAGAAACAAAAGGGCGGAATTGGTTTAAATGGTCTTTTGGACGGTTTTGTTAGTCAGATGGGTTCGGAATCTTAAAAGCAGTGTGTACGTGAAGGAGGAAAGTTGATTCGAGTGCAAAAACGTGAAAAAAATGAATGCATAAGGAAAAAAAACAAAAGGGCGGTATTGGTTTAAATGGCTTTTTAGACAGTTTTGTGAGTCAGATGGGTTCGGAATCTTAAAAACAGTGTGTACAAGAAGGAGGAAAGTTGGAAAAACGTGGAAAAAGTGAATGTATAAGGAAAAGAAACAAAAGGGCGGTATTGGTTTAAATGGCCTTTTTAACGATTTTGTGAGTCAAATGGGTTCGAAATCATAAAAACAGTGTGTACGCGAAGGAGGAAAGTTGTCTTGAGTGCAAAAACGTAAGAAAAATGAATGCATAAGAAAAAAAAAAGGGGCGGAATTGGTTTAAATGGCCTTGTAGACGCTTTTGTGAGTCAGGTGGGTTCGAAATCATAAAAAAAGTGTGTACGCGAAGGAGTAAAGTAGTTTTGAGTGCAAAAACGTGGGAAAAATGAATGCATAAGGAAAAGAAACAAAAGGGCGGTATTGGTTTAAATGGCTTTTTAGACAGTTTTGTGAGTCAGATGGGTTCGGAATCTTAAAAACAGTGTGTACGCGAAGGAGGAAAGTTGTCTAGAGTGCAAAAACGTAAGAAAAATGAATGCATAAGGAAAAGAAACAAAAGGGTGGTATTGGATTAAATGGCCTTTTTAACGATTTTGTGAGTCAGATGGGTTCCGAATCATAAAAAAAGTGTGTACACGAACGAGGAAAGATGTCTTGAGTGCAAAAACGTAAGAAAAATGAATGCATAAGGAAAAGAAACAAAAGGGCGGAATTGGTTTAAATGGTCTTATAGACGATTTTGTGAGTCAGATGGGTTCGAAATCATAAAAACAGTGTGTACGCGAAGGAGGAAAGTTGTCTTGAGTGCAAAAACGTAAGAAAAATGAATGCATAAGGAAAAGAAACAAAAGGGCGGAATTGGTTTAAATGGTCTTTTAGGCGATTTTGTGAGTCAGATGGGTTTGGAATCATAAAAACTGTGTGTACGCGAAGGAGGAAAGTTGTCTTGAAAGCAAAAACGTAAGAAAAATGAATGTATAAGGAAAAGAAATCAAAGGGCGGCATTGGATTAAATGGCCTTTTTAACGATTTTGTGAGTCATATGGGTTCGGAATCATAAAAAAAGTGTGTACGCGAAGGAGGAAAGTTGTTTTGAGTGCAAAAACGTGGAAAAAATGAATGTATATGAAAAAGAAACAAAAGGGCGGTATTGGTTTAAATGGCCATTTTAGACAGTTTTGTGAGTCAGATGGGTTCGGAATCTTAAAAACAGTGTGTACAAGGAGGAAAGTTGGAAAAACGTGGAAAAAGTGAATGTATAAGGAAAAGAAACAAAAGGGCGGTATTGGTTTAAATGGCCTTTTTAACGATTTTGTGAGTCATACGGGTTCGGAATCATAAAAAAACTGTGTACGCGAAGGAGGAAAGTTGTTTTGAGTGCAAAAACGTGGAAAAAATGAATGTATATGAAAAAGAAACAAAAGGGCGGTATTGGTTTAAATGGCTTTTTAGACAGTTTTGTGAGTCAGATGGGTTCGGAATCTTAAAAACAGTGTGTACGCGAAGCAGGAAAGTTGTTTTGAGTGCAAAAACGTGAAAAAAATGAATGTATAAGGAAAAGAAACAAAAGGGAGGTATTGGTTTAAATGGTCTTTTAGGCGATTTTGTGAGTCAGATGGGTTCGAAATCATAAAAACAGTGTGTACGCGAAGGAGGAAAGTTGTCTTGAGTGCAAAAACGTAAGAAAAATGAATGCATAAGAAAAAAAAAAAGGGGCGGAATTGGTTTAAATGGCCTTGTAGACGCTTTTGTGAGTCAGATGGGTTCGGAATCTTAAAAACAGTGTGTACGCGAAGCAGGAAAGTTGTCTAGAGTGCAAAAACGTAAGAAAAATGAATGAATAAGGAAAAGAAACAAAAGGGTGGTATTGGATTAAATAGCCTTTTTAACGATTTTGTGAGTCAGATGGGTTCTGAATCATAAAAAAAGTGTGTACACGAAGGAGGAAAGTTGTCTTGAGTGCAAAAACTTAAGAAAAATGAATGCATAAGAAAAAAAAAAAGGGGCGGAATTGATTTAAATGGCCTTGTAGACGCTTTTGTGAGTCAGGTGGGTTCGAAATCATAAAAAAAGTGTGTACGCGAAGGAGGAAAGTTGTCTTGAGTGCAAAAACGTAAGAAAAATGAATGTATAAGGAAAAGAAATCAAAGGGCGGTATTGGATTAAATGGCCTTTTTAACGATTTTGTGAGTCAGATGGGTTCCGAATCATAAAAAAAGTGTGTACGCGAAGGAGGAAAGTTGTTTTGAGTGCAAAAACGTGGGAAAAATCAATGCATAATTAAAAGAAACAAAAGGGCGGTATTGGTTTAAATGGCTTTTTAGACAGTTTTGTGAGTCAGTTGGGTTCGGAATCTTAAAAACAGTGTGTACGCGAAGCAGGAAAGTTGTTTTGAGAGCAAAAACGTGAAAAAAATGAATGTATAAGGAAAAGAAACAAAAGGGAGGTATTGGTTTAAATGGTCTTTTAGGCGATTTTGTGAGTCAGATGGGTTCGGAATCATAAAAACAGTGTGTACGCGAAGGAGGAAAGTTGTCTTGAGTGCAAAAACGTAAGAAAAATGAATGCATAAGGAAAAGAAACAAAAGGGCGGTATTGGTTTAAATGGCTTTTTAGACAGTTTTGTGAGTCAGATGGGTTCGGAATCATAAAAACAGTGTGTACGCGAAGGAGGAAAGTTGTCTAGAGTGCAAAAACGTAAGAAAAATGAATGCATAAGGAAAAGAAACAAAAGGGTGGTATTGGATTAAATAGCCTTTTTAACGATTTTGTGAGTCAGATGGGTTCGGAATCATAAAAACAGTGTGTACGCGAAGGAGGAAAGTTGTCTTGAGTGCAAAAACGTAAGAAAAATGAATGTATAAGGAAAAGAAACAAAAGGGCGGTATTGGTTTAAATGGCTTTTTAGACAGTTTTTGAGTCAGATGGGTTCGGAATCTTAAAAACAGTGTGTACGCGAAGGAGGAAAGTTGTCTAGAGTGCAAAAACGTAAGAAAAATGAATGCATAAGAAAAAGAAACAAAAGGGTGGTATTGGATTAAATGGCCTTTTTAACGATTTTGTGAGTCAGATGGGTTCCGAATCATAAAAAAAGTGTGTACGCGAAGGAGGAAAGTTGTTTTGAGTGCAAAAACGTGGGAAAAATCAATGCATAATTAAAAGAAACAAAAGGGCGGTATTGGTTTAAATGGCTTTTTAGACAGTTTTGTGAGTCAGATGGGTTCGGAATCTTAAAAACAGTGTGTACGCGAAGCAGGAAAGTTGTTTTGAGTGCAAAACGTGAAAAAAATGAATGTATAAGGAAAAGAAACAAAAGGGCGTTATTGGTTTAAATGGCTTTTTAGACAGTTTTGTGAGTCAGTTGGGTTCGGAATCTTAAAAACAGTGTGTACGCGAAGCAGGAAAGTTGTTTTGAGTGCAAAAACGTGAAAAAAATGAATGTATAAGGAAAAGAAACAAAAGGGAGGTATTGGTTTAAATGGTCTTTTAGGCGATTTTGTGAGTCAGATGGGTTCGGAATCATAAAAACAGTGTGTACGCGAAGGAGGAAAGTTGTCTTGAGTGCAAAAACGTAAGAAAAATGAATGCATAAGGAAAAGAAACAAAAGGGCGGTATTGGTTTAAATGGCTTTTTAGACAGTTTTGTGAGTCAGATGGTTTCGGAATCATAAAAACAGTGTGTACGCGAAGGAGGAAAGTTGTCTAGAGTGCAAAAACGTAAGAAAAATGAATGCATAAGGAAAAGAAACAAAAGGGTGGTATTGGATTAAATAGCCTTTTTAACGATTTTGTGAGTCAGATGGGTTCGGAATCATAAAAACAGTGTGTACGCGAAGGAGGAAAGTTGTCTTGAGTGCAAAAACGTAAGAAAAATGAATGTATAAGGAAAAGAAACAAAAGGGCGGTATTGGTTTAAATGGCTTTTTAGACAGTTTTGTGAGTCAGATGGGTTCGGAATCTTAAAAACAGTGTGTACGCGAAGGGGGAAAGTTTTCTAGAGTGCAAAAACGTAAGAAAAATGAATGCATAAGGAAAAGAAACAAAAGGGTGGTATTGGATTAAATGGATATTTTAACGATTTTGTGAGTCAGATGGGTTCCGAATCATAAAAAAAGTGTGTACACGAAGGAGGAAAGATGTCTTGAGTGCAAAAACGTAAGAAAAATGAATGCATAAGGAAAAGAAACAAAAGGGCGGAATTGGTTTAAATGGTCTTTTGGACGGTTTTGTTAGTCAGATGGGTTCGGAATCTTAAAAGCAGTGTGTACGCGAAGGAGGAAAGTTGTCTTGAGTGCAAAAACGTAAGAAAAATGAATGCATAAGAAAAAAAAAAGTGGGCGGAATTGGTTTAATTGGCCTTGTAGACACTTTTGTGAGTCAGGTGAGTTCGAAATCATAAAAAAAATTTTGTACCAGAAGTAGGGAAGTTGGAAAAACGTTTAAAAAATGAATGTATGAGGAAAAGAAACAAAAGGGCGGAATTGGTTTAAATGGTCTTTTAGGCGATTTTGTGAGTCAGATGGGTTCGGAATCATAAAAACAGTGTGTACGCGAAGGAGGAAAGTTGTCTTGAGTGCAAAAACGTAAGAAAAATGAATGTATAAGGAAAAGAAATCAAAGGACGGAATTGGTTTAAATGGTCTGTTAGGCGATTTTGTGAGTCAGATGGGTTCGGAATCTTAAAAGCAGTGTGTACGCGAAGGAGGAAAGTTGATTCGAGTGCAAAAACGTGAAAAAAATGAATGTATAAGGAAAATAAACAAAAGGGAGGTATTGGTTTAAATGGCCTTTTTAAAGATTTTGTGAGTCAGATGGGTTCCGAATCATAAAAAAAGTGTGTACACGAAGGAGGAAAGTTGTCTTGAGTGCAAAAACGTAAGAAAAATGAATGTATAAGGAAAAGAAACATAAGGTTGGTATTGGTTTAAATGGCTTTTTAGACAGTTTTGTGAGTCAGATGGGTTCGGAATCTTAAAAACAGTGTGTACGCGAAGGGGGAAAGTTTTCTAGAGTGCAAAAACGTAAGAACAATGAATGCATAAGGAAAAGAAACAAAAGGGTGGTATTGGATTAAATGGATTTTTTACCGATTTTGTGAGTCAGATGGGTTCCGAATCATAAAAAAAGTGTGTACACGAAGGAGGAAAGTTGTCTTGAGTGCAAAAACGTAAGAAAAATGAATGCATAAGAAAAAAAAAAAGGTGGGCGGAATTGGTTTAAATGGCCTTGTAGACACTTTTGTGAGTCAGGTGAGTTCGAAATCATAAAAAAAGTGTGTACCAGAAGTAGGGAAGTTGGAAAAACGTTTAAAAAATGAATGTATGAGGAAAAGAAACAAAAGAGCGGTATTGGTTTAAACGGCTTTTTAGACAGTTTTGTGAGTCAGATGGGTTCGGAATCTTAAAAACAGTGTGTACGCGAAGGAGGAAAGTTGTCTTGAGTGCAAAAACGTAAGAAAAATGAATGCATAAGAAAAAAAAAAAAGGGGCGGAATTGGTTTAAATGGCCTTGTAGACGCTTTTGTGAGTCAGATGGGTTCGGAATCTTAAAAACAGTGTGTACGCGAAGCAGGAAAGTTGTCTAGAGTGCAAAAACGTAAGAAAAATGAATGAATAAGGAAAAGAAACAAAAGGGTGGTATTGGATTAAATAGCCTTTTTAACGATTTTGTGAGTCAGATGGGTTCTGAATCATAAAAAAAGTGTGTACACGAAGGAGGAAAGTTGTCTTGAGTGCAAAAACTTAAGAAAAATGAATGCATAAGAAAAAAAAAAGGGGCGGAATTGATTTAAATGGCCTTGTAGACGCTTTTGTGAGTCAGGTGGGTTCGAAATCATAAAAAAAGTGTGTACGCGAAGGAGGAAAGTTGTCTTGAGTGCAAAAACGTAAGAAAAATGAATGCATAAGGAAAAGAAACAAAAGGGCGGTATTGGATTAAATGGCCTTTTTAACGATTTTGTGAGTCAGATGGGTTCGGAATCATAAAAAAAGTGTGTACACGAAGGAGGAAAGATGTCTTGAGTGCAAAAACGTAAGAAAAATGAATGCATAAGGAAAAGAAACAAAAGGGCGGAATTGGTTTAAATAGTCTTATAGACGATTTTGTGAGTCAGATGGGTTCGAAATCATAAAAACAGTGTGTACGCGAAGGAGGAAAGATGTCTTGAGTGCAAAAACGTAAGAAAAATGAATGCATAAAGAAAAGAAACAAAAGGGCGGAATTGGTTTAAATGGTCTTTTGGACGGTTTTGTTAGTCAGATGGGTTCGGAATCTTAAAAGCAGTGTGTACGTGAAGGAGGAAAGTTGATTCGAGTGCAAAAACGTGAAAAAAATGAATGCATAAGGAAAAAAAACAAAAGGGCGGTATTGGTTTAAATGGCTTTTTAGACAGTTTTGTGAGTCAGATGGGTTCGGAATCTTAAAAACAGTGTGTACAAGAAGGAGGAAAGTTGGAAAAACGTGGAAAAAGTGAATGTATAAGGAAAAGAAACAAAAGGGCGGTATTGGTTTAAATGGCCTTTTTAACGATTTTGTGAGTCAAATGGGTTCGAAATCATAAAAACAGTGTGTACGCGAAGGAGGAAAGTTGTCTTGAGTGCAAAAACGTAAGAAAAATGAATGCATAAGAAAAAAAAAAGGGGCGGAATTGGTTTAAATGGCCTTGTAGACGCTTTTGTGAGTCAGGTGGGTTCGAAATCATAAAAAAAGTGTGTACGCGAAGGAGTAAAGTAGTTTTGAGTGCAAAAACGTGGGAAAAATGATTGCATAAGGAAAAGAAACAAAAGGGCGGTATTGGTTTAAATGGCTTTTTAGACAGTTTTGTGAGTCAGATGGGTTCCGAATCATAAAAAAAGTGTGTACACGAACGAGGAAAGATGTCTTGAGTGCAAAAACGTAAGAAAAATGAATGCATAAGGAAAAGAAACAAAAGGGCGGAATTGGTTTAAATGGTCTTATAGACGATTTTGTGAGTCAGATGGGTTCGAAATCATAAAAACAGTGTGTACGCGAAGGAGGAAAGTTGTCTTGAGTGCAAAAACGTAAGAAAAATGAATGCATAAGGAAAAGAAACAAAAAGGCGGAATTGGTTTAAATGGTCTTTTAGGCGATTTTGTGAGTCAGATGGGTTTGGAATCATAAAAACTGTGTGTACGCGAAGGAGGAAAGTTGTCTTGAAAGCAAAAACGTAAGAAAAATGAATGTATAAGGAAAAGAAATCAAAGGGCGGCATTGGATTAAATGCCCTTTTTAACGATTTTGTGAGTCATATGGGTTCGGAATCATAAAAAAAGTGTGTACGCGAAGGAGGAAAGTTGTTTTGAGTGCAAAAACGTGGAAAAAATGAATGTATATGAAAAAGAAACAAAAGGGCGGTATTGGTTTAAATGGCCATTTTAGACAGTTTTGTGAGTCAGATGGGTTCGGAATCTTAAAAACAGTGTGTACAAGGAGGAAAGTTGGAAAAACGTGGAAAAAGTGAATGTATAAGGAAAAGAAACAAAAATGCGGTATTGGTTTAAATGGCCTTTTTAACGATTTTGTGAGTCATACGGGTTCGGAATCATAAAAAAACTGTGTACGCGAAGGAGGAAAGTTGTTTTGAGTGCAAAAACGTGGAAAAAATGAATGTATATGAAAAAGAAACAAAAGGGCGGTATTGGTTTAAATGGCTTTTTAGACAGTTTTGTGAGTCAGATGGGTTCGGAATCTTAAAAACAGTGTGTACGCGAAGGAGGAAAGTTGTTTTGAGTGCAAAAACGTGAAAAAAATGAATGTATAAGGAAAAGAAACAAAAGGGCGTTATTGGTTTAAATGGCTTTTTAGACAGTTTTGTGAGTCAGTTGGGTTCGGAATCTTAAAAACAGTGTGTACGCGAAGCAGGAAAGTTGTTTTGAGTGCAAAAACGTGAAAAAAATGAATGTATAAGGAAAAGAAACAAAAGGGAGGTATTGGTTTAAATGGTCTTTTAGGCGATTTTGTGAGTCAGATGGGTTCGGAATCATAAAAACAGTGTGTACGCGAAGGAGGAAAGTTGTCTTGAGTGCAAAAACGTAAGAAAAATGAATGCATAAGGAAAAGAAACAAAAGGGCGGTATTGGTTTAAATGGCTTTTTAGACAGTTTTGTGAGTCAGATGGGTTCGGAATCATAAAAACAGTGTGTACGCGAAGGAGGAAAGTTGTCTAGAGTGCAAAAACGTAAGAAAAATGAATGCATAAGGAAAAGAAACAAAAGGGTGGTATTGGATTAAATAGCCTTTTTAACGATTTTGTGAGTCAGATGGGTTCGGAATCATAAAAACAGTGTGTACGCGAAAGAGGAAAGTTGTCTTGAGTGCAAAAACGTAAGAAAAATGAATGTATAAGGAAAAGAAACAAAAGGGCGGTATTGGTTTAAATGGCTTTTTAGACAGTTTTGTGAGTCAGATGGGTTCGGAATCTTAAAAACAGTGTGTACGCGAAGGGGGAAAGTTTTCTAGAGTGCAAAAACGTAAGAAAAATGAATGCATAAGGAAAAGAAACAAAAGGGTGGTATTGGATTAAATGGATATTTTAACGATTTTGTGAGTCAGATGGGTTCCGAATCATAAAAAAAGTGTGTACACGAAGGAGGAAAGATGTCTTGAGTGCAAAAACGTAAGAAAAATGAATGCATAAGGAAAAGAAACAAAAGGGCGGAATTGGTTTAAATGGTCTTTTGGACGGTTTTGTTAGTCAGATGGGTTCGGAATCTCAAAAGCAGTGTGTACGCGAAGGAGGAAAGTTGTCTTGAGTGCAAAAACGTAAGAAAAATGAATGCATAAGAAAAAAAAAAGTGGGCGGAATTGGTTTAAATGGCCTTGTAGACACTTTTGTGAGTCAGGTGAGTTCGAAATCATAAAAAAAATTTTGTACCAGAAGTAGGGAAGTTGGAAAAACGTTTAAAAAATGAATGTATGAGGAAAAGAAACAAAAGGGCGGTATTGGTTTAAACGGCTTTTTAGACAGTTTTGTGAGTCAGATGGGTTCGGAATCTTAAAAACAGTGTGTACGAGAAGGAGGAAAGTTGGAAAAACGTTGAAAAAGTGAATGTATAAGGAAAAGAAACAAAAGGGCGGTATTGGTTTAAATGGCCTTTTTAACGATTTTGTGAGTCATATGGGTTCGGAATCATAAAAAAAGTGTGTACGCGAAGGAGGAAAGTTGTCTTGAGTGCAAAAACATAAGAAAAATGAATGCATAAGGAAAAGAAACAAAAGGGCGGAATTGGTTTAAATGGCCTTGTAGACGCTTTTGTGAGTCAGGTGGGTTCGGAATCATAAAAAAGTGTGTACGAGAAGGAGGAATGTTGTTTTGAGTGCAAAAACGTAAGAAAAATGAATGCATAAGGAAAAGAAATCAAAGGGCGGTATTGGATTAAATGGCCTTTTTAACGATTTTGTGAGTCAGATGGGTTCGGAATCATAAAAACAGTGTGTACGCGAAGGAGGGAAATTGTCCTGAGTGCAAAAACGTAAGAAAATGAATGTATAAGGAAAAGAAACAAAAGGGCGTTATTGGTTTAAATGGCATTTTAGACAGTTTTGTGAGTCAGATGGGTTCGGAATCTTAAAAACAGTGTGTACGCGAAGGAGGAAAGTTGTCTTGGGTGCAAAAACGTGAAAAAAATGAATGTATAAGGAAAAGAAACAAAAGGGAGGTATTGGTTTAAATGGTCTTTTAGGCGATTTTGTGAGTCAGGTGGGTTCGAAATCATAAAAAAAGTGTGTACGCGAAGGAGGAAAGTTGTTTTGATTGCAAAAACGAGGAAAAAATGAATGTATAAGGAAAAGAAATAAAAGGGCGGTATTCGTTTAAATGGCCTTTTTAACTATTTTGTGAGTCAGATGGGTTCGGAATCATAAAAAAAGTGTGTACGCGAAGGAGGAAAGTTGTCTTGAGTGCAAAAACATAACAAAAAGGAATGCATAAGGAAAAGAAACAAAAGGGCGGAATTGGTTTAAATGGCCTTGTAGACGCTTTTGTAAGTCAGGTGGGTTCGGAAACATAAAAAAGTGTGTATGAGAAGGAGGAATGTTGTTTTGAGTGCAAAAACGTAAGAAAAATGAATGCATAAGGAAAAGAAATCAAAGGGCGGTATTGGATTAAATGGCCTTTTTAACGATTTTGTGAGTCAGATGGGTTCGGAATCATAAAAAAAGTGTGTACACGAAGGAGGAAAGATGTCTTGAGTGCAAAAACGTAAGAAAAATGAATGCATAAGGAAAAGAAACAAAAGGGCGGAATTGGTTTAAATGGTCTTATAGACGATTTTGTGAGTCAGATGGGTTCGAAATCATAAAAACACTGTGTACGCGAAGGAGGAAAGATGTCTTGAGTGCAAAAACGTAAGAAAAATGAATGCATAAAGAAAAGAAACAAAAGGGCGGAATTGGCTTAAATGGCTTTTTAGACAGTTTTGTGAGTCAGATGGGTTCGGAATCTTAAAAACAGTGTGTACAAGAAGGAGGAAAGTTGGAAAAACGTGGAAAAAGTGAATGTATAAGGAAAAGAAACAAAAGGGCGGTATTGGTTTAAATGGCCTTTTTAACGATTTTGTGAGTCAAATGGGTACGAAATCATAAAAACAGTGTGTACGCGAAGGAGGAAAGTTGTCTTGAGTGCAAAAACGTAAGAAAAATGAATGCATAAGAAAAAAAAAAGGGGGCGGAATTGGTTTAAATGGCCTTGTAGACGCTTTTGTGAGTCAGGTGGGTTCGAAATCATAAAAAAAGTGTGTACGCGAAGGAGTAAAGTAGTTTTGAGTGCAAAAACGTGGGAAAAATGAATGTATAAGGAAAAGAAACAAAAGGGCGGTATTGGTTTAAATGGCTTTTTAGACAGTTTTGTGAGTCAGATGGGTTCGGAATCTTAAAAACAGTGTGTACGCGAAGGAGGAAAGTTGTCTAGAGTGCAAAAACGTAAGAAAAATGAATGCATAAGGAAAAGAAACAAAAGGGTGGTATTGGATTAACTGGCCTTTTTAACGATTTGGTGAGTCAGATGGGTTCCGAATCATAAAAAAAGTGTGTACACGAACGAGGAAAGATGTCTTGAGTGCAAAAACGTAAGAAAAATGAATGCATAAGGAAAAGAAACAAAAGGGCGGAATTGGTTTAAATGGTCTTATAGACGATTTTGTGAGTCAGATGGGTTCGAAATCATAAAAACAGTGTGTACGCGAAGGAGGAAAGTTGTCTTGAGTGCTAAAACGTGAAAAAAATAAATGTATAAGGAAAAGAAACAAAAGGGAGGTATTGGTTTAAATGGCCTTTTTAACGATTTTGTGAGTCAGATGGGTTCCGAATCATAAAAAAAGTGTGTACACGAAGGAAGAAAGATGTCTTGAGTGCAAAAACGTAAGAAAAATGAATGCATAAGGAAAAGAAACAAAAGGGCGGAATTCGTTTAAATGGTCTTATAGACGATTTTGTGAGTCAGATGGGTTCGAAATCATAAAAACAGTGTGTAAGCGAAGGAGGAAAGTTGTTTTGACTGCAAAAACGTGGGAAAAATGAATGCATAAGGAAAAGAAACAAAAGGGCGGTATTGGTTTAAATGGCTTTTTAGACAGTTTTTGAGTCAGATGGGTTCGGAATCTTAAAAACAGTGTGTACGCGAAGGAGGAAAGTTGTCTAGAGTGCAAAAACGTAAGAAAAATGAATGCATAAGAAAAAGAAACAAAAGGGTGGTATTGGATTAAATGGCCTTTTTAACGATTTTGTGAGTCAGATGGGTTCCGGATCATAAAAAAAGTGTGTACGCGAAGGAGGAAAGTTGTTTTGAGTGCAAAAACGTGGGAAAAATCAATGCATAATTAAAAGAAACAAAAGGGCGGTATTGGTTTTAATGGCTTTTTAGACAGTTTTGTGAGTCAGATGGGTTCGGAATCTTAAAAACAGTGTGTACGCGAAGCAGGAAAGTTGTTTTGAGTGCAAAAACGTGAAAAAAATGAATGTATAAGGAAAAGAAACAAAAGGGCGTTATTGGTTTAAATGGCTTTTTAGACAGTTTTGTGAGTCAGATGGGTTCCGAATCATAAAAAAAGTGTGTACACGAAGGAGGAAAGATGTCTTGAGTGCAAAAACGTAAGAAAAATGAATGCATAAGGAAAAGAAACAAAAGGGCGGAATTGGTTTAAATGGTCTTATAGACGATTTTGTGAGTCAGATGGGTTCGAAATCATAAAAACAGTGTGTACGCGAAGGAGGAAAGTTGTTTTGAGTGCAAAAACGTGGGAAAAATGAATGCATAAGGAAAAGAAACAAAAGGGCGGTATTGGTTTAAATGGCTTTTTAGATAGTTTTTGAGTCAGATGGGTTCGGAATCTTAAAAACAGTGTGTACGCGAAGGAGGAAAGTTGTCTAGAGTGCAAAAACGTAAGAAAAATGAATGCATAAGAAAAAGAAACAAAAGGGTGGTATTGGATTAAATGGCCTTTTTAACGATTTTGTGAGTCAGGTGGGTTCCGAATCATAAAAAAAGTGTGTACGCGAAGGAGGAAAGTTGTTTTGAGTGCAAAAACGTGGGAAAAATCAATGCATAAGTAAAAGAAACAAAAGGGCGGTATTGGTTTAAATGGCTTTTTAGACAGTTTTGTGAGTCAGATGGGTTCGGAATCTTAAAAACAGTGTGTACGCGAAGCAGGAAAGTTGTTTTGAGTGCAAAAACGTGAAAAAAATGAATGTATAAGGAAAAGAAACAAAAGGGCGTTATTGGTTTAAATGGCTTTTTAGTCAGTTTTGTGAGTCAGATGGGTTCGGAATCTTAAAAACAGTGTGTACGCGAAGCAGGAAAGTTGTTTTGAGTGCAAAAACGTGAAAAAAATGAATGTATAAGGAAAAGAAACAAAAGGGAGGTATTGGTTTAAATGGTCTTTTAGGCGATTTTGTGAGTCAGATGGGTTCGGAATCATAAAAACAGTGTGTACGCGAAGGAGGAAAGTTGTCTAGAGTGCAAAAACGTAAGAAAAATGAATGCATAAGGAAAAGAAACAAAAGGGCGGAATTGGTTTAAATGGTCTTTTAGGCGATTTTGTGAGTCAGATGGGTTCGGAATCATAAAAACTGTGTGTACGCGAAGGAGGAAAGTTGTCTTGAGTGCAAAAACGTAAGAAAAATGAATGTATAAGGAAAAGAAATCAAAGGGCGGCATTGGATTAAATGGCCTTTTTAACGATTTTGTGAGTCATATGGGTTCGGAATCATAAAAAAAGTGTGTACGCGAAGGAGGAAAGTTGTTTTGAGTGCAAAAACGTGGAAAAAATGAATGTATATGAAAAAGAAACAAAAGGGCGGTATTGGATTAAATGGCCTTTTTAACGATTTTGTGAGTCAGATGGGTTCGGAATCTTAAAAACAGTGTGTACAAGGAGGAAAGTTGGAAAAACGTGGAAAAAGTGAATGTATAAGGAAAAGAAACAAAAGGGCGGTATTGGTTTAAATGGCCTTTTTAACGATTTTGTGAGTCATACGGGTTCGGAATCATAAAAAAACTGTGTACGCGAAGGAGGAAAGTTGTTTTGAGGGCAAAAACGTGAAAAAAATGAATGCATAAGGAAAAGAAACAAAAGGGCGGTATTGGTTTAAATGGCTTTTTAGACAGTTTTGTGAGTCAGATGGGTTCGGAATCATAAAAAAAGTGTGTACACGAAGGAAGAAAGATGTCTTGAGTGCAAAAACGTAAGAAAAATGAATGTATAAGGAAAAGAAACAAAAGGGAGGTATTGGTTTAAATGGCCTTTTTAACGATTTTGTGAGTCAGATGGGTTCGAAATCATAAAAACAGTGTGTACGCGAAGGAGGAAAGTTGTTTTGAGTGCAAAAACGTGGGAAAAATGAATGCATAAGGAAAAGAAACAAAAGGGCGGTATTGGTTTAAATGGCTTTTTAGACAGTTTTTGAGTCAGATGGGTTCGGAATCTTAAAAACAGTGTGTACGCGAAGGAGGAAAGTTGTCTAGAGTGCAAAAACGTAAGAAAAATGAATGCATAAGAAAAAGAAACAAAAGGGTGGTATTGGATTAAATGGCCTTTTTAACGATTTTGTGAGTCAGATGGGTTCCGAATCATAAAAAAAGTGTGTACGCGAAGGAGGAAAGTTGTTTTGAGTGCAAAAACGTGGGAAAAATCAATGCATAATTAAAAGAAACAAAAGGGCGGTATTGGTTTAAATGGCTTTTTAGACAGTTTTGTGAGTCAGATGGGTTCGGAATCTTAAAAACAGTGTGTACGCGAAGCAGGAAAGTTGTTTTGAGTGCAAAAACGTGAAAAAAATGAATGTATAAGGAAAAGAAACAAAAGGGCGTTATTGGTTTAAATGGCTTTTTAGACAGTTTTGTGAGTCAGTTGGGTTCGGAATCTTAAAAACAGTGTGTACGCGAAGCAGGAAAGTTGTTTTGAGTGCAAAAACGTGATAAAAATGAATGTATAAGGAAAAGAAACAAAAGGGAGGTATTGGTTTAAATGGTCTTTTAGGCGATTTTGTGAGTCAGATGGGTTCGGAATCATAAAAACAGTGTGCACGCGAAGGAGGAAAGTTGTCTTGAGTGCAAAAACGTAAGAAAAATGAATGCATAAGGAAAAGAAACAAAAGGGCGGTATTGGTTTAAATGGCTTTTTAGACAGTTTTGTGAGTCAGATGGGTTCGGATTTATAAAAACAGTGTGTACGCGAAGGAGGAAAGTTGTCTAGAGTGCAAAAACGTAAGAAAAATGAATGCATAAGGAAAAGAAACAAAAGGGTGGTATTGGATTAAATAGCCTTTTTAACGATTTTGTGAGTCAGATGGGTTCCGAATCATAAAAAAAGTGTGTACGCGAAGGAGGAAAGTTGTCTTGAGTGCAAAAACATAAGAAAAATGAATGCATAAGGAAAAGAAACAAAAGGGCGGAATTGGTTTAAATGGCCTTGTAGACGCTTTTGTGAGTCAGGTGGGTTCGGAATCATAAAAAAGTGTGTACGAGAAGGAGGAATGTTGTTTCGAGTGCAAAAACGTAAGAAAAATGAATGCATAAGGAAAAGAAACAAAAGGGTGGTATTGGATTAAATGGATATTTTAACGATTTTGTGAGTCAGATGGGTTCCGAATCATAAAAAAAGTGTGTACACGAAGGAGGAAAGATGTCTTGAGTGCAAAAACGTAAGAAAAATGAATGCATAAGGAAAAGAAACAAAAGGGCGGAATTGGTTTAAATGGTCTTTTGGACGGTTTTGTTAGTCAGATGGGTTCGGAATCTTAAAAGCAGTGTGTACGCGAAGGAGGAAAGTTGTCTTGAGTGCAAAAACGTAAGAAAAATGAATGCATAAGAAAAAAAAAAGTGGGCGGAATTGGTTTAAATGGCCTTGTAGACACTTTTGTGAGTCAGGTGAGTTCGAAATCATAAAAAAAATTTTGTACCAGAAGTAGGGAAGTTGGAAAAACGTTTAAAAAATGAATGTATGAGGAAAAGAAACAAAAGGGCGGAATTGGTTTAAATGGTCTTTTAGGCGATTTTGTGAGTCAGATGGGTTCGGAATCATAAAAACAGTGTGTACGCGAAGGAGGAAAGTTGTCTTGAGTGCAAAAACGTAAGAAAAATGAATGTATAAGGAAAAGAAATCAAAGGACGGAATTGGTTTAAATGGTCTGTTAGGCGATTTTGTGAGTCAGATGGGTTCGGAATCTTAAAAGCAGTGTGTACGCGAAGGAGGAAAGTTGATTCGAGTGCAAAAACGTGAAAAAAATGAATGTATAAGGAAAATAAACAAAAGGGAGGTATTGGTTTAAATGGCCTTTTTAAAGATTTTGTGAGTCAGATGGGTTCCGAATCATAAAAAAAGTGTGTACACGAAGGAGGAAAGTTGTCTTGAGTGCAAAAACGTAAGAAAAATGAATGTATAAGGAAAAGAAACATAAGGTTGGTATTGGTTTAAATGGCTTTTTAGACAGTTTTGTGAGTCAGATGGGTTCGGAATCTTAAAAACAGTGTGTAAGCGAAGGGGGAAAGTTTTCTAGAGTGCAAAAACGTAAGAAAAATGAATGCATAAGGAAAAGAAACAAAAGGGTGGTATTGGATTAAATGGATTTTTTAACGATTTTGTGAGTCAGATGGGTTCCGAATCATAAAAAAAGTGTGTACACGAAGGAGGAAAGTTGTCTTGAGTGCAAAAACGTAAGAAAAATGAATGCATAAGAAAAAAAAAAGTGGGCGGAATTGGTTTAAATGGCCTTGTAGACACTTTTGTGAGTCAGGTGAGTTCGAAATCATAAAAAAAGTGTGTACCAGAAGTAGGGAAGTTGGAAAAACGTTTAAAAAATGAATGTATGAGGAAAAGAAACAAAAGGGCGGTATTGGTTTAAACGGCTTTTTAGACAGTTTTGTGAGTCAGATGGGTTCGGAATCTTAAAAACAGTGTGTACGAGAAGGAGGAAAGTTGGAAAAACGTTGAAAAAGTGAATGTATAAGGAAAAGAAACAAAAGGGCGGTATTGGTTTAAATGGCCTTTTTAACGATTTTGTGAGTCATATGGGTTCGGAATCATAAAAAAAGTGTGTACGCGAAGGAGGAAAGTTGTCTTGAGTGCAAAAACATAAGAAAAATGAATGCATAAGGAAAAGAAACAAAAGGGCGGAATTGGTTTAAATGGCCTTGTAGACGCTTTTGTGAGTCAGGTGGGTTCGGAATCATAAAAAAGTGTGTACGAGAAGGAGGAATGTTGTTTTGAGTGCAAAAACGTAAGAAAAATGAATGCATAAGGAAAAGAAATCAAAGGGCGGTATTGGATTAAATGGCCTTTTTAACGATTTTGTGAGTCAGATGGGTTCGGAATCATAAAAACAGTGTGTACGCGAAGGAGGAAAGTTGTCTAGAGTGCAAAAACGTAAGAAAAATGAATGCATAAGGAAAAGAAACAAAAGGGCGGAATTGGTTTAAATGGTCTTTTAGGCGATTTCGTGAGTCAGATGGGTTCGGAATCATAAAAACTGTGTGTACGCGAAGGAGGAAAGTTGTCTTGAGTGCAAAAACGTAAGAAAAATGAATGTATAAGGAAAAGAAATCAAAGGGCGGCATTGGATTAAATGGCCTTTTTAACGATTTTGTGAGTCATATGGGTTCGGAATCATAAAAAAAGTGTGTACGCGAAGGAGGAAAGTTGTTTTGAGTGCAAAAACGTGGAAAAAATGAATGTATATGAAAAAGAAACAAAAGGGCGGTATTGGTTTAAATGGCCTTTTTAGACAGTTTTGTGAGTCAGATGGGTTCGGAATCTTAAAAACAGTGTGTACAAGGAGGAAAGTTGGAAAAACGTGGAAAAAGTGAATGTATAAGGAAAAGAAACAAAAGGGCGGTATTGGTTTAAATGGCCTTTTTAACGATTTTGTGAGTCATACGGGTTCGGAATCATAAAAAAACTGTGTACGCGAAGGAGGAAAGTTGTTTTGAGGGCAAAAACGTGAAAAAAATGAATGCATAAGGAAAAGAAACAAAAGGGCGGTATTGGTTTAAATGGCTTTTTAGACAGTTTTGTGAGTCAGATGGGTTCGGAATCTTAAAAACAGTGTGTACGCGAAGCAGGAAAGTTGTTTTGAGTGCAAAAACGTGAAAAAAATGAATGTATAAAGAAAAGAAACAAAAGGGAGGTATTGGATTAAATGGCCTTTTTAACGATTTTGTGAGTCAGATGGGTTCGGAATCATAAAAACAGTGTGTACGCGAAGGAGGAAAGTTGTCTTGAGTGCAAAAACGTAAGAAAAATGAATGTATAAGGAAAAGAAACAAAAGGGCGGTATTGGTTTAAATGGCTTTTTAGACAGTTTTGTGAGTCAGATGGGTTCGGAATCTTAAAAACAGTGTGTACGCGAAGGGGGAAAGTTTTCTAGAGTGCAAAAACGTAAGAAAAATGAATGCATAAGGAAAAGAAACAAAAGGGTGGTATTGGATTAAATGGATATTTTAACGATTTTGTTAGTCAGATGGGTTCCGAATCATAAAAAAAGTGTGTACACGAAGGAGGAAAGATGTCTTGAGTGCAAAAACGTAAGAAAAATGAATGCATAAGGAAAAGAAACAAAAGGGCGGAATTGGTTTAAATGGTCTTTTGGACGGTTTTGTTAGTCAGATGGGTTCGGAATCTTAAAAGCAGTGTGTACGCGAAGGAGGAAAGTTGTCTTGAGTGCAAAAACGTAAGAAAAATGAATGCATAAGAAAAAAAAAAGTGGGCGGAATTGGTTTAAATGGCCTTGTAGACACTTTTGTGAGTCAGGTGAGTTCGAAATCATAAAAAAAATTTTGTACCAGAAGTAGGGAAGTTGGAAAAACGTTTAAAAAATGAATGTATGAGGAAAAGAAACAAAAGGGCGGAATTGGTTTAAATGGTCTTTTAGGCGATTTTGTGAGTCAGATGGGTTCGGAATCATAAAAACAGTGTGTACGCGAAGGAGGAAAGTTGTCTTGAGTGCAAAAACGTAAGAAAAATGAATGTATAAGGAAAAGAAATCAAAGGACGGAATTGGTTTAAATGGTCTGTTAGGCGATTTTGTGAGTCAGATGGGTTTGGAATCTTAAAAGCAGTGTGTACGCGAAGGAGGAAAGTTGATTCGAGTGCAAAAACGTGAAAAAAATGAATGTATAAGGAAAATAAACAAAAGGGAGGTATTGGTTTAAATGGCCTTTTTAAAGATTTTGTGAGTCAAATGGGTTCCGAATCATAAAAAAAGTGTGTACACGAAGGAGGAAAGTTGTCTTGAGTGCAAAAACGTAAGAAAAATGAATGTATAAGGAAAAGAAACATAAGGTTGGTATTGGTTTAAATGGCTTTTTAGACAGTTTTGTGAGTCAGATGGGTTCGGAATCTTAAAAACAGTGTGTAAGCGAAGGGGGAAAGTTTTCTAGAGTGCAAAAACGTAAGAAAAATGAATGCATAAGGAAAAGAAACAAAAGGGTGGTATTGGATTAAATGGATTTTTTAACGATTTTGTGAGTCAGATGGGTTCCGAATCATAAAAAAAGTGTGTACACGAAGGAGGAAAGTTGTCTTGAGTGCAAAAACGTAAGAAAAATGAATGCATAAGAAAAAAAAAGTGGGCGGAATTGGTTTAAATGGCCTTGTAGACACTTTTGTGAGTCAGGTGAGTTCGAAATCATAAAAAAAGTGTGTACCAGAAGTAGGGAAGTTGGAAAAACGTTTAAAAAATGAATGTATGAGGAAAAGAAACAAAAGGGCGGTATTGGTTTAAACGGCTTTTTAGACAGTTTTGTGAGTCAGATGGGTTCGGAATCTTAAAAACAGTGTGTACGAGAAGGAGGAAAGTTGGAAAAACGTTGAAAAAGTGAATGTATAAGGAAAAGAAACAAAAGGGCGGTATTGGTTTAAATGGCCTTTTTAACGATTTTGTGAGTCATATGGGTTCGGAATCATAAAAAAAGTGTGTACGCGAAGGAGGAAAGTTGTCTTGAGTGCAAAAACATAAGAAAAATGAATGCATAAGGAAAAGAAACAAAAGGGCGGAATTGGTTTAAATGGCCTTGTAGACGCTTTTGTGAGTCAGGTGGGTTCGGAATCATAAAAAAGTGTGTACGAGAAGGAGGAATGTTGTTTTGAGTGCAAAAACGTAAGAAAAATGAATGCATAAGGAAAAGAAATCAAAGGGCGGTATTGGATTAAATGGCCTTTTTAACGATTTTGTGAGTCAGATGGGTTCGGAATCATAAAAACAGTGTGTACGCGAAGGAGGGAAATTGTCCTGAGTGCAAAAACGTAAGAAAATGAATGTATAAGGAAAAGAAACAAAAGGGCGTTATTGGTTTAAATGGCATTTTAGACAGTTTTGTGAGTCAGATGGGTTCGGAATCTTAAAAACAGTGTGTACGCGAAGGAGGAAAGTTGTCTTGGGTGCAAAAACGTGAAAAAAATGAATGTATAAGGAAAAGAAACAAAAGGGAGGTATTGGTTTAAATGGTCTTTTAGGCGATTTTGTGAGTCAGGTGGGTTCGAAATCATAAAAAAAGTGTGTACGCGAAGGAGGAAAGTTGTCTTGAGTGCAAAAACATAACAAAAAGGAATGCATAAGGAAAAGAAACAAAAGGGCGGAATTGGTTTAAATGGCCTTGTAGACGCTTTTGTAAGTCAGGTGGGTTCGGAAACATAAAAAAGTGTGTATGAGAAGGAGGAATGTTGTTTTGAGTGCAAAAACGTAAGAAAAATGAATGCATAAGGAAAAGAAACAAAAGGGCGGAATTGGTTTAAATGGTCTTATAGACGATTTTGTGAGTCAGATGGGTTCGAAATCATAAAAACAGTGTGTACGCGAAGGAGGAAAGATGTCTTGAGTGCAAAAACGTAAGAAAAATGAATGCATAAAGAAAAGAAACAAAAGGGCGGAATTGGTTTAAATGGTCTTTTGGACGGTTTTGTTAGTCAGATGGGTTCGGAATCTTAAAAGCAGTGTGTACGTGAAGGAGGAAAGTTGATTCGAGTGCAAAAACGTGAAAAAAATGAATGCATAAGGAAAAAAAACAAAAGGGCGGTATTGGTTTAAATGGCTTTTTAGACAGTTTTGTGAGTCAGATGGGTTCGGAATCTTAAAAACAGTGTGTACAAGAAGGAGGAAAGTTGGAAAAACGTGGAAAAAGTGAATGTATAAGGAAAAGAAACAAAAGGGCGGTATTGGTTTAAATGGCCTTTTTAACGATTTTGTGAGTCAAATGGGTTCGAAATCATAAAAACAGTGTGTACGCGAAGGAGGAAAGTTGTCTTGAGTGCAAAAACGTAAGAAAAATGAATGCATAAGAAAAAAAAAAGGGGCGGAATTGGTTTAAATGGCCTTGTAGACGCTTTTGTGAGTCAGGTGGGTTCGAAATCATAAAAAAAGTGTGTACGCGAAGGAGTAAAGTAGTTTTGAGTGCAAAAACGTGGGAAAAATGAATGCATAAGGAAAAGAAACAAAAGGGCGGTATTGGTTTAAATGGCTTTTTAGACAGTTTTGTGAGTCAGATGGGTTCGGAATCTTAAAAACAGTGTGTACGCGAAGGAGGAAAGTTGTCTAGAGTGCAAAAACGTAAGAAAAATGAATGCATAAGGAAAAGAAACAAAAGGGTGGTATTGGATTAAATGGCCTTTTTAACGATTTTGTGAGTCAGATGGGTTCCGAATCATAAAAAAAGTGTGTACACGAACGAGGAAAGATGTCTTGAGTGCAAAAACGTAAGAAAAATGAATGCATAAGGAAAAGAAACAAAAGGGCGGAATTGGTTTAAATGGTCTTATAGACGATTTTGTGAGTCAGATGGGTTCGAAATCATAAAAACAGTGTGTACGCGAAGGAGGAAAGTTGTCTTGAGTGCAAAAACGTAAGAAAAATGAATGCATAAGGAAAAGAAACAAAAGGGCGGAATTGGTTTAAATGGTCTTTTAGGCGATTTTGTGAGTCAGATGGGTTTGGAATCATAAAAACTGTGTGTACGCGAAGGAGGAAAGTTGTCTTGAAAGCAAAAACGTAAGAAAAATGAATGTATAAGGAAAAGAAATCAAAGGGCGGCATTGGATTAAATGGCCTTTTTAACGATTTTGTGAGTCATATGGGTTCGGAATCATAAAAAAAGTGTGTACGCGAAGGAGGAAAGTTGTTTTGAGTGCAAAAACGTGGAAAAAATGAATGTATATGAAAAAGAAACAAAAGGGCGGTATTGGTTTAAATGGCCATTTTAGACAGTTTTGTGAGTCAGATGGGTTCGGAATCTTAAAAACAGTGTGTACAAGGAGGAAAGTTGGAAAAACGTGGAAAAAGTGAATGTATAAGGAAAAGAAACAAAAGGGCGGTATTGGTTTAAATGGCCTTTTTAACGATTTTGTGAGTCATACGGGTTCGGAATCATAAAAAAACTGTGTACGCGAAGGAGGAAAGTTGTTTTGAGTGCAAAAACGTGGAAAAAATGAATGTATATGAAAAAGAAACAAAAGGGCGGTATTGGTTTAAATGGCTTTTTAGACAGTTTTGTGAGTCAGATGGGTTCGGAATCTTAAAAACAGTGTGTACGCGAAGCAGGAAAGTTGTTTTGAGTGCAAAAACGTGAAAAAAATGAATGTATAAGGAAAAGAAACAAAAGGGAGGTATTGGTTTAAATGGTCTTTTAGGCGATTTTGTGAGTCAGATGGGTTCGAAATCATAAAAACAGTGTGTACGCGAAGGAGGAAAGTTGTCTTGAGTGCAAAAACGTAAGAAAAATGAATGCATAAGAAAAAAAAAAAGGGGCGGAATTGGTTTAAATGGCCTTGTAGACGCTTTTGTGAGTCAGATGGGTTCGGAATCTTAAAAACAGTGTGTACGCGAAGCAGGAAAGTTGTCTAGAGTGCAAAAACGTAAGAAAAATGAATGAATAAGGAAAAGAAACAAAAGGGTGGTATTGGATTAAATAGCCTTTTTAACGATTTTGTGAGTCAGATGGGTTCTGAATCATAAAAAAAGTGTGTACACGAAGGAGGAAAGTTGTCTTGAGTGCAAAAACTTAAGAAAAATGAATGCATAAGAAAAAAAAAAAGGGGCGGAATTGATTTAAATGGCCTTGTAGACGCTTTTGTGAGTCAGGTGGGTTCGAAATCATAAAAAAAGTGTGTACGCGAAGGAGGAAAGTTGTCTTGAGTGCAAAAACGTAAGAAAAATGAATGTATAAGGAAAAGAAATCAAAGGGCGGTATTGGATTAAATGGCCTTTTTAACGATTTTGTGAGTCAGATGGGTTCCGAATCATAAAAAAAGTGTGTACGCGAAGGAGGAAAGTTGTTTTGAGTGCAAAAACGTGGGAAAAATCAATGCATAATTAAAAGAAACAAAAGGGCGGTATTGGTTTAAATGGCTTTTTAGACAGTTTTGTGAGTCAGTTGGGTTCGGAATCTTAAAAACAGTGTGTACGCGAAGCAGGAAAGTTGTTTTGAGAGCAAAAACGTGAAAAAAATGAATGTATAAGGAAAAGAAACAAAAGGGAGGTATTGGTTTAAATGGTCTTTTAGGCGATTTTGTGAGTCAGATGGGTTCGGAATCATAAAAACAGTGTGTACGCGAAGGAGGAAAGTTGTCTTGAGTGCAAAAACGTAAGAAAAATGAATGCATAAGGAAAAGAAACAAAAGGGCGGTATTGGTTTAAATGGCTTTTTAGACAGTTTTGTGAGTCAGATGGGTTCGGAATCATAAAAACAGTGTGTACGCGAAGGAGGAAAGTTGTCTAGAGTGCAAAAACGTAAGAAAAATGAATGCATAAGGAAAAGAAACAAAAGGGTGGTATTGGATTAAATAGCCTTTTTAACGATTTTGTGAGTCAGATGGGTTCGGAATCATAAAAACAGTGTGTACGCGAAGGAGGAAAGTTGTCTTGAGTGCAAAAACGTAAGAAAAATGAATGTATAAGGAAAAGAAACAAAAGGGCGGTATTGGTTTAAATGGCTTTTTAGACAGTTTTTGAGTCAGATGGGTTCGGAATCTTAAAAACAGTGTGTACGCGAAGGAGGAAAGTTGTCTAGAGTGCAAAAACGTAAGAAAAATGAATGCATAAGAAAAAGAAACAAAAGGGTGGTATTGGATTAAATGGCCTTTTTAACGATTTTGTGAGTCAGATGGGTTCCGAATCATAAAAAAAGTGTGTACGCGAAGGAGGAAAGTTGTTTTGAGTGCAAAAACGTGGGAAAAATCAATGCATAATTAAAAGAAACAAAAGGGCGGTATTGGTTTAAATGGCTTTTTAGACAGTTTTGTGAGTCAGATGGGTTCGGAATCTTAAAAACAGTGTGTACGCGAAGCAGGAAAGTTGTTTTGAGTGCAAAACGTGAAAAAAATGAATGTATAAGGAAAAGAAACAAAAGGGCGTTATTGGTTTAAATGGCTTTTTAGACAGTTTTGTGAGTCAGTTGGGTTCGGAATCTTAAAAACAGTGTGTACGCGAAGCAGGAAAGTTGTTTTGAGTGCAAAAACGTGAAAAAAATGAATGTATAAGGAAAAGAAACAAAAGGGAGGTATTGGTTTAAATGGTCTTTTAGGCGATTTTGTGAGTCAGATGGGTTCGGAATCATAAAAACAGTGTGTACGCGAAGGAGGAAAGTTGTCTTGAGTGCAAAAACGTAAGAAAAATGAATGCATAAGGAAAAGAAACAAAAGGGCGGTATTGGTTTAAATGGCTTTTTAGACAGTTTTGTGAGTCAGATGGTTTCGGAATCATAAAAACAGTGTGTACGCGAAGGAGGAAAGTTGTCTAGAGTGCAAAAACGTAAGAAAAATGAATGCATAAGGAAAAGAAACAAAAGGGTGGTATTGGATTAAATAGCCTTTTTAACGATTTTGTGAGTCAGATGGGTTCGGAATCATAAAAAAAGTGTGTACGCGAAGGAGGAAAGTTGTTTTGAGTGCAAAAACGTGGGAAAAATCAATGCATAATTAAAAGAAACAAAAGGGCGGTATTGGTTTAAATGGCTTTTTAGACAGTTTTGTGAGTCAGTTGGGTTCGGAATCTTAAAAACAGTGTGTACGCGAAGCAGGAAAGTTGTTTTGAGAGCAAAAACGTGAAAAAAATGAATGTATAAGGAAAAGAAACAAAAGGGAGGTATTGGTTTAAATGGTCTTTTAGGCGATTTTGTGAGTCAGATGGGTTCGGAATCATAAAAACAGTGTGTACGCGAAGGAGGAAAGTTGTCTTGAGTGCAAAAACGTAAGAAAAATGAATGCATAAGGAAAAGAAACAAAAGGGCGGTATTGGTTTAAATGGCTTTTTAGACAGTTTTGTGAGTCAGATGGGTTCGGAATCATAAAAACAGTGTGTACGCGAAGGAGGAAAGTTGTCTAGAGTGCAAAAACGTAAGAAAAATGAATGCATAAGGAAAAGAAACAAAAGGGTGGTATTGGATTAAATAGCCTTTTTAACGATTTTGTGAGTCAGATGGGTTCGGAATCATAAAAACAGTGTGTACGCGAAGGAGGAAAGTTGTCTTGAGTGCAAAAACGTAAGAAAAATGAATGTATAAGGAAAAGAAACAAAAGGGCGGTATTGGTTTAAATGGCTTTTTAGACAGTTTTTGAGTCAGATGGGTTCGGAATCTTAAAAACAGTGTGTACGCGAAGGAGGAAAGTTGTCTAGAGTGCAAAAACGTAAGAAAAATGAATGCATAAGAAAAAGAAACAAAAGGGTGGTATTGGATTAAATGGCCTTTTTAACGATTTTGTGAGTCAGATGGGTTCCGAATCATAAAAAAAGTGTGTACGCGAAGGAGGAAAGTTGTTTTGAGTGCAAAAACGTGGGAAAAATCAATGCATAATTAAAAGAAACAAAAGGGCGGTATTGGTTTAAATGGCTTTTTAGACAGTTTTGTGAGTCAGATGGGTTCGGAATCTTAAAAACAGTGTGTACGCGAAGCAGGAAAGTTGTTTTGAGTGCAAAACGTGAAAAAAATGAATGTATAAGGAAAAGAAACAAAAGGGCGTTATTGGTTTAAATGGCTTTTTAGACAGTTTTGTGAGTCAGTTGGGTTCGGAATCTTAAAAACAGTGTGTACGCGAAGCAGGAAAGTTGTTTTGAGTGCAAAAACGTGAAAAAAATGAATGTATAAGGAAAAGAAACAAAAGGGAGGTATTGGTTTAAATGGTCTTTTAGGCGATTTTGTGAGTCAGATGGGTTCGGAATCATAAAAACAGTGTGTACGCGAAGGAGGAAAGTTGTCTTGAGTGCAAAAACGTAAGAAAAATGAATGCATAAGGAAAAGAAACAAAAGGGCGGTATTGGTTTAAATGGCTTTTTAGACAGTTTTGTGAGTCAGATGGTTTCGGAATCATAAAAACAGTGTGTACGCGAAGGAGGAAAGTTGTCTAGAGTGCAAAAACGTAAGAAAAATGAATGCATAAGGAAAAGAAACAAAAGGGTGGTATTGGATTAAATAGCCTTTTTAACGATTTTGTGAGTCAGATGGGTTCGGAATCATAAAAACAGTGTGTACGCGAAGGAGGAAAGTTGTCTTGAGTGCAAAAACGTAAGAAAAATGAATGTATAAGGAAAAGAAACAAAAGGGCGGTATTGGTTTAAATGGCTTTTTAGACAGTTTTGTGAGTCAGATGGGTTCGGAATCTTAAAAACAGTGTGTACGCGAAGGGGGAAAGTTTTCTAGAGTGCAAAAACGTAAGAAAAATGAATGCATAAGGAAAAGAAACAAAAGGGTGGTATTGGATTAAATGGATATTTTAACGATTTTGTGAGTCAGATGGGTTCCGAATCATAAAAAAAGTGTGTACACGAAGGAGGAAAGATGTCTTGAGTGCAAAAACGTAAGAAAAATGAATGCATAAGGAAAAGAAACAAAAGGGCGGAATTGGTTTAAATGGTCTTTTGGACGGTTTTGTTAGTCAGATGGGTTCGGAATCTTAAAAGCAGTGTGTACGCGAAGGAGGAAAGTTGTCTTGAGTGCAAAAACGTAAGAAAAATGAATGCATAAGAAAAAAAAAAGTGGGCGGAATTGGTTTAATTGGCCTTGTAGACACTTTTGTGAGTCAGGTGAGTTCGAAATCATAAAAAAAATTTTGTACCAGAAGTAGGGAAGTTGGAAAAACGTTTAAAAAATGAATGTATGAGGAAAAGAAACAAAAGGGCGGAATTGGTTTAAATGGTCTTTTAGGCGATTTTGTGAGTCAGATGGGTTCGGAATCATAAAAACAGTGTGTACGCGAAGGAGGAAAGTTGTCTTGAGTGCAAAAACGTAAGAAAAATGAATGTATAAGGAAAAGAAATCAAAGGACGGAATTGGTTTAAATGGTCTGTTAGGCGATTTTGTGAGTCAGATGGGTTCGGAATCTTAAAAGCAGTGTGTACGCGAAGGAGGAAAGTTGATTCGAGTGCAAAAACGTGAAAAAAATGAATGTATAAGGAAAATAAACAAAAGGGAGGTATTGGTTTAAATGGCCTTTTTAAAGATTTTGTGAGTCAGATGGGTTCCGAATCATAAAAAAAGTGTGTACACGAAGGAGGAAAGTTGTCTTGAGTGCAAAAACGTAAGAAAAATGAATGTATAAGGAAAAGAAACATAAGGTTGGTATTGGTTTAAATGGCTTTTTAGACAGTTTTGTGAGTCAGATGGGTTCGGAATCTTAAAAACAGTGTGTACGCGAAGGGGGAAAGTTTTCTAGAGTGCAAAAACGTAAGAACAATGAATGCATAAGGAAAAGAAACAAAAGGGTGGTATTGGATTAAATGGATTTTTTACCGATTTTGTGAGTCAGATGGGTTCCGAATCATAAAAAAAGTGTGTACACGAAGGAGGAAAGTTGTCTTGAGTGCAAAAACGTAAGAAAAATGAATGCATAAGAAAAAAAAAAAGGTGGGCGGAATTGGTTTAAATGGCCTTGTAGACACTTTTGTGAGTCAGGTGAGTTCGAAATCATAAAAAAAGTGTGTACCAGAAGTAGGGAAGTTGGAAAAACGTTTAAAAAATGAATGTATGAGGAAAAGAAACAAAAGAGCGGTATTGGTTTAAACGGCTTTTTAGACAGTTTTGTGAGTCAGATGGGTTCGGAATCTTAAAAACAGTGTGTACGCGAAGGAGGAAAGTTGTCTTGAGTGCAAAAACGTAAGAAAAATGAATGCATAAGAAAAAAAAAAAAGGGGCGGAATTGGTTTAAATGGCCTTGTAGACGCTTTTGTGAGTCAGATGGGTTCGGAATCTTAAAAACAGTGTGTACGCGAAGCAGGAAAGTTGTCTAGAGTGCAAAAACGTAAGAAAAATGAATGAATAAGGAAAAGAAACAAAAGGGTGGTATTGGATTAAATAGCCTTTTTAACGATTTTGTGAGTCAGATGGGTTCTGAATCATAAAAAAAGTGTGTACACGAAGGAGGAAAGTTGTCTTGAGTGCAAAAACTTAAGAAAAATGAATGCATAAGAAAAAAAAAAGGGGCGGAATTGATTTAAATGGCCTTGTAGACGCTTTTGTGAGTCAGGTGGGTTCGAAATCATAAAAAAAGTGTGTACGCGAAGGAGGAAAGTTGTCTTGAGTGCAAAAACGTAAGAAAAATGAATGCATAAGGAAAAGAAACAAAAGGGCGGTATTGGATTAAATGGCCTTTTTAACGATTTTGTGAGTCAGATGGGTTCGGAATCATAAAAAAAGTGTGTACACGAAGGAGGAAAGATGTCTTGAGTGCAAAAACGTAAGAAAAATGAATGCATAAGGAAAAGAAACAAAAGGGCGGAATTGGTTTAAATAGTCTTATAGACGATTTTGTGAGTCAGATGGGTTCGAAATCATAAAAACAGTGTGTACGCGAAGGAGGAAAGATGTCTTGAGTGCAAAAACGTAAGAAAAATGAATGCATAAAGAAAAGAAACAAAAGGGCGGAATTGGTTTAAATGGTCTTTTGGACGGTTTTGTTAGTCAGATGGGTTCGGAATCTTAAAAGCAGTGTGTACGTGAAGGAGGAAAGTTGATTCGAGTGCAAAAACGTGAAAAAAATGAATGCATAAGGAAAAAAAACAAAAGGGCGGTATTGGTTTAAATGGCTTTTTAGACAGTTTTGTGAGTCAGATGGGTTCGGAATCTTAAAAACAGTGTGTACAAGAAGGAGGAAAGTTGGAAAAACGTGGAAAAAGTGAATGTATAAGGAAAAGAAACAAAAGGGCGGTATTGGTTTAAATGGCCTTTTTAACGATTTTGTGAGTCAAATGGGTTCGAAATCATAAAAACAGTGTGTACGCGAAGGAGGAAAGTTGTCTTGAGTGCAAAAACGTAAGAAAAATGAATGCATAAGAAAAAAAAAAGGGGCGGAATTGGTTTAAATGGCCTTGTAGACGCTTTTGTGAGTCAGGTGGGTTCGAAATCATAAAAAAAGTGTGTACGCGAAGGAGTAAAGTAGTTTTGAGTGCAAAAACGTGGGAAAAATGATTGCATAAGGAAAAGAAACAAAAGGGCGGTATTGGTTTAAATGGCTTTTTAGACAGTTTTGTGAGTCAGATGGGTTCCGAATCATAAAAAAAGTGTGTACACGAACGAGGAAAGATGTCTTGAGTGCAAAAACGTAAGAAAAATGAATGCATAAGGAAAAGAAACAAAAGGGCGGAATTGGTTTAAATGGTCTTATAGACGATTTTGTGAGTCAGATGGGTTCGAAATCATAAAAACAGTGTGTACGCGAAGGAGGAAAGTTGTCTTGAGTGCAAAAACGTAAGAAAAATGAATGCATAAGGAAAAGAAACAAAAAGGCGGAATTGGTTTAAATGGTCTTTTAGGCGATTTTGTGAGTCAGATGGGTTTGGAATCATAAAAACTGTGTGTACGCGAAGGAGGAAAGTTGTCTTGAAAGCAAAAACGTAAGAAAAATGAATGTATAAGGAAAAGAAATCAAAGGGCGGCATTGGATTAAATGGCCTTTTTAACGATTTTGTGAGTCATATGGGTTCGGAATCATAAAAAAAGTGTGTACGCGAAGGAGGAAAGTTGTTTTGAGTGCAAAAACGTGGAAAAAATGAATGTATATGAAAAAGAAACAAAAGGGCGGTATTGGTTTAAATGGCCATTTTAGACAGTTTTGTGAGTCAGATGGGTTCGGAATCTTAAAAACAGTGTGTACAAGGAGGAAAGTTGGAAAAACGTGGAAAAAGTGAATGTATAAGGAAAAGAAACAAAAATGCGGTATTGGTTTAAATGGCCTTTTTAACGATTTTGTGAGTCATACGGGTTCGGAATCATAAAAAAACTGTGTACGCGAAGGAGGAAAGTTGTTTTGAGTGCAAAAACGTGGAAAAAATGAATGTATATGAAAAAGAAACAAAAGGGCGGTATTGGTTTAAATGGCTTTTTAGACAGTTTTGTGAGTCAGATGGGTTCGGAATCTTAAAAACAGTGTGTACGCGAAGGAGGAAAGTTGTTTTGAGTGCAAAAACGTGAAAAAAATGAATGTATAAGGAAAAGAAACAAAAGGGCGTTATTGGTTTAAATGGCTTTTTAGACAGTTTTGTGAGTCAGTTGGGTTCGGAATCTTAAAAACAGTGTGTACGCGAAGCAGGAAAGTTGTTTTGAGTGCAAAAACGTGAAAAAAATGAATGTATAAGGAAAAGAAACAAAAGGGAGGTATTGGTTTAAATGGTCTTTTAGGCGATTTTGTGAGTCAGATGGGTTCGGAATCATAAAAACAGTGTGTACGCGAAGGAGGAAAGTTGTCTTGAGTGCAAAAACGTAAGAAAAATGAATGCATAAGGAAAAGAAACAAAAGGGCGGTATTGGTTTAAATGGCTTTTTAGACAGTTTTGTGAGTCAGATGGGTTCGGAATCATAAAAACAGTGTGTACGCGAAGGAGGAAAGTTGTCTAGAGTGCAAAAACGTAAGAAAAATGAATGCATAAGGAAAAGAAACAAAAGGGTGGTATTGGATTAAATAGCCTTTTTAACGATTTTGTGAGTCAGATGGGTTCGGAATCATAAAAACAGTGTGTACGCGAAAGAGGAAAGTTGTCTTGAGTGCAAAAACGTAAGAAAAATGAATGTATAAGGAAAAGAAACAAAAGGGCGGTATTGGTTTAAATGGCTTTTTAGACAGTTTTGTGAGTCAGATGGGTTCGGAATCTTAAAAACAGTGTGTACGCGAAGGGGGAAAGTTTTCTAGAGTGCAAAAACGTAAGAAAAATGAATGCATAAGGAAAAGAAACAAAAGGGTGGTATTGGATTAAATGGATATTTTAACGATTTTGTGAGTCAGATGGGTTCCGAATCATAAAAAAAGTGTGTACACGAAGGAGGAAAGATGTCTTGAGTGCAAAAACGTAAGAAAAATGAATGCATAAGGAAAAGAAACAAAAGGGCGGAATTGGTTTAAATGGTCTTTTGGACGGTTTTGTTAGTCAGATGGGTTCGGAATCTCAAAAGCAGTGTGTACGCGAAGGAGGAAAGTTGTCTTGAGTGCAAAAACGTAAGAAAAATGAATGCATAAGAAAAAAAAAAGTGGGCGGAATTGGTTTAAATGGCCTTGTAGACACTTTTGTGAGTCAGGTGAGTTCGAAATCATAAAAAAAATTTTGTACCAGAAGTAGGGAAGTTGGAAAAACGTTTAAAAAATGAATGTATGAGGAAAAGAAACAAAAGGGCGGTATTGGTTTAAACGGCTTTTTAGACAGTTTTGTGAGTCAGATGGGTTCGGAATCTTAAAAACAGTGTGTACGAGAAGGAGGAAAGTTGGAAAAACGTTGAAAAAGTGAATGTATAAGGAAAAGAAACAAAAGGGCGGTATTGGTTTAAATGGCCTTTTTAACGATTTTGTGAGTCATATGGGTTCGGAATCATAAAAAAAGTGTGTACGCGAAGGAGGAAAGTTGTCTTGAGTGCAAAAACATAAGAAAAATGAATGCATAAGGAAAAGAAACAAAAGGGCGGAATTGGTTTAAATGGCCTTGTAGACGCTTTTGTGAGTCAGGTGGGTTCGGAATCATAAAAAAGTGTGTACGAGAAGGAGGAATGTTGTTTTGAGTGCAAAAACGTAAGAAAAATGAATGCATAAGGAAAAGAAATCAAAGGGCGGTATTGGATTAAATGGCCTTTTTAACGATTTTGTGAGTCAGATGGGTTCGGAATCATAAAAACAGTGTGTACGCGAAGGAGGGAAATTGTCCTGAGTGCAAAAACGTAAGAAAATGAATGTATAAGGAAAAGAAACAAAAGGGCGTTATTGGTTTAAATGGCATTTTAGACAGTTTTGTGAGTCAGATGGGTTCGGAATCTTAAAAACAGTGTGTACGCGAAGGAGGAAAGTTGTCTTGGGTGCAAAAACGTGAAAAAAATGAATGTATAAGGAAAAGAAACAAAAGGGAGGTATTGGTTTAAATGGTCTTTTAGGCGATTTTGTGAGTCAGGTGGGTTCGAAATCATAAAAAAAGTGTGTACGCGAAGGAGGAAAGTTGTTTTGATTGCAAAAACGAGGAAAAAATGAATGTATAAGGAAAAGAAATAAAAGGGCGGTATTCGTTTAAATGGCCTTTTTAACTATTTTGTGAGTCAGATGGGTTCGGAATCATAAAAAAAGTGTGTACGCGAAGGAGGAAAGTTGTCTTGAGTGCAAAAACATAACAAAAAGGAATGCATAAGGAAAAGAAACAAAAGGGCGGAATTGGTTTAAATGGCCTTGTAGACGCTTTTGTAAGTCAGGTGGGTTCGGAAACATAAAAAAGTGTGTATGAGAAGGAGGAATGTTGTTTTGAGTGCAAAAACGTAAGAAAAATGAATGCATAAGGAAAAGAAATCAAAGGGCGGTATTGGATTAAATGGCCTTTTTAACGATTTTGTGAGTCAGATGGGTTCGGAATCATAAAAAAAGTGTGTACACGAAGGAGGAAAGATGTCTTGAGTGCAAAAACGTAAGAAAAATGAATGCATAAGGAAAAGAAACAAAAGGGCGGAATTGGTTTAAATGGTCTTATAGACGATTTTGTGAGTCAGATGGGTTCGAAATCATAAAAACACTGTGTACGCGAAGGAGGAAAGATGTCTTGAGTGCAAAAACGTAAGAAAAATGAATGCATAAAGAAAAGAAACAAAAGGGCGGAATTGGCTTAAATGGCTTTTTAGACAGTTTTGTGAGTCAGATGGGTTCGGAATCTTAAAAACAGTGTGTACAAGAAGGAGGAAAGTTGGAAAAACGTGGAAAAAGTGAATGTATAAGGAAAAGAAACAAAAGGGCGGTATTGGTTTAAATGGCCTTTTTAACGATTTTGTGAGTCAATTGGGTACGAAATCATAAAAACAGTGTGTACGCGAAGGAGGAAAGTTGTCTTGAGTGCAAAAACGTAAGAAAAATGAATGCATAAGAAAAAAAAAAGGGGGCGGAATTGGTTTAAATGGCCTTGTAGACGCTTTTGTGAGTCAGGTGGGTTCGAAATCATAAAAAAAGTGTGTACGCGAAGGAGTAAAGTAGTTTTGAGTGCAAAAACGTGGGAAAAATGAATGCATAAGGAAAAGAAACAAAAGGGCGGTATTGGTTTAAATGGCTTTTTAGACAGTTTTGTGAGTCAGATGGGTTCGGAATCTTAAAAACAGTGTGTACGCGAAGGAGGAAAGTTGTCTAGAGTGCAAAAACGTAAGAAAAATGAATGCATAAGGAAAAGAAACAAAAGGGTGGTATTGGATTAACTGGCCTTTTTAACGATTTGGTGAGTCAGATGGGTTCCGAATCATAAAAAAAGTGTGTACACGAACGAGGAAAGATGTCTTGAGTGCAAAAACGTAAGAAAAATGAATGCATAAGGAAAAGAAACAAAAGGGCGGAATTGGTTTAAATGGTCTTATAGACGATTTTGTGAGTCAGATGGGTTCGAAATCATAAAAACAGTGTGTACGCGAAGGAGGAAAGTTGTCTTGAGTGCAAAAACGTAAGAAAAATGAATGCATAAGGAAAAGAAACAAAAGGGCGGAATTGGTTTAAATGGTCTTTTAGGCGATTTTGTGAGTCAGATGGGTTTGGAATCATAAAAACTGTGTGTACGCGAAGGAGGAAAGTTGTCTTGAAAGCAAAAACGTAAGAAAAATGAATGTATAAGGAAAAGAAATCAAAGGGCGGCATTGGATTAAATGGCCTTTTTAACGATTTTGTGAGTCATATGGGTTCGGAATCATAAAAAAAGTGTGTACGCGAAGGAGGAAAGTTGTTTTGAGTGCAAAAACGTGGAAAAAATGAATGTATATGAAAAAGAAACAAAAGGGCGGTATTGGTTTAAATGGCCATTTTAGACAGTTTTGTGAGCCAGATGGGTTCGGAATCTTAAAAACAGTGTGTACAAGGAGGAAAGTTGGAAAAACGTGGAAAAAATGAATGTATAAGGAAAAGAAACAAAAGGGCGGTATTGGTTTAAATGGCCTTTTTAACGATTTTGTGAGTCATACGGGTTCGGAATCATAAAAAAACTGTGTACGCGAAGGAGGAAAGTTGTTTTGAGTGCAAAAACGTGGAAAAAATGAATGTATATGAAAAAGAAACAAAAGGGCGGTATTGGTTTAAATGGCTTTTTAGACAGTTTTGTGAGTCAGATGGGTTCGGAATCTTAAAAACAGTGTGTACGCGAAGCAGGAAAGTTGTTTTGAGTGCAAAAACGTGAAAAAAATGAATATATAAGGAAAAGAAACAAAAGGGAGGTATTGGTTTAAATGGTCTTTTAGGCGATTTTGTGAGTCAGATGGGTTCGGAATCATAAAAACAGTGTGTACGCGAAGGAGGAAAGTTGTCTTGAGTGCAAAAACGTAAGAAAAATGAATGCATAAGAAAAGAAAAAAAGGGGGCGGAATTGGTTTAAATGGCCTTGTAGACGCTTTTGTGAGTCAGATGGGTTCGGAATCTTAAAAACAGTGTGTACGCGAAGCAGGAAAGTTGTCTAGAGTGCAAAAACGTAAGAAAAATGAATGAATAAGGAAAAGAAACAAAAGGGTGGTATTGGATTAAATAGCCTTTTTAACGATTTTGTGAGTCAGATGGGTTCTGAATCATAAAAAAAGTCATAAGAAAAAAAAAAAGGGGGCGGAATTGATTTAAATGGCCTTGTAGACGCTTTTGTGAGTCAGGTGGGTTCGAAATCATAAAAAAAGTGTGTACGCGAAGGAGGAAAGTTGTCTTGAGTGCAAAAACGTAAGAAAAATGAATGTATAAGGAAAAGAAATCAAAGGGCGGTATTGGATTAAATGGCCTTTTTAACGATTTTGTGAGTCAGATGGGTTCGGAATCATAAAAACAGTGTGTACGCGAAGGAGGAAAGTTGTCATGAGTGCAAAAACTTAAGAAAAATGAATGCATAAGGAAAAGAAACAAAAGGGCGGTATTGGTTTAAATGGCTTTTTAGACAGTTTTTGAGTCAGATGGGTTCGGAATCTTAAAAACAGTGTGTACGCGAAGGAGGAAAGTTGTCTAGAGTGCAAAAACGTAAGAAAAATGAATGCATAAGAAAAAGAAACAAAAGGGTGGTATTGGATTAAATGGCCTTTTTAACGATTTTGTGAGTCAGATGGGTTCCGAATCATAAAAAAAGTGTGTACGCGAAGGAGGAAAGTTGTTTTGAGTGCAAAAACGTGGGAAAAATCAATGCATAATTAAAAGAAACAAAAGGGCGGTATTGGTTTAAATGGCTTTTTAGACAGTTTTGTGAGTCAGATGGGTTCGGAATCTTAAAAACAGTGTGTACGCGAAGCAGGAAAGTTGTTTTGAGTGCAAAAACGTGAAAAAAATGAATGTATAAGGAAAAGAAACAAAAGGGCGTTATTGGTTTAAATGGCTTTTTAGACAGTTTTGTGAGTCAGTTGGGTTCGGAATCTTAAAAACAGTGTGTACGCGAAGCAGGAAAGTTGTTTTGAGTGCAAAAAGGTGAAAAAAATGAATGTATAAGGAAAAGAAACAAAAGGGAGGTATTGGTTTAAATGGTCTTTTAGGCGATTTTGTGAGTCAGATGGGTTCGGAATCATAAAAACAGTGTGTACGCGAAGGAGGAAAGTTGTCTTGAGTGCAAAAACGTAAATAAAATGAATGCATAAGGAAAAGAAACAAAAGGGCGGTATTGGTTTAAATGGCTTTTTAGACAGTTTTGTGAGTCAGATGGGTTCGGAATCATAAAAACAGTGTGTACGCGAAGGAGGAAAGTTGTCTAGACTGCAAAAACGTAAGAAAAATGAATGCATAAGGAAAAGAAACAAAAGGGTGGTATTGGATTAAATAGCCTTTTTAACGATTTTGTGAGTCAGATGGGTTCCGAATCATAAAAAAAGTGTGTACGCGAAGGAGGAATGTTGTCTTGAGTGCAAAAACGTAAGAAAAATGAATGTATAAGGAAAAGAAACAAAAGGGCGGTATTGGTTTAAATGGCTTTTTAGACAGTTTTTGAGTCAGATGGGTTCGGAATCTTAAAAACAGTGTGTACGCGAAGGGGGAAAGTTTTCTAGAGTGCAAAAACGTAAGAAAAATGAATGCATAAGGAAAAGAAACAAAAGGGTGGTATTGGATTAAATGGATATTTTAACGATTTTGTGAGTCAGATGGGTTCCGAATCATAAAAAAAGTGTGTACACGAAGGAGGAAAGATGTCTTGAGTGCAAAAACGTAAGAAAAATGAATGCATAAGGAAAAGAAACAAAAGGGCGGAATTGGTTTAAATGGTCTTTTGGACGGTTTTGTTAGTCAGTTGGTTTCTTAATCTTAAAAGCAGTGTGTACGCGAAGGAGGAAAGTTGTCTTGAGTGCAAAAACGTAAGAAAAATGAATGCATAAGAAAAAAAAAAGTGGGCGGAATTGGTTTAAATGGCCTTGTAGACACTTTTGTGAGTCAGGTGAGTTCGAAATCATAAAAAAAATTTTGTACCAGAAGTAGGGAAGTTGGAAAAACGTTTAAAAAATGAATGTATGAGGAAAAGAAACAAAAGGGCGGAATTGGTTTAAATGGCCTTTTTAACGATTTTGTGAGTCAAATGGGTTCGAAATCATAAAAACAGTGTGTACGCGAAGGAGGAAAGTTGTCTTGAGTGCAAAAACGTAAGAAAAATGAATGCATAAGAAAAAAAAAAGGGGGCGGAATTGGTTTAAATGGCCTTGTAGACGCTTTTGTGAGTCAGGTGGGTTCGAAATCATAAAAAAAGTGTGTACGCGAAGGAGTAAAGTAGTTTTGAGTGCAAAAACGTGGGAAAAATGAATGCATAAGGAAAAGAAACAAAAGGGCGGTATTGGTTTAAATGGCTTTTTAGACAGTTTTGTGAGTCAGATGGGTTCCGAATCATAAAAAAAGTGTGTACACGAACGAGGAAAGATGTCTTGAGTGCAAAAACGTAAGAAAAATGAATGCATAAGGAAAAGAAACAAAAGGGCGGAATTGGTTTAAATGGTCTTATAGACGATTTTGTGAGTCAGATGGGTTCGAAATCATAAAAACAGTGTGTACGCGAAGGAGGAAAGTTGTCTTGAGTGCAAAAACGTAAGAAAAATGAATGCATAAGGAAAAGAAATCAAAGGGCGGCATTGGATTAAATGGCCTTTTTAACGATTTTGTGAGTCATATGGGTTCGGAATCATAAAAAAAGTGTGTACGCGAAGGAGGAAAGTTGTCTTGAGTGCAAAAACGTAAGAAAAATGAATGTATAAGGAAAAGAAACAAAAGGGCGGTATTGGTTTAAATGGCTTTTTAGACAGTTTTTGAGTCAGATGGGTTCGGAATCTTAAAAACAGTGTGTACGCGAAGGGGGAAAGTTTTCTAGAGTGCAAAAACGTAAGAAAAATGAATGCATAAGGAAAAGAAATCAAAGGGCGGTATTGGATTAAATGGCCTTTTTAACGATTTTGTGAGTCAGATGGGTTCGGAATCATAAAAAAAGTGTGTACACGAAGGAGGAAAGATGTCTTGAGTGCAAAAACGTAAGAAAAATGAATGCATAAGGAAAAGAAACAAAAGGGCGGAATTGGTTTAAATGGTCTTATAGACGATTTTGTGAGTCAGATGGGTTCGAAATCATAAAAACACTGTGTACGCGAAGGAGGAAAGATGTCTTGAGTGCAAAAACGTAAGAAAAATGAATGCATAAAGAAAAGAAACAAAAGGGCGGAATTGGTTTAAATGGTCTTTTGGACGGTTTTGTTAGTCAGATGGGTTCGGAATCTTAAAAGCAGTGTGTACGTGAAGGAGGAAAGTTGATTCGAGTGCAAAAACGTGAAAAAAATGAATGCATAAGGAAAAGAAACAAAAGGGCGGTATTGGCTTAAATGGCTTTTTAGACAGTTTTGTGAGTCAGATGGTTTCGGAATCTTAAAAACAGTGTGTACAAGAAGGAGGAAAGTTGGAAAAACGTGGAAAAAGTGAATGTATAAGGAAAAGAAACAAAAGGGCGGTATTGGTTTAAATGGCCTTTTTAACGATTTTGTGAGTCAAATGGGTTCGAAATCATAAAAACAGTGTGTACGCGAAGGAGGAAAGTTGTCTTGAGTGCAAAAACGTAAGAAAAATGAATGCATAAGAAAAAAAAAAGGGGGCGGAATTGGTTTAAATGGCCTTGTAGACGCTTTTGTGAGTCAGGTGGGTTCGAAATCATAAAAAAAGTGTGTACGCGAAGGAGTAAAGTAGTTTTGAGTGCAAAAACGTGGGAAAAATGAATGCATAAGGAAAAGAAACAAAAGGGCGGTATTGGTTTAAATGGCTTTTTAGACAGTTTTGTGAGTCAGATGGGTTCCGAATCATAAAAAAAGTGTGTACACGAACGAGGAAAGATGTCTTGAGTGCAAAAACGTAAGAAAAATGAATGCATAAGGAAAAGAAACAAAAGGGCGGAATTGGTTTAAATGGTCTTATAGACGATTTTGTGAGTCAGATGGGTTCGAAATCATAAAAACAGTGTGCACGCGAAGGAGGAAAGTTGTCTTGAGTGCAAAAACGTAAGAAAAATGAATGCATAAGGAAAAGAAACAAAAGGGCGGAATTGGTTTAAATGGTCTTTTAGGCGATTTTGTGAGTCAGATGGGTTTGGAATCATAAAAACTGTGTGTACGCGAAGGAGGAAAGTTGTCTTGAAAGCAAAAACGTAAGAAAAATGAATGTATAAGGAAAAGAAATCAAAGGGCGGCATTGGATTAAATGGCCTTTTTAACGATTTTGTGAGTCATATGGGTTCGGAATCATAAAAAAAGTGTGTACGCGAAGGAGGAAAGTTGTTTTGAGTGCAAAAACGTGGAAAAAATGAATGTATATGAAAAAGAAACAAAAGGGCGGTATTGGTTTAAATGGCCATTTTAGACAGTTTTGTGAGCCAGATGGGTTCGGAATCTTAAAAACAGTGTGTACAAGGAGGAAAGTTGGAAAAACGTGGAAAAAATGAATGTATAAGGAAAAGAAACAAAAGGGCGGTATTGGTTTAAATGGCCTTTTTAACGATTTTGTGAGTCATACGGGTTCGGAATCATAAAAAAACTGTGTACGCGAAGGAGGAAAGTTGTTTTGAGTGCAAAAACGTGGAAAAAATGAATGTATATGAAAAAGAAACAAAAGGGCGGTATTGGTTTAAATGGCTTTTTAGACAGTTTTGTGAGTCAGATGGGTTCGGAATCTTAAAAACAGTGTGTACGCGAAGCAGGAAAGTTGTTTTGAGTGCAAAAACGTAAGAAAAATGAATGCATAAGGAAAAGAAACAAAAGGGCGGAATTGGTTTAAATGGTCTTTTAGGCGATTTTGTGAGTCAGATGGGTTTGGAATCATAAAAACTGTGTGTACGCGAAGGAGGAAAGTTGTCTTGAAAGCAAAAACGTAAGAAAAATGAATGTATAAGGAAAAGAAATCAAAGGGCGGCATTGGATTAAATGGCCTTTTTAACGATTTTGTGAGTCATATGGGTTCGGAATCATAAAAAAAGAGTGTACGCGAAGGAGGAAAGTTGTTTTGAGTGCAAAAACGTGGAAAAAATGAATGTATATGAAAAAGAAACAAAAGGGCGGTATTGGTTTAAATGGCCATTTTAGACAGTTTTGTGAGCCAGATGGGTTCGGAATCTTAAAAACAGTGTGTACAAGGAGGAAAGTTGGAAAAACGTGGAAAAAATGAATGTATAAGGAAAAGAAACAAAAGGGCGGTATTGGTTTAAATGGCCTTTTTAACGATTTTGTGAGTCATACGGGTTCGGAATCATAAAAAAACTGTGTACGCGAAGGAGGAAAGTTGTTTTGAGTGCAAAAACGTGGAAAAAATGAATGTATATGAAAAAGAAACAAAAGGGCGGTATTGGTTTAAATGGCTTTTTAGACAGTTTTGTGAGTCAGATGGGTTCGGAATCTTAAAAACAGTGTGTACGCGAAGCAGGAAAGTTGTTTTGAGTGCAAAAACGTGAAAAAAATGAATATATAAGGAAAAGAAACAAAAGGGAGGTATTGGTTTAAATGGTCTTTTAGGCGATTTTGTGAGTCAGATGGGTTCGGAATCATAAAAACAGTGTGTACGCGAAGGAGGAAAGTTGTCTTGAGTGCAAAAACGTAAGAAAAATGAATGCATAAGAAAAGAAAAAAAGGGGGCGGAATTGGTTTAAATGGCCTTGTAGACGCTTTTGTGAGTCAGATGGGTTCGGAATCTTAAAAACAGTGTGTACGCGAAGCAGGAAAGTTGTCTAGAGTGCAAAAACGTAAGAAAAATGAATGAATAAGGAAAAGAAACAAAAGGGTGGTATTGGATTAAATAGCCTTTTTAACGATTTTGTGAGTCAGATGGGTTCTGAATCATAAAAAAAGTCATAAGAAAAAAAAAAAGGGGGCGGAATTGATTTAAATGGCCTTGTAGACGCTTTTGTGAGTCAGGTGGGTTCGAAATCATAAAAAAAGTGTGTACGCGAAGGAGGAAAGTTGTCTTGAGTGCAAAAACGTAAGAAAAATGAATGTATAAGGAAAAGAAATCAAAGGGCGGTATTGGATTAAATGGCCTTTTTAACGATTTTGTGAGTCAGATGGGTTCGGAATCATAAAAACAGTGTGTACGCGAAGGAGGAAAGTTGTCATGAGTGCAAAAACTTAAGAAAAATGAATGCATAAGGAAAAGAAACAAAAGGGCGGTATTGGTTTAAATGGCTTTTTAGACAGTTTTTGAGTCAGATGGGTTCGGAATCTTAAAAACAGTGTGTACGCGAAGGAGGAAAGTTGTCTAGAGTGCAAAAACGTAAGAAAAATGAATGCATAAGAAAAAGAAACAAAAGGGTGGTATTGGATTAAATGGCCTTTTTAACGATTTTGTGAGTCAGATGGGTTCCGAATCATAAAAAAAGTGTGTACGCGAAGGAGGAAAGTTGTTTTGAGTGCAAAAACGTGGGAAAAATCAATGCATAATTAAAAGAAACAAAAGGGCGGTATTGGTTTAAATGGCTTTTTAGACAGTTTTGTGAGTCAGATGGGTTCGGAATCTTAAAAACAGTGTGTACGCGAAGCAGGAAAGTTGTTTTGAGTGCAAAAACGTGAAAAAAATGAATGTATAAGGAAAAGAAACAAAAGGGCGTTATTGGTTTAAATGGCTTTTTAGACAGTTTTGTGAGTCAGTTGGGTTCGGAATCTTAAAAACAGTGTGTACGCGAAGCAGGAAAGTTGTTTTGAGTGCAAAAAGGTGAAAAAAATGAATGTATAAGGAAAAGAAACAAAAGGGAGGTATTGGTTTAAATGGTCTTTTAGGCGATTTTGTGAGTCAGATGGGTTCGGAATCATAAAAACAGTGTGTACGCGAAGGAGGAAAGTTGTCTTGAGTGCAAAAACGTAAGAAAAATGAATGTATAAGGAAAAGAAACAAAAGGGCGGTATTGGTTTAAATGGCTTTTTAGACAGTTTTTGAGTCAGATGGGTTCGGAATCTTAAAAACAGTGTGTACGCGAAGGGGGAAAGTTTTCTAGAGTGCAAAAACGTAAGAAAAATGAATGCATAAGGAAAAGAAACAAAAGGGTGGTATTGGATTAAATGGATATTTTAACGATTTTGTGAGTCAGATGGGTTCCGAATCATAAAAAAAGTGTGTACACGAAGGAGGAAAGATGTCTTGAGTGCAAAAACGTAAGAAAAATGAATGCATAAGGAAAAGAAACAAAAGGGCGGAATTGGTTTAAATGGTCTTTTGGACGGTTTTGTTAGTCAGTTGGTTTCTTAATCTTAAAAGCAGTGTGTACGCGAAGGAGGAAAGTTGTCTTGAGTGCAAAAACGTAAGAAAAATGAATGCATAAGAAAAAAAAAAGTGGGCGGAATTGGTTTAAATGGCCTTGTAGACACTTTTGTGAGTCAGGTGAGTTCGAAATCATAAAAAAAATTTTGTACCAGAAGTAGGGAAGTTGGAAAAACGTTTAAAAAATGAATGTATGAGGAAAAGAAACAAAAGGGCGGAATTGGTTTAAATGGCCTTTTTAACGATTTTGTGAGTCAAATGGGTTCGAAATCATAAAAACAGTGTGTACGCGAAGGAGGAAAGTTGTCTTGAGTGCAAAAACGTAAGAAAAATGAATGCATAAGAAAAAAAAAAGGGGGCGGAATTGGTTTAAATGGCCTTGTAGACGCTTTTGTGAGTCAGGTGGGTTCGAAATCATAAAAAAAGTGTGTACGCGAAGGAGTAAAGTAGTTTTGAGTGCAAAAACGTGGGAAAAATGAATGCATAAGGAAAATAAACAAAAGGGCGGTATTGGTTTAAATGGCTTTTTAGACAGTTTTGTGAGTCAGATGGGTTCCGAATCATAAAAAAAGTGTGTACACGAACGAGGAAAGATGTCTTGAGTGCAAAAACGTAAGAAAAATGAATGCATAAGGAAAAGAAACAAAAGGGCGGAATTGGTTTAAATGGTCTTATAGACGATTTTGTGAGTCAGATGGGTTCGAAATCATAAAAACAGTGTGTACGCGAAGGAGGAAAGTTGTCTTGAGTGCAAAAACGTAAGAAAAATGAATGCATAAGGAAAAGAAATCAAAGGGCGGCATTGGATTAAATGGCCTTTTTAACGATTTTGTGAGTCATATGGGTTCGGAATCATAAAAAAAGTGTGTACGCGAAGGAGGAAAGTTGTCTTGAGTGCAAAAACGTAAGAAAAATGAATGTATAAGGAAAAGAAACAAAAGGGCGGAATTGGTTTAAATGGTTTTTTAGACAGTTTTGTGAGTCAGATGGGTTCGGAATCATAAAAACAGTGTGTACGCGAAGGAGGAAAGTTGTCTAGAGTGCAAAAACGTAAGAAAAATGAATGCATAAGGAAAAGAAACAAAAGGGTGGTATTGGATTAAATAGCCTTTTTAACGATTTTGTGAGTCAGATGGGTTCCGATTCATAAAAAAAGTGTGTACACGAAGGAGGAAAGTTGTCTTGAGTGCAAAAACGTAAGAAAAATGAATGCATAAGAAAAAAAAAAAAAGGGGCGGAATTGGTTTAAATGGTCTTTTAGGCGATTTTGTGAGTCAGATGGGTTCGGAATCTTAAAAACAGTGTGTACGCGAAGGAGGAAAGTTGTCTAGAGTGCAAAAACGTAAGAAAAATGAATGCATAAGGAAAAGAAACAAAAGGGCGGAATTGGTTTAAAGGGTCTTATAGACGATTTTGTGAGTCAGATGGGTTCGAAATCATAAAAACAGTGTGTACGCGAAGGAGGAAAGTTGTCTTGAGTGCAAAAACGTAAGAAAAATGAATGCATAAGGAAAAGAAACAAAAGGGCGGAATTGGTTTAAATGGTCTTTTAGGCGATTTTGTGAGTCAGATGGGTTCGGAATCTCAAAAACAGTGTGTACGCGAAGGAGAAAAGTTGTCTAGAGTGCAAAAACGTAAGAAAAATGAATGCATAAGGAAAAGAAACAAAAGGGCGGTATTGGTTTAAATGGCTTTTTAGACAGTTTTGTGAGTCAGATGGGTTCGGAATCATAAAAACAGTGTGTACGCGAAGGAGGAAAGTTGTCTAGAGTGCAAAAACGTAAGAAAAATGAATGCATAAGGAAAAGAAACAAAAGGGTGGTATTGGATTAAATGGTCTTTTTAACGATTTTGTGAGTCGGATGGGTTCCGAATCATAAAAAAAGTGTGTACACGAACGAGGAAAGATGTCTTGAGTGCAAAAACGTAAGAAAAATGAATGCATAAGGAAAAGAAACAAAAGGGCGGAATTGGTTTAAATGGTCTTATAGACGATTTTGTGAGTCAGATGGGTTCGAAATCATAAAAACAGTGTGTACGCGAAGGAGGAAAGTTGTCTTGAGTGCAAAAACGTAAGAAAAATGAATGCATAAGGAAAAGAAACAAAAGGGCGGAATTGGTTTAAATGGTCTTTTAGGCGATTTTGTGAGTCAGATGGGTTTGGAATCATAAAAACTGTGTGTACGCGAAGGAGGAAAGTTGTCTTGAGTGCAAAAACGTAAGAAAAATGAATGTATAATTAAAAGAAATCAAAGGGCGGCATTGGATTAAATGGCCTTTTTAACGATTTTGTGAGTCATATGGGTTCGGAATCATAAAAAAAGTGTGTACGCGAAGGAGGAAAGTTGTTTTGAGGGCAAAAACGTGGGAAAAATGAATGCATAAGGAAAAGAAACAAAAGGGCGGTATTGGTTTAAATGGCTTTTTAGACAGTTTTGTGAGTCAGATGGGTTCCGAATCATAAAAAAA
The DNA here is from genome assembly GCA_963930645.1 of Salticus scenicus. Lineage (NCBI taxonomy): Eukaryota > Metazoa > Arthropoda > Arachnida > Araneae > Salticidae > Salticus > Salticus scenicus. The sequence continues at coordinate 1,900,420 of CAWVNO010002165.1, read as the reverse complement.
GTGTGTACACGAAGGAGGAAAGATGTCTTGAGTGCAAAAACGTAAGAAAAATGAATGCATAAGGAAAAGAAACAAAAGGGCGGAATTGGTTTAAATGGTCTTATAGACGATTTTGTGAGTCAGATGGGTTCGAAATCATAAAAACAGTGTGTACGCGAAGGAGGAAAGTTGTCTTGAGTGCAAAAACGTGAAAAAAATGAATGGATAAGGAAAAGAAACAAAAGGGAGGTATTGGTTTAAATGGCCTTTTTAACGATTTTGTGAGTCAGATGGGTTCCGAATCATAAAAAAAGTGTGTACACGAAGGAGGAAAGATGTCTTGAGTGCAAAAACGTAAGAAAAATGAATGCATAAGGAAAAGAAACAAAAGGGCGGAATTGGTTTAAATGGTCTTATAGACGATTTTGTGAGTCAGATGGGTGCGAAATCATAAAAACTGTGTGTACGCGAAGGAGGAAAGTTGTTTTGAGTGCAAAAACGTGGGAAAAATGAATGCATAAGGAAAAGAAACAAAAGGGCGGTATTGGTTTAAATGGCTTTTTAGATAGTTTTTGAGTCAGATGGGTTCGGAATCTTAAAAACAGTGTGTACGCGAAGGAGGAAAGTTGTCTAGAGTGCAAAAACGTAAGAAAAATGAATGCATAAGAAAAAGAAACAAAAGGGTGGTATTGGATTAAATGGCCTTTTTAACGATTTTGTGAGTCAGATGGGTTCCGAATCATAAAAAAAGTGTGTACGCGACGGAGGAAAGTTGTTTTGAGTGCAAAAACGTGGGAAAAATCAATGCATAAGTAAAAGAAACAAAAGGGCGGTATTGGTTTAAATGGCTTTTTAGACAGTTTTGTGAGTCAGATGGGTTCGGAATCTTAAAAACAGTGTGTACGCGAAGCAGGAAAGTTGTTTTGAGTGCAAAAACGTGAAAAAAATGAATGTATAAGGAAAAGAAACAAAAGGGCGTTATTGGTTTAAATGGCTTTTTAGTCAGTTTTGTGAGTCAGATGGGTTCGGAATCTTAAAAACAGTGTGTACGCGAAGCAGGAAAGTTGTTTTGAGTGCAAAAACGTGAAAAAAATGAATGTATAAGGAAAAGAAACAAAAGGGAGGTATTGGTTTAAATGGTCTTTTAGGCGATTTTGTGAGTCAGATGGGTTCGGAATCATAAAAACAGTGTGTACGCGAAGGAGGAAAGTTGTCTAGAGTGCAAAAACGTAAGAAAAATGAATGCATAAGGAAAAGAAACAAAAGGGCGGAATTGGTTTAAATGGTCTTTTAGGCGATTTTGTGAGTCAGATGGGTTCGGAATCATAAAAACTGTGTGTACGCGAAGGAGGAAAGTTGTCTTGAGTGCAAAAACGTAAGAAAAATGAATGTATAAGGAAAAGAAATCAAAGGGCGGCATTGGATTAAATGGCCTTTTTAACGATTTTGTGACTCATATGGGTTCGGAATCATAAAAAAAGTGTGTACGCGAAGGAGGAAAGTTGTTTTGAGTGCAAAAACGTGGAAAAAATGAATGTATATGAAAAAGAAACAAAAGGGCGGTATTGGTTTAAATGGCCTTTTTAGACAGTTTTGTGAGTCAGATGGGTTCGGAATCTTAAAAACAGTGTGTACAAGGAGGAAAGTTGGAAAAACGTGGAAAAAGTGAATGTATAAGGAAAAGAAACAAAAGGGCGGTATTGGTTTAAATGGCCTTTTTAACGATTTTGTGAGTCATACGGGTTCGGAATCATAAAAAAAGTGTGTACACGAAGGAGGAAAGATGTCTTGAGTGCAAAAACGTAAGAAAAATGAATGCATAAGGAAAAGAAACAAAAGGGCGGAATTGGTTTAAATGGTCTTATAGACGATTTTGTGAGTCAGATGGGTTTGAAATCATAAAAACAGTGTGTACGCGAAGGAGGAAAGTTGTCTTGAGTGCAAAAACGTGGGAAAAATGAATGCATAAGGAAAAGAAACAAAAGGGCGGTATTGGTTTAAATGGCTTTTTAGACAGTTTTTGAGTCAGATGGGTTCGGAATCTTAAAAACAGTGTGTACGCGAAGGAGGAAAGTTGTCTAGAGTGCAAAAACGTAAGAAAAATGAATGCATAAGAAAAAGAAACAAAAGGGTGGTATTGGATTAAATGGCCTTTTTAACGATTTTGTGAGTCAGATGGGTTCCGAATCATAAAAAAACTGTGTACGCGAAGGAGGAAAGTTGTTTTGAGTGCAAAAACGTGGGAAAAATCAATGCATAATTAAAAGAAACAAAAGGGCGGTATTGGTTTAAATGGCTTTTTAGACAGTTTTGTGAGTCAGATGGGTTCGGAATCTTAAAAACAGTGTGAACGCGAAGGGGGAAAGTTTTCTAGAGTGCAAAAACGTAAGAAAAATGAATGCATAAGGAAAAGAAACAAAAGGGTGGTATTGGATTAAATGGATATTTTAACGATTTTGTGAGTCAGATGGGTTCCGAATCATAAAAAAAGTGTGTACACGAAGGAGGAAAGATGTCTTGAGTGCAAAAACGTAAGAAAAATGAATGCATAAGGAAAAGAAACAAAAGGGCGGAATTGGTTTAAATGGTCTTTTGGACGGTTTTGTTAGTCAGTTGGTTTCTTGATCTTAAAAGCAGTGTGTACGCGAAGGAGGAAAGTTGTCTTGAGTGCAAAAACGTAAGAAAAATGAATGCATAAGAAAAAAAAGTGGGCGGAATTGGTTTAAATGGCCTTTTTAGACAGTTTTGTGAGTCAGATGGGTTCGGAATCTTAAAAACAGTGTGTACAAGGAGGAAAGTTGGAAAAACGTGGAAAAAGTGAATGTATAAGGAAAAGAAACAAAAGGGCGGTATTGGTTTAAATGGCCTTTTTAACGATTTTGTGAGTCATACGGGTTCGGAATCATAAAAAAAGTGTGTACACGAAGGAGGAAAGATGTCTTGAGTGCAAAAACGTAAGAAAAATGAATGCATAAGGAAAAGAAACAAAAGGGCGGAATTGGTTTAAATGGTCTTATAGACGATTTTGTGAGTCAGATGGGTTTGAAATCATAAAAACAGTGTGTACGCGAAGGAGGAAAGTTGTCTTGAGTGCAAAAACGTGAAAAAAATGAATGTATAAGGAAAAGAAACAAAAGGGCGGAATTGGTTTAAATGGTCTTTTGGACGGTTTTGTTAGTCAGTTGGTTTCTTAATCTTAAAAGCAGTGTGTACGCGAAGGAGGAAAGTTGTCTTGAGTGCAAAAACGTAAGAAAAATGAATGCATAAGAAAAAAAAAAGTGGGCGGAATTGGTTTAAATGGCCTTGTAGACACTTTTGTGAGTCAGGTGAGTTCGAAATCATAAAAAAAATTTTGTACCAGAAGTAGGGAAGTTGGAAAAACGTTTAAAAAATGAATGTATGAGGAAAAGAAACAAAAGGGCGGAATTGGTTTAAATGGTCTTTTAGGCGATTTTGTGAGTCAGATGGGTTCGGAATCATAAAAACAGTGTGTACGCGAAGGAGGAAAGTTGTTTTGAGTGCAAAAACGTGGGAAAAATCAATGCATAATTAAAAGAAACAAAAGGGCGGTATTGGTTTAAATGGCTTTTTAGACAGTTTTGTGAGTCAGATGGGTTCGGAATCTTAAAAACAGTGTGTACGCGAAGGAGGAAAGTTGTCTAGAGTGCAAAAACGTAAGAAAAATGAATGCATAAGCAAAAGAAACAAAAGGGTGGTATTGGATTAAATAGCCCTTTTAACGATTTTGTGAGTCAGATGGGTTCCGATTCATAAAAAAAGTGTGTACACGAAGGAGGAAAGTTGTCTTGAGTGCAAAAACGTAAGAAAAATGAATGCATAAGAAAAAAAAAAAAAGGGGCGGAATTGGTTTAAATGGTCTTTTAGGCGATTTTGTGAGTCAGATGGGTTCGGAATCTTAAAAACAGTGTGTACGCGAAGGAGGAAAGTTGTCTAGAGTGCAAAAACGTAAGAAAAATGAATGCATAAGGAAAAGAAACAAAAGGGCGGAATTGGTTTAAATGGTCTTATAGACGATTTTGTGAGTCAGATGGGTTCGAAATCATAAAAACAGTGTGTACGCGAAGGAGGAAAGTTGTCTTGAGTGCAAAAACGTAAGAAAAATGAATGCATAAGGAAAAGAAACAAAAGGGCGGTATTGGTTTAAATGGTTTTTTAGAATGTTTTGTGAGTCAGATGGGTTCGGAATCATAAAAACAGTGTGTACGCGAAGGAGGAAAGTTGTCTAGAGTGCAAAAACGTAAGAAAAATGAATGCATAAGGAAAAGAAACAAAAGGGTGGTATTGGATTAAATAGCCTTTTTAACGATTTTGTGAGTCAGATGGGTTCCGATTCATAAAAAAAGTGTGTACACGAAGGAGGAAAGTTGTCTTGAGTGCAAAAACGTAAGAAAAATGAATGCATAAGAAAAAAAAAAAAGGGGCGGAATTGGTTTAAATGGTCTTTTAGGCGATTTTGTGAGTCAGATGGGTTCGGAATCTTAAAAACAGTGTGTACGCGAAGGAGGAAAGTTGTCTAGAGTGCAAAAACGTAAGAAAAATGAATGCATAAGGAAAAGAAACAAAAGGGCGGAATTGGTTTAAAGGGTCTTATAGACGATTTTGTGAGTCAGATGGGTTCGAAATCATAAAAACAGTGTGTACGCGAAGGAGGAAAGTTGTCTTGAGTGCAAAAACGTAAGAAAAATGAATGCATAAGGAAAAGAAACAAAAGGGCGGAATTGGTTTAAATGGTCTTTTAGGCGATTTTGTGAGTCAGATGGGTTCGGAATCTCAAAAACAGTGTGTACGCGAAGGAGGAAAGTTGTCTAGAGTGCAAAAACGTAAGAAAAATGAATGCATAAGGAAAAGAAACAAAAGGGCGGTATTGGTTTAAATGGCTTTTTAGACAGTTTTGTGAGTCAGATGGGTTCGGAATCATAAAAACAGTGTGTACGCGAAGGAGGAAAGTTGTCTAGAGTGCAAAAACGTAAGAAAAATGAATGCATAAGGAAAAGAAACAAAAGGGTGGTATTGGATTAAATAGCCTTTTTAACGATTTTGTGAGTCAGATGGGTTCCGAATCATAAAAAAAGTGTGTACACGAAGGAGGAAAGTTGTCTTGAGTGCAAAAACGTAAGAAAAATGAATGCATAAAAAAAAAAGGGGCGGAATTGGTTTAAATGGTCTTTTAGGCGATTTTGTGAGTCAGATGGTTTCGGAATCTTAAAAACAGTGTGTACGCGAAGGAGGAAAGTTGTCTAGAGTGCAAAAACGTAAGAAAAATGAATGCATAAGGAAAAGAAACAAAAGGGTGGTATTGGATTAAATGGCCTTTTTAACGATTTTGTGAGTCGGATGGGTTCCGAATCATAAAAAAAGTGTGTACACGAACGAGGAAAGATGTCTTGAGTGCAAAAACGTAAGAAAAATGAATGCATAAGGAAAAGAAACAAAAGGGCGGAATTGGTTTAAATGGTCTTATAGACGATTTTGTGAGTCAGATGGGTTCGAAATCATAAAAACAGTGTGTACGCGAAGGAGGAAAGTTGTCTTGAGTGCAAAAACGTAAGAAAAATGAATGCATAAGGAAAAGAAACAAAAGGGCGGAATTGGTTTAAATGGTCTTTTAGGCGATTTTGTGAGTCAGATGGGTTCGGAATCATAAAAACTGTGTGTACGCGAAGGAGGAAAGTTGTCTTGAGTGCAAAAACGTAAGAAAAATGAATGTATAATTAAAAGAAATCAAAGGGCGGCATTGGATTAAATGGCCTTTTTAACGATTTTGTGAGTCATATGGGTTCGGAATCATAAAAAAAGTGTGTACGCGAAGGAGGAAAGTTGTTTTGAGGGCAAAAACGTGGGAAAAATGAATGCATAAGGAAAAGAAACAAAAGGGCGGTATTGGTTTAAATGGCTTTTTAGACAGTTTTGTGAGTCAGATGGGTTCGGAATCTTAAAAACAGTGTGTACGCGAAGGAGGAAAGTTGTCTAGAGTGCAAAAACGTAAGAAAAATGAATGCATAAGGAAAAGAAACAAAAGGGTGGTATTGGATTAAATGGCCTTTTTAACGATTTTGTGAGTCAGATGGGTTCCGAATCATAAAAAAAGTGTGTACACGAAGGAGGAAAGATGTCTTGAGTGCAAAAACGTAAGAAAAATGAATGCATAAGGAAAAGAAACAAAAGGGCGGAATTGGTTTAAATGGTCTTATAGACGATTTTGTGAGTCAGATGGGTTCGAAATCATAAAAACAGTGTGTACGCGAAGGAGGAAAGTTGTCTTGAGTGCAAAAACGTGAAAAAAATGAATGGATAAGGAAAAGAAACAAAAGGGAGGTATTGGTTTAAATGGCCTTTTTAACGATTTTGTGAGTCAGATGGGTTCCGAATCATAAAAAAAGTGTGTACACGAAGGAGGAAAGATGTCTTGAGTGCAAAAACGTAAGAAAAATGAATGCATAAGGAAAAGAAACAAAAGGGCGGAATTGGTTTAAATGGTCTTATAGACGATTTTGTGAGTCAGATGGGTGCGAAATCATAAAAACTGTGTGTACGCGAAGGAGGAAAGTTGTTTTGAGTGCAAAAACGTGGGAAAAATGAATGCATAAGGAAAAGAAACAAAAGGGCGGTATTGGTTTAAATGGCTTTTTAGATAGTTTTTGAGTCAGATGGGTTCGGAATCTTAAAAACAGTGTGTACGCGAAGGAGGAAAGTTGTCTAGAGTGCAAAAACGTAAGAAAAATGAATGCATAAGAAAAAGAAACAAAAGGGTGGTATTGGATTAAATGGCCTTTTTAACGATTTTGTGAGTCAGATGGGTTCCGAATCATAAAAAAAGTGTGTACGCGACGGAGGAAAGTTGTTTTGAGTGCAAAAACGTGGGAAAAATCAATGCATAAGTAAAAGAAACAAAAGGGCGGTATTGGTTTAAATGGCTTTTTAGACAGTTTTGTGAGTCAGATGGGTTCGGAATCTTAAAAACAGTGTGTACGCGAAGCAGGAAAGTTGTTTTGAGTGCAAAAACGTGAAAAAAATGAATGTATAAGGAAAAGAAACAAAAGGGCGTTATTGGTTTAAATGGCTTTTTAGTCAGTTTTGTGAGTCAGATGGGTTCGGAATCTTAAAAACAGTGTGTACGCGAAGCAGGAAAGTTGTTTTGAGTGCAAAAACGTGAAAAAAATGAATGTATAAGGAAAAGAAACAAAAGGGAGGTATTGGTTTAAATGGTCTTTTAGGCGATTTTGTGAGTCAGATGGGTTCGGAATCATAAAAACAGTGTGTACGCGAAGGAGGAAAGTTGTCTAGAGTGCAAAAACGTAAGAAAAATGAATGCATAAGGAAAAGAAACAAAAGGGCGGAATTGGTTTAAATGGTCTTATAGACGATTTTGTGAGTCAGATGGGTTTGAAATCATAAAAACAGTGTGTACGCGAAGGAGGAAAGTTGTCTTGAGTGCAAAAACGTGGGAAAAATGAATGCATAAGGAAAAGAAACAAAAGGGCGGTATTGGTTTAAATGGCTTTTTAGACAGTTTTTGAGTCAGATGGGTTCGGAATCTTAAAAACAGTGTGTACGCGAAGGAGGAAAGTTGTCTAGAGTGCAAAAACGTAAGAAAAATGAATGCATAAGAAAAAGAAACAAAAGGGTGGTATTGGATTAAATGGCCTTTTTAACGATATTGTGAGTCAGATGGGTTCCGAATCATAAACAAACTGTGTACGCGAAGGAGGAAAGTTGTTTTGAGTGCAAAAACGTGGGAAAAATCAATGCATAATTAAAAGAAACAAAAGGGCGGTATTGGTTTAAATGGCTTTTTAGACAGTTTTGTGAGTCAGATGGGTTCGGAATCTTAAAAACAGTGTGTACGCGAAGGGGGAAAGTTTTCTAGAGTGCAAAAACGTAAGAAAAATGAATGCATAAGGAAAAGAAACAAAAGGGTGGTATTGGATTAAATGGATATTTTAACGATTTTGTGAGTCAGATGGGTTCCGAATCATAAAAAAAGTGTGTACACGAAGGAGGAAAGATGTCTTGAGTGCAAAAACGTAAGAAAAATGAATGCATAAGGAAAAGAAACAAAAGGGCGGAATTGGTTTAAATGGTCTTTTGGACGGTTTTGTTAGTCAGTTGGTTTCTTGATCTTAAAAGCAGTGTGTACGCGAAGGAGGAAAGTTGTCTTGAGTGCAAAAACGTAAGAAAAATGAATGCATAAGAAAAAAAAAAGTGGGCGGAATTGGTTTAAATGGCCTTGTAGACACTTTTGTGAGTCAGGTGAGTTTGAAATCATAAAAAAAATTTTGTACCAGAAGTAGGGAAGTTGGAAAAACGTTTAAAAAATGAATGTATGAGGAAAAGAAACAAAAGGGCGGAATTGGTTTAAATGGTCTTTTAGGCGATTTTGTGAGTCAGACGGGTTCGGAATCATAAAAACAGTGTGTACGCGAAGGAGGAAAGTTGTTTTGAGTGCAAAAACGTGGGAAAAATCAATGCATAATTAAAAGAAACAAAAGGGCGGTATTGGTTTAAATGGCTTTTTAGACAGTTTTGTGAGTCAGATGGGTTCGGAATCTTAAAAACAGTGTGTACGCGAAGGAGGAAAGTTGTCTAGAGTGCAAAAACGTAAGAAAAATGAATGCATAAGCAAAAGAAACAAAAGGGTGGTATTGTGTTAAATAGCCCTTTTAACGATTTTGTGAGTCAGATGGGTTCCGATTCATAAAAAAAGTGTGTACACGAAGGAGGAAAGTTGTCTTGAGTGCAAAAACGTAAGAAAAATGAATGCATAAGAAAAAAAAAAAAAGGGGCGGAATTGGTTTAAATGGTCTTTTAGGCGATTTTGTGAGTCAGATGGGTTCGGAATCTTAAAAACAGTGTGTACGCGAAGGAGGAAAGTTGTCTAGAGTGCAAAAACGTAAGAAAAATGAATGCATAAGGAAAAGAAACAAAAGGGCGGAATTGGTTTAAATGGTCTTATAGACGATTTTGTGAGTCAGATGGGTTCGAAATCATAAAAACAGTGTGTACGCGAAGGAGGAAAGTTGTCTTGAGTGCAAAAACGTAAGAAAAATGAATGCATAAGGAAAAGAAACAAAAGGGCGGTATTGGTTTAAATGGTTTTTTAGACAGTTTTGTGAGTCAGATGGGTTCGGAATCATAAAAACAGTGTGTACGCGAAGGAGGAAAGTTGTCTAGAGTGCAAAAACGTAAGAAAAATGAATGCATAAGGAAAAGAAACAAAAGGGTGGTATTGGATTAAATAGCCTTTTTAACGATTTTGTGAGTCAGATGGGTTCCGAATCATAAAAAAAGTGTGTACACGAAGGAGGAAAGTTGTCTTGAGTGCAAAAACGTAAGAAAAATGAATGCATAAGAAAAAAAAAGGGGCGGAATTGGTTTAAATGGTCTTTTAGGCGATTTTGTGAGTCAGATGGTTTCGGAATCTTAAAAACAGTGTGTACGCGAAGGAGGAAAGTTGTCTAGAGTGCAAAAACGTAAGAAAAATGAATGCATAAGGAAAAGAAACAAAAGGGTGGTATTGGATTAAATGGCCTTTTTAACGATTTTGTGAGTCAGATGGGTTCCGAATCATAAAAAAAGTGTGTACACGAACGAGGAAAGATGTCTTGAGTGCAAAAACGTAAGAAAAATGAATGCATAAGGAAAAGAAACAAAAGGGCGGAATTGGTTTAAATGGTCTTATAGACGATTTTGTGAGTCAGATGGGTTCGAAATCATAAAAACAGTGTGTACGCGAAGGAGGAAAGTTGTCTTGAGTGCAAAAACGTAAGAAAAATGAATGCATAAGGAAAAGAAACAAAAGGGCGGAATTGGTTTAAATGGTCTTTTAGGCGATTTTGTGAGTCAGATGGGTTCGGAATCATAAAAACTGTGTGTACGCGAAGGAGGAAAGTTGTCTTGAGTGCAAAAACGTAAGAAAAATGAATGTATAACTAAAAGAAATCAAAGGGCGGCATTGGATTAAATAGCCTTTTTAACGATTTTGTGAGTCATATGGGTTCGGAATCATAAAAAAAGTGTGTACGCGAAGGAGGAAAGTTGTTTTGAGGGCAAAAACGTGGGAAAAATGAATGCATAAGGAAAAGAAACAAAAGGGCGGTATTGGTTTAAATGGCTTTTTAGACAGTTTTGTGAGTCAGATGGGTTCGGAATCTTAAAAACAGTGTGTACGCGAAGGAGGAAAGTTGTCTAGAGTGCAAAAACGTAAGAAAAATGAATGCATAAGGAAAAGAAACAAAAGGGTGGTATTGGATTAAATGGCCTTTTTAACGATTTTGTGAGTCAGATGGGTTCCGAATCATAAAAAAAGTGTGTACACGAAGGAGGAAAGATGTCTTGAGTGCAAAAACGTAAGAAAAATGAATGCATAAGGAAAAGAAACAAAAGGGCGGAATTGGTTTAAATGGTCTTATAGACGATTTTGTGAGTCAGATGGGTTCGAAATCATAAAAACAGTGTGTACGCGAAGGAGGAAAGTTGTCTTGAGTGCAAAAACGTGAAAAAAATGAATGGATAAGGAAAAGAAACAAAAGGGAGGTATTGGTTTAAATGGCCTTTTTAACGATTTTGTGAGTCAGATGGGTTCCGAATCATAAAAAAAGTGTGTACACGAAGGAGGAAAGATGTCTTGAGTGCAAAAACGTAAGAAAAATGAATGCATAAGGAAAAGAAACAAAAGGGCGGAATTGGTTTAAATGGTCTTATAGACGATTTTGTGAGTCAGATGGGTGCGAAATCATAAAAACAGTGTGTACGCGAAGGAGGAAAGTTGTTTTGAGTGCAAAAACGTGGGAAAAATGAATGCATAAGGAAAAGAAACAAAAGGGCGGTATTGGTTTAAATGGCTTTTTAGATAGTTTTTGAGTCAGATGGGTTCGGAATCTTAAAAACAGTGTGTACGCGAAGGAGGAAAGTTGTCTAGAGTGCAAAAACGTAAGAAAAATGAATGCATAAGAAAAAGAAACAAAAGGGTGGTATTGGATTAAATGGCCTTTTTAACGATTTTGTGAGTCAGATGGGTTCCGAATCATAAAAAAAGTGTGTACACGAAGGAGGAAAGATGTCTTGAGTGCAAAAACGTAAGAAAAATGAATGCATAAGGAAAAGAAACAAAAGGGCGGAATTGGTTTAAATGGTCTTATAGACGATTTTGTGAGTCAGATGGGTGCGAAATCATAAAAACAGTGTGTACGCGAAGGAGGAAAGTTGTTTTGAGTGCAAAAACGTGGGAAAAATGAATGCATAAGGAAAAGAAACAAAAGGGCGGTATTGGTTTAAATGGCTTTTTAGATAGTTTTTGAGTCAGATGGGTTCGGAATCTTAAAAACAGTGTGTACGCGAAGGAGGAAAGTTGTCTAGAGTGCAAAAACGTAAGAAAAATGAATGCATAAGAAAAAGAAACAAAAGGGTGGTATTGGATTAAATGGCCTTTTTAACGATTTTGTGAGTCAGATGGGTTCCGAATCATAAAAAAAGTGTGTACACGAAGGAGGAAAGATGTCTTGAGTGCAAAAACGTAAGAAAAATGAATGCATAAGGAAAAGAAACAAAAGGGCGGAATTGGTTTAAATGGTCTTATAGACGATTTTGTGAGTCAGATGGGTGCGAAATCATAAAAACTGTGTGTACGCGAAGGAGGAAAGTTGTTTTGAGTGCAAAAACGTGGGAAAAATGAATGCATAAGGAAAAGAAACAAAAGGGCGGTATTGGTTTAAATGGCTTTTTAGATAGTTTTTGAGTCAGATGGGTTCGGAATCTTAAAAACAGTGTGTACGCGAAGGAGGAAAGTTGTCTAGAGTGCAAAAACGTAAGAAAAATGAATGCATAAGAAAAAGAAACAAAAGGGTGGTATTGGATTAAATGGCCTTTTTAACTATTTTGTGAGTCAGATGGGTTCCGAATCATAAAAAAAGTGTGTACGCGACGGAGGAAAGTTGTTTTGAGTGCAAAAACGTGGGAAAAATCAATGCATAAGTAAAAGAAACAAAAGGGCGGTATTGGTTTAAATGGCTTTTTAGACAGTTTTGTGAGTCAGATGGGTTCGGAATCTTAAAAACAGTGTGTACGCGAAGCAGGAAAGTTGTTTTGAGTGCAAAAACGTGAAAAAAATGAATGTATAAGGAAAAGAAACAAAAGGGCGTTATTGGTTTAAATGGCTTTTTAGTCAGTTTTGTGAGTCAGATGGGTTCGGAATCTTAAAAACAGTGTGTACGCGAAGCAGGAAAGTTGTTTTGAGTGCAAAAACGTGAAAAAAATGAATGTATAAGGAAAAGAAACAAAAGGGAGGTATTGGTTTAAATGGTCTTTTAGGCGATTTTGTGAGTCAGATGGGTTCGGAATCATAAAAACAGTGTGTACGCGAAGGAGGAAAGTTGTCTAGAGTGCAAAAACGTAAGAAAAATGAATGCATAAGGAAAAGAAACAAAAGGGCGGAATTGGTTTAAATGGTCTTATAGACGATTTTGTGAGTCAGATGGGTTTGAAATCATAAAAACAGTGTGTACGCGAAGGAGGAAAGTTGTCTTGAGTGCAAAAACGTGGGAAAAATGAATGCATAAGGAAAAGAAACAAAAGGGCGGTATTGGTTTAAATGGCTTTTTAGACAGTTTTTGAGTCAGATGGGTTCGGAATCTTAAAAACAGTGTGTACGCGAAGGAGGAAAGTTGTCTAGAGTGCAAAAACGTAAGAAAAATGAATGCATAAGAAAAAGAAACAAAAGGGTGGTATTGGATTAAATGGCCTTTTTAACGATATTGTGAGTCAGATGGGTTCCGAATCATAAACAAACTGTGTACGCGAAGGAGGAAAGTTGTTTTGAGTGCAAAAACGTGGGAAAAATCAATGCATAATTAAAAGAAACAAAAGGGCGGTATTGGTTTAAATGGCTTTTTAGACAGTTTTGTGAGTCAGATGGGTTCGGAATCTTAAAAACAGTGTGTACGCGAAGGGGGAAAGTTTTCTAGAGTGCAAAAACGTAAGAAAAATGAATGCATAAGGAAAAGAAACAAAAGGGTGGTATTGGATTAAATGGATATTTTAACGATTTTGTGAGTCAGATGGGTTCCGAATCATAAAAAAAGTGTGTACACGAAGGAGGAAAGATGTCTTGAGTGCAAAAACGTAAGAAAAATGAATGCATAAGGAAAAGAAACAAAAGGGCGGAATTGGTTTAAATGGTCTTTTGGACGGTTTTGTTAGTCAGTTGGTTTCTTGATCTTAAAAGCAGTGTGTACGCGAAGGAGGAAAGTTGTCTTGAGTGCAAAAACGTAAGAAAAATGAATGCATAAGAAAAAAAAAAGTGGGCGGAATTGATTTAAATGGCCTTGTAGACACTTTTGTGAGTCAGGTGAGTTCGAAATCATAAAAAAAATTTTGTACCAGAAGTAGGGAAGTTGGAAAAACGTTTAAAAAATGAATGTATGAGGAAAAGAAACAAAAGGGCGGAATTGGTTTAAATGGTCTTTTAGGCGATTTTGTGAGTCAGACGGGTTCGGAATCATAAAAACAGTGTGTACGCGAAGGAGGAAAGTTGTTTTGAGTGCAAAAACGTGGGAAAAATCAATGCATAATTAAAAGAAACAAAAGGGCGGTATTGGTTTAAATGGCTTTTTAGACACTTTTGTGAGTCAGATGGGTTCGGAATCTTAAAAACAGTGTGTACGCGAAGGAGGAAAGTTGTCTAGAGTGCAAAAACGTAAGAAAAATGAATGCATAAGCAAAAGAAACAAAAGGGTGGTATTGTGTTAAATAGCCCTTTTAACGATTTTGTGAGTCAGATGGGTTCCGATTCATAAAAAAAGTGTGTACACGAAGGAGGAAAGTTGTCTTGAGTGCAAAAACGTAAGAAAAATGAATGCATAAGAAAAAAAAAAAAAGGGGCGGAATTGGTTTAAATGGTCTTTTAGGCGATTTTGTGAGTCAGATGGGTTCGGAATCTTAAAAACAGTGTGTACGCGAAGGAGGAAAGTTGTCTAGAGTGCAAAAACGTAAGAAAAATGAATGCATAAGGAAAAGAAACAAAAGGGCGGAATTGGTTTAAATGGTCTTATAGACGATTTTGTGAGTCAGATGGGTTCGAAATCATAAAAACAGTGTGTACGCGAAGGAGGAAAGTTGTCTTGAGTGCAAAAACGTAAGAAAAATGAATGCATAAGGAAAAGAAACAAAAGGGCGGTATTGGTTTAAATGGTTTTTTAGACAGTTTTGTGAGTCAGATGGGTTCGGAATCATAAAAACAGTGTGTACGCGAAGGAGGAAAGTTGTCTAGAGTGCAAAAACGTAAGAAAAATGAATGCATAAGGAAAAGAAACAAAAGGGTGGTATTGGATTAAATAGCCTTTTTAACGATTTTGTGAGTCAGATGGGTTCCGAATCATAAAAAAAGTGTGTACACGAAGGAGGAAAGTTGTCTTGAGTGCAAAAACGTAAGAAAAATGAATGCATAAGAAAAAAAAAGGGGCGGAATTGGTTTAAATGGTCTTTTAGGCGATTTTGTGAGTCAGATGGTTTCGGAATCTTAAAAACAGTGTGTACGCGAAGGAGGAAAGTTGTCTAGAGTGCAAAAACGTAAGAAAAATGAATGCATAAGGAAAAGAAACAAAAGGGTGGTATTGGATTAAATGGCCTTTTTAACGATTTTGTGAGTCAGATGGGTTCCGAATCATAAAAAAAGTGTGTACACGAACGAGGAAAGATGTCTTGAGTGCAAAAACGTAAGAAAAATGAATGCATAAGGAAAAGAAACAAAAGGGCGGAATTGGTTTAAATGGTCTTATAGACGATTTTGTGAGTCAGATGGGTTCGAAATCATAAAAACAGTGTGTACGCGAAGGAGGAAAGTTGTCTTGAGTGCAAAAACGTAAGAAAAATGAATGCATAAGGAAAAGAAACAAAAGGGCGGAATTGGTTTAAATGGTCTTTTAGGCGATTTTGTGAGTCAGATGGGTTCGGAATCATAAAAACTGTGTGTACGCGAAGGAGGAAAGTTGTCTTGAGTGCAAAAACGTAAGAAAAATGAATGTATAACTAAAAGAAATCAAAGGGCGGCATTGGATTAAATAGCCTTTTTAACGATTTTGTGAGTCATATGGGTTCGGAATCATAAAAAAAGTGTGTACGCGAAGGAGGAAAGTTGTTTTGAGGGCAAAAACGTGGGAAAAATGAATGCATAAGGAAAAGAAACAAAAGGGCGGTATTGGTTTAAATGGCTTTTTAGACAGTTTTGTGAGTCAGATGGGTTCGGAATCTTAAAAACAGTGTGTACGCGAAGGAGGAAAGTTGTCTAGAGTGCAAAAACGTAAGAAAAATGAATGCATAAGGAAAAGAAACAAAAGGGTGGTATTGGATTAAATGGCCTTTTTAACGATTTTGTGAGTCAGATGGGTTCCGAATCATAAAAAAAGTGTGTACACGAAGGAGGAAAGATGTCTTGAGTGCAAAAACGTAAGAAAAATGAATGCATAAGGAAAAGAAACAAAAGGGCGGAATTGGTTTAAATGGTCTTATAGACGATTTTGTGAGTCAGATGGGTTCGAAATCATAAAAACAGTGTGTACGCGAAGGAGGAAAGTTGTCTTGAGTGCAAAAACGTGAAAAAAATGAATGGATAAGGAAAAGAAACAAAAGGGAGGTATTGGTTTAAATGGCCTTTTTAACGATTTTGTGAGTCAGATGGGTTCCGAATCATAAAAAAAGTGTGTACACGAAGGAGGAAAGATGTCTTGAGTGCAAAAACGTAAGAAAAATGAATGCATAAGGAAAAGAAACAAAAGGGCGGAATTGGTTTAAATGGTCTTATAGACGATTTTGTGAGTCAGATGGGTGCGAAATCATAAAAACAGTGTGTACGCGAAGGAGGAAAGTTGTTTTGAGTGCAAAAACGTGGGAAAAATGAATGCATAAGGAAAAGAAACAAAAGGGCGGTATTGGTTTAAATGGCTTTTTAGATAGTTTTTGAGTCAGATGGGTTCGGAATCTTAAAAACAGTGTGTACGCGAAGGAGGAAAGTTGTCTAGAGTGCAAAAACGTAAGAAAAATGAATGCATAAGAAAAAGAAACAAAAGGGTGGTATTGGATTAAATGGCCTTTTTAACGATTTTGTGAGTCAGATGGGTTCCGAATCATAAAAAAAGTGTGTACGCGACGGAGGAAAATTGTTTTGAGTGCAAAAACGTGGGAAAAATCAATGCATAAGTAAAAGAAACAAAAGGGCGGTATTGGTTTAAATGGCTTTTTAGACAGTTTTGTGAGTCAGATGGGTTCGGAATCTTAAAAACAGTGTGTACGCGAAGCAGGAAAGTTGATTTGAGTGCAAAAACGTGAAAAAAATGAATGTATAAGGAAAAGAAACAAAAGGGAGGTATTGGTTTAAATGGTCTTTTAGGCGATTTTGTGAGTCAGATGGGTTCGGAATCATAAAAACAGTGTGTACGCGAAGGAGGAAAGTTGTCTAGAGTGCAAAAACGTAAGAAAAATGAATGCATAAGGAAAAGAAACAAAAGGGCGGAATTGGTTTAAATGGTCTTTTAGGCGATTTTGTGAGTCAGATGGGTTCGGAATCATAAAAACTGTGTGTACGCGAAGGAGGAAAGTTGTCTTGAGTGCAAAAACGTAAGAAAAATGAATGTATAAGGAAAAGAAATCAAAGGGCGGCATTGGATTAAATGGCCTTTTTAACGATTTTGTGAGTCATATGGGTTCGGAATCATAAAAAAAGTGTGTACGCGAAGGAGGAAAGTTGTTTTGAGTGCAAAAACGTGGAAAAAATGAATGTATATGAAAAAGAAACAAAAGGGCGGTATTGGTTTAAATGGCCTTTTTAGACAGTTTTGTGAGTCAGATGGGTTCGGAATCTTAAAAACAGTGTGTACAAGGAGGAAAGTTGGAAAAACGTGGAAAAAGTGAATGTATAAGGAAAAGAAACAAAAGGGCGGTATTGGTTTAAATGGCCTTTTTAACGATTTTGTGAGTCATACGGGTTCGGAATCATAAAAAAAGTGTGTACACGAAGGAGGAAAGATGTCTTGAGTGCAAAAACGTAAGAAAAATGAATGCATAAGGAAAAGAAACAAAAGGGCGGAATTGGTTTAAATGGTCTTATAGACGATTTTGTGAGTCAGATGGGTTTGAAATCATAAAAACAGTGTGTACGCGAAGGAGGAAAGTTGTCTTGAGTGCAAAAACGTGAAAAAAATGAATGTATAAGGAAAAGAAACAAAAGGGAGGTATTGGTTTAAATGGCCTTTTTAACGATTTTGTGAGTCAGATGGGTTTCGAATCATAAAAAAAGTGTGTACACGAAGGAGGAAAGATGTCTTGAGTGCAAAAACGTAAGAAAAATGAATGCATAAGGAAAAGAAACAAAAGGGCGGAATTGGTTTAAATGGTCTTATAGACGATTTTGTGAGTCAGATGGGTTCGAAATCATAAAAACAGTGTGTACGCGAAGGAGGAAAGTTGTTTTGAGTGCAAAAACGTGGGAAAAATGAATGCATAAGGAAAAGAAACAAAAGGGCGGTATTGGTTTAAATGGCTTTTTAGACAGTTTTTGAGTCAGATGGGTTCGGAATCTTAAAAACAGTGTGTACGCGAAGGAGGAAAGTTGTCTAGAGTGCAAAAACGTAAGAAAAATGAATGCATAAGAAAAAGAAACAAAAGGGTGGTATTGGATTAAATGGCCTTTTTAACGATTTTGTGAGTCAGATGGGTTCCGAAACATAAAAAAACTGTGTACGCGAAGGAGGAAAGTTGTTTTGAGTGCAAAAACGTGGGAAAAATCAATGCATAATTAAAAGAAACAAAAGGGCGGTATTGGTTTAAATGGCTTTTTAGACAGTTTTGTGAGTCAGATGGGTTCGGAATCTTAAAAACAGTGTGTACGCGAAGGGGGAAAGTTTTCTAGAGTGCAAAAACGTAAGAAAAATGAATGCATAAGGAAAAGAAACAAAAGGGTGGTATTGGATTAAATGGATATTTTAACGATTTTGTGAGTCAGATGGGTTCCGAATCATAAAAAAAGTGTGTACACGAAGGAGGAAAGATGTCTTGAGTGCAAAAACGTAAGAAAAATGAATGCATAAGGAAAAGAAACAAAAGGGCGGAATTGGTTTAAATGGTCTTTTGGACGGTTTTGTTAGTCAGTTGGTTTCTTGATCTTAAAAGCAGTGTGTACGCGAAGGAGGAAAGTTGTCTTGAGTGCAAAAACGTAAGAAAAATGAATGCATAAGAAAAAAAAAAGTGGGCGGAATTGGTTTAAATGGCCTTGTAGACACTTTTGTGAGTCAGGTGAGTTCGAAATCATAAAAAAAATTTTGTACCAGAAGTAGGGAAGTTGGAAAAACGTTTAAAAAATGAATGTATGAGGAAAAGAAACAAAAGGGCGGAATTGGTTTAAATGGTCTTTTAGGCGATTTTGTGAGTCAGATGGGTTCGAAATCATACAAACAGTGTGTACGCGAAGGAGGAAAGTTGTTTTGAGTGCAAAAACGTGGGAAAAATCAATGCATAATTAAAAGAAACAAAAGGGCGGTATTGGTTTAAATGGCTTTTTAGACAGTTTTGTGAGTCAGATGGGTTCGGAATCTTAAAAACAGTGTGTACGCGAAGCAGGAAAGTTGTTTTGAGTGCAAAAACGTGAAAAAAATGAATGTATAAGGAAAAGAAACAAAAGGGCGTTATTGGTTTAAATGGCTTTTTAGACAGTTTTGTGAGTCAGATGGGTTCGGAATCTTAAAAACAGTGTGTACGCGAAGGAGGAAAGTTGTCTAGAGTGCAAAAACGTAAGAAAAATGAATGCATAAGCAAAAGAAACAAAAGGGTGGTATTGGATTAAATAGCCCTTTTAACGATTTTGTGAGTCAGATGGGTTCCGATTCATAAAAAAAGTGTGTACACGAAGGAGGAAAGTTGTCTTGAGTGCAAAAACGTAAGAAAAATGAATGCATAAGAAAAAAAAAAAAAGGGGCGGAATTGGTTTAAATGGTCTTTTAGGCGATTTTGTGAGTCAGATGGGTTCGGAATCTTAAAAACAGTGTGTACGCGAAGGAGGAAAGTTGTCTAGAGTGCAAAAACGTAAGAAAAATGAATGCATAAGGAAAAGAAACAAAAGGGCGGAATTGGTTTAAATGGTCTTATAGACGATTTTGTGAGTCAGATGGGTTCGAAATCATAAAAACAGTGTGTACGCGAAGGAGGAAAGTTGTCTTGAGTGCAAAAACGTAAGAAAAATGAATGCATAAGGAAAAGAAACAAAAGGGCGGTATTGGTTTAAATGGTTTTTTAGACAGTTTTGTGAGTCAGATGGGTTCGGAATCATAAAAACAGTGTGTACGCGAAGGAGGAAAGTTGTCTAGAGTGCAAAAACGTAAGAAAAATGAATGCATAAGGAAAAGAAACAAAAGGGTGGTATTGGATTAAATAGCCTTTTTAACGATTTTGTGAGTCAGATGGGTTCCGAATCATAAAAAAAGTGTGTACACGAAGGAGGAAAGTTGTCTTGAGTGCAAAAACGTAAGAAAAATGAATGGAAAAAAAAAAAAAAGGGGCGGAATTGGTTTAAATGGTCTTTTAGGCGATTTTGTGAGTCAGATGGTTTCGGAATCTTAAAAACAGTGTGTACGCGAAGGAGGAAAGTTGTCTAGAGTGCAAAAACGTAAGAAAAATGAATGCATAAGGAAAAGAAACAAAAGGGTGGTATTGGATTAAATGGCCTTTTTAACGATTTTGTGAGTCAGATGGGTTCCGAATCATAAAAAAAGTGTGTACACGAACGAGGAAAGATGTCTTGAGTGCAAAAACGTAAGAAAAATGAATGCATAAGGAAAAGAAACAAAAGGGCGGAATTGGTTTAAATGGTCTTATAGACGATTTTGTGAGTCAGATGGGTTCGAAATCATAAAAACAGTGTGTACGCGAAGGAGGAAAGTTGTCTTGAGTGCAAAAACGTAAGAAAAATGAGGCATAAGGAAAAGAAACAAAAGGGCGGAATTGGTTTAAATGGTCTTTTAGGCGATTTTGTGAGTCAGATGGGTTCGGAATCATAAAAACTGTGTGTACGCGAAGGAGGAAAGTTGTCTTGAGTGCAAAAACGTAAGAAAAATGAATGTATAATTAAAAGAAATCAAAGGGCGGCATTGGATTAAATAGCCTTTTTAACGATTTTGTGAGTCATATGGGTTCGGAATCATAAAAAAAGTGTGTACGCGAAGGAGGAAAGTTGTTTTGAGGGCAAAAACGTGGGAAAAATGAATGCATAAGGAAAAGAAACAAAAGGGCGGTATTGGTTTAAATGGCTTTTTAGACAGTTTTGTGAGTCAGATGGGTTCGGAATCTTAAAAACAGTGTGTACGCGAAGGAGGAAAGTTGTCTAGAGTGCAAAAACGTAAGAAAAATGAATGCATAAGGAAAAGAAACAAAAGGGTGGTATTGGATTAAATGGCCTTTTTAACGATTTTGTGAGTCAGATGGGTTCCGAATCATAAAAAAAGTGTGTACACGAAGGAGGAAAGATGTCTTGAGTGCAAAAACGTAAGAAAAATGAATGCATAAGGAAAAGAAACAAAAGGGCGGAATTGGTTTAAATGGTCTTATAGACGATTTTGTGAGTCAGATGGGTTCGAAATCATAAAAACAGTGTGTACGCGAAGGAGGAAAGTTGTCTTGAGTGCAAAAACGTGAAAAAAATGAATGTATAAGGAAAAGAAACAAAAGGGCGTTATTGGTTTAAATGGCTTTTTAGTCAGTTTTGTGAGTCAGATGGGTTCGGAATCTTAAAAACAGTGTGTACGCGAAGCAGGAAAGTTGTTTTGAGTGCAAAAACGTGAAAAAAATGAATGTATAAGGAAAAGAAACAAAAGGGAGGTATTGGTTTAAATGGTCTTTTAGGCGATTTTGTGAGTCAGATGGGTTCGGAATCATAAAAACAGTGTGTACGCGAAGGAGGAAAGTTGTCTAGAGTGCAAAAACGTAAGAAAAATGAATGCATAAGGAAAAGAAACAAAAGGGCGGAATTGGTTTAAATGGTCTTTTAGGCGATTTTGTGAGTCAGATGGGTTCGGAATCATAAAAACTGTGTGTACGCGAAGGAGGAAAGTTGTCTTGAGTGCAAAAACGTAAGAAAAATGAATGTATAAGGAAAAGAAATCAAAGGGCTGCATTGGATTAAATGGCCTTTTTAACGATTTTGTGAGTCATATGGGTTCGGAATCATAAAAAAAGTGTGTACGCGAAGGAGGAAAGTTGTTTTGAGTGCAAAAACGTGGAAAAAATGAATGTATATGAAAAAGAAACAAAAGGGCGGTATTGGTTTAAATGGCCTTTTTAGACAGTTTTGTGAGTCAGATGGGTTCGGAATCTTAAAAACAGTGTGTACAAGGAGGAAAGTTGGAAAAACGTGGAAAAAGTGAATGTATAAGGAAAAGAAACAAAAGGGCGGTATTGGTTTAAATGGCCTTTTTAACGATTTTGTGAGTCATACGGGTTCGGAATCATAAAAAAACTGTGTACGCGAAGGAGGAAAGTTGTTTTGAGGGCAAAAACGTGTGAAAAATGAATGCATAAGGAAAAGAAACAAAAGGGCGGAATTGGTTTAAATGGTCTTATAGACAATTTTGTGAGTCAGATGGGTTCGAAATCATAAAAACAGTGTGTACGCGAAGGAGGAAAGTTGACTTGAGTGCAAAAACGTGAAAAAAATGAATGTATAAGGAAAAGAAACAAAAGGGAGGTATTGGTTTAAATGGCCTTTTTAACGATTTTGTGAGTCAGATGGGTTCCGAATCATAAAAAAAGTGTGTACACGAAGGAGGAAAGATGTCTTGAGTGCAAAAACGTAAGAAAAATGAATGCATAAGGAAAAGAAACAAAAGGGCGGAATTGGTTTAAATGGTCTTATAGACGATTTTGTGAGTCAGATGGGTTCGAAATCATAAAAACAGTGTGTACGCGAAGGAGGAAAGTTGTTTTGAGTGCAAAAACGTGGGAAAAATGAATGCATAAGGAAAAGAAACAAAAGGGCGGTATTGGTTTAAATGGCTTTTTAGACAGTTTTTGAGTCAGATGGGTTCGGAATCTTAAAAACAGTGTGTACGCGAAGGAGGAAAGTTGTCTAGAGTGCAAAAACGTAAGAAAAATGAATGCATAAGAAAAAGAAACAAAAGGGTGGTATTGGATTAAATGGCCTTTTTAACGATTTTGTGAGTCAGATGGGTTCCGAATCATAAAAAAACTGTGTACGCGAAGGAGGAAAGTTGTTTTGAGTGCAAAAACGTGGGAAAAATCAATGCATAATTAAAAGAAACAAAAGGGCGGTATTGGTTTAAATGGCTTTTTAGACAGTTTTGTGAGTCAGATGGGTTCGGAATCTTAAAAACAGTGTGTACGCGAAGCAGGAAAGTTGTTTTGAGTGCAAAAACGTGAAAAAATGAATGTATAAGGAAAAGAAACAAAAGGGAGGTATTGCTTTAAATGGTCTTATAGACGATTTTGTGAGTCAGATGGGTTCGGAATCTTAAAAACAGTGTGTACGCGAAGGAGGAAAGTTGTCTAGAGTGCAAAAACGTAAGAAAAATGAATGCATAAGAAAAAGAAACAAAAGGGCGGTATTGGTTTAAATGGCCTTTTTAACGATTTTGTGAGTCATACGGGTTCGGAATCATAAAAAAACTGTGTACGCGAAGGAGGAAAGTTGTTTTGAGGGCAAAAACGTGGGAAAAATGAATGCATAAGGAAAAGAAACAAAAGGGCGGTATTGGTTTAAATGGCTTTTTAGACAGTTTTGTGAGTCAGATGGGTTCGGAATCTTAAAAACAGTGTGTACGCGAAGGAGGAAAGTTGTCTAGAGTGCAAAAACGTAAGAAAAATGAATGCATAAGGAAAAGAAACAAAAGGGTGGTATTGGATTAAATGGCCTTTTTAACGATTTTGTGAGTCAGATGGGTTCCGAATCATAAAAAAAGTGTGTACACGAAGGAGGAAAGATGTCTTGAGTGCAAAAACGTAAGAAAAATGAATGCATAAGGAAAAGAAACAAAAGGGCGGAATTGGTTTAAATGGTCTTATAGACGATTTTGTGAGTCAGATGGGTTCGAAATCATAAAAACAGTGTGTACGCGAAGGAGGAAAGTTGTCTTGAGTGCAAAAACGTGAAAAAAATGAATGTATAAGGAAAAGAAACAAAAGGGCGGTATTGGTTTAAATGGCTTTTTAGACAGTTTTTGAGTCAGATGGGTTCGGAATCTTAAAAACAGTGTGTACGCGAAGGAGGAAAGTTGTCTAGAGTGCAAAAACGTAAGAAAAATGAATGCATAAGGAAAAGAAACAAAAGGGTGGTATTGGATTAAATGGCCTTTTTAACGATTTTGTGAGTCAGATGGGTTCCGAATCATAAAAAAAGTGTGTACACGAAGGAGGAAAGATGTCTTGAGTGCAAAAACGTAAGAAAAATGAATGCATAAGGAAAAGAAACAAAAGGGCGGAATTGGTTTAAATGGTCTTATAGACGATTTTGTGAGTCAGATGGGTTCGAAATCATAAAAACAGTGTGTACGCGAAGGAGGAAAGTTGTCTTGAGTGCAAAAACGTGAAAAAAATAAATGTATAAGGAAAAGAAACAAAAGGGAGGTATTGGTTTAAATGGCCTTTTTAACGATTTTGTGAGTCAGATGGGTTCCGAATCATAAAAAAAGTGTGTACACGAAGGAGGAAAGTTGTCTTGAGTGCAAAAACGTAAGAAAAATGAATGCATAAGAAAAAGAAACAAAACGTGGTATTGGATTAAATGGCCTTTTTATCGATTTTGTGAGTCAGATGGGTTCCGAATCATAAAAAAAGTGTGTACGCGAAGGAGGAAAGTTGTTTTGAGTGCAAAAACGTGGGAAATATGAATGCATAAGAAAAAAAAAAGGGGCGGAATTGGTTTAAATGGTCTTTTAGGCGATTTTGTGAGTCAGATGATTTCGGAATCTTAAAAACAGTGTGTACGCGAAGGAGGAAAGTTGTCTAGAGTGCAAAAACGTAAGAAAAATGAATGTATAAGGAAAAGAAACAAAAGGGTGGTATTGGATTAAATGGCCTTTTTAACGATTTTGTGAGTCAGATGGGTTCCGAATCATAAAAAAAGTGTGTACACGAACGAGGAAAGATGTCTTGAGTGCAAAAACGTAAGAAAAATGAATGCATAAGGAAAAGAAACAAAAGGGCGGAATTGGTTTAAATGGTCTTATAGACGATTTTGTGAGTCAGATGGGTTCGAAATCATAAAAACAGTGTGTACGCGAAGGAGGAAAGTTGTCTTGAGTGCAAAAACGTAAGAAAAATGAATGCATAAGGAAAAGAAACAAAAGGGCGGAATTGGTTTAAATGGTCTTTTAGGCGATTTTGTGAGTCAGATGGGTTCGGAATCATAAAAACTGTGTGTACGCGAAGGAGGAAAGTTGTCTTGAGTGCAAAAACGTAAGAAAAATGAATGTATAATTAAAAGAAATCAAAGGGCGGCATTGGATTAAATGGCCTTTTTAACGATTTTGTGAGTCATATGGGTTCGGAATCATAAAAAAAGTGTGTACGCGAAGGAGGAAAGTTGTTTTGAGGGCAAAAACGTGGGAAAAATGAATGCATAAGGAAAAGAAACAAAAGGGCGGTATTGGTTTAAATGGCCTTTTTAACGATTTTGTGAGTCATACGGGTTCGGAATCATAAAAAAACTGTGTACGCGAAGGAGGAAAGTTGTTTTGAGTGCAAAAACGTGGAAAAAATGAATGTATATGAAAAAGAAACAAAAGGGCGGTATTGGTTTAAATGGCATTTTAGACAGTTTTGTGAGTCAGATGGGTTCGGAATCTTAAAAACAGTGTGTACGCGAAGCAGGAAAGTTGTTTTGAGTGCAAAAACGTGAAAAAATGAATATATAAGGAAAAGAAACAAAAGGGAGGTATTGGTTTAAATGGTCTTTTAGGCGATTTTGTGAGTCAGATGGGTTCGGAATCATAAAAACAGTGTGTACGCGAAGGAGGAAAGTTGTCTTGAGTGCAAAAACGTAAGAAAAATGAATGCATAAGAAAAAAAAAAGGGGCGGAATTGGTTTAAATGGCCTTGTAGACGCTTTTGTGAGTCAGATGGGTTCGGAATCTTAAAAACAGTGTGTACGCGAAGCAGGAAAGTTGTCTAGAGTGCAAAAACGTAAGATAAATGAATGAATAAGGAAAAGAAACAAAAGGGTGGTATTGGATTAAATAGCCTTTTTAACGATTTTGTGAGTCAGATGGGTTCTGAATCATAAAAAAAGTCATAAGAAAAAAAAAAAGGGGGCGGAATTGATTTAAATGGCCTTGTAGACGCTTTTGTGAGTCAGGTGGGTTCGAAATCATAAAAAAAGTGTGTACGCGAAGGAGGAAAGTTGTCTTGAGTGCAAAAACGTAAGAAAAATGAATGTATAAGGAAAAGAAATCAAAGGGCGGTATTGGATTAAATGGCCTTTTTAACGATTTTGTGAGTCAGATGGGTTCGGAATCATAAAAACAGTGTGTACGCGAAGGAGGAAAGTTGTCATGAGTGCAAAAACTTAAGAAAAATGAATGCATAAGGAAAAGAAACAAAAGGGCGGTATTGGTTTAAATGGCTTTTTAGACAGTTTTTGAGTCAGATGGGTTCGGAATCTTAAAAACAGTGTGTACGCGAAGCAGGAAAGTTGTTTTGAGTGCAAAAACGTGAAAAAAATGAATGTATAAGGAAAAGAAACAAAAGGGCGTTATTGGTTTAAATGGCTTTTTAGACAGTTTTGTGAGTCAGTTGGGTTCGGAATCTTAAAAACAGTGTGTACGCGAAGCAGGAAAGTTGTTTTGAGTGCAAAAACGTGAAAAAAATGAATGTATAAGGAAAAGAAACAAAAGGGAGGTATTGGTTTAAATGGTCTTTTAGGCGATTTTGTGAGTCAGATGGGTTCGGAATCATAAAAACAGTGTGTACGCGAAGGAGGAAAGTTGTCTTGAGTGCAAAAACGTAAGAAAAATGAATGCATAAGGAAAAGAAACAAAAGGGCGGTATTGGATTAAATGGCCTTTTTAACGATTTTGTGAGTCAGATGGGTTCCGAATCATAAAAAAAGTGTGTACACGAACGAGGAAAGATGTCTTGAGTGCAAAAACGTAAGAAAAATGAATGCATAAGGAAAAGAAACAAAAGGGCGGAATTGGTTTAAATGGTCTTATAGACGATTTTGTGAGTCAGATGGGTTCGAAATCATAAAAACAGTGTGTACGCGAAGGAGGAAAGTTGTCTTGAGTGCAAAAACGTAAGAAAAATGAATGCATAAGGAAAAGAAACAAAAGGGCGGAATTGGTTTAAATGGTCTTTTAGGCGATTTTGTGAGTCAGATGGGTTCGGAATCATAAAAACTGTGTGTACGCGAAGGAGGAAAGTTGTCTTGAGTGCAAAAACGTAAGAAAAATGAATGTATAATTAAAAGAAATCAAAGGGCGGCATTGGATTAAATGGCCTTTTTAACGATTTTGTGAGTCATATGGGTTCGGAATCATAAAAAAAGTGTGTACGCGAAGGAGGAAAGTTGTTTTGAGGGCAAAAACGTGGGAAAAATGAATGCATAAGGAAAAGAAACAAAAGGGCGGTATTGGTTTAAATGGCTTTTTAGACAGTTTTGTGAGTCAGATGGGTTCGGAATCTTAAAAACAGTGTGTACAAGGAGGAAAGTTGGAAAAAGGTGGAAAAAGTGAATGTATAAGGAAAAGAAACAAAAGGGCGGTATTGGTTTAAATGGCCTTTTTAACGATTTTGTGAGTCATACGGGTTCGGAATCATAAAAAAACTGTGTACGCGAAGGAGGAAAGTTGTTTTGAGTGCAAAAACGTGGAAAAAATGAATGTATATGAAAAAAAAACAAAAGGGCGGTATTGGTTTAAATGGCATTTTAGACAGTTTTGTGAGTCAGATGGGTTCGGAATCTTAAAAACAGTGTGTACGCGAAGCAGGAAAGTTGTTTTGAGTGCAAAAACGTGAAAAAAATGAATATATAAGGAAAAGAAACAAAAGGGAGGTATTGGTTTAAATGGTCTTTTAGGCGATTTTGTGAGTCAGATGGGTTCGGAATCATAAAAACAGTGTGTACGCGAAGGAGGAAAGTTGTCTTGAGTGCAAAAACGTAAGAAAAATGAATGCATAAGAAAAAAAAAAAGGGGCGGAATTGGTTTAAATGGCCTTGTAGACGCTTTTGTGAGTCAGATGGGTTCGGAATCTTAAAAACAGTGTGTACGCGAAGCAGGAAAGTTGTCTAGAGTGCAAAAACGTAAGAAAAATGAATGAATAAGGAAAAGAAACAAAAGGGTGGTATTGGATTAAATAGCCTTTTTAACGATTTTGTGAGTCAGATGGGTTCTGAATCATAAAAAAAGTCATAAGAAAAAAAAAAAGGGGGCGGAATTGATTTAAATGGCCTTGTAGACGCTTTTGTGAGTCAGGTGGGTTCGAAATCATAAAAAAAGTGTGTACGCGAAGGAGGAAAGTTGTCTTGAGTGCAAAAACGTAAGAAAAATGAATGTATAAGGAAAAGAAATCAAAGGGCGGTATTGGATTAAATGGCCTTTTTAACGATTTTGTGAGTCAGATGGGTTCGGAATCATAAAAACAGTGTGTACGCGAAGGAGGAAAGTTGTCATGAGTGCAAAAACTTAAGAAAAATGAATGCATAAGGAAAAGAAACAAAAGGGCGGTATTGGTTTAAATGGCTTTTTAGACAGTTTTTGAGTCAGATGGGTTCGGAATCTTAAAAACAGTGTGTACGCGAAGGAGGAAAGTTGTCTAGAGTGCAAAAACGTAAGAAAAATGAATGCATAATAAAAAGAAACAAAAGGGTGGTATTGGATTAAATGGCCTTTTTAACGATTTTGTGAGTCAGATGGGTTCCGAATCATAAAAAAAGTGTGTACGCGAAGGAGGAAAGCTGTTTTGAGTGCAAAAACGTGGGAAAAATCAATGCATAATTAAAAGAAACAAAAGGGCGGTATTGGTTTAAATGGCTTTTTAGACAGTTTTGTGAGTCAGATGGGTTCGGAATCTTAAAAACAGTGTGTACGCGAAGCAGGAAAGTTGTTTTGAGTGCAAAAACGTGAAAAAAATGAATGTATAAGGAAAAGAAACAAAAGGGCGTTATTGGTTTAAATGGCTTTTTAGACAGTTTTGTGAGTCAGTTGGGTTCGGAATCTTAAAAACAGTGTGTACGCGAAGCAGGAAAGTTGTTTTGAGTGCAAAAACGTGAAAAAAATGAATGTATAAGGAAAAGAAACAAAAGGGAGGTATTGGTTTAAATGGTCTTTTAGGCGATTTTGTGAGTCAGATGGGTTCGGAATCATAAAAACAGTGTGTACGCGAAGGAGGAAAGTTGTCTTGAGTGCAAAAACGTAAGAAAAATGAATGCATAAGGAAAAGAAACAAAAGGGCGGTATTGGTTTAAATGGCTTTTTAGACAGTTTTGTGAGTCAGATGGGTTCGGAATCATAAAAACAGTGTGTACGCGAAGGAGGAAAGTTGTCTAGACTGCAAAAACGTAAGAAAAATGAATGCATAAGGAAAAGAAACAAAAGGGTGGTATTGGATTAAATAGCCTTTTTAACGATTTTGTGAGTCAGATGGGTTCCGAATCATAAAAAAAGTGTGTACGCGAAGGAGGAAAGTTGTCTTGAGTGCAAAAACATAAGAAAAATGAATGCATAAGGAAAAGAAACAAAAGGGCGGAATTGGTTTAAATGGCCTTGTAGACGCTTTTGTGAGTCAGATGGGTTCGAAATCATAAAAACAGTGTGTACGCGAAGGAGGAAAGTTGTCTTGAGTGCAAAAACGTGAAAAAAATAAATGTATAAGGAAAAGAAACAAAAGGGAGGTATTGGTTTAAATGGCCTTTTTAACGATTTTGTGAGTCAGATGGGTTCCGAATCATAAAAAAAGTGTGTACACGAAGGAGGAAAGATGTCTTGAGTGCAAAAACGTAAGAAAAATGAATGCATAAGAAAAAGAAACAAAACGTGGTATTGGATTAAATGGCCTTTTTAACGATTTTGTGAGTCAGATGGGTTCCGAATCATAAAAAAAGTGTGTACGCGAAGGAGGAAAGTTGTTTTGAGTGCAAAAACGTGGGAAAAATGAATGCATAAGAAAAAAAAAAGGGGCGGAATCGGTTTAAATGGTCTTTTAGGCGATTTTGTGAGTCAGATGATTTTGGAATCTTAAAAACAGTGTGTACGCGAAGGAGGAAAGTTGTCTAGAGTGCAAAAACGTAAGAAAAATGAATGCATAAGGAAAAGAAACAAAAGGGTGGTATTGGATTAAATGGCCTTTTTAACGATTTTGTGAGTCAGATGGGTTCCGAATCATAAAAAAAGTGTGTACACGAACGAGGAAAGATGTCTTGAGTGCAAAAACGTAAGAAAAATGAATGCATAAGGAAAAGAAACAAAAGGGCGGAATTGGTTTAAATGGTCTTATAGACGATTTTGTGAGTCAGATGGGTTCGAAATCATAAAAACAGTGTGTACGCGAAGGAGGAAAGTTGTCTTGAGTGCAAAAACGTAAGAAAAATGAATGCATAAGGAAAAGAAACAAAAGGGCGGAATTGGTTTAAATGGTCTTTTAGGCGATTTTGTGAGTCAGATGGGTTCGGAATCATAAAAACTGTGTGTACGCGAAGGAGGAAAGTTGTCTTGAGTGCAAAAACGTAAGAAAAATGAATGTATAATTAAAAGAAATCAAAGGGCGGCATTGGATTAAATGGCCTTTTTAACGATTTTGTGAGTCATATGGGTTCGGAATCATAAAAAAAGTGTGTACGCGAAGGAGGAAAGTTGTTTTGAGGGCAAAAACGTGGGAAAAATGAATGCATAAGGAAAAGAAACAAAAGGGCGGTATTGGTTTAAATGGCTTTTTAGACAGTTTTGTGAGTCAGATGGGTTCGGAATCTTAAAAACAGTGTGTACAAGGAGGAAAGTTGGAAAAACGTGGAAAAAGTGAATGTATAAGGAAAAGAAACAAAAGGGCGGTATTGGTTTAAATGGCCTTTTTAACGATTTTGTGAGTCATACGGGTTCGGAATCATAAAAAAACTGTGTACGCGAAGGAGGAAAGTTGTTTTGAGTGCAAAAACGTGGAAAAAATGAATGTATATGAAAAAAAAACAAAAGGGCGGTATTGGTTTAAATGGCATTTTAGACAGTTTTGTGAGTCAGATGGGTTCGGAATCTTAAAAACAGTGTGTACGCGAAGCAGGAAAGTTGTTTTGAGTGCAAAAACGTGAAAAAAATGAATATATAAGGAAAAGAAACAAAAGGGAGGTATTGGTTTAAATGGTCTTTTAGGCGATTTTGTGAGTCAGATGGGTTCGGAATCATAAAAACAGTGTGTACGCGAAGGAGGAAAGTTGTCTTGAGTGCAAAAACGTAAGAAAAATGAATGCATAAGAAAAAAAAAAAGGGGCGGAATTGGTTTAAATGGCCTTGTAGACGCTTTTGTGAGTCAGATGGGTTCGGAATCTTAAAAACAGTGTGTACGCGAAGCAGGAAAGTTGTCTAGAGTGCAAAAACGTAAGAAAAATGAATGAATAAGGAAAAGAAACAAAAGGGTGGTATTGGATTAAATAGCCTTTTTAACGATTTTGTGAGTCAGATGGGTTCTGAATCATAAAAAAAGTCATAAGAAAAAAAAAAAGCGGGCGGAATTGATTTAAATGGCCTTGTAGACGCTTTTGTGAGTCAGGTGGGTTCGAAATCATAAAAAAAGTGTGTACGCGAAGGAGGAAAGTTGTCTTGAGTGCAAAAACGTAAGAAAAATGAATGTATAAGGAAAAGAAATCAAAGGGCGGTATTGGATTAAATGGCCTTTTTAACGATTTTGTGAGTCAGATGGGTTCGGAATCATAAAAACAGTGTGTACGCGAAGGAGGAAAGTTGTCATGAGTGCAAAAACTTAAGAAAAATGAATGCATAAGGAAAAGAAACAAAAGGGCGGTATTGGTTTAAATGGCTTTTTAGACAGTTTTTGAGTCAGATGGGTTCGGAATCTTAAAAACAGTGTGTACGCGAAGGAGGAAAGTTGTCTAGAGTGCAAAAACGTAAGAAAAATGAATGCATAATAAAAAGAAACAAAAGGGTGGTATTGGATTAAATGGCCTTTTTAACGATTTTGTGAGTCAGATGGGTTCCGAATCATAAAAAAAGTGTGTACGCGAAGGAGGAAAGTTGTTTTGAGTGCAAAAACGTGGGAAAAATCAATGCATAATTAAAAGAAACAAAAGGGCGGTATTGGTTTAAATGGCTTTTTAGACAGTTTTGTGAGTCAGATGGGTTCGGAATCTTAAAAACAGTGTGTACGCGAAGCAGGAAAGTTGTTTTGAGTGCAAAAACGTGAAAAAAATGAATGTATAAGGAAAAGAAACAAAAGGGCGTTATTGGTTTAAATGGCTTTTTAGACAGTTTTGTGAGTCAGTTGGGTTCGGAATCTTAAAAACAGTGTGTACGCGAAGCAGGAAAGTTGTTTTGAGTGCAAAAACGTGAAAAAAATGAATGTATAAGGAAAAGAAACAAAAGGGAGGTATTGGTTTAAATGGTCTTTTAGGCGATTTTGTGAGTCAGATGGGTTCGGAATCATAAAAACAGTGTGTACGCGAAGGAGGAAAGTTGTCTTGAGTGCAAAAACGTAAGAAAAATGAATGCATAAGGAAAAGAAACAAAAGGGCGGTATTGGTTTAAATGGCTTTTTAGACAGTTTTGTGAGTCAGATGGGTTCGGAATCATAAAAACAGTGTGTACGCGAAGGAGGAAAGTTGTCTAGACTGCAAAAACGTAAGAAAAATGAATGCATAAGGAAAAGAAACAAAAGGGTGGTATTGGATTAAATAGCCTTTTTAACGATTTTGTGAGTCAGATGGGTTCCGAATCATAAAAAAAGTGTGTACGCGAAGGAGGAAAGTTGTCTTGAGTGCAAAAACATAAGAAAAATGAATGCATAAGGAAAAGAAACAAAAGGGCGGAATTGGTTTAAATGGCCTTGTAGACGCTTTTGTGAGTCAGATGGGTTCGAAATCATAAAAACAGTGTGTACGCGAAGGAGGAAAGTTGTCTTGAGTGCAAAAACGTGAAAAAAATAAATGTATAAGGAAAAGAAACAAAAGGGAGGTATTGGTTTAAATGGCCTTTTTAACGATTTTGTGAGTCAGATGGGTTCCGAATCATAAAAAAAGTGTGTACACGAAGGAGGAAAGATGTCTTGAGTGCAAAAACGTAAGAAAAATGAATGCATAAGAAAAAGAAACAAAACGTGGTATTGGATTAAATGGCCTTTTTAACGATTTTGTGAGTCAGATGGGTTCCGAATCATAAAAAAAGTGTGTACGCGAAGGAGGAAAGTTGTTTTGAGTGCAAAAACGTGGGAAAAATGAATGCATAAGAAAAAAAAAAGGGGCGGAATTGGTTTAAATGGTCTTTTAGGCGATTTTGTGAGTCAGATGATTTCGGAATCTTAAAAACAGTGTGTACGCGAAGGAGGAAAGTTGTCTAGAGTGCAAAAACGTAAGAAAAATGAATGCATAAGGAAAAGAAACAAAAGGGTGGTATTGGATTAAATGGCCTTTTTAACGATTTTGTGAGTCAGATGGGTTCCGAATCATAAAAAAAGTGTGTACACGAACGAGGAAAGATGTCTTGAGTGCAAAAACGTAAGAAAAATGAATGCATAAGGAAAAGAAACAAAAGGGCGGAATTGGTTTAAATGGTCTTATAGACGATTTTGTGAGTCAGATGGGTTCGAAATCATAAAAACAGTGTGTACGCGAAGGAGGAAAGTTGTCTTGAGTGCAAAAACGTAAGAAAAATGAATGCATAAGGAAAAGAAACAAAAGGGCGGAATTGGTTTAAATGGTCTTTTAGGCGATTTTGTGAGTCAGATGGGTTCGGAATCATAAAAACTGTGTGTACGCGAAGGAGGAAAGTTGTCTTGAGTGCAAAAACGTAAGAAAAATGAATGTATAATTAAAAGAAATCAAAGGGCGGCATTGGATTAAATGGCCTTTTTAACGATTTTGTGAGTCATATGGGTTCGGAATCATAAAAAAAGTGTGTACGCGAAGGAGGAAAGTTGTTTTGAGGGCAAAAACGTGGGAAAAATGAATGCATAAGGAAAAGAAACAAAAGGGCGGTATTGGTTTAAATGGCTTTTTAGACAGTTTTGTGAGTCAGATGGGTTCGGAATCTTAAAAACAGTGTGTACAAGGAGGAAAGTTGGAAAAACGTGGAAAAAGTGAATGTATAAGGAAAAGAAACAAAAGGGCGGTATTGGTTTAAATGGCCTTTTTAACGATTTTGTGAGTCATACGGGTTCGGAATCATAAAAAAACTGTGTACGCGAAGGAGGAAAGTTGTTTTGAGTGCAAAAACGTGGAAAAAATGAATGTATATGAAAAAAAACAAAAGGGCGGTATTGGTTTAAATGGCATTTTAGACAGTTTTGTGAGTCAGATGGGTTCGGAATCTTAAAAACAGTGTGTACGCGAAGCAGGAAAGTTGTTTTGAGTGCAAAAACGTGAAAAAAATGAATATATAAGGAAAAGAAACAAAAGGGAGGTATTGGTTTAAATGGTCTTTTAGGCGATTTTGTGAGTCAGATGGGTTCGGAATCATAAAAACAGTGTGTACGCGAAGGAGGAAAGTTGTCTTGAGTGCAAAAACGTAAGAAAAATGAATGCATAAGAAAAAAAAAAAAGGGGCGGAATTGGTTTAAATGGCCTTGTAGACGCTTTTGTGAGTCAGATGGGTTCGGAATCTTAAAAACAGTGTGTACGCGAAGCAGGAAAGTTGTCTAGAGTGCAAAAACGTAAGAAAAATGAATGAATAAGGAAAAGAAACAAAAGGGTGGTATTGGATTAAATAGCCTTTTTAACGATTTTGTGAGTCAGATGGGTTCTGAATCATAAAAAAAGTCATAAGAAAAAAAAAAGGGGGCGGAATTGATTTAAATGGCCTTGTAGACGCTTTTGTGAGTCAGGTGGGTTCGAAATCATAAAAAAAGTGTGTACGCGAAGGAGGAAAGTTGTCTTGAGTGCAAAAACGTAAGAAAAATGAATGTATAAGGAAAAGAAATCAAAGGGCGGTATTGGATTAAATGGCCTTTTTAACGATTTTGTGAGTCAGATGGGTTCGGAATCATAAAAACAGTGTGTACGCGAAGGAGGAAAGTTGTCATGAGTGCAAAAACTTAAGAAAAATGAATGCATAAGGAAAAGAAACAAAAGGGCGGTATTGGTTTAAATGGCTTTTTAGACAGTTTTTGAGTCAGATGGGTTCGGAATCTTAAAAACAGTGTGTACGCGAAGGAGGAAAGTTGTCTAGAGTGCAAAAACGTAAGAAAAATGAATGCATAATAAAAAGAAACAAAAGGGTGGTATTGGATTAAATGGCCTTTTTAACGATTTTGTGAGTCAGATGGGTTCCGAATCATAAAAAAAGTGTGTACGCGAAGGAGGAAAGTTGTTTTGAGTGCAAAAACGTGGGAAAAATCAATGCATAATTAAAAGAAACAAAAGGGCGGTATTGGTTTAAATGGCTTTTTAGACAGTTTTGTGAGTCAGATGGGTTCGGAATCTTAAAAACAGTGTGTACGCGAAGCAGGAAAGTTGTTTTGAGTGCAAAAACGTGAAAAAAATGAATGTATAAGGAAAAGAAACAAAAGGGCGTTATTGGTTTAAATGGCTTTTTAGACAGTTTTGTGAGTCAGTTGGGTTCGGAATCTTAAAAACAGTGTGTACGCGAAGGAGGAAAGTTGTCTTGAGTGCAAAAACGTAAGAAAAATGAATGTATAATTAAAAGAAATCAAAGGGCGGCATTGGATTAAATGGCCTTTTTAACGATTTTGTGAGTCATATGGGTTCGGAATCATAAAAAAAGTGTGTACGCGAAGGAGGAAAGTTGTTTTGAGGGCAAAAACGTGGGAAAAATGAATGCATAAGGAAAAGAAACAAAAGGGCGGTATTGGTTTAAATGGCTTTTTAGACAGTTTTGTGAGTCAGATGGGTTCGGAATCTTAAAAACAGTGTGTACAAGGAGGAAAGTTGGAAAAACGTGGAAAAAGTGAATGTATAAGGAAAAGAAACAAAAGGGCGGTATTGGTTTAAATGGCTTTTTAGACAGTTTTGTGAGTCAGATGGGTTCGGAATCTTAAAAACAGTGTGTACAAGGAGGAAAGTTGGAAAAACGTGGAAAAAGTGAATGTATATGAAAAAAAAACAAAAGGGCGGTATTGGTTTAAATGGCATTTTAGACAGTTTTGTGAGTCAGATGGGTTCGGAATCTTAAAAACAGTGTGTACGCGAAGCAGGAAAGTTGTTTTGAGTGCAAAAACGTGAAAAAAATGAATATATAAGGAAAAGAAACAAAAGGGAGGTATTGGTTTAAATGGTCTTTTAGGCGATTTTGTGAGTCAGATGGGTTCGGAATCATAAAAACAGTGTGTACGCGAAGGAGGAAAGTTGTCTTGAGTGCAAAAACGTAAGAAAAATGAATGCATAAGAAAAAAAAAAAAGGGGCGGAATTGGTTTAAATGGCCTTGTAGACGCTTTTGTGAGTCAGATGGGTTCGGAATCTTAAAAACAGTGTGTACGCGAAGCAGGAAAGTTGTCTAGAGTGCAAAAACGTAAGAAAAATGAATGAATAAGGAAAAGAAACAAAAGGGTGGTATTGGATTAAATAGCCTTTTTAACGATTTTGTGAGTCAGATGGGTTCTGAATCATAAAAAAAGTCATAAGAAAAAAAAAAAGGGGGCGGAATTGATTTAAATGGCCTTGTAGACGCTTTTGTGAGTCAGGTGGGTTCGAAATCATAAAAAAAGTGTGTACGCGAAGGAGGAAAGTTGTCTTGAGTGCAAAAACGTAAGAAAAATGAATGTATAAGGAAAAGAAATCAAAGGGCGGTATTGGATTAAATGGCCTTTTTAACGATTTTGTGAGTCAGATGGGTTCGGAATCATAAAAACAGTGTGTACGCGAAGGAGGAAAGTTGTCATGAGTGCAAAAACTTAAGAAAAATGAATGCATAAGGAAAAGAAACAAAAGGGCGGTATTGGTTTAAATGGCTTTTTAGACAGTTTTTGAGTCAGATGGGTTCGGAATCTTAAAAACAGTGTGTACGCGAAGGAGGAAAGTTGTCTAGAGTGCAAAAACGTAAGAAAAATGAATGCATAATAAAAAGAAACAAAAGGGTGGTATTGGATTAAATGGCCTTTTTAACGATTTTGTGAGTCAGATGGGTTCCGAATCATAAAAAAAGTGTGTACGCGAAGGAGGAAAGTTGTTTTGAGTGCAAAAACGTGGGAAAAATCAATGCATAATTAAAAGAAACAAAAGGGCGGTATTGGTTTAAATGGCTTTTTAGACAGTTTTGTGAGTCAGATGGGTTCGGAATCTTAAAAACAGTGTGTACGCGAAGCAGGAAAGTTGTTTTGAGTGCAAAAACGTGAAAAAAATGAATGTATAAGGAAAAGAAACAAAAGGGCGTTATTGGTTTAAATGGCTTTTTAGACAGTTTTGTGAGTCAGTTGGGTTCGGAATCTTAAAAACAGTGTGTACGCGAAGCAGGAAAGTTGTTTTGAGTGCAAAAACGTGAAAAAAATGAATGTATAAGGAAAAGAAACAAAAGGGAGGTATTGGTTTAAATGGTCTTTTAGGCGATTTTGTGAGTCAGATGGGTTCGGAATCATAAAAACAGTGTGTACGCGAAGGAGGAAAGTTGTCTTGAGTGCAAAAACGTAAGAAAAATGAATGCATAAGGAAAAGAAACAAAAGGGCGGTATTGGTTTAAATGGCTTTTTAGACAGTTTTGTGAGTCAGATGGGTTCGGAATCATAAAAACAGTGTGTACGCGAAGGAGGAAAGTTGTCTAGACTGCAAAAACGTAAGAAAAATGAATGCATAAGGAAAAGAAACAAAAGGGTGGTATTGGATTAAATAGCCTTTTTAACGATTTTGTGAGTCAGATGGGTTCCGAATCATAAAAAAAGTGTGTACGCGAAGGAGGAAAGTTGTCTTGAGTGCAAAAACATAAGAAAAATGAATGCATAAGGAAAAGAAACAAAAGGGCGGAATTGGTTTAAATGGCCTTGTAGACGCTTTTGTGAGTCAGATGGGTTCGAAATCATAAAAACAGTGTGTACGCGAAGGAGGAAAGTTGTCTTGAGTGCAAAAACGTGAAAAAAATAAATGTATAAGGAAAAGAAACAAAAGGGAGGTATTGGTTTAAATGGCCTTTTTAACGATTTTGTGAGTCAGATGGGTTCCGAATCATAAAAAAAGTGTGTACACGAAGGAGGAAAGATGTCTTGAGTGCAAAAACGTAAGAAAAATGAATGCATAAGAAAAAGAAACAAAACGTGGTATTGGATTAAATGGCCTTTTTAACGATTTTGTGAGTCAGATGGGTTCCGAATCATAAAAAAAGTGTGTACGCGAAGGAGGAAAGTTGTTTTGAGTGCAAAAACGTGGGAAAAATGAATGCATAAGAAAAAAAAAAGGGGCGGAATTGGTTTAAATGGTCTTTTAGGCGATTTTGTGAGTCAGATGATTTCGGAATCTTAAAAACAGTGTGTACGCGAAGGAGGAAAGTTGTCTAGAGTGCAAAAACGTAAGAAAAATGAATGCATAAGGAAAAGAAACAAAAGGGTGGTATTGGATTAAATGGCCTTTTTAACGATTTTGTGAGTCAGATGGGTTCCGAATCATAAAAAAAGTGTGTACACGAACGAGGAAAGATGTCTTGAGTGCAAAAACGTAAGAAAAATGAATGCATAAGGAAAAGAAACAAAAGGGCGGAATTGGTTTAAATGGTCTTATAGACGATTTTGTGAGTCAGATGGGTTCGAAATCATAAAAACAGTGTGTACGCGAAGGAGGAAAGTTGTCTTGAGTGCAAAAACGTAAGAAAAATGAATGCATAAGGAAAAGAAACAAAAGGGCGGAATTGGTTTAAATGGTCTTTTAGGCGATTTTGTGAGTCAGATAGGTTCGGAATCATAAAAACTGTGTGTACGCGAAGGAGGAAAGTTGTCTTGAGTGCAAAAACGTAAGAAAAATGAATGTATAATTAAAAGAAATCAAAGGGCGGCATTGGATTAAATGGCCTTTTTAACGATTTTGTGAGTCATATGGGTTCGGAATCATAAAAAAAGTGTGTACGCGAAGGAGGAAAGTTGTTTTGAGGGCAAAAACGTGGGAAAAATGAATGCATAAGGAAAAGAAACAAAAGGGCGGTATTGGTTTAAATGGCTTTTTAGACAGTTTTGTGAGTCAGATGGGTTCGGAATCTTAAAAACAGTGTGTACAAGGAGGAAAGTTGGAAAAACGTGGAAAAAGTGAATGTATAAGGAAAAGAAACAAAAGGGCGGTATTGGTTTAAATGGCCTTTTTAACGATTTTGTGAGTCATACGGGTTCGGAATCATAAAAAAACTGTGTACGCGAAGGAGGAAAGTTGTTTTGAGTGCAAAAACGTGGAAAAAATGAATGTATATGAAAAAAAAACAAAAGGGCGGTATTGGTTTAAATGGCATTTTAGACAGTTTTGTGAGTCAGATGGGTTCGGAATCTTAAAAACAGTGTGTACGCGAAGCAGGAAAGTTGTTTTGAGTGCAAAAACGTGAAAAAAATGAATATATAAGGAAAAGAAACAAAAGGGAGGTATTGGTTTAAATGGTCTTTTAGGCGATTTTGTGAGTCAGATGGGTTCGGAATCATAAAAACAGTGTGTACGCGAAGGAGGAAAGTTGTCTTGAGTGCAAAAACGTAAGAAAAATGAATGCATAAGAAAAAAAAAAAGGGGCGGAATTGGTTTAAATGGCCTTGTAGACGCTTTTGTGAGTCAGATGGGTTCGGAATCTTAAAAACAGTGTGTACGCGAAGCAGGAAAGTTGTCTAGAGTGCAAAAACGTAAGAAAAATGAATGAATAAGGAAAAGAAACAAAAGGGTGGTATTGGATTAAATAGCCTTTTTAACGATTTTGTGAGTCAGATGGGTTCTGAATCATAAAAAAAGTCATAAGAAAAAAAAAAAGGGGGCGGAATTGATTTAAATGGCCTTGTAGACGCTTTTGTGAGTCAGGTGGGTTCGAAATCATAAAAAAAGTGTGTACGCGAAGGAGGAAAGTTGTCTTGAGTGCAAAAACGTAAGAAAAATGAATGTATAAGGAAAAGAAATCAAAGGGCGGTATTGGATTAAATGGCCTTTTTAACGATTTTGTGAGTCAGATGGGTTCGGAATCATAAAAACAGTGTGTACGCGAAGGAGGAAAGTTGTCATGAGTGCAAAAACTTAAGAAAAATGAATGCATAAGGAAAAGAAACAAAAGGGCGGTATTGGTTTAAATGGCTTTTTAGACAGTTTTTGAGTCAGATGGGTTCGGAATCTTAAAAACAGTGTGTACGCGAAGGAGGAAAGTTGTCTAGAGTGCAAAAACGTAAGAAAAATGAATGCATAATAAAAAGAAATAAAAGGGTGGTATTGGATTAAATGGCCTTTTTAACGATTTTGTGAGTCAGATGGGTTCCGAATCATAAAAAAAGTGTGTACGCGAAGGAGGAAAGTTGTTTTGAGTGCAAAAACGTGGGAAAAATCAATGCATAATTAAAAGAAACAAAAGGGCGGTATTGGTTTAAATGGCTTTTTAGACAGTTTTGTGAGTCAGATGGGTTCGGAATCTTAAAAACAGTGTGTACGCGAAGCAGGAAAGTTGTTTTGAGTGCAAAAACGTGAAAAAAATGAATGTATAAGGAAAAGAAACAAAAGGGCGTTATTGGTTTAAATGGCTTTTTAGACAGTTTTGTGAGTCAGTTGGGTTCGGAATCTTAAAAACAGTGTGTACGCGAAGCAGGAAAGTTGTTTTGAGTGCAAAAACGTGAAAAAAATGAATGTATAAGGAAAAGAAACAAAAGGGAGGTATTGGTTTAAATGGTCTTTTAGGCGATTTTGTGAGTCAGATGGGTTCGGAATCATAAAAACAGTGTGTACGCGAAGGAGGAAAGTTGTCTTGAGTGCAAAAACGTAAGAAAAATGAATGCATAAGGAAAAGAAACAAAAGGGCGGTATTGGTTTAAATGGCTTTTTAGACAGTTTTGTGAGTCAGATGGGTTCGGAATCATAAAAACAGTGTGCACGCGAAGGAGGAAAGTTGTCTAGACTGCAAAAACGTAAGAAAAATGAATGCATAAGGAAAAGAAACAAAAGGGTGGTATTGGATTAAATAGCCTTTTTAACGATTTTGTGAGTCAGATGGGTTCCGAATCATAAAAAAAGTGTGTACGCGAAGGAGGAAAGTTGTCTTGAGTGCAAAAACATAAGAAAAATGAATGCATAAGGAAAAGAAACAAAAGGGCGGAATTGGTTTAAATGGCCTTGTAGACGCTTTTGTGAGTCAGATGGGTTCGAAATCATAAAAACAGTGTGTACGCGAAGGAGGAAAGTTGTCTTGAGTGCAAAAACGTGAAAAAAATAAATGTATAAGGAAAAGAAACAAAAGGGAGGTATTGGTTTAAATGGCCTTTTTAACGATTTTGTGAGTCAGATGGGTTCCGAATCATAAAAAAAGTGTGTACACGAAGGAGGAAAGATGTCTTGAGTGAAAAAACGTAAGAAAAATGAATGCATAAGAAAAAGAAACAAAACGTGGTATTGGATTAAATGGCCTTTTTAACGATTTTGTGAGTCAGATGGGTTCCGAATCATAAAAAAAGTATGTACGCGAAGGAGGAAAGTTGTTTTGAGTGCAAAAACGTGGGAAAAATGAATGCATAAGAAAAAAAAAAGGGGCGGAATTGGTTTAAATGGTCTTTTAGGCGATTTTGTGAGTCAGATGATTTCGGAATCTTAAAAACAGTGTGTACGCGAAGGAGGAAAGTTGTCTAGAGTGCAAAAACGTAAGAAAAATGAATGCATAAGGAAAAGAAACAAAAGGGTGGTATTGGATTAAATGGCCTTTTTAACGATTTTGTGAGTCAGATGGGTTCCGAATCATAAAAAAAGTGTGTACACGAACGAGGAAAGATGTCTTGAGTGCAAAAACGTAAGAAAAATGAATGCATAAGGAAAAGAAACAAAAGGGCGGAATTGGTTTAAATGGTCTTATAGACGATTTTGTGAGTCAGATGGGTTCGAAATCATAAAAACAGTGTGTACGCGAAGGAGGAAAGTTGTCTTGAGTGCAAAAACGTAAGAAAAATGAATGC
Organism: Salticus scenicus; assembly: GCA_963930645.1. Classification (NCBI taxonomy): domain Eukaryota; kingdom Metazoa; phylum Arthropoda; class Arachnida; order Araneae; family Salticidae; genus Salticus; species Salticus scenicus. The sequence goes on along the minus strand of CAWVNO010002165.1, from coordinate 1,859,175 downwards.
ATAAGGAAAAGAAACAAAAGGGCGGAATTGGTTTAAATGGTCTTTTAGGCGATTTTGTGAGTCAGATGGGTTCGGAATCATAAAAACTGTGTGTACGCGAAGGAGGAAAGTTGTCTTGAGTGCAAAAACGTAAGAAAAATGAATGTATAATTAAAAGAAATCAAAGGGCGGCATTGGATTAAATGGCCTTTTTAACGATTTTGTGAGTCATATGGGTTCGGAATCATAAAAAAAGTGTGTACGCGAAGGAGGAAAGTTGTTTTGAGGGCAAAAACGTGGGAAAAATGAATGCATAAGGAAAAGAAACAAAAGGGCGGTATTGGTTTAAATGGCTTTTTAGACAGTTTTGTGAGTCAGATGGGTTCGGAATCTTAAAAACAGTGTGTACAAGGAGGAAAGTTGGAAAAACGTGGAAAAAGTGAATGTATAAGGAAAAGAAACAAAAGGGCGGTATTGGTTTAAATGGCCTTTTTAACGATTTTGTGAGTCATACGGGTTCGGAATCATAAAAAAACTGTGTACGCGAAGGAGGAAAGTTGTTTTGAGTGCAAAAACGTGGAAAAAATGAATGTATATGAAAAAAAAACAAAAGGGCGGTATTGGTTTAAATGGCATTTTAGACAGTTTTGTGAGTCAGATGGGTTCGGAATCTTAAAAACAGTGTGTACGCGAAGCAGGAAAGTTGTTTTGAGTGCAAAAACGTGAAAAAAATGAATATATAAGGAAAAGAAACAAAAGGGAGGTATTGGTTTAAATGGTCTTTTAGGCGATTTTGTGAGTCAGATGGGTTCGGAATCATAAAAACAGTGTGTACGCGAAGGAGGAAAGTTGTCTTGAGTGCAAAAACGTAAGAAAAATGAATGCATAAGAAAAAAAAAAAAGGGGCGGAATTGGTTTAAATGGCCTTGTAGACGCTTTTGTGAGTCAGATGGTTTCGGAATCTTAAAAACAGTGTGTACGCGAAGCAGGAAAGTTGTCTAGAGTGCAAAAACGTAAGAAAAATGAATGAATAAGGAAAAGAAACAAAAGGGTGGTATTGGATTAAATAGCCTTTTTAACGATTTTGTGAGTCAGATGGGTTCTGAATCATAAAAAAAAGTCATAAGAAAAAAAAAAAGGGGGCGGAATTGATTTAAATGGCCTTGTAGACGCTTTTGTGAGTCAGGTGGGTTCGAAATCATAAAAAAAGTGTGTACGCGAAGGAGGAAAGTTGTCTTGAGTGCAAAAACGTAAGAAAAATGAATGTATAAGGAAAAGAAATCAAAGGGCGGTATTGGATTAAATGGCCTTTTTAACGATTTTGTGAGTCAGATGGGTTCGGAATCATAAAAACAGTGTGTACGCGAAGGAGGAAAGTTGTCATGAGTGCAAAAACTTAAGAAAAATGAATGCATATGGAAAAGAAACAAAAGGGCGGTATTGGTTTAAATGGCTTTTTAGACAGTTTTTGAGTCAGATGGGTTCGGAATCTTAAAAACAGTGTGTACGCGAAGGAGGAAAGTTGTCTAGAGTGCAAAAACGTAAGAAAAATGAATGCATAATAAAAAGAAACAAAAGGGTGGTATTGGATTAAATGGCCTTTTTAACGATTTTGTGAGTCAGATGGGTTCCGAATCATAAAAAAAGTGTGTACGCGAAGGAGGAAAGTTGTTTTGAGTGCAAAAACGTGGGAAAAATCAATGCATAATTAAAAGAAACAAAAGGGCGGTATTGGTTTAAATGGCTTTTTAGACAGTTTTGTGAGTCAGATGGGTTCGGAATCTTAAAAACAGTGTGTACGCGAAGCAGGAAAGTTGTTTTGAGTGCAAAAACGTGAAAAAAATGAATGTATAAGGAAAAGAAACAAAAGGGCGTTATTGGTTTAAATGGCTTTTTAGACAGTTTTGTGAGTCAGTTGGGTTCGGAATCTTAAAAACAGTGTGTACGCGAAGCAGGAAAGTTGTTTTGAGTGCAAAAACGTGAAAAAAATGAATGTATAAGGAAAAGAAACAAAAGGGAGGTATTGGTTTAAATGGTCTTTTAGGCGATTTTGTGAGTCAGATGGGTTCGGAATCATAAAAACAGTGTGTACGCGAAGGAGGAAAGTTGTCTTGAGTGCAAAAACGTAAGAAAAATGAATGCATAAGGAAAAGAAACAAAAGGGCGGTATTGGTTTAAATGGCTTTTTAGACAGTTTTGTGAGTCAGATGGGTTCGGAATCATAAAAACAGTGTGTACGCGAAGGAGGAAAGTTGTCTAGACTGCAAAAACGTAAGAAAAATGAATGCATAAGGAAAAGAAACAAAAGGGTGGTATTGGATTAAATAGCCTTTTTAACGATTTTGTGAGTCAGATGGGTTCCGAATCATAAAAAAAGTGTGTACGCGAAGGAGGAAAGTTGTCTTGAGTGCAAAAACATAAGAAAAATGAATGCGTGAGGAAAAGAAACAAAAGGGCGGAATTGGTTTAAATGGCCTTGTAGACGCTTTTGTGAGTCAGATGGGTTCGAAATCATAAAAACAGTGTGTACGCGAAGGAGGAAAGTTGTCTTGAGTGCAAAAACGTGAAAAAAATAAATGTATAAGGAAAAGAAACAAAAGGGAGGTATTGGTTTTAATGGCCTTTTTAACGATTTTGTGAGTCAGATGGGTTCCGAATCATAAAAAAAGTGTGTACACGAAGGAGGAAAGATGTCTTGAGTGCAAAAACGTAAGAAAAATGAATGCATAAGAAAAAGAAACAAAACGTGGTATTGGATTAAATGGCCTTTTTAACGATTTTGTGAGTCAGATGGGTTCCGAATCATAAAAAAAGTGTGTACGCGAAGGAGGAAAGTTGTTTTGAGTGCAAAAACGTGGGAAAAATGAATGCATAAGAAAAAAAAAAGGGGCGGAATTGGTTTAAATGGTCTTTTAGGCGATTTTGTGAGTCAGATGATTTCGGAATCTTAAAAACAGTGTGTACGCGAAGGAGGAAAGTTGTCTAGAGTGCAAAAACGTAAGAAAAATGAATGCATAAGGAAAAGAAACAAAAGGGTGGTATTGGATTAAATGGCCTTTTTAACGATTTTGTGAGTCAGATGGGTTCCGAATCATAAAAAAAGTGTGTACACGAACGAGGAAAGATGTCTTGAGTGCAAAAACGTAAGAAAAATGAATGCATAAGGAAAAGAAACAAAAGGGCGGAATTGGTTTAAATGGTCTTATAGACGATTTTGTGAGTCAGATGGGTTCGAAATCATAAAAACAGTGTATACGCGAAGGAGGAAAGTTGTCTTGAGTGCAAAAACGTAAGAAAAATGAATGCATAAGGAAAAGAAACAAAAGGGCGGAATTGGTTTAAATGGTCTTTTAGGCGATTTTGTGAGTCAGATGGGTTCGGAATCATAAAAACTGTGTGTACGCGAAGGAGGAAAGTTGTCTTGAGTGCAAAAACGTAAGAAAAATGAATGTATAATTAAAAGAAATCAAAGGGCGGCATTGGATTAAATGGCCTTTTTAACGATTTTGTGAGTCATATGGGTTCGGAATCATAAAAAAAGTGTGTACGCGAAGGAGGAAAGTTGTTTTGAGGGCAAAAACGTGGGAAAAATGAATGCATAAGGAAAAGAAACAAAAGGGCGGTATTGGTTTAAATGGCTTTTTAGACAGTTTTGTGAGTCAGATGGGTTCGGAATCTTAAAAACAGTGTGTACAAGGAGGAAAGTTGGAAAAACGTGGAAAAAGTGAATGTATAAGGAAAAGAAACAAAAGGGCGGTATTGGTTTAAATGGCCTTTTTAACGATTTTGTGAGTCATACGGGTTCGGAATCATAAAAAAACTGTGTACGCGAAGGAGGAAAGTTGTTTTGAGTGCAAAAACGTGGAAAAAATGAATGTATATGAAAAAAAAACAAAAGGGCGGTATTGGTTTAAATGGCATTTTAGACAGTTTTGTGAGTCAGATGGGTTCGGAATCTTAAAAACAGTGTGTACGCGAAGCAGGAAAGTTGTTTTGAGTGCAAAAACGTGAAAAAAATGAATATATAAGGAAAAGAAACAAAAGGGAGGTATTGGTTTAAATGGTCTTTTAGGCGATTTTGTGAGTCAGATGGGTTCGGAATCATAAAAACAGTGTGTACGCGAAGGAGGAAAGTTGTCTTGAGTGCAAAAACGTAAGAAAAATGAATGCATAAGAAAAAAAAAAAAGGGGCGGAATTGGTTTAAATGGCCTTGTAGACGCTTTTGTGAGTCAGATGGTTTCGGAATCTTAAAAACAGTGTGTACGCGAAGCAGGAAAGTTGTCTAGAGTGCAAAAACGTAAGAAAAATGAATGAATAAGGAAAAGAAACAAAAGGGTGGTATTGGATTAAATAGCCTTTTTAACGATTTTGTGAGTCAGATGGGTTCTGAATCATAAAAAAAAGTCATAAGAAAAAAAAAAAGGGGGCGGAATTGATTTAAATGGCCTTGTAGACGCTTTTGTGAGTCAGGTGGGTTCGAAATCATAAAAAAAGTGTGTACGCGAAGGAGGAAAGTTGTCTTGAGTGCAAAAACGTAAGAAAAATGAATGTATAAGGAAAAGAAATCAAAGGGCGGTATTGGATTAAATGGCCTTTTTAACGATTTTGTGAGTCAGATGGGTTCGGAATCATAAAAACAGTGTGTACGCGAAGGAGGAAAGTTGTCATGAGTGCAAAAACTTAAGAAAAATGAATGCATATGGAAAAGAAACAAAAGGGCGGTATTGGTTTAAATGGCTTTTTAGACAGTTTTTGAGTCAGATGGGTTCGGAATCTTAAAAACAGTGTGTACGCGAAGGAGGAAAGTTGTCTAGAGTGCAAAAACGTAAGAAAAATGAATGCATAATAAAAAGAAACAAAAGGGTGGTATTGGATTAAATGGCCTTTTTAACGATTTTGTGAGTCAGATGGGTTCCGAATCATAAAAAAAGTGTGTACGCGAAGGAGGAAAGTTGTTTTGAGTGCAAAAACGTGGGAAAAATCAATGCATAATTAAAAGAAACAAAAGGGCGGTATTGGTTTAAATGGCTTTTTAGACAGTTTTGTGAGTCAGATGGGTTCGGAATCTTAAAAACAGTGTGTACGCGAAGCAGGAAAGTTGTTTTGAGTGCAAAAACGTGAAAAAAATGAATGTATAAGGAAAAGAAACAAAAGGGCGTTATTGGTTTAAATGGCTTTTTAGACAGTTTTGTGAGTCAGTTGGGTTCGGAATCTTAAAAACAGTGTGTACGCGAAGCAGGAAAGTTGTTTTGAGTGCAAAAACGTGAAAAAAATGAATGTATAAGGAAAAGAAACAAAAGGGAGGTATTGGTTTAAATGGTCTTTTAGGCGATTTTGTGAGTCAGATGGGTTCGGAATCATAAAAACAGTGTGTACGCGAAGGAGGAAAGTTGTCTTGAGTGCAAAAACGTAAGAAAAATGAATGCATAAGGAAAAGAAACAAAAGGGCGGTATTGGTTTAAATGGCTTTTTAGACAGTTTTGTGAGTCAGATGGGTTCGGAATCATAAAAACAGTGTGTACGCGAAGGAGGAAAGTTGTCTAGACTGCAAAAACGTAAGAAAAATGAATGCATAAGGAAAAGAAACAAAAGGGTGGTATTGGATTAAATAGCCTTTTTAACGATTTTGTGAGTCAGATGGGTTCCGAATCATAAAAAAAGTGTGTACGCGAAGGAGGAAAGTTGTCTTGAGTGCAAAAACATAAGAAAAATGAATGCGTGAGGAAAAGAAACAAAAGGGCGGAATTGGTTTAAATGGCCTTGTAGACGCTTTTGTGAGTCAGATGGGTTCGAAATCATAAAAACAGTGTGTACGCGAAGGAGGAAAGTTGTCTTGAGTGCAAAAACGTGAAAAAAATAAATGTATAAGGAAAAGAAACAAAAGGGAGGTATTGGTTTTAATGGCCTTTTTAACGATTTTGTGAGTCAGATGGGTTCCGAATCATAAAAAAAGTGTGTACACGAAGGAGGAAAGATGTCTTGAGTGCAAAAACGTAAGAAAAATGAATGCATAAGAAAAAGAAACAAAACGTGGTATTGGATTAAATGGCCTTTTTAACGATTTTGTGAGTCAGATGGGTTCCGAATCATAAAAAAAGTGTGTACGCGAAGGAGGAAAGTTGTTTTGAGTGCAAAAACGTGGGAAAAATGAATGCATAAGAAAAAAAAAAGGGGCGGAATTGGTTTAAATGGTCTTTTAGGCGATTTTGTGAGTCAGATGATTTCGGAATCTTAAAAACAGTGTGTACGCGAAGGAGGAAAGTTGTCTAGAGTGCAAAAACGTAAGAAAAATGAATGCATAAGGAAAAGAAACAAAAGGGTGGTATTGGATTAAATGGCCTTTTTAACGATTTTGTGAGTCAGATGGGTTCCGAATCATAAAAAAAGTGTGTACACGAACGAGGAAAGATGTCTTGAGTGCAAAAACGTAAGAAAAATGAATGCATAAGGAAAAGAAACAAAAGGGCGGAATTGGTTTAAATGGTCTTATAGACGATTTTGTGAGTCAGATGGGTTCGAAATCATAAAAACAGTGTATACGCGAAGGAGGAAAGTTGTCTTGAGTGCAAAAACGTAAGAAAAATGAATGCATAAGGAAAAGAAACAAAAGGGCGGAATTGGTTTAAATGGTCTTTTAGGCGATTTTGTGAGTCAGATGGGTTCGGAATCATAAAAACTGTGTGTACGCGAAGGAGGAAAGTTGTCTTGAGTGCAAAAACGTAAGAAAAATGAATGTATAATTAAAAGAAATCAAAGGGCGGCATTGGATTAAATGGCCTTTTTAACGATTTTGTGAGTCATATGGGTTCGGAATCATAAAAAAAGTGTGTACGCGAAGGAGGAAAGTTGTTTTGAGGGCAAAAACGTGGGAAAAATGAATGCATAAGGAAAAGAAACAAAAGGGCGGTATTGGTTTAAATGGCTTTTTAGACAGTTTTGTGAGTCAGATGGGTTCGGAATCTTAAAAACAGTGTGTACAAGGAGGAAAGTTGGAAAAACGTGGAAAAAGTGAATGTATAAGGAAAAGAAACAAAAGGGCGGTATTGGTTTAAATGGCCTTTTTAACGATTTTGTGAGTCATACGGGTTCGGAATCATAAAAAAACTGTGTACGCGAAGGAGGAAAGTTGTTTTGAGTGCAAAAACGTGGAAAAAATGAATGTATATGAAAAAAAAACAAAAGGGCGGTATTGGTTTAAATGGCATTTTAGACAGTTTTGTGAGTCAGATGGGTTCGGAATCTTAAAAACAGTGTGTACGCGAAGCAGGAAAGTTGTTTTGAGTGCAAAAACGTGAAAAAAATGAATATATAAGGAAAAGAAACAAAAGGGAGGTATTGGTTTAAATGGTCTTTTAGGCGATTTTGTGAGTCAGATGGGTTCGGAATCATAAAAACAGTGTGTACGCGAAGGAGGAAAGTTGTCTTGAGTGCAAAAACGTAAGAAAAATGAATGCATAAGAAAAAAAAAAAAAGGGGCGGAATTGGTTTAAATGGCCTTGTAGACGCTTTTGTGAGTCAGATGGGTTCGGAATCTTAAAAACAGTGTGTACGCGAAGCAGGAAAGTTGTCTAGAGTGCAAAAACGTAAGAAAAATGAATGAATAAGGAAAAGAAACAAAAGGGTGGTATTGGATTAAATAGCCTTTTTAACGATTTTGTGAGTCAGATGGGTTCTGAATCATAAAAAAAGTCATAAGAAAAAAAAAAAGGGGGCGGAATTGATTTAAATGGCCTTGTAGACGCTTTTGTGAGTCAGGTGGGTTCGAAATCATAAAAAAAGTGTGTACGCGAAGGAGGAAAGTTGTCTTGAGTGCAAAAACTTAAGAAAAATGAATGCATAAGGAAAAGAAACAAAAGGGCGGTATTGGTTTAAATGGCTTTTTAGACAGTTTTTGAGTCAGATGGGTTCGGAATCTTAAAAACAGTGTGTACGCGAAGGAGGAAAGTTGTCTAGAGTGCAAAAACGTAAGAAAAATGAATCTATAATAATAAAAGGAAAGGTTTGTCTGTCTGTCTGTCTGTCTGTCTGTCTGTCTATCTGTCTGTCTGTCTGTCTGTCTGTCTGTCTGTCTGTTCTTTTATACGTTCAGCCCCTATTGAACGCAGAAGTACAAAAATTGACATACGGATGCTCTGGAGCCTTTCCGATGTTTTCCTCGAAACAGAATTTAAAAATTTTAATTAGTTGTGGAGATATTAATTAAAATGTCCACTCATGTCTAATCTAAAAGCGATCTCAAAGCAGAAAAAGTGGAAAATAAATTAGAAATATTTGTCCGATCGTTACAATTTCGATACCAAATGAAAGGGGCATTTTTTCTGAATCTAAGTGTGCAAGTGGTTTATCAGTACAACAATTAGATTTTTTAAAATTAACTAAAGTATGAATTTTCTGTGGCAACATCATTTCAAATGCCAGTAATGAAGACCCATCGTCTGTCATCAAAAAGGAAATGATTGCAACCGATCAAGATGTCACGTGTTTTGTAGTAGGGAAAAATATTGCCATTTTCAATTTTTTTCAAATTTTAATTCACGTTACATTTGAATTCATATTCGGCCTAGACAGCATATTATAAAGCTACTGTTCAATTTTCATGAAAATATGTGGATAAACAAAAAAATGAGATTAAATTTTGTATTATATTTTCAACTATTTTAAATTGAGATATGCCGTTGAAATTTCGTAATATTGGTGTTTTTAACGCCCGATATTTCGATTCTGAATATTTTTGAAAGTGTAGAATTATTAGGAAGGGCTTGAAGAGGAGGGGGGGGGGCAAACAAACGGCCAGAAAAAAAAAATAAAATAAAATAAAAAATAAAATAAATAAATAAAAAGAGTTACAGCGTTTGAAATTGTTATTATTAGGTTTCAAGGAAAGATAAATCGATTGCGGATATTTACAAGTGTAAAATTATTAGAAGGGACGGAAAGGGGGGGAGGGGCAAAAACGTAGAAAAGGAACGGTTGTTTCGGAGAAAACGACGGAAAACCCAGAACGCCTTTATTCTTTTATATTTTGCAGAATTTCGAATTCTGATACTCCTTTCACATTTCATACTATGGATTTTGAACAGTATTTAGCCCGGAATTACCCAAGTTTCGGAGAAAACCACGAAAAAGTCAGACATAAATCGTTTTATAATAGTGTTTATATCATTTTTGTATCTCAGCTTCTAATTAGCATAATTTCAAAAGTAATATGTCATTTTGAAACTTATTTGAATGGAATTTCAAGAGTAGACGCCACAAATTTCTGTCACCTTCCATTAACCGACTATCATAAGTAATGGAATTTGAGATTTCACGTGATTTACACGTTTTAAGGTTTCCTGATTAGGTTTTCTATTGTATCTCAGCTACTAATTAAAATAATTTTATAAGTAATACATTATTTGAAAGCTTTATTGATTTAGAATTGAACAGTAGATTACATAATTTTCTACCGCCAGATGGCGCTGTAATATTTTTAAATTTCAATATTTCGAATTCTGAATATGATTAAGTTATTTTTAATACATCATTCGAAAGATATTTTAAAGTACTTTTATACTATCGAAAGTGGGATTCGAGATTTCACCTAATTTACACGTTTTGAGGTCTCCTGAATCGGTTTTCTTTTGTATCTCAGGTACTAATTAAAATAATTTCATAAGTAATACATCATTTGAAAGATTTGTTGATTTGGAATCGAACAGTGGAATACAGAAATTTGTACCGCCAGATGGCGCTATAATATTTTAAAATTTCAATATTTCAATTTCTAATTATAATTAAATTATTTTTAATATATCAATTGAAAGATATTTTAAAGTTCTTTTAAATTATCGAAAGTTTTCACCAGATTTACATGTTTTGAGGTGTCCTGAATCAGTTTTTTTTTTGTATCTCAGTTATTAATTAAAAAAAGTTCATAAGTAATACATCATTTGAAAGCTTATTTTAGTTGATACACATTTTAAAGTACTTTTACATTATCGAAAATGAAATTCGAGATTTCACCCGATTTACACGTTTTGAGGTGTCCTGATTAGGTTTTCTTTTGCATCTCATCTACTAATTAAAATAATTTCATGAGTGATGCATCATTTGAAAGCTTTGTTTATCTGGAATGGAACAATAGATTAGAGAATTTTCTACCGCCAGATGGCGCTATAATTTTTTTAACTTTCAATATTTCAATTTCTAATTATGATTAAATTATTTTTAATGCATCATTCGAAAGATATTTTAAAGTTCTTTTATATTATCGACAGTTTTCACCAGATTTACACGTTTTGAGGTCTCCTGAATTAGTTTTCTTTTGTATCTCAGCTACTAATTAAAATAATTTCATAAGTAATACATCATTCGGAAGCTTTTTTGATTTGGAATCGAACAGTGGAATACTGAAATTTGTACCGCCAGATGGCGCTGTAATATTTTAAAATTTCAATATTTCAATTTCTAATTATGATTAAATTATTTTTAATATATCAATTGAAAGATATTTTAAAGTTCTTTTAAATTATCGAAAGTTTTCACCAGATTTACACGTTTTGAGCTGTCCTGAATCAGTTTTCTTTTATATCTGAGTTATTAATTAAAAAAATTTCATAAGTAATACATCATTTGAAAGCTTTGTTGACTTGATACACATTTTAAAGTACTTTTACATTATCGAAAATGGAATTCGAGATTTCACCCGATTTACACGTTTTGAGGTCTCCTAATTAGGTTTTCTTTTGTATCTCAGCTACTAATTAAAATAATTTCATAAGTAATACATCATTAGAAAGCTTTTTTGATTTGGAATCGAACAGTGGATTACAGAAATTTCTACCGCCAGATGGCGCTGTAATATTTTCAAATTTCAATATTTGAATTTCTAATTATGATTAAATTATTTTTAATGCATCATTTGAAAGATATTTTAAAGTTCTTTTATATTATCGACAGTTTTTACCAGATTTACACGTTTTGAGGTCTCCTGAATTAGTTTTCTTTTGTATCTCAGCTACTAATTAAAATAATTTCGTAATACATCATTAGAAAGCTTTTTTGATTTGGAATCGAACAGTGGAATACAGAAATTTGTACCGTCAGATGGCGCTGTAACATTTTCAAATTTCAATATTTCAATTTCTAATTATGATTAAATTATTTGTAATACATCATTCGAAAGATATTTTAAAGTTTTTTAAATTATCGAAAGTTTTCACCAGATTTACACGTTTTGAGGTGTCCTGAATCAGTTTTTTTTTTTTTTTTTTTTTGTATCTCAGTTATTAATTAAAAAAAGTTCATAAGTAAAACATCATTTGAAAGCTTATTTTAGTTGATACACATTTTAAAGTACATTTACATTATCGAAAATGGAATTGGAGATTTCACCCGATTTACACGTTTTGAGGTCTCCTGATTAGGTTTTCTTTTGTATCTCATCTACTAATTAAAATAATTTCATGAGTAATACATCATTTGAAAGCTTTGTTGATCTGGAATGGAACAATAGATTACAGAAATTTCTACAGCCAGATGGCGCTGTAATATTTTTAAATTTCAATATTTCATATTCTAATTATGATTAAATTATTTCTAATACATCATTCGAAAGATATTTTAAAGTTCTTTTACATTATCGAAAGTGGAATTCGAGATTTCACCTGATTTACAATTTAAAGTGTCCTGATCAGGTTTTCTTTTGCATCTCAGCTAATTGAGTAAGACCGTTCAAAATTGGTATATGCAAGTTAATTAGGAGGGGCTGGAACGGTGGGGAAGGAATAGGCGCGCATGGGTTTGGGACCCGGTGCGAGTTTTTACCCGTTGATAAAAGATTTTTTTTTAAATTTTATTTTCTTAATAATAAAAGTTTGAGTTGAGAAGGAATATGCGTGTACAGCGCACGTATATCCTCAAACGTGCGCGCACAGCGCGCATTGGTCTGCGCTGCCGCCGGCAGTGGCGTCCCGGTGTGAGTTTTTACCCGATGCTAAATGATATATTTTTTAATTCCTTTTCTTAAGAATGAAAGTTTATGAGTAATAACATGGAATTTTGAGAAGTCATAAGGATGGTGAAGGAATACGTGCGCGCAGCGCACGGGTCTACGCTGCCGAAGGCAGTGGGGACCCGGTGCGACATTTTTCCTGATCAGATTTTTTTTTTTCTCTTTTTTTATCACATGATAAAAATTAATGCAATTTTGAGAATTCATTAATTTTTGTGATTCATTTAAAAATAGTGACCAGCGAAGCGGGCGTAGCCTGCTAGTCTATAATAATAAAAGGAAAGGTTTGTCTGTCTGTCTGTCTGTCTGTCTGTCTGTCTATCTGTCTGTCTGTCTGTCTGTCTGTCTGTCTGTCTGTTCTTTTATACGTTCAGCCCCTATTGAACGCAGAAGTACAAAAATTGACATACGGATGCTCTGGAGCCTTTCCGATGTTTTCCTCGAAACAGAATTTAAAAATTTTAATTAGTTGTGGAGATATTAATTAAAATGTCCACTCATGTCTAATCTAAAAGCGATCTCAAAGCAGAAAAAGTGGAAAATAAATTAGAAATATTTGTCCGATCGTTACAATTTCGATACCAAATGAAAGGGGCATTTTTTCTGAATCTAAGTGTGCAAGTGGTTTATCGGTACAACAATTAGATTTTTTAAAATTAACTAAAGTATGAATTTTCTGTGGCAACATCATTTCAAATGCCAGTAATGAAGACCCATCGTCTGTCATCAAAAAGGAAATGATTGCAACCGATCAAGATGTCACGTGTTTTGTAGTAGGGAAAAATATTGCAATTTTCAATTTTTTTCAAATTTTAATTCACGTTACATTTGAATTCATATTCGGCCTAGACAGCATATTATAAAGCTACTGTTCAATTTTCATGAAAATATGTGGATAAACAAAAAAAATGAGATTAAATTTTGTATTATATTTTCAACTATTTTAAATTGAGATATGCCGTTGAAATTTCGTAATATTGGTGTTTTTAACGCCCGATATTTCGATTCTGAATATTTTTGAAAGTGTAGAATTATTAGGAAGGGCTTGAAGGGGAGGGGGGGGGCAAGCAAACGGCCAGAAAAAAAAAAAAATAAATAAACAAATAAATAAATGAATAAAAATAAATAAATAAAAAGAGTTACAGCGTTTGAAATTGTTATTATTAGGTTTCAAGGAAAGATAAATCGATTGCGGATATTTTCAAGTGTAAAATTATTAGAAGGGACGGAAAGGGGGGGAGGGGCAAAAACGTAAAAAAGGAACGGTTGTTTCGGAGAAAACAACGGAAAACCCAGAACGCCTTTATTCTTTTATATTTTGCAGAATTTCGAATTCTGATACTCCTTTCACATTTCATACTATGGATTTTGAACAGTATTTAGCCCGGAATTACCCAAGTTTCGGAGAAAACCACGAAAAAGTCAGACATAAATCGTTTTATAATAGTGTTTATATCATTTTTGTATCTCAGCTTCTAATTAGCATAATTTCAAAAGTAATATGTCATTTTGAAACTTATTTGAATGGAATTTCAAGAGTAGACGCCACAAATTTCTGTCACCTTCCATTAACCGACTATCATAAGTAATGGAATTTGAGATTTCACGTGATTTACACGTTTTAAGGTTTCCTGATTAGGTTTTCTTTTGTATCTCAGCTACTAATTAAAATAATTTTATAAGTAATACATTATTTGAAAGCTTTATTGATTTAGAATTGAACAGTAGATTACAGAATTTTCTACCGCCAGATGGCGCTGTAATATTTTTAAATTTCAATATTTCGAATTCTGAATATGATTAAATTATTTTTAATACATCATTCGAAAGATATTTTAAAGTACTTTTATACTATCGAAAGTGGGATTCGAGATTTCACCTAATTTACACGTTTTGAGGTCTCCTGAATCGGTTTTCTTTTGTATCTCAGGTACTAATTAAAATAATTTCATAAGTAATACATCATTTGAAAGATTTGTTGATTTGGAATCGAACAGTGGAATACAGAAATTTGTACCGCCAGATGGCGCTATAATATTTTAAAATTTCAATATTTCAATTTCTAATTATGATTAAATTATTTTTAATATATCAATTGAAAGATATTTTAAAGTTCTTTTAAATTATCGAAAGTTTTCACCAGATTTACATGTTTTGAGGTGTCCTGAATCAGTTTTTTTTTTGTATCTCAGTTATTAATTAAAAAAAGTTCATAAGTAATACATCATTTGAAAGCTTATTTTAGTTGATACACATTTTAAAGTACTTTTACATTATCGAAAATGAAATTCGAGATTTCACCTGATTTACACGTTTTGAGGTGTCCTGATTAGGTTTTCTTTTGCATCTCATCTACTAATTAAAATAATTTCATGAGTGATGCATCATTTGAAAGCTTTGTTTATCTGGAATGGAACAATAGACTACAGAAATTTCTACCGCCAGATGGCGCTGTAATTTTTTTAACTTTCAATATTTCAATTTCTAATTATGATTAAATTATTTTTAATGCATCATTCGAAAGATATTTTAAAGTTCTTTTATATTATCGACAGTTTTCACCAGATTTACACGTTTTGAGGTCTCCTGAATTAGTTTTCTTTTGTATCTCAGCTACTAATTAAAATAATTTCATAAGTAATACATCATTTGAAAGCTTTTTTGATTTGGAATCGAACAGTGGAATACTGAAATTTGTACCGCCAGATGGCGCTGTAATATTTTCAAATTTCAATATTTCAATTTCTAATTATGATAAAATTATTTTTAATACATCATTCGAAAGATATTTTAAAGTTCTTTTAAATTATCGAAAGTTTTCACCAGATTTACACGTTTTGAGCTGTCCTGAATCAGTTTTCTTTTATATCTCAGTTATTAATTAAAAAAATTTCATAAGTAATACATCATTTGAAAGCTTTGTTGACTTGATACACATTTTAAAGTACTTTTACATAATCGAAAATGAATACGAGATTTCACCCGATTTACACGTTTTGAGGTCTCCTAATTAGGTTTTCTTTTGTATCTCAGCTACTAATTAAAATAATTTCATAAGTAATACATCATTAGAAAGCTTTTTTGATTTGGAATCGAACAGTGGATTACAGAAATGTCTACCGCCAGATGGCGCTGTAATATTTTCAAATTTCAATATTTGAATTTCTAATTATGATTAAATTATTTTTAATGCATCATTCGAAAGATATTTTAAAGTTCTTTTATATTATCGACAGTTTTCACCAGATTTACACGTTTTGAGGCTCCTGAATTAGTTTTCTTTTGTATCTCAGCTACTAATTAAAATAATTTCGTAATACATCATTAGAAAGCTTTTTTGATTTGGAATCGAACAGTGGAATACAGAAATTTGTACCGCCAGATGGCGCTGTAACATTTTAAAATTTCAATATTTCAATTTCTAATTATCATTAAATTATTTGTAATGCATCATTCGAAAGATATTTTAAAGTTTTTTAAATTATCGAAAGTTTTCACCAGATTTACACGTTTTGAGGTGTCCTGAATCAGTTTTTTTTTTTTTTTTTGTATCTCAGTTATTAATTAAAAAAAGTTCATAAGTAAAACATCATTTGAAAGCTTATTTTAGTTGATACACATTTTAAAGTACATTTACATTATCGAAAATGGAATTGGAGATTTCACCCGATTTACACGTTTTGAAGTCTCCTGATTAGGTTTTCTTTTGTATCTCATCTACTAATTAAAATAATTTCATGAGTAATACATCATTTGAAAGCTATGTTGATCTGGAATGGAGCAATAGATTACAGAAATTTCTACAGCCAGATGGCGCTGTAATATTTTTAAATTTCAATATTTCATATTCTAATTATGATTAAATTATTTCTAATACATCATTCGAAAGATATTTTAAAGTTCTTTTACATTATCGAAAGTGGAATTCGAGATTTCACCTGATTTACAATTTAAAGTGTCCTGATCAGGTTTTCTTTTGCATCTCAGCTAATTGAGTAAGACCGTTCAAAATTGGTATATGCAAGTTAATTAGGAGGGGCTGGAACGGTGGGGAAGGAATAGTCGCGCATGGGTTTGGGACCCGGTGCGAGTTTTTACCCGTTGATAAAAGATTTTTTTTTAAATTTTATTTTCTTAATAATAAAAGTTTGAGTTGAGAAGGAATATGCGTGTACAGCGCACGTATATCCTCAAACGTGCGCGCACAGCGCGCATTGGTCTGCGCTGCCGACGGCAGTGGCGTCCCGGTGTGAGTTTTTACCCGATGCTAAATGATATATTTTTTAATTCCTTTTCTTAAGAATGAAAGTTTATGAGTAATAACATGGAATTTTGAGAAGTCATAAGGATGGTGAAGGAATACGTGCGCGCAGCGCACGGGTCTACGCTGCCGAAGGCAGTGGGGACCCGGTGCGACATTTTTCCTGATCAGAATTTTTTTTTCTCTTTTTTTATCACATGATAAAAATTAATGCAATTTTGAGAATTCATTAATTTTTGTGATTCATTTAAAAATAGTGACCAGCGAAGCGGGCGTAGCCTGCTAGTGCATAATAAAAAGAAACAAAAGGGTGGTATTGGATTAAATGGCCTTTTTAACGATTTTGTGAGTCAGATGGGTTCCGAATCATAAAAAAAGTGTGTACGCGAAGGAGGAAAGTTGTTTTGAGTGCAAAAACGTGGGAAAAATCAATGCATAATTAAAAGAAACAAAAGGGCGGTATTGGTTTAAATGGCTTTTTAGACAGTTTTGTGAGTCAGATGGGTTCGGAATCTTAAAAACAGTGTGTACGCGAAGCAGGAAAGTTGTTTTGAGTGCAAAAACGTGAAAAAAATGAATGTATAAGGAAAAGAAACAAAAGGGCGTTATTGGTTTAAATGGCTTTTTAGACAGTTTTGTGAGTCAGTTGGGTTCGGAATCTTAAAAACAGTGTGTACGCGAAGCAGGAAAGTTGTTTTGAGTGCAAAAACGTGAAAAAAATGAATGTATAAGGAAAAGAAACAAAAGGGAGGTATTGGTTTAAATGGTCTTTTAGGCGATTTTGTGAGTCAGATGGGTTCGGAATCATAAAAACAGTGTGTACGCGAAGGAGGAAAGTTGTCTTGAGTGCAAAAACGTAAGAAAAATGAATGCATAAGGAAAAGAAACAAAAGGGCGGTATTGGTTTAAATGGCTTTTTAGACAGTTTTGTGAGTCAGATGGGTTCGGAATCATAAAAACAGTGTGTACGCGAAGGAGGAAAGTTGTCTAGACTGCAAAAACGTAAGAAAAATGAATGCATAAGGAAAAGAAACAAAAGGGTGGTATTGGATTAAATAGCCTTTTTAACGATTTTGTGAGTCAGATGGGTTCCGAATCATAAAAAAAGTGTGTACGCGAAGGAGGAAAGTTGTCTTGAGTGCAAAAACATAAGAAAAATGAATGCATAAGGAAAAGAAACAAAAGGGCGGAATTGGTTTAAATGGCCTTGTAGACGCTTTTGTGAGTCAGATGGGTTCGAAATCATAAAAACAGTGTGTACGCGAAGGAGGAAAGTTGTCTTGAGTGCAAAAACGTGAAAAAAATAAATGTATAAGGAAAAGAAACAAAAGGGAGGTATTGGTTTAAATGGCCTTTTTAACGATTTTGTGAGTCAGATGGGTTCCGAATCATAAAAAAAGTGTGTACACGAAGGAGGAAAGATGTCTTGAGTGCAAAAACGTAAGAAAAATGAATGCATAAGAAAAAGAAACAAAACGTGGTATTGGATTAAATGGCCTTTTTAACGATTTTGTGAGTCAGATGGGTTCCGAATCATAAAAAAAGTGTGTACGCGAAGGAGGAAAGTTGTTTTGAGTGCAAAAACGTGGGAAAAATGAATGCATAAGAAAAAAAAAAGGGGCGGAATTGGTTTAAATGGTCTTTTAGCCGATTTTGTGAGTCAGATGATTTCGGAATCTTAAAAACAGTGTGTACGCGAAGGAGGAAAGTTGTCTAGAGTGCAAAAACGTAAGAAAAATGAATGCATAAGGAGAAGAAACAAAAGGGTGGTATTGGATTAAATGGCCTTTTTAACGATTTTGTGAGTCAGATGGGTTCCGAATCATAAAAAAAGTGTGTACACGAACGAGGAAAGATGTCTTGAGTGCAAAAACGTAAGAAAAATGAATGCATAAGGAAAAGAAACAAAAGGGCGGAATTGGTTTAAATGGTCTTATAGACGATTTTGTGAGTCAGATGGGTTCGAAATCATAAAAACAGTGTGTACGCGAAGGAGGAAAGTTGTCTTGAGTGCAAAAACGTAAGAAAAATGAATGCATAAGGAAAAGAAACAAAAGGGCGGAATTGGTTTAAATGGTCTTTTAGGCGATTTTGTGAGTCAGATGGGTTCGGAATCATAAAAACTGTGTGTACGCGAAGGAGGAAAGTTGTCTTGAGTGCAAAAACGTAAGAAAAATGAATGTATAATTAAAAGAAATCAAAGGGCGGCATTGGATTAAATGGCCTTTTTAACGATTTTGTGAGTCATATGGGTTCGGAATCATAAAAAAAGTGTGTACGCGAAGGAGGAAAGTTGTTTTGAGGGCAAAAACGTGGGAAAAATGAATGCATAAGGAAAAGAAACAAAAGGGCGGTATTGGTTTAAATGGCTTTTTAGACAGTTTTGTGAGTCAGATGGGTTCGGAATCTTAAAAACAGTGTGTACAAGGAGGAAAGTTGGAAAAACGTGGAAAAAGTGAATGTATAAGGAAAAGAAACAAAAGGGCGGTATTGGTTTAAATGGCCTTTTTAACGATTTTGTGAGTCATACGGGTTCGGAATCATAAAAAAACTGTGTACGCGAAGGAGGAAAGTTGTTTTAAGTGCAAAAACGTGGAAAAAATGAATGTATATGAAAAAGAAACAAAAGGGCGGTATTGGTTTAAATGGCATTTTAGACAGTTTTGTGAGTCAGATGGGTTCGGAATCTTAAAAACAGTGTGTACGCGAAGCAGGAAAGTTGTTTTGAGTGCAAAAACGTGAAAAAAATGAATATATAAGGAAAAGAAACAAAAGGGAGGTATTGGTTTAAATGGTCTTTTAGGCGATTTTGTGAGTCAGATGGGTTCGGAATCATAAAAACAGTGTGTACGCGAAGGAGGAAAGTTGTCTTGAGTGCAAAAACGTAAGAAAAATGAATGCATAAGAAAAAAAAAAAAGGGGCGGAATTGGTTTAAATGGCCTTGTAGACGCTTTTGTGAGTCAGATGGGTTCGGAATCTTAAAAACAGTGTGTACGCGAAGCAGGAAAGTTGTCTAGAGTGCAAAAACGTAAGAAAAATGAATGAATAAGGAAAAGAAACAAAAGGGTGGTATTGGATTAAATAGCCTTTTTAACGATTTTGTGAGTCAGATGGGTTCTGAATCATAAAAAAAAGTCATAAGAAAAAAAAAAAGGGGGCGGAATTGATTTAAATGGCCTTGTAGACGCTTTTGTGAGTCAGGTGGGTTCGAAATCATAAAAAAAGTGTGTACGCGAAGGAGGAAAGTTGTCTTGAGTGCAAAAACGTAAGAAAAATGAATGTATAAGGAAAAGAAATCAAAGGGCGGTATTGGATTAAATGGCCTTTTTAACGATTTTGTGAGTCAGATGGGTTCGGAATCATAAAAACAGTGTGTACGCGAAGGAGGAAAGTTGTCATGAGTGCAAAAACTTAAGAAAAATGAATGCATAAGGAAAAGAAACAAAAGGGCGGTATTGGTTTAAATGGCTTTTTAGACAGTTTTTGAGTCAGATGGGTTCGGAATCTTAAAAACAGTGTGTACGCGAAGGAGGAAAGTTGTCTAGAGTGCAAAAACGTAAGAAAAATGAATGCATAAGAAAAAGAAACAAAAGGGTGGTATTGGATTAAATGGCCTTTTTAACGATTTTGTGAGTCAGATAGGTTCCGAATCATAAAAAAAGTGTGTACGCGAAGGAGGAAAGTTGTTTTGAGTGCAAAAACGTGGGAAAAATCAATGCATAATTAAAAGAAACAAAAGGGCGGTATTGGTTTAAATGGCTTTTTAGACAGTTTTGTGAGTCAGATGGGTTCGGAATCTTAAAAACAGTGTGTACGCGAAGCAGGAAAGTTGTTTTGAGTGCAAAAACGTGAAAAAAATGAATGTATAAGGAAAAGAAACAAAAGGGCGTTATTGGTTTAAATGGCTTTTTAGACAGTTTTGTGAGTCAGTTGGGTTCGGAATCTTAAAAACAGTGTGTACGCGAAGCAGGAAAGTTGTTTTGAGTGCAAAAACGTGAAAAAAATGAATGTATAAGGAAAAGAAACAAAAGGGAGGTATTGGTTTAAATGGTCTTTTAGGCGATTTTGTGAGTCAGATGGGTTCGGAATCATAAAAACAGTGTGTACGCGAAGGAGGAAAGTTGTCTTGAGTGCAAAAACGTAAGAAAAATGAATGCATAAGGAAAAGAAACAAAAGGGCGGTATTGGTTTAAATGGCTTTTTAGACAGTTTTGTGAGTCAGATGGGTTCGGAATCATAAAAACAGTGTGTACGCGAAGGAGGAAAGTTGTCTAGACTGCAAAAACGTAAGAAAAATGAATGCATAAGGAAAAGAAACAAAAGGGTGGTATTGGATTAAATAGCCTTTTTAACGATTTTGTGAGTCAGATGGGTTCGGAATCATAAAAACAGTGTGTACGCGAAGGGGGAAAGTTGTCTTGAGTGCAAAAACGTAAGAAAAATGAATGTATAAGGATAAGAAACAAAAGGGCGGTATTGGTTTAAATGGCTTTTTAGACAGTTTTGTGAGTCAGATGGGTTCGGAATCTTAAAAACAGTGTGTACGCGAAGGGGGAAAGTTTTCTAGAGTGCAAAAACGTAAGAAAAATGAATGCATAAGGAAAAGAAACAAAAGGGTGGTATTGGATTAAATGGATATTTTAACGATTTTGTGAGTCAGATGGGTTCCGAATCATAAAAAAAGTGTGTACACGAAGGAGGAAAGATGTCTTGAGTGCAAAAACGTAAGAAAAATGAATGCATAAGGAAAAGAAACAAAAGGGCGGAATTGGTTTAAATGGTCTTTTGGACGGTTTTGTTAGTCAGTTGGTTTCTTAATCTTAAAAGCAGTGTGTACGCGAAGGAGGAAAGTTGTCTTGAGTGCAAAAACGTAAGAAAAATGAATGCATAAGAAAAAAAAAAGTGGGCGGAATTGGTTTAAATGGCCTTGTAGACACTTTTGTGAGTCAGGTGAGTTCGAAATCATAAAAAAAATTTTGTACCAGAAGTAGGGAAGTTGGAAAAACGTTTAAAAAATGAATGTATGAGGAAAAGAAACAAAAGGGCGGAATTGGTTTAAATGGTCTTTTAGGCGATTTTGTGAGTCAGATGGGTTCGGAATCATAAAAACAGTGTGTACGCGAAGGAGGAAAGTTGTTTTGAGTGCAAAAACGTGGGAAAAATCAATGCATAATTAAAAGAAACAAAAGGGCGGTATTGGTTTAAATGGCTTTTTAGACAGTTTTGTGAGTCAGATGGGTTCGGAATCTTAAAAACAGTGTGTACGCGAAGCAGGAAAGTTGTTTTGAGTGCAAAAACGTGAAAAAAATGAATGTATAAGGAAAAGAAACAAAAGGGCGTTATTGGTTTAAATGGCTTTTTAGACAGTTTTGTGAGTCAGATGGGTTCGGAATCTTAAAAACAGTGTGTACGCGAAGGAGGAAAGTTGTCTAGAGTGCAAAAACGTAAGAAAAATGAATGCATAAGCAAAAGAAACAAAAGGGTGGTATTGGATTAAATAGCCCTTTTAACGATTTTGTGAGTCAGATGGGTTCCGATTCATAAAAAAAGTGTGTACACGAAGGAGGAAAGTTGTCTTGAGTGCAAAAACGTAAGTAAAATGAATGCATAAGAAAAAAAAAAAGGGGCGGAATTGGTTTAAATGGTCTTTTAGGCGATTTTGTGAGTCAGATGGGTTCGGAATCTTAAAAACAGTGCGTACGCGAAGGAGGAAAGTTGTCTAGAGTGCAAAAACGTAAGAAAAATGAATGCATAAGGAAAAGAAACAAAAGGGCGGAATTGGTTTAAATGGTCTTATAGACGATTTTGTGAGTCAGATGGGTTCGAAATCATAAAAACAGTGTGTACGCGAAGGAGGAAAGTTGTCTTGAGTGCAAAAACGTAAGAAAAATGAATGCATAAGGAAAAGAAACAAAAGGGCGGTATTGGTTTAAATGGTTTTTTAGACAGTTTTGTGAGTCAGATGGGTTCGGAATCATAAAAACAGTGTGTACGCGAAGGAGGAAAGTTGTCTAGAGTGCAAAAACGTAAGAAAAATGAATGCATAAGGAAAAGAAACAAAAGGGTGGTATTGGATTAAATAGCCTTTTTAACGATTTTGTGAGTCAGATGGGTTCCGATTCATAAAAAAAGTGTGTACACGAAGGAGGAAAGTTGTCTTGAGTGCAAAAACGTAAGAAAAATGAATGCATAAGAAAAAAAAAAAAGGGGCGGAATTGGTTTAAATGGTCTTTTAGGCGATTTTGTGAGTCAGATGGGTTCGGAATCTTAAAAACAGTGTGTACGCGAAGGAGGAAAGTTGTCTAGAGTGCAAAAACGTAAGAAAAATGAATGCATAAGGAAAAGAAACAAAAGGGCGGAATTGGTTTAAAGGGTCTTATAGACGATTTTGTGAGTCAGATGGGTTCGTAATCATAAAAACAGTGTGTACGCGAAGGAGGAAAGTTGTCTTGAGTGCAAAAACGTAAGAAAAATGAATGCATAAGGAAAAGAAACAAAAGGGCGGAATTGGTTTAAATGGTCTTTTAGGCGATTTTGTGAGTCAGATGGGTTCGGAATCTCAAAAACAGTGTGTACGCGAAGGAGGAAAGTTGTCTAGAGTGCAAAAACGTAAGAAAAATGAATGCATAAGGAAAAGAAACAAAAGGGCGGTATTGGTTTAAATGGCTTTTTAGACAGTTTTGTGAGTCAGATGGGTTCGGAATCATAAAAACAGTGTGTACGCGAAGGAGGAAAGTTGTCTAGAGTGCAAAAACGTAAGAAAAATGAATGCATAAGGAAAAGAAACAAAAGGGTGGTATTGGATTAAATAGCCTTTTTAACGATTTTGTGAGTCAGATGGGTTCCGAATCATAAAAAAAGTGTGTACACGAAGGAGGAAAGTTGTCTTGAGTGCAAAAACGTAAGAAAAACGAATGCATAAGAAAAAAAAAGGGGCGGAATTGGTTTAAATGGTCTTTTAGGCGATTTTGTGAGTCAGATGGTTTCGGAATCTTAAAAACAGTGTGTACGCGAAGGAGGAAAGTTGTCTAGAGTGCAAAAACGTAAGAAAAATGAATGCATAAGGAAAAGAAACAAAAGGGTGGTATTGGATTAAATGGCCTTTTTAACGATTTTGTGAGTCAGATGGGTTCCGAATCATAAAAAAAGTGTGTACACGAACGAGGAAAGATGTCTTGAGTGCAAAAACGTAAGAAAAATGAATGCATAAGGAAAAGAAACAAAAGGGCGGAATTGGTTTAAATGGTCTTATAGACGATTTTGTAAGTCAGATGGGTTCGAAATCATAAAAACAGTGTGTACGCGAAGGAGGAAAGTTGTCTTGAGTGCAAAAACGTAAGAAAAATGAATGCATAAGGAAAAGAAACAAAAGGGCGGAATTGGTTTAAATGGTCTTTTAGGCGATTTTGTGAGTCAGATGGGTTCGGAATCATAAAAACTGTGTGTACGCGAAGGAGGAAAGTTGTCTTGAGTGCAAAAACGTAAGAAAAATGAATGTATAATTAAAAGAAATCAAAGGGCGGCATTGGATTAAATGGCCTTTTTAACGATTTTGTGAGTCATATGGGTTCGGAATCATAAAAAAAGTGTGTACGCGAAGGAGGAAAGTTGTTTTGAGGGCAAAAACGTGGGAAAAATGAATGCATAAGGAAAAGAAACAAAAGGGCGGTATTGGTTTAAATGGCTTTTTAGACAGTTTTGTGAGTCAGATGGGTTCGGAATCTTAAAAACAGTGTGTACGCGAAGGAGGAAAGTTGTCTAGAGTGCAAAAACGTAAGAAAAATGAATGCATAAGGAAAAGAAACAAAAGGGTGGTATTGGATTAAATGGCCTTTTTAACGATTTTGTGAGTCAGATGGGTTCCGAATCATAAAAAAAGTGTGTACACGAAGGAGGAAAGATGTCTTGAGTGCAAAAACGTAAGAAAAATGAATGCATAAGGAAAAGAAACAAAAGGGCGGAATTGGTTTAAATGGTCTTATAGACGATTTTGTGAGTCAGATGGGTGCGAAATCATAAAAACAGTGTGTACGCGAAGGAGGAAAGTTGTCTTGAGTGCAAAAACGTGGGAAAAATGAATGCATAAGGAAAAGAAACAAAAGGGCGGTATTGGTTTAAATGGCTTTTTAGATAGTTTTTGAGTCAGATGGGTTCGGAATCTTAAAAACAGTGTGTACGCGAAGGAGGAAAGTTGTCTAGAGTGCAAAAACGTAAGAAAAATGAATGCATAAGAAAAAGAAACAAAAGGGTGGTATTGGATTAAATGGCCTTTTTAACGATTTTGTGAGTCAGATGGGTTCCGAATCATAAAAAAAGTGTGTACGCGAAGGAGGAAAGTTGTTTTGAGTGCAAAAACGTGGGAAAAATCAATGCATAAGTAAAAGAAACAAAAGGGCGGTATTGGTTTAAATGGCTTTTTAGACAGTTTTGTGAGTCAGATGGGTTCGGAATCTTAAAAACAGTGTGTACGCGAAGCAGGAAAGTTGTTTTGAGTGCAAAAACGTGAAAAAAATGAATGTATAAGGAAAAGAAACAAAAGGGCGTTATTGGTTTAAATGGCTTTTTAGTCAGTTTTGTGAGTCAGATGGGTTCGGAATCTTAAAAACAGTGTGTACGCGAAGCAGGAAAGTTGTTTTGAGTGCAAAAACGTGAAAAAAATGAATGTATAAGGAAAAAAAACAAAAGGGAGGTATTGGTTTAAATGGTCTTTTAGGCGATTTTGTGAGTCAGATGGGTTCGGAATCATAAAAACAGTGTGTACGCGAAGGAGGAAAGTTGTCTAGAGTGCAAAAACGTAAGAAAAATGAATGCATAAGGAAAAGAAACAAAAGGGCGGAATTGGTTTAAATGGTCTTTTAGGCGATTTTGTGAGTCAGATGGGTTCGGAATCATAGAAACTGTGTGTACGCAAAGGAGGAAAGTTGTCTTGAGTGCAAAAACGTAAGAAAAATGAATGTATAAGGAAAAGAAATCAAAGGGCGGCATTGGATTAAATGGCCTTTTTAACGATTTTGTGAGTCATATGGGTTCGGAATCATAAAAAAAGTGTGTACGCGAAGGAGGAAAGTTGTTTTGAGTGCAAAAACGTGGAAAAAATGAATGTATATGAAAAAGAAACAAAAGGGCGGTATTGGTTTAAATGGCCTTTTTAGACAGTTTTGTGAGTCAGATGGGTTCGGAATCTTAAAAACAGTGTGTACAAGGAGGAAAGTTGGAAAAACGTGGAAAAAGTGAATGTATAAGGAAAAGAAACAAAAGGGCGGTATTGGTTTAAATGGCCTTTTTAACGATTTTGTGAGTCATACGGGTTCGGAATCATAAAAAAACTGTGTACGCGAAGGAGGAAAGTTGTTTTGAGGGCAAAAACGTGTGAAAAATGAATGCATAAGGAAAAGAAACAAAAGGGCGGTATTGGTTTAAATGGCTTTTTAGACAGTTTTGTGAGTCAGATGGGTTCGGAATCTTAAAAACAGTGTGTACGCGAAGGAGGAAAGTTGTCTAGAGTGCAAAAACGTAAGAAAAATGAATGCATAAGGAAAAGAAACAAAAGGGTGGTATTGGATTAAATGGCCTTTTTAACGATTTTGTGAGTCAGATGGGTTCCGAATCATAAAAAAAGTGTGTACACGAAGGAGGAAAGATGCCTTGAGTGCAAAAACGTAAGAAAAATGAATGCATAAGGAAAAGAAACAAAAGGGCGGAATTGGTTTAAATGGTCTTATAGACGATTTTGTGAGTCAGATGGGTTCGAAATCATAAAAACAGTGTGTACGCGAAGGAGGAAAGTTGTCTTGAGTGCAAAAACGTGAAAAAAATGAATGTATAAGGAAAAGAAACAAAAGGGAGGTATTGGTTTAAATGGCCTTTTTAACGATTTTGTGAGTCAGATGGGTTCCGAATCATAAAAAAAGTGTGTACACGAAGGAGGAAAGATGTCTTGAGTGCAAAAACGTAAGAAAAATGAATGCATAAGGAAAAGAAACAAAAGGGCGGAATTGGTTTAAATGGTCTTATAGACGATTTTGTGAGTCAGATGGGTTCGAAATCATAAAAACAGTGTGTACGCGAAGGAGGAAAGTTGTTTTGAGTGCAAAAACGTGGGAAAAATGAATACATAAGGAAAAGAAACAAAAGGGCGGTATTGGTTTAAATGGCTTTTTAGACAGTTTTTGAGTCAGATGGGTTCGGAATCTTAAAAACAGTGTGTACGCGAAGGAGGAAAGTTGTCTAGAGTGCAAAAACGTAAGAAAAATGAATGCATAAGAAAAAGAAACAAAAGGGTGGTATTGGATTAAATGGCCTTTTTAACGATTTTGTGAGTCAGATGGGTTCCGAATCATAAAAAAACTGTGTACGCGAAGGAGGAAAGTTGTTTTGAGTGCAAAAACGTGAAAAAATGAATGTATAAGGAAAAGAAACAAAAGGGAGGTATTGCTTTAAATGGTCTTATAGACGATTTTGTGAGTCAGATGGGTTCGGAATCTTAAAAACAGTGTGTACGCGAAGGAGGAAAGTTGTCTAGAGTGCAAAAACGTAAGAAAAATGAATGCATAAGAAAAAGAAACAAAAGGGCGGTATTGGTTTAAATGGCCTTTTTAACGATTTTGTGAGTCATACGGGTTCGGAATCATAAAAAAACTGTGTACGCGAAGGAGGAAAGTTCTTTTGAGGGCAAAAACGTGGGAAAAATGAATGCATAAGGAAAAGAAACAAAAGGGCGGTATTGGTTTAAATGGCTTTTTAGACAGTTTTGTGAGTCAGATGGGTTTGGAATCTTAAAAACAGTGTGTACGCGAAGGAGGAAAGTTGTCTAGAGTGCAAAAACGTAAGAAAAATGAATGCATAAGGAAAAGAAAGAAAAGGGTGGTATTGGATTAAATGGCCCTTTTTAACGATTTTGTGAGTCAGATGGGTTCCGAATCATAAAAAAAGTGTGTACACGAAGGAGGAAAGATGTCTTGAGTGCAAAAACGTAAGAAAAATGAATGCATAAGGAAAAGAAACAAAAGGGCGGAATTGGTTTAAATGGCCTTTTTAACGATTTTGTGAGTCAGATGGGTTCCGAATCATAAAAAAAGTGTGTACACGAACGAGGAAAGATGTCTTGAGTGCAAAAACGTAAGAAAAATGAATGCATAAGGAAAAGAAACAAAAGGGCGGAATTGGTTTAAATGGTCTTATAGACGATTTTGTGAGTCAGATGGGTTCGAAATCATAAAAACAGTGTGTACGCGAAGGAGGAAAGTTGTCTTGAGTGCAAAAACGTAAGAAAAATGAATGCATAAGGAAAAGAAACAAAAGGGCGGAATTGGTTTAAATGGTCTTTTAGGCGATTTTGTGAGTCAGATGGGTTCGGAATCATAAAAACTGTGTGTACGCGAAGGAGGAAAGTTGTCTTGAGTGCAAAAACGTAAGAAAAATGAATGTATAATTAAAAGAAATCAAAGGGCGGCATTGGATTAAATGGCCTTTTTAACGATTTTGTGAGTCATATGGGTTCGGAATCATAAAAAAAGTGTGTACGCGAAGGAGGAAAGTTGTTTTGAGGGCAAAAACGTGGGAAAAATGAATGCATAAGGAAAAGAAACAAAAGGGCGGTATTGGTTTAAATGGCTTTTTAGACAGTTTTTGAGTCAGATGGGTTCGGAATCTTAAAAACAGTGTGTACGCGAAGGAGGAAAGTTGTCTAGAGTGCAAAAACGTAAGAAAAATGAATGCATAAGAAAAAGAAACAAAAGGGTGGTATTGGATTAAATGGCCTTTTTAACGATTTTGTGAGTCAGATGGGTTCCGAATCATAAAAAAAGTGTGTACGCGAAGGAGGAAAGTTGTTTTGAGTGCAAAAACGTGGGAAAAATCAACGCATAATTAAAAGAAACAAAAGGGCGGTATTGGTTTAAATGGCTTTTTAGACAGTTTTGTGAGTCAGATGGGTTCGGAATCTTAAAAACAGTGTGTACGCGAAGCAGGAAAGTTGTTTTGAGTGCAAAAACGTGAAAAAAATGAATGTATAAGGAAAAGAAACAAAAGGGCGTTATTGGTTTAAATGGCTTTTTAGACAGTTTTGTGAGTCAGTTGGGTTCGGAATCTTAAAAACAGTGTGTACGCGAAGCAGGAAAGTTGTTTTGAGTGCAAAAACGTGAAAAAAATGAATGTATAAGGAAAAGAAACAAAAGGGAGGTATTGGTTTAAATGGTCTTTTAGGCGATTTTGTGAGTCAGATGGGTTCGGAATCATAAAAACAGTGTGTACGCGAAGGAGGAAAGTTGTCTTGAGTGCAAAAACGTAAGAAAAATGAATGCATAAGGAAAAGAAACAAAAGGGCGGTATTGGTTTAAATGGCTTTTTAGACAGTTTTGTGAGTCAGATGGGTTCGGAATCATAAAAACAGTGTGTACGCGAAGGAGGAAAGTTGTCTAGACTGCAAAAACGTAAGAAAAATGAATGTATAAGGAAAAGAAACAAAAGGGAGGTATTGGTTTAAATGGCCTTTTTAACGATTTTGTGAGTCAGATGGGTTCCGAATCATAAAAAAAGTGTGTACACGAAGGAGGAAAGATGTCTTGAGTGCAAAAACGTAAGAAAAATGAATGCATAAGGAAAAAAAACAAAAGGGCGGAATTGGTTTAAATGGTCTTATAGACGATTTTGTGAGTCAGATGGGTGCGAAATCATAAAAACAGTGTGTACGCGAAGGATGAAAGTTGTTTTGAGTGCAAAAACGTGGGGAAAATGAATGCATAAGGAAAAGAAACAAAAGGGCGGTATTGGTTTAAATGGCTTTTTAGATAGTTTTTGAGTCAGATGGGTTCGGAATCTTAAAAACAGTGTGTACGCGAAGGAGGAAAGTTGTCTAGAGTGCAAAAACGTAAGAAAAATGATTGCATAAGAAAAAGAAACAAAAGGGTGGTATTGGATTAAATGGCCTTTTTAACGATTTTGTGAGTCAGATGGGTTCCGAATCATAAAAAAAGTGTGTACGCGAAGGAGGAAAGTTGTTTTGAGTGCAAAAACGTGGGAAAAATCAATGCATAAGTAAAAGAAACAAAAGGGCGGTATTGGTTTAAATGGCTTTTTAGACAGTTTTGTGAGTCAGATGGGTTCGGAATCTTAAAAACAGTGTGTACGCGAAGCAGGAAAGTTGTTTTGAGTGCAAAAACGTGAAAAAAATGAATGTATAAGGAAAAGAAACAAAAGGGCGTTATTGGTTTAAATGGCTTTTTAGTCAGTTTTGTGAGTCAGATGGGTTCGGAATCTTAAAAACAGTGTGTACGCGAAGCAGGAAAGTTGTTTTGAGTGCAAAAACGTGAAAAAAATGAATGTATAAGGAAAAGAAACAAAAGGGAGGTATTGGTTTAAATGGTCTTTTAGGCGATTTTGTGAGTCAGATGGGTTCGGAATCATAAAAACAGTGTGTACGCGAAGGAGGAAAGTTGTCTAGAGTGCAAAAACGTAAGAAAAATGAATGCATAAGGAAAAGAAACAAAAGGGCGGAATTGGTTTAAATGGTCTTTTAGGCGATTTTGTGAGTCAGATGGGTTCGGAATCATAAAAACTGTGTGTACGCGAAGGAGGAAAGTTGTCTTGAGTGCAAAAACGTAAGAAAAATGAATGTATAAGGAAAAGAAATCAAAGGGCGGCATTGGATTAAATGGCCTTTTTAACGATTTTGTGAGTCATATGGGTTCGGAATCATAAAAAAAGTGTGTACGCGAAGGAGGAAAGTTGTTTTGAGTGCAAAAACGTGGAAAAAATGAATGTATATGAAAAAGAAACAAAAGGGCGGTATTGGTTTAAATGGCCTTTTTAGACAGTTTTGTGAGTCAGATGGGTTCGGAATCTTAAAAACAGTGTGTACAAGGAGGAAAGTTGGAAAAACGTGGAAAAAGTGAATGTATAAGGAAAAGAAACAAAAGGGCGGTATTGGTTTAAATGGCCTTTTTAACGATTTTGTGAGTCATACGGGTTCGGAATCATAAAAAAACTGTGTACGCGAAGGAGGAAAGTTGTTTTGAGGGCAAAAACGTGTGAAAAATGAATGCATAAGGAAAAGAAACAAAAGGGCGGTATTGGTTTAAATGGCTTTTTAGACAGTTTTGTGAGTCAGATGGGTTCGGAATCTTAAAAACAGTGTGTACGCGAAGGAGGAAAGTTGTCTAGAGTGCAAAAACGTAAGAAAAATGAATGCATAAGGAAAAGAAACAAAAGGGTGGTATTGGATTAAATGGCCTTTTTAACGATTTTGTGAGTCAGATGGGTTCCGAATCATAAAAAAAGTGTGTACACGAAGGAGGAAAGATGTCTTGAGTGCAAAAACGTAAGAAAAATGAATGCATAAGGAAAAGAAACAAAAGGGCGGAATTGGTTTAAATGGTCTTATAGACGATTTTGTGAGTCAGATGGGTTCGAAATCATAAAAACAGTGTGTACGCGAAGGAGGAAAGTTGTTTTGAGTGCAAAAACGTGGGAAAAATGAATGCATAAGGAAAAGAAACAAAAGGGCGGTATTGGTTTAAATGGCTTTTTAGACAGTTTTTGAGTCAGATGGGTTCGGAATCTTAAAAACAGTGTGTACGCGAAGGAGGAAAGTTGTCTAGAGTGCAAAAACGTAAGAAAAATGAATGCATAAGAAAAAGAAACAAAAGGGTGGTATTGGATTAAATGGCCTTTTTAACGATTTTGTGAGTCAGTGTGTTTTTAACGAATCATAAAAAAACTGTGTACGCGAAGGAGGAAAGTTGTTTTGAGTGCAAAAACGTGGGAAAAATCAATGCATAATTAAAAGAAACAAAAGGGCGGTATTGGTTTAAATGGCTTTTTAGACAGTTTTGTGAGTCAGATGGGTTCGGAATCTTAAAAACAGTGTGTACGCGAAGCAGGAAAGTTGTTTTGAGTGCAAAAACGTGAAAAAATGAATGTATAAGGAAAAGAAACAAAAGGGAGGTATTGCTTTAAATGGTCTTATAGACGATTTTGTGAGTCAGATGGGTTCGGAATCTTAAAAACAGTGTGTACGCGAAGCAGGAAAGTTGTCTAGAGTGCAAAAACGTAAGAAAAATGAATGCATAAGGAAAAGAAACAAAAGGGTGGTATTGGATTAAATGGCCTTTTTAACGATTTTGTGAGTCAGATGGGTTCCGAATCATAAAAAAAGTGTGTACACGAAGGAGGAAAGATGTCTTGAGTGCAAAAACGTAAGAAAAATGAATGCATAAGGAAAAGAAACAAAAGGGCGGAATTGGTTTAAATGGTCTTATAGACGATTTTGTGAGTCAGATGGGTTCGAAATCATAAAAACAGTGTGTACGCGAAGGAGGAAAGTTGTCTTGAGTGCAAAAACGTGAAAAAAATGAATGTATAAGGAAAAGAAACAAAAGGGCGGTATTGGTTTAAATGGCTTTTTAGACAGTTTTTGAGTCAGATGGGTTCGGAATCTTAAAAACAGTGTGTACGCGAAGGAGGAAAGTTGTCTAGAGTGCAAAAACGTAAGAAAAATGAATGCATAAGGAAAAGAAACAAAAGGGTGGTATTGGATTAAATGGCCTTTTTAACGATTTTGTGAGTCAGATGGGTTCCGAATCATAAAAAAAGTGTGTACACGAAGGAGGAAAGATGTCTTGAGTGCAAAAACGTAAGAAAAATGAATGCATAAGGAAAAGAAACAAGAGGGCGGAATTGGTTTTAATGGTCTTATAGACGATTTTGTGAGTCAGATGGGTTCGAAATCATAAAAACAGTGTGTACGCGAAGGAGGAAAGTTGTCTTGAGTGCAAAAACGTGAAAAAAATGAATGTATAAGGAAAAGAAACAAAAGGGAGGTATTGGTTTAAATGGCCTTTTTAACGATTTTGTGAGTCAGATGGGTTCCGAATCATAAAAAAAGTGTGTACACGAAGGAGGAAAGATGTCTTGAGTGCAAAAACGTAAGAAAAATGAATGCATAAGAAAAAGAAACAAAACGTGGTATTGGATTAAATGGCCTTTTTAACGATTTTGTGAGTCAGATGGGTTCCGAATCATAAAAAAAGTGTGTACGCGAAGGAGGAAAGTTGTTTTGAGTGCAAAAACGTGGGAAAAATGAATGCATAAGAAAAAAAAAAGGGGCGGAATTGGTTTAAATGGTCTTTTAGGCGATTTTGTGAGTCAGATGGTTTCGGAATCTTAAAAACAGTGTGTACGCGAAGGAGGAAAGTTGTCTAGAGTGCAAAAACGTAAGAAAAATGAATGCATAAGGAAAAGAAACAAAAGGGTGGTATTGGATTAAATGGCCTTTTTAACGATTTTGTGAGTCAGATGGGTTCCGAATCATAAAAAAAGTGTGTACACGAACGAGGAAAGATGTCTTGAGTGCAAAAACGTAAGAAAAATGAATGCATAAGGAAAAGAAACAAAAGGGCGGAATTGGTTTAAATGGTCTTATAGACGATTTTGTGAGTCAGATGAGTTCGAAATCATAAAAACAGTGTGTACGCGAAGGAGGAAAGTTGTCTTGAGTGCAAAAACGTAAGAAAAATGAATGCATAAGGAAAAGAAACAAAAGGGCGGAATTGGTTTAAATGGTCTTTTAGGATATTTTGTGAGTCAGATGGGTTCGGAATCATAAAAACTGTGTGTACGCGAAGGAGGAAAGTTGTCTTGAGTGCAAAAACGTAAGAAAAATGAATGTATAATTAAAAGAAATCAAAGGGCGGCATTGGATTAAATGGCCTTTTTAACGATTTTGTGAGTCATATGGGTTCGGAATCATAAAAAAAGTGTGTACGCGAAGGAGGAAAGTTGTTTTGAGGGCAAAAACGTGGGAAAAATGAATGCATAAGGAAAAGAAACAAAAGGGCGGTATTGGTTTAAATGGTCTTATAGACGATTTTGTGAGTCAGATGGGTGCGAAATCATAAAAACAGTGTGTACGCGAAGGAGGAAAGTTGTTTTGAGTGCAAAAACGTGGGAAAAATGAATGCATAAGGAAAAGAAACAAAAGGGCGGTATTGGTTTAAATGGCTTTTTAGATAGTTTTTGAGTCAGATGGGTTCGGAATCTTAAAAACAGTGTGTACGCGAAGGAGGAAAGTTGTCTAGAGTGCAAAAACGTAAGAAAAATGATTGCATAAGAAAAAGAAACAAAAGGGTGGTATTGGATTAAATGGCCTTTTTAACGATTTTGTGAGTCAGATGGGTTCCGAATCATAAAAAAAGTGTGTACGCGAAGGAGGAAAGTTGTTTTGAGTGCAAAAACGTGGGAAAAATCAATGCATAAGTAAAAGAAACAAAAGGGCGGTATTGGTTTAAATGGCTTTTTAGACAGTTTTGTGAGTCAGATGGGTTCGGAATCTTAAAAACAGTGTGTACGCGAAGCAGGAAAGTTGTTTTGAGTGCAAAAACGTGAAAAAAATGAATGTATAAGGAAAAGAAACAAAAGGGCGTTATTGGTTTAAATGGCTTTTTAGTCAGTTTTGTGAGTCAGATGGGTTCGGAATCTTAAAAACAGTGTGTACGCGAAGCAGGAAAGTTGTTTTGAGTGCAAAAACGTGAAAAAAATGAATGTATAAGGAAAAGAAACAAAAGGGAGGTATTGGTTTAAATGGTCTTTTAGGCGATTTTGTGAGTCAGATGGGTTCGGAATCATAAAAACAGTGTGTACGCGAAGGAGGAAAGTTGTCTAGAGTACAAAAACGTAAGAAAAATGAATGCATAAGGAAAAGAAACAAAAGGGCGGAATTGGTTTAAATGGTCTTTTAGGCGATTTTGTGAGTCAGATGGGTTCGGAATCATAAAAACTGTGTGTACGCGAAGGAGGAAAGTTGTCTTGAGTGCAAAAACGTAAGAAAAATGAATGTATAAGGAAAAGAAATCAAAGGGCGGCATTGGATTAAATGGCCTTTTTAACGATTTTGTGAGTCATATGGGTTCGGAATCATAAAAAAAGTGTGTACGCGAAGGAGGAAAGTTGTTTTGAGTGCAAAAACGTGGAAAAAATGAATGTATATGAAAAAGAAACAAAAGGGCGGTATTGGTTTAAATGGCCTTTTTAGACAGTTTTGTGAGTCAGATGGGTTCGGAATCTTAAAAACAGTGTGTACAAGGAGGAAAGTTGGAAAAACGTGGAAAAAGTGAATGTATAAGGAAAAGAAACAAAAGGGCGGTATTGGTTTAAATGGCCTTTTTAACGATTTTGTGAGTCAGATGGGTTCGGAATCTTAAAAACAGTGTGTACGCGAAGGAGGAAAGTTGTCTAGAGTGCAAAAACGTAAGAAAAATGAATGCATAAGGAAAAGAAACAAAAGGGTGGTATTGGATTAAATGGCCTTTTTAACGATTTTGTGAGTCAGATGGGTTCCGAATCATAAAAAAAGTGTGTACACGAAGGAGGAAAGATGTCTTGAGTGCAAAAACGTAAGAAAAATGAATGCATAAGGAAAAGAAACAAAAGGGCGGAATTGGTTTAAATGGTCTTTTAGGCGATTTTGTGAGTCAGATGGGTTCGGAATCTTAAAAACAGTGTGTACGCGAAGGAGGAAAGTTGTCTAGAGTGCAAAAACGTAAGAAAAATGAATGCATAAGGAAAAGAAACAAAAGGGTGGTATTGGATTAAATGGCCTTTTTAACGATTTTGTGAGTCAGATGGGTTCCGAATCATAAAAAAAGTGTGTACACGAAGGAGGAAAGATGTCTTGAGTGCAAAAACGTAAGAAAAATGAATGCATAAGGAAAAGAAACAAAAAGGCGGAATTGGTTTAAATGGTCTTATAGACGATTTTGTGAGTCAGATGGGTTCGAAATCATAAAAACAGTGTGTACGCGAAGGAGGAAAGTTGTCTTGAGTGCAAAAACGTGAAAAAAATGAATGTATAAGGAAAAGAAACAAAAGGGAGGTATTGGTTTAAATGGCCTTTTTAACGATTTTGTAAGTCAGATGGGTTCCGAATCATAAAAAAAGTGTGTACACGAAGGAGGAAAGATGTCTTGAGTGCAAAAACGTGAAAAAATGAATGTATAAGGAAAAGAAACAAAAGGGAGGTATTGCTTTAAATGGTCTTATAGACGATTTTGTGAGTCAGATGGGTTCGGAATCTTAAAAACAGTGTGTACGCGAAGGAGGAAAGTTGTCTAGAGTGCAAAAACGTAAGAAAAATGAATGCATAAGAAAAAGAAACAAAAGGGCGGTATTGGTTTAAATGGCCTTTTTAACGATTTTGTGAGTCATACGGGTTCGGAATCATAAAAAAACTGTGTACGCGAAGGAGGAAAGTTGTTTTGAGGGCAAAAACGTGAAAAAAATGAATGTATAAGGAAAAGAAACAAAAGGGCGGTATTGGTTTAAATGGCTTTTTAGACAGTTTTTGAGTCAGATGGGTTCGGAATCTTAAAAACAGTGTGTACGCGAAGGAGGAAAGTTGTCTAGAGTGCAAAAACGTAAGAAAAATTAATGCATAAGGAAAAGAAACAAAAGGGTGGTATTGGATTAAATGGCCTTTTTAACGATTTTGTGAGTCAGATGGGTTCCGAATCATAAAAAAAGTGTGTACACGAAGGAGGAAAGATGTCTTGAGTGCAAAAACGTAAGAAAAATGAATGCATAAGGAAAAGAAACAAAAGGGCGGAATTGGTTTAAATGGTCTTATAGACGATTTTGTGAGTCAGATGGGTTCGAAATCATAAAAACAGTGTGTACGCGAAGGAGGAAAGTTGTCTTGAGTGCAAAAACGTGAAAAAAATGAATGTATAAGGAAAAGAAACAAAAGGGAGGTATTGGTTTAAATGGCCTTTTTAACGATTTTGTGAGTCAGATGGGTTCCGAATCATAAAAAAAGTGTGTACACGAAGGAGGAAAGATGTCTTGAGTGCAAAAACGTAAGAAAAATGAATGCATAAGGAAAAGAAACAAAAGGGCGGAATTGGTTTAAATGGTCTTATAGACGATTTTGTGAGTCAGATGGGTTCGAAATCATAAAAACAGTGTGTACGCGAAGGAGGAAAGTTGTTTTGAGTGCAAAAACGTGGGAAAAATGAATGCATAAGGAAAAGAAACAAAAGGGCGGTATTGGTTTAAATGGCTTTTTAGACAGTTTTTGAGTCAGATGGGTTCGGAATCTTAAAAACAGTGTGTACGCGAAGGAGGAAAGTTGTCTAGAGTGCAAAAACGTAAGAAAAATGAATGCATAAGAAAAAGAAACAAAAGGGCGGTTTTGGATTAAATGGCCTTTTTAACGATTTTGTGAGTCAGATGGGTTCCGAATCATAAAAAAAGTGTGTACGCGAAGGAGGAAAGTTGTTTTGAGTGCAAAAACGTGGGAAAAATCAATGCATAAGTAAAAGAAACAAAAGGGCGGTATTGGTTTAAATGGCTTTTTAGACAGTTTTGTGAGTCAGATGGGTTCGGAATCTTAAAAACAGTGTGTACGCGAAGCAGGAAAGTTGTTTTGAGTGCAAAAACGTGAAAAAAATGAATGTATAAGGAAAAGAAAAAAAAGGGTGTTATTGGTTTAAATGGCTTTTTAGACAGTTTTGTGAGTCAGATGGGTTCGGAATCTTAAAAACAGTGTGTACGCGAAGCAGGAAAGTTGTTTTGAGTGCAAAAACGTGAAAAAAATGAATGCATAAGGAAAAGAAACAAAAGGGAGGTATTGGTTTAAATGGTCTTTTAGGCGATTTTGTGAGTCAG
Organism: Salticus scenicus; assembly: GCA_963930645.1. Classification (NCBI taxonomy): domain Eukaryota; kingdom Metazoa; phylum Arthropoda; class Arachnida; order Araneae; family Salticidae; genus Salticus; species Salticus scenicus. The sequence goes on along the minus strand of CAWVNO010002165.1, from coordinate 1,822,280 downwards.
ATGGGTTCGGAATCATAAAAACAGTGTGTACGCGAAGGAGGAAAGTTGTCTTGAGTGCAAAAACGTAAGAAAAATGAATGCATAAGGAAAAGAAACAAAAGGGCGGTATTGGTTTAAATGACTTTTTAGACAGTTTTGTGAGTCAGATGGGTTCGGAATCATAAAAACAGTGTGTACGCGAAGGAGGAAAGTTGTCTAGAGTGCAAAAACGTAAGAAAAATGAATGCATAAGGAAAAGAAACAAAAGGGTGGTATTGGATTAAATAGCCTTTTTAACGATTTTGTGAGTCAGATGGGTTCCGATTCATAAAAAAAGTGTGTACACGAAGGAGGAAAGTTGTCTTGAGTGCAAAAACGTAAGAAAAATGAATGCATAAGGAAAAAAAAAAAGGGGGCGGAATTGGTTTAAATGGTCTTTTAGGCGATTTTGTGAGTCAGATGGGTTCGGAATCTTAAAAACAGTGTGTACGCGAAGGAGAAAAGTTTGTTACGTTTCTAGAGTGCAAAAACGTAAGAAAAATGAATGCATAAGGAAAAGAAACAAAAGGGCGGAATTGGTTTAAATGGTCTTATAGACGATTTTGTGAGTCAGATGGGTTCGAAATCATAAAAACAGTGTGTACGCGAAGGAGGAAAGTTGTCTTGAGTGCAAAAACGTAAGAAAAATGAATGCATAAGGAAAAGAAACAAAAGGGCGGAATTGGTTTAAATGGTCTTTTAGGCGATTTTGTGAGTCAGATGGGTTCGGAATCTTAAAAACAGTGTGTACGCGAAGGAGGAAAGTTGTCTAGAGTGCAAAAACGTAAGAAAAATGAATGCATAAGGAAAAGAAACAAAAGGGTGGTATTGGATTAAATGGCCTTTTTAACGATTTTGTGAGTCAGATGGGTTCCGAATCATAAAAAAAGTGTGTACACGAAGGAGGAAAGATGTCTTGAGTGCAAAAACGTAAGAAAAATGAATGCATAAGGAAAAGAAACAAAAGGGCGGAATTGGTTTAAATGGTCTTATAGACGATTTTGTGAGTCAGATGGGTTCGAAATCATAAAAACAGTGTGTACGCGAAGGAGGAAAGTTGTCTTGAGTGCAAAAACGTGAAAAAAATGAATGTATAAGGAAAAGAAACAAAAGGGAGGTATTGGTTTAAATGGCCTTTTTAACGATTTTGTGAGTCAGATGGGTTCCGAATCATAAAAAAAGTGTGTACACGAAGGAGGAAAGATGTCTTGAGTGCAAAAACGTAATAAAAATGAATGCATAAGGAAAAGAAACAAAAGGGCGGAATTGGTTTAAATGGTCTTATAGACGATTTTGTGAGTCAGATGGGTTCGAAATCATAAAAACAGTGTGTACGCGAAGGAGGAAAGTTGTCTTGAGTGCAAAAACGTGAAAAAAATGAATGTATAAGGAAAAGAAACAAAAGGGAGGTATTGGTTTAAATGGCCTTTTTAACGATTTTGTAAGTCAGATGGGTTCCGAATCATAAAAAAAGTGTGTACACGAAGGAGGAAAGATGTCTTGAGTGCAAAAACGTAAGAAAAATGAATGCATAAGGAAAAGAAACAAAAGGGCGGAATTGGTTTAAATGGTCTTATAGACGATTTTGTGAGTCAGATGGGTTCGAAATCATAAAAACAGTGTGTACGCGAAGGAGGAAAGTTGTTTTGAGTGCAAAAACGTGGGAAAAATGAATGCATAAGGAAAAGAAACAAAAGGGCGGTATTGGTTTAAATGGCTTTTTAGACAGTTTTTGAGTCAGATGGGTTCGGAATCTTAAAAACAGTGTGTACGCGAAGGAGGAAAGTTGTCTAGAGTGCAAAAACGTAAGAAAAATGAATGCATAAGAAAAAGAAACAAAAGGGTGGTATTGGATTAAATGGCCTTTTTAACGATTTTGTGAGTCAGTGTGTTTTTTCCGAATCATAAAAAAACTGTGTACGCGAAGGAGGAAAGTTGTTTTGAGTGCAAAAACGTGGGAAAAATCAATGCATAATTAAAAGAAACAAAAGGGCGGTATTGGTTTAAATGGCTTTTTAGACAGTTTTGTGAGTCAGATGGGTTCGGAATCTTAAAAACAGTGTGTACGCGAAGCAGGAAAGTTGTTTTGAGTGCAAAAACGTGAAAAAATGAATGTATAAGGAAAAGAAACAAAAGGGAGGTATTGCTTTAAATGGTCTTATAGACGATTTTGTGAGTCAGATGGGTTCGGAATCTTAAAAACAGTGTGTACGCGAAGGAGGAAAGTTGTCTAGAGTGCAAAAACGTAAGAAAAATGAATGCATAAGAAAAAGAAACAAAAGGGCGGTATTGGTTTAAATGGCCTTTTTAACGATTTTGTGAGTCATACGGGTTCGGAATCATAAAAAAACTGTGTACGCGAAGGAGGAAAGTTGTTTTGAGGGCAAAAACGTGAAAAAAATGAATGTATAAGGAAAAGAAACAAAAGGGCGGTATTGGTTTAAATGGCTTTTTAGACAGTTTTTGAGTCAGATGGGTTCGGAATCTTAAAAACAGTGTGTACGCGAAGGAGGAATGTTGTCTAGAGTGCAAAAACGTAAGAAAAATTAATGCATAAGGAAAAGAAACAAAAGGGTGGTATTGGATTAAATGGCCTTTTTAACGATTTTGTGAGTCAGATGGGTTCCGAATCATAAAAAAAGTGTGTACACGAAGGAGGAAAGATGTCTTGAGTGCAAAAACGTAAGAAAAATGAATGCATAAGGAAAAGAAACAAATGGGCGGAATTGGTTTAAATGGTCTTATAGACGATTTTGTGAGTCAGATGGGTTCGAAATCATAAAAACAGTGTGTACGCGAAGGAGGAAAGTTGTCTTGAGTGCAAAAACGTGAAAAAAATGAATGTATAAGGAAAAGAAACAAAAGGGAGGTATTGGTTTAAATGGCCTTTTTAACGATTTTGTGAGTCAGATGGGTTCCGAATCATAAAAAAAGTGTGTACACGAAGGAGGAAAGATGTCTTGAGTGCAAAAACGTAAGAAAAATGAATGCATAAGGAAAAGAAACAAAAGGGCGGAATTGGTTTAAATGGTCTTATAGACGATTTTGTGAGTCAGATGGGTTCGAAATCATAAAAACAGTGTGTACGCGAAGGAGGAAAGTTGTTTTGAGTGCAAAAACGTGGGAAAAATGAATGCATAAGGAAAAGAAACAAAAGGGCGGTATTGGTTTAAATGGCTTTTTAGACAGTTTTTGAGTCAGATGGGTTCGGAATCTTAAAAACAGTGTGTACGCGAAGGAGGAAAGTTGTCTAGAGTGCAAAAACGTAAGAAAAATGAATGCATAAGAAAAAGAAACAAAAGGGCGGTTTTGGATTAAATGGCCTTTTTAACGATTTTGTGAGTCAGATGGGTTCCGAATCATAAAAAAAGTGTGTACGCGAAGGAGGAAAGTTGTTTTGAGTGCAAAAACGTGGGAAAAATCAATGCATAAGTAAAAGAAACAAAAGGGCGGTATTGGTTTAAATGGCTTTTTAGACAGTTTTGTGAGTCAGATGGGTTCGGAATCTTAAAAACAGTGTGTACGCGAAGCAGGAAAGTTGTTTTGAGTGCAAAAACGTGAAAAAAATGAATGTATAAGGAAAAGAAACAAAAGGGTGTTATTGGTTTAAATGGCTTTTTAGACAGTTTTGTGAGTCAGATGGGTTCGGAATCTTAAAAACAGTGTGTACGCGAAGCAGGAAAGTTGTTTTGAGTGCAAAAACGTGAAAAAAATGAATGCATAAGGAAAAGAAACAAAAGGGAGGTATTGGTTTAAATGGTCTTTTAGGCGATTTTGTGAGTCAGATGGGTTCGGAATCATAAAAACAGTGTGTACGCGAAGGAGGAAAGTTGTCTTGAGTGCAAAAACGTAAGAAAAATGAATGCATAAGGAAAAGAAACAAAAGGGCGGTATTGGTTTAAATGACTTTTTAGACAGTTTTGTGAGTCAGATGGGTTCGGAATCATAAAAACAGTGTGTACGCGAAGGAGGAAAGTTGTCTAGAGTGCAAAAACGTAAGAAAAATGAATGCATAAGGAAAAGAAACAAAAGGGTGGTATTGGATTAAATAGCCTTTTTAACGATTTTGTGAGTCAGATGGGTTCCGATTCATAAAAAAAGTGTGTACACGAAGGAGGAAAGTTGTCTTGAGTGCAAAAACGTAAGAAAAATGAATGCATAAGGAAAAAAAAAAAAGGGGCGGAATTGGTTTAAATGGTCTTTTAGGCGATTTTGTGAGTCAGATGGGTTCGGAATCTTAAAAACAGTGTGTACGCGAAGGAGAAAAGTTTGTTACGTTTCTAGATTGCAAAAACGTAAGAAAAATGAATGCATAAGGAAAAGAAACAAAAGGGCGGAATTGGTTTAAATGGTCTTATAGACGATTTTGTGAGTCAGATGGGTTCGAAATCATAAAAACAGTGTGTACGCGAAGGAGGAAAGTTGTCTTGAGTGCAAAAACGTAAGAAAAATGAATGCATAAGGAAAAGAAACAAAAGGGCGGAATTGGTTTAAATGGTCTTTTAGGCGATTTTGTGAGTCAGATGGGTTCGGAATCTTAAAAACAGTGTGTACGCGAAGGAGGAAAGTTGTCTAGAGTGCAAAAACGTAAGAAAAATGAATGCATAAGGAAAAGAAACAAAAGGGTGGTATTGGATTAAATGGCCTTTTTAACGATTTTGTGAGTCAGATGGGTTCCGAATCATAAAAAAAGTGTGTACACGAAGGAGGAAAGATGTCTTGAGTGCAAAAACGTAAGAAAAATGAATGCATAAGGAAAAGAAACAAAAGGGCGGAATTGGTTTAAATGGTCTTATAGACGATTTTGTGAGTCAGATGGGTTCGAAATCATAAAAACAGTGTGTACGCGAAGGAGGAAAGTTGTCTTGAGTGCAAAAACGTGAAAAAAATGAATGTATAAGGAAAAGAAACAAAAGGGAGGTATTGGTTTAAATGGCCTTTTTAACGATTTTGTGAGTCAGATGGGTTCCGAATCATAAAAAAAGTGTGTACACGAAGGAGGAAAGATGTCTTGAGTGCAAAAACGTAATAAAAATGAATGCATAAGGAAAAGAAACAAAAGGGCGGAATTGGTTTAAATGGTCTTATAGACGATTTTGTGAGTCAGATGGGTTCGAAATCATAAAAACAGTGTGTACGCGAAGGAGGAAAGTTGTCTAGAGTGCAAAAACGTAAGAAAAATGAATGCATAAGAAAAAGAAACAAAAGGGCGGTATTGGATTAAATGGCCTTTTTAACGATTTTGTGAGTCAGATGGGTTCCGAATCATAAAAAAAGTGTGTACGCGAAGGAGGAAAGTTGTTTTGAGTGCAAAAACGTGGGAAAAATCAATGCATAAGTAAAAGAAACAAAAGGGCGGTATTGGTTTAAATGGCTTTTTAGACAGTTTTGTGAGTCAGATGGGTTCGGAATCTTAAAAACAGTGTGTACGCGAAGCAGGAAAGTTGTTTTGAGTGCAAAAACGTGAAAAAAATGAATGTATAAGGAAAAGAAACAAAAGGGTGTTATTGGTTTAAATGGCTTTTTAGACAGTTTTGTGAGTCAGATGGGTTCGGAATCTTAAAAACAGTGTGTACGCGAAGCAGGAAAGTTGTTTTGAGTGCAAAAACGTGAAAAAAATGAATGCATAAGGAAAAGAAACAAAAGGGAGGTATTGGTTTAAATGGTCTTTTAGGCGATTTTGTGAGTCAGATGGGTTCGGAATCATAAAAACAGTGTGTACGCGAAGGAGGAAAGTTGTCTTGAGTGCAAAAACGTAAGAAAAATGAATGCATAAGGAAAAGAAACAAAAGGGCGGTATTGGTTTAAATGACTTTTTAGACAGTTTTGTGAGTCAGATGGGTTCGGAATCATAAAAACAGTGTGTACGCGAAGGAGGAAAGTTGTCTAGAGTGCAAAAACGTAAGAAAAATGAATGCATAAGGAAAAGAAACAAAAGGGTGGTATTGGATTAAATAGCCTTTTTAACGATTTTGTGAGTCAGATGGGTTCCGATTCATAAAAAAAGTGTGTACACGAAGGAGGAAAGTTGTCTTGAGTGCAAAAACGTAAGAAAAATGAATGCATAAGGAAAAAAAAAAAAGGGGCGGAATTGGTTTAAATGGTCTTTTAGGCGATTTTGTGAGTCAGATGGGTTCGGAATCTTAAAAACAGTGTGTACGCGAAGGAGAAAAGTTTGTTACGTTTCTAGAGTGCAAAAACGTAAGAAAAATGAATGCATAAGGAAAAGAAACAAAAGGGCGGAATTGGTTTAAATGGTCTTATAGACGATTTTGTGAGTCAGATGGGTTCGAAATCATAAAAACAGTGTGTACGCGAAGGAGGAAAGTTGTCTTGAGTGCAAAAACGTAAGAAAAATGAATGCATAAGGAAAAGAAACAAAAGGGCGGAATTGGTTTAAATGGTCTTTTAGGCGATTTTGTGAGTCAGATGGGTTCGGAATCTTAAAAACAGTGTGTACGCGAAGGAGGAAAGTTGTCTAGAGTGCAAAAACGTAAGAAAAATGAATGCATAAGGAAAAGAAACAAAAGGGTGGTATTGGATTAAATGGCCTTTTTAACGATTTTGTGAGTCAGATGGGTTCCGAATCATAAAAAAAGTGTGTACACGAAGGAGGAAAGATGTCTTGAGTGCAAAAACGTAAGAAAAATGAATGCATAAGGAAAAGAAACAAAAGGGCGGAATTGGTTTAAATGGTCTTATAGACGATTTTGTGAGTCAGATGGGTTCGAAATCATAAAAACAGTGTGTACGCGAAGGAGGAAAGTTGTCTTGAGTGCAAAAACGTGAAAAAAATGAATGTATAAGGAAAAGAAACAAAAGGGAGGTATTGGTTTAAATGGCCTTTTTAACGATTTTGTGAGTCAGATGGGTTCCGAATCATAAAAAAAGTGTGTACACGAAGGAGGAAAGATGTCTTGAGTGCAAAAACGTAATAAAAATGAATGCATAAGGAAAAGAAACAAAAGGGCGGAATTGGTTTAAATGGTCTTATAGACGATTTTGTGAGTCAGATGGGTTCGAAATCATAAAAACAGTGTGTACGCGAAGGAGGAAAGTTGTCTTGAGTGCAAAAACGTGAAAAAAATGAATGTATAAGGAAAAGAAACAAAAGGGAGGTATTGGTTTAAATGGCCTTTTTAACGATTTTGTAAGTCAGATGGGTTCCGAATCATAAAAAAAGTGTGTACACGAAGGAGGAAAGATGTCTTGAGTGCAAAAACGTAAGAAAAATGAATGCATAAGGAAAAGAAACAAAAGGGCGGAATTGGTTTAAATGGTCTTATAGACGATTTTGTGAGTCAGATGGGTTCGAAATCATAAAAACAGTGTGTACGCGAAGGAGGAAAGTTGTTTTGAGTGCAAAAACGTGGGAAAAATGAATGCATAAGGAAAAGAAACAAAAGGGCGGTATTGGTTTAAATGGCTTTTTAGACAGTTTTTGAGTCAGATGGGTTCGGAATCTTAAAAACAGTGTGTACGCGAAGGAGGAAAGTTGTCTAGAGTGCAAAAACGTAAGAAAAATGAATGCATAAGAAAAAGAAACAAAAGGGTGGTATTGGATTAAATGGCCTTTTTAACGATTTTGTGAGTCAGTGTGTTTTTTCCGAATCATAAAAAAACTGTGTACGCGAAGGAGGAAAGTTGTTTTGAGTGCAAAAACGTGGGAAAAATCAATGCATAATTAAAAGAAACAAAAGGGCGGTATTGGTTTAAATGGCTTTTTAGACAGTTTTGTGAGTCAGATGGGTTCGGAATCTTAAAAACAGTGTGTACGCGAAGCAGGAAAGTTGTTTTGAGTGCAAAAACGTGAAAAAATGAATGTATAAGGAAAAGAAACAAAAGGGAGGTATTGCTTTAAATGGTCTTATAGACGATTTTGTGAGTCAGATGGGTTCGGAATCTTAAAAACAGTGTGTACGCGAAGGAGGAAAGTTGTCTAGAGTGCAAAAACGTAAGAAAAATGAATGCATAAGAAAAAGAAACAAAAGGGCGGTATTGGTTTAAATGGCCTTTTTAACGATTTTGAGAGTCATACGGGTTCGGAATCATAAAAAAACTGTGTACGCGAAGGAGGAAAGTTGTTTTGAGGGCAAAAACGTGAAAAAAATGAATGTATAAGGAAAAGAAACAAAAGGGCGGTATTGGTTTAAATGGCTTTTTAGACAGTTTTTGAGTCAGATGGGTTCGGAATCTTAAAAACAGTGTGTACGCGAAGGAGGAATGTTGTCTAGAGTGCAAAAACGTAAGAAAAATTAATGCATAAGGAAAAGAAACAAAAGGGTGGTATTGGATTAAATGGCCTTTTTAACGATTTTGTGAGTCAGATGGGTTCCGAATCATAAAAAAAGTGTGTACACGAAGGAGGAAAGATGTCTTGAGTGCAAAAACGTAAGAAAAATGAATGCATAAGGAAAAGAAACAAAAGGGCGGAATTGGTTTAAATGGTCTTATAGACGATTTTGTGAGTCAGATGGGTTCGAAATCATAAAAACAGTGTGTACGCGAAGGAGGAAAGTTGTCTTGAGTGCAAAAACGTGAAAAAAATGAATGTATAAGGAAAAGAAACAAAAGGGAGGTATTGGTTTAAATGGCCTTTTTAACGATTTTGTGAGTCAGATGGGTTCCGAATCATAAAAAAAGTGTGTACACGAAGGAGGAAAGATGTCTTGAGTGCAAAAACGTAAGAAAAATGAATGCATAAGGAAAAGAAACAAAAGGGCGGAATTGGTTTAAATGGTCTTATAGACGATTTTGTGAGTCAGATGGGTTCGAAATCATAAAAACAGTGTGTACGCGAAGGAGGAAAGTTGTTTTGAGTGCAAAAACGTGGGAAAAATGAATGCATAAGGAAAAGAAACAAAAGGGCGGTATTGGTTTAAATGGCTTTTTAGACAGTTTTTGAGTCAGATGGGTTCGGAATCTTAAAAACAGTGTGTACGCGAAGGAGGAAAGTTGTCTAGAGTGCAAAAACGTAAGAAAAATGAATGCATAAGAAAAAGAAACAAAAGGGCGGTTTTGGATTAAATGGCCTTTTTAACGATTTTGTGAGTCAGATGGGTTCCGAATCATAAAAAAAGTGTGTACGCGAAGGAGGAAAGTTGTTTTGAGTGCAAAAACGTGGGAAAAATCAATGCATAAGTAAAAGAAACAAAAGGGCGGTATTGGTTTAAATGGCTTTTTAGACAGTTTTGTGAGTCAGATGGGTTCGGAATCTTAAAAACAGTGTGTACGCGAAGCAGGAAAGTTGTTTTGAGTGCAAAAACGTGAAAAAAATGAATGTATAAGGAAAAGAAACAAAAGGGTGTTATTGGTTTAAATGGCTTTTTAGACAGTTTTGTGAGTCAGATGGGTTCGGAATCTTAAAAACAGTGTGTACGCGAAGCAGGAAAGTTGTTTTGAGTGCAAAAACGTGAAAAAAATGAATGCATAAGGAAAAGAAACAAAAGGGAGGTATTGGTTTAAATGGTCTTTTAGGCGATTTTGTGAGTCAGATGGGTTCGGAATCATAAAAACAGTGTGTACGCGAAGGAGGAAAGTTGTCTAGAGTGCAAAAACGTAAGAAAAATGAATGCATAAGGAAAAGAAACAAAAGGGTGGTATTGGATTAAATAGCCTTTTTAACGATTTTGTGAGTCAGATGGGTTCCGATTCATAAAAAAAGTGTGTACACGAAGGAGGAAAGTTGTCTTGAGTGCAAAAACGTAAGAAAAATGAATGCATAAGGAAAAAAAAAAAAAGGGGCGGAATTGGTTTAAATGGTCTTTTAGGCGATTTTGTGAGTCAGATGGGTTCGGAATCTTAAAAACAGTGTGTACGCGAAGGAGAAAAGTTTGTTACGTTTCTAGAGTGCAAAAACGTAAGAAAAATGAATGCATAAGGAAAAGAAACAAAAGGGCGGAATTGGTTTAAATGGTCTTATAGACGATTTTGTGAGTCAGATGGGTTCGAAATCATAAAAACAGTGTGTACGCGAAGGAGGAAAGTTGTCTTGAGTGCAAAAACGTAAGAAAAATGAATGCATAAGGAAAAGAAACAAAAGGGCGGAATTGGTTTAAATGGTCTTTTAGGCGATTTTGTGAGTCAGATGGGTTCGGAATCTTAAAAACAGTGTGTACGCGAAGGAGGAAAGTTGTCTAGAGTGCAAAAACGTAAGAAAAATGAATGCATAAGGAAAAGAAACAAAAGGGTGGTATTGGATTAAATGGCCTTTTTAACGATTTTGTGAGTCAGATGGGTTCCGAATCATAAAAAAAGTGTGTACACGAAGGAGGAAAGATGTCTTGAGTGCAAAAACGTAAGAAAAATGAATGCATAAGGAAAAGAAACAAAAGGGCGGAATTGGTTTAAATGGTCTTATAGACGATTTTGTGAGTCAGATGGGTTCGAAATCATAAAAACAGTGTGTACGCGAAGGAGGAAAGTTGTCTTGAGTGCAAAAACGTGAAAAAAATGAATGTATAAGGAAAAGAAACAAAAGGGAGGTATTGGTTTAAATGGCCTTTTTAACGATTTTGTGAGTCAGATGGGTTCCGAATCATAAAAAAAGTGTGTACACGAAGGAGGAAAGATGTCTTGAGTGCAAAAACGTAATAAAAATGAATGCATAAGGAAAAGAAACAAAAGGGCGGAATTGGTTTAAATGGTCTTATAGACGATTTTGTGAGTCAGATGGGTTCGAAATCATAAAAACAGTGTGTACGCGAAGGAGGAAAGTTGTCTAGAGTGCAAAAACGTAAGAAAAATGAATGCATAAGAAAAAGAAACAAAAGGGCGGTATTGGATTAAATGGCCTTTTTAACGATTTTGTGAGTCAGATGGGTTCCGAATCATAAAAAAAGTGTGTACGCGAAGGAGGAAAGTTGTTTTGAGTGCAAAAACGTGGGAAAAATCAATGCATAAGTAAAAGAAACAAAAGGGCGGTATTGGTTTAAATGGCTTTTTAGACAGTTTTGTGAGTCAGATGGGTTCGGAATCTTAAAAACAGTGTGTACGCGAAGCAGGAAAGTTGTTTTGAGTGCAAAAACGTGAAAAAAATGAATGTATAAGGAAAAGAAACAAAAGGGTGTTATTGGTTTAAATGGCTTTTTAGACAGTTTTGTGAGTCAGATGGGTTCGGAATCTTAAAAACAGTGTGTACGCGAAGCAGGAAAGTTGTTTTGAGTGCAAAAACGTGAAAAAAATGAATGCATAAGGAAAAGAAACAAAAGGGAGGTATTGGTTTAAATGGTCTTTTAGGCGATTTTGTGAGTCAGATGGGTTCGAAATCATAAAAACAGTGTGTACGCGAAGGAGGAAAGTTGTTTTGAGTGCAAAAACGTGGGAAAAATGAATGCATAAGGAAAAGAAACAAAAGGGCGGTATTGGTTTAAATGGCTTTTTAGACAGTTTTTGAGTCAGATGGGTTCGGAATCTTAAAAACAGTGTGTACGCGAAGGAGGAAAGTTGTCTAGAGTGCAAAAACGTAAGAAAAATGAATGCATAAGAAAAAGAAACAAAAGGGCGGTTTTGGATTAAATGGCCTTTTTAACGATTTTGTGAGTCAGATGGGTTCCGAATCATAAAAAAAGTGTGTACGCGAAGGAGGAAAGTTGTTTTGAGTGCAAAAACGTGGGAAAAATCAATGCATAAGTAAAAGAAACAAAAGGGCGGTATTGGTTTAAATGGCTTTTTAGACAGTTTTGTGAGTCAGATGGGTTCGGAATCTTAAAAACAGTGTGTACGCGAAGCAGGAAAGTTGTTTTGAGTGCAAAAACGTGAAAAAAATGAATGTATAAGGAAAAGAAACAAAAGGGTGTTATTGGTTTAAATGGCTTTTTAGACAGTTTTGTGAGTCAGATGGGTTCGGAATCTTAAAAACAGTGTGTACGCGAAGCAGGAAAGTTGTTTTGAGTGCAAAAACGTGAAAAAAATGAATGCATAAGGAAAAGAAACAAAAGGGAGGTATTGGTTTAAATGGTCTTTTAGGCGATTTTGTGAGTCAGATGGGTTCGGAATCATAAAAACAGTGTGTACGCGAAGGAGGAAAGTTGTCTTGAGTGCAAAAACGTAAGAAAAATGAATGCATAAGGAAAAGAAACAAAAGGGCGGTATTGGTTTAAATGACTTTTTAGACAGTTTTGTGAGTCAGATGGGTTCGGAATCATAAAAACAGTGTGTACGCGAAGGAGGAAAGTTGTCTAGAGTGCAAAAACGTAAGAAAAATGAATGCATAAGGAAAAGAAACAAAAGGGTGGTATTGGATTAAATAGCCTTTTTAACGATTTTGTGAGTCAGATGGGTTCCGATTCATAAAAAAAGTGTGTACACGAAGGAGGAAAGTTGTCTTGAGTGCAAAAACGTAAGAAAAATGAATGCATAAGGAAAAAAAAAAAAGGGGCGGAATTGGTTTAAATGGTCTTTTAGGCGATTTTGTGAGTCAGATGGGTTCGGAATCTTAAAAACAGTGTGTACGCGAAGGAGAAAAGTTTGTTACGTTTCTAGATTGCAAAAACGTAAGAAAAATGAATGCATAAGGAAAAGAAACAAAAGGGCGGAATTGGTTTAAATGGTCTTATAGACGATTTTGTGAGTCAGATGGGTTCGAAATCATAAAAACAGTGTGTACGCGAAGGAGGAAAGTTGTCTTGAGTGCAAAAACGTAAGAAAAATGAATGCATAAGGAAAAGAAACAAAAGGGCGGAATTGGTTTAAATGGTCTTTTAGGCGATTTTGTGAGTCAGATGGGTTCGGAATCTTAAAAACAGTGTGTACGCGAAGGAGGAAAGTTGTCTAGAGTGCAAAAACGTAAGAAAAATGAATGCATAAGGAAAAGAAACAAAAGGGTGGTATTGGATTAAATGGCCTTTTTAACGATTTTGTGAGTCAGATGGGTTCCGAATCATAAAAAAAGTGTGTACACGAAGGAGGAAAGATGTCTTGAGTGCAAAAACGTAAGAAAAATGAATGCATAAGGAAAAGAAACAAAAGGGCGGAATTGGTTTAAATGGTCTTATAGACGATTTTGTGAGTCAGATGGGTTCGAAATCATAAAAACAGTGTGTACGCGAAGGAGGAAAGTTGTCTTGAGTGCAAAAACGTGAAAAAAATGAATGTATAAGGAAAAGAAACAAAAGGGAGGTATTGGTTTAAATGGCCTTTTTAACGATTTTGTGAGTCAGATGGGTTCCGAATCATAAAAAAAGTGTGTACACGAAGGAGGAAAGATGTCTTGAGTGCAAAAACGTAATAAAAATGAATGCATAAGGAAAAGAAACAAAAGGGCGGAATTGGTTTAAATGGTCTTATAGACGATTTTGTGAGTCAGATGGGTTCGAAATCATAAAAACAGTGTGTACGCGAAGGAGGAAAGTTGTCTAGAGTGCAAAAACGTAAGAAAAATGAATGCATAAGAAAAAGAAACAAAAGGGCGGTATTGGATTAAATGGCCTTTTTAACGATTTTGTGAGTCAGATGGGTTCCGAATCATAAAAAAAGTGTGTACGCGAAGGAGGAAAGTTGTTTTGAGTGCAAAAACGTGGGAAAAATCAATGCATAAGTAAAAGAAACAAAAGGGCGGTATTGGTTTAAATGGCTTTTTAGACAGTTTTGTGAGTCAGATGGGTTCGGAATCTTAAAAACAGTGTGTACGCGAAGCAGGAAAGTTGTTTTGAGTGCAAAAACGTGAAAAAAATGAATGTATAAGGAAAAGAAACAAAAGGGTGTTATTGGTTTAAATGGCTTTTTAGACAGTTTTGTGAGTCAGATGGGTTCGGAATCTTAAAAACAGTGTGTACGCGAAGCAGGAAAGTTGTTTTGAGTGCAAAAACGTGAAAAAAATGAATGCATAAGGAAAAGAAACAAAAGGGAGGTATTGGTTTAAATGGTCTTTTAGGCGATTTTGTGAGTCAGATGGGTTCGGAATCATAAAAACAGTGTGTACGCGAAGGAGGAAAGTTGTCTTGAGTGCAAAAACGTAAGAAAAATGAATGCATAAGGAAAAGAAACAAAAGGGCGGTATTGGTTTAAATGACTTTTTAGACAGTTTTGTGAGTCAGATGGGTTCGGAATCATAAAAACAGTGTGTACGCGAAGGAGGAAAGTTGTCTAGAGTGCAAAAACGTAAGAAAAATGAATGCATAAGGAAAAGAAACAAAAGGGTGGTATTGGATTAAATAGCCTTTTTAACGATTTTGTGAGTCAGATGGGTTCCGATTCATAAAAAAAGTGTGTACACGAAGGAGGAAAGTTGTCTTGAGTGCAAAAACGTAAGAAAAATGAATGCATAAGGAAAAAAAAAAAAGGGGCGGAATTGGTTTAAATGGTCTTTTAGGCGATTTTGTGAGTCAGATGGGTTCGGAATCTTAAAAACAGTGTGTACGCGAAGGAGAAAAGTTTGTTACGTTTCTAGAGTGCAAAAACGTAAGAAAAATGAATGCATAAGGAAAAGAAACAAAAGGGCGGAATTGGTTTAAATGGTCTTATAGACGATTTTGTGAGTCAGATGGGTTCGAAATCATAAAAACAGTGTGTACGCGAAGGAGGAAAGTTGTCTTGAGTGCAAAAACGTAAGAAAAATGAATGCATAAGGAAAAGAAACAAAAGGGCGGAATTGGTTTAAATGGTCTTTTAGGCGATTTTGTGAGTCAGATGGGTTCGGAATCTTAAAAACAGTGTGTACGCGAAGGAGGAAAGTTGTCTAGAGTGCAAAAACGTAAGAAAAATGAATGCATAAGGAAAAGAAACAAAAGGGTGGTATTGGATTAAATGGCCTTTTTAACGATTTTGTGAGTCAGATGGGTTCCGAATCATAAAAAAAGTGTGTACACGAAGGAGGAAAGATGTCTTGAGTGCAAAAACGTAAGAAAAATGAATGCATAAGGAAAAGAAACAAAAGGGCGGAATTGGTTTAAATGGTCTTATAGACGATTTTGTGAGTCAGATGGGTTCGAAATCATAAAAACAGTGTGTACGCGAAGGAGGAAAGTTGTCTTGAGTGCAAAAACGTGAAAAAAATGAATGTATAAGGAAAAGAAACAAAAGGGAGGTATTGGTTTAAATGGCCTTTTTAACGATTTTGTGAGTCAGATGGGTTCCGAATCATAAAAAAAGTGTGTACACGAAGGAGGAAAGATGTCTTGAGTGCAAAAACGTAATAAAAATGAATGCATAAGGAAAAGAAACAAAAGGGCGGAATTGGTTTAAATGGTCTTATAGACGATTTTGTGAGTCAGATGGGTTCGAAATCATAAAAACAGTGTGTACGCGAAGGAGGAAAGTTGTCTTGAGTGCAAAAACGTGAAAAAAATGAATGTATAAGGAAAAGAAACAAAAGGGAGGTATTGGTTTAAATGGCCTTTTTAACGATTTTGTAAGTCAGATGGGTTCCGAATCATAAAAAAAGTGTGTACACGAAGGAGGAAAGATGTCTTGAGTGCAAAAACGTAAGAAAAATGAATGCATAAGGAAAAGAAACAAAAGGGCGGAATTGGTTTAAATGGTCTTATAGACGATTTTGTGAGTCAGATGGGTTCGAAATCATAAAAACAGTGTGTACGCGAAGGAGGAAAGTTGTTTTGAGTGCAAAAACGTGGGAAAAATGAATGCATAAGGAAAAGAAACAAAAGGGCGGTATTGGTTTAAATGGCTTTTTAGACAGTTTTTGAGTCAGATGGGTTTGGAATCTTAAAAACAGTGTGTACGCGAAGGAGGAAAGTTGTCTAGAGTGCAAAAACGTAAGAAAAATGAATGCATAAGAAAAAGAAACAAAAGGGTGGTATTGGATTAAATGGCCTTTTTAACGATTTTGTGAGTCAGTGTGTTTTTTCCGAATCATAAAAAAACTGTGTACGCGAAGGAGGAAAGTTGTTTTGAGTGCAAAAACGTGGGAAAAATCAATGCATAATTAAAAGAAACAAAAGGGCGGTATTGGTTTAAATGGCTTTTTAGACAGTTTTGTGAGTCAGATGGGTTCGGAATCTTAAAAACAGTGTGTACGCGAAGCAGGAAAGTTGTTTTGAGTGCAAAAACGTGAAAAAATGAATGTATAAGGAAAAGAAACAAAAGGGAGGTATTGCTTTAAATGGTCTTATAGACGATTTTGTGAGTCAGATGGGTTCGGAATCTTAAAAACAGTGTGTACGCGAAGGAGGAAAGTTGTCTAGAGTGCAAAAACGTAAGAAAAATGAATGCATAAGAAAAAGAAACAAAAGGGCGGTATTGGTTTAAATGGCCTTTTTAACGATTTTGAGAGTCATACGGGTTCGGAATCATAAAAAAACTGTGTACGCGAAGGAGGAAAGTTGTTTTGAGGGCAAAAACGTGAAAAAAATGAATGTATAAGGAAAAGAAACAAAAGGGCGGTATTGGTTTAAATGGCTTTTTAGACAGTTTTTGAGTCAGATGGGTTCGGAATCTTAAAAACAGTGTGTACGCGAAGGAGGAATGTTGTCTAGAGTGCAAAAACGTAAGAAAAATTAATGCATAAGGAAAAGAAACAAAAGGGTGGTATTGGATTAAATGGCCTTTTTAACGATTTTGTGAGTCAGATGGGTTCCGAATCATAAAAAAAGTGTGTACACGAAGGAGGAAAGATGTCTTGAGTGCAAAAACGTAAGAAAAATGAATGCATAAGGAAAAGAAACAAAAGGGCGGAATTGGTTTAAATGGTCTTATAGACGATTTTGTGAGTCAGATGGGTTCGAAATCATAAAAACAGTGTGTACGCGAAGGAGGAAAGTTGTCTTGAGTGCAAAAACGTGAAAAAAATGAATGTATAAGGAAAAGAAACAAAAGGGAGGTATTGGTTTAAATGGCCTTTTTAACGATTTTGTGAGTCAGATGGGTTCCGAATCATAAAAAAAGTGTGTACACGAAGGAGGAAAGATGTCTTGAGTGCAAAAACGTAAGAAAAATGAATGCATAAGGAAAAGAAACAAAAGGGCGGAATTGGTTTAAATGGTCTTATAGACGATTTTGTGAGTCAGATGGGTTCGAAATCATAAAAACAGTGTGTACGCGAAGGAGGAAAGTTGTTTTGAGTGCAAAAACGTGGGAAAAATGAATGCATAAGGAAAAGAAACAAAAGGGCGGTATTGGTTTAAATGGCTTTTTAGACAGTTTTTGAGTCAGATGGGTTCGGAATCTTAAAAACAGTGTGTACGCGAAGGAGGAAAGTTGTCTAGAGTGCAAAAACGTAAGAAAAATGAATGCATAAGAAAAAGAAACAAAAGGGCGGTTTTGGATTAAATGGCCTTTTTAACGATTTTGTGAGTCAGATGGGTTCCGAATCATAAAAAATGTGTGTACGCGAAGGAGGAAAGTTGTTTTGAGTGCAAAAACGTGGGAAAAATCAATGCATAAGTAAAAGAAACAAAAGGGCGGTATTGGTTTAAATGGCTTTTTAGACAGTTTTGTGAGTCAGATGGGTTCGGAATCTTAAAAACAGTGTGTACGCGAAGCAGGAAAGTTGTTTTGAGTGCAAAAACGTGAAAAAAATGAATGTATAAGGAAAAGAAACAAAAGGGTGTTATTGGTTTAAATGGCTTTTTAGACAGTTTTGTGAGTCAGATGGGTTCGGAATCTTAAAAACAGTGTGTACGCGAAGCAGGAAAGTTGTTTTGAGTGCAAAAACGTGAAAAAAATGAATGCATAAGGAAAAGAAACAAAAGGGAGGTATTGGTTTAAATGGTCTTTTAGGCGATTTTGTGAGTCAGATGGGTTCGGAATCATAAAAACAGTGTGTACGCGAAGGAGGAAAGTTGTCTAGAGTGCAAAAACGTAAGAAAAATGAATGCATAAGGAAAAGAAACAAAAGGGTGGTATTGGATTAAATAGCCTTTTTAACGATTTTGTGAGTCAGATGGGTTCCGATTCATAAAAAAAGTGTGTACACGAAGGAGGAAAGTTGTCTTGAGTGCAAAAACGTAAGAAAAATGAATGCATAAGGAAAAAAAAAAAAAGGGGCGGAATTGGTTTAAATGGTCTTTTAGGCGATTTTGTGAGTCAGATGGGTTCGGAATCTTAAAAACAGTGTGTACGCGAAGGAGAAAAGTTTGTTACGTTTCTAGAGTGCAAAAACGTAAGAAAAATGAATGCATAAGGAAAAGAAACAAAAGGGCGGAATTGGTTTAAATGGTCTTATAGACGATTTTGTGAGTCAGATGGGTTCGAAATCATAAAAACAGTGTGTACGCGAAGGAGGAAAGTTGTCTTGAGTGCAAAAACGTAAGAAAAATGAATGCATAAGGAAAAGAAACAAAAGGGCGGAATTGGTTTAAATGGTCTTTTAGGCGATTTTGTGAGTCAGATGGGTTCGGAATCTTAAAAACAGTGTGTACGCGAAGGAGGAAAGTTGTCTAGAGTGCAAAAACGTAAGAAAAATGAATGCATAAGGAAAAGAAACAAAAGGGTGGTATTGGATTAAATGGCCTTTTTAACGATTTTGTGAGTCAGATGGGTTCCGAATCATAAAAAAAGTGTGTACACGAAGGAGGAAAGATGTCTTGAGTGCAAAAACGTAAGAAAAATGAATGCATAAGGAAAAGAAACAAAAGGGCGGAATTGGTTTAAATGGTCTTATAGACGATTTTGTGAGTCAGATGGGTTCGAAATCATAAAAACAGTGTGTACGCGAAGGAGGAAAGTTGTCTTGAGTGCAAAAACGTGAAAAAAATGAATGTATAAGGAAAAGAAACAAAAGGGAGGTATTGGTTTAAATGGCCTTTTTAACGATTTTGTGAGTCAGATGGGTTCCGAATCATAAAAAAAGTGTGTACACGAAGGAGGAAAGATGTCTTGAGTGCAAAAACGTAATAAAAATGAATGCATAAGGAAAAGAAACAAAAGGGCGGAATTGGTTTAAATGGTCTTATAGACGATTTTGTGAGTCAGATGGGTTCGAAATCATAAAAACAGTGTGTACGCGAAGGAGGAAAGTTGTCTAGAGTGCAAAAACGTAAGAAAAATGAATGCATAAGAAAAAGAAACAAAAGGGCGGTATTGGATTAAATGGCCTTTTTAACGATTTTGTGAGTCAGATGGGTTCCGAATCATAAAAAAAGTGTGTACGCGAAGGAGGAAAGTTGTTTTGAGTGCAAAAACGTGGGAAAAATCAATGCATAAGTAAAAGAAACAAAAGGGCGGTATTGGTTTAAATGGCTTTTTAGACAGTTTTGTGAGTCAGATGGGTTCGGAATCTTAAAAACAGTGTGTACGCGAAGCAGGAAAGTTGTTTTGAGTGCAAAAACGTGAAAAAAATGAATGTATAAGGAAAAGAAACAAAAGGGTGTTATTGGTTTAAATGGCTTTTTAGACAGTTTTGTGAGTCAGATGGGTTCGGAATCTTAAAAACAGTGTGTACGCGAAGCAGGAAAGTTGTTTTGAGTGCAAAAACGTGAAAAAAATGAATGCATAAGGAAAAGAAACAAAAGGGAGGTATTGGTTTAAATGGTCTTTTAGGCGATTTTGTGAGTCAGATGGGTTCGGAATCATAAAAACAGTGTGTACGCGAAGGAGGAAAGTTGTCTTGAGTGCAAAAACGTAAGAAAAATGAATGCATAAGGAAAAGAAACAAAAGGGCGGTATTGGTTTAAATGACTTTTTAGACAGTTTTGTGAGTCAGATGGGTTCGGAATCATAAAAACAGTGTGTACGCGAAGGAGGAAAGTTGTCTAGAGTGCAAAAACGTAAGAAAAATGAATGCATAAGGAAAAGAAACAAAAGGGTGGTATTGGATTAAATAGCCTTTTTAACGATTTTGTGAGTCAGATGGGTTCCGATTCATAAAAAAAGTGTGTACACGAAGGAGGAAAGTTGTCTTGAGTGCAAAAACGTAAGAAAAATGAATGCATAAGGAAAAAAAAAAAAGGGGCGGAATTGGTTTAAATGGTCTTTTAGGCGATTTTGTGAGTCAGATGGGTTCGGAATATTAAAAACAGTGTGTACGCGAAGGAGAAAAGTTTGTTACGTTTCTAGAGTGCAAAAACGTAAGAAAAATGAATGCATAAGGAAAAGAAACAAAAGGGCGGAATTGGTTTAAATGGTCTTATAGACGATTTTGTGAGTCAGATGGGTTCGAAATCATAAAAACAGTGTGTACGCGAAGGAGGAAAGTTGTCTTGAGTGCAAAAACGTAAGAAAAATGAATGCATAAGGAAAAGAAACAAAAGGGCGGAATTGGTTTAAATGGTCTTTTAGGCGATTTTGTGAGTCAGATGGGTTCGGAATCTTAAAAACAGTGTGTACGCGAAGGAGGAAAGTTGTCTAGAGTGCAAAAACGTAAGAAAAATGAATGCATAAGGAAAAGAAACAAAAGGGTGGTATTGGATTAAATGGCCTTTTTAACGATTTTGTGAGTCAGATGGGTTCCGAATCATAAAAAAAGTGTGTACACGAAGGAGGAAAGATGTCTTGAGTGCAAAAACGTAAGAAAAATGAATGCATAAGGAAAAGAAACAAAAGGGCGGAATTGGTTTAAATGGTCTTATAGACGATTTTGTGAGTCAGATGGGTTCGAAATCATAAAAACAGTGTGTACGCGAAGGAGGAAAGTTGTCTTGAGTGCAAAAACGTGAAAAAAATGAATGTATAAGGAAAAGAAACAAAAGGGCGGAATTGGTTTAAATGGTCTTATAGACGATTTTGTGAGTCAGATGGGTTCGAAATCATAAAAACAGTGTGTACGCGAAGGAGGAAAGTTGTCTTGAGTGCAAAAACGTGAAAAAAATGAATGTATAAGGAAAAGAAACAAAAGGGAGGTATTGGTTTAAATGGCCTTTTTAACGATTTTGTGAGTCAGATGGGTTCCGAATCATAAAAAAAGTGTGTACACGAAGGAGGAAAGATGTCTTGAGTGCAAAAACGTAAGAAAAATGAATGCATAAGGAAAAGAAACAAAAGGGCGGAATTGGTTTAAATGGTCTTATAGACGATTTTGTGAGTCAGATGGGTTCGAAATCATAAAAACAGTGTGTACGCGAAGGAGGAAAGTTGTTTTGAGTGCAAAAACGTGGGAAAAATGAATGCATAAGGAAAAGAAACAAAAGGGCGGTATTGGTTTAAATGGCTTTTTAGACAGTTTTTGAGTCAGATGGGTTCGGAATCTTAAAAACAGTGTGTACGCGAAGGAGGAAAGTTGTCTAGAGTGCAAAAACGTAAGAAAAATGAATGCATAAGAAAAAGAAACAAAAGGGCGGTTTTGGATTAAATGGCCTTTTTAACGATTTTGTGAGTCAGATGGGTTCCGAATCATAAAAAAAGTGTGTACGCGAAGGAGGAAAGTTGTTTTGAGTGCAAAAACGTGGGAAAAATCAATGCATAAGTAAAAGAAACAAAAGGGCGGTATTGGTTTAAATGGCTTTTTAGACAGTTTTGTGAGTCAGATGGGTTCGGAATCTTAAAAACAGTGTGTACGCGAAGCAGGAAAGTTGTTTTGAGTGCAAAAACGTGAAAAAAATGAATGTATAAGGAAAAGAAACAAAAGGGTGTTATTGGTTTAAATGGCTTTTTAGACAGTTTTGTGAGTCAGATGGGTTCGGAATCTTAAAAACAGTGTGTACGCGAAGCAGGAAAGTTGTTTTGAGTGCAAAAACGTGAAAAAAATGAATGCATAAGGAAAAGAAACAAAAGGGAGGTATTGGTTTAAATGGTCTTTTAGGCGATTTTGTGAGTCAGATGGGTTCGGAATCATAAAAACAGTGTGTACGCGAAGGAGGAAAGTTGTCTTGAGTGCAAAAACGTAAGAAAAATGAATGCATAAGGAAAAGAAACAAAAGGGCGGTATTGGTTTAAATGACTTTTTAGACAGTTTTGTGAGTCAGATGGGTTCGGAATCATAAAAACAGTGTGTACGCGAAGGAGGAAAGTTGTCTAGAGTGCAAAAACGTAAGAAAAATGAATGCATAAGGAAAAGAAACAAAAGGGTGGTATTGGATTAAATAGCCTTTTTAACGATTTTGTGAGTCAGATGGGTTCCGATTCATAAAAAAAGTGTGTACACGAAGGAGGAAAGTTGTCTTGAGTGCAAAAACGTAAGAAAAATGAATGCATAAGGAAAAAAAAAAAGGGGCGGAATTGGTTTAAATGGTCTTTTAGGCGATTTTGTGAGTCAGATGGGTTCGGAATCTTAAAAACAGTGTGTACGCGAAGGAGAAAAGTTTGTTACGTTTCTAGAGTGCAAAAACGTAAGAAAAATGAATGCATAAGGAAAAGAAACAAAAGGGCGGAATTGGTTTAAATGGTCTTATAGACGATTTTGTGAGTCAGATGGGTTCGAAATCATAAAAACAGTGTGTACGCGAAGGAGGAAAGTTGTCTTGAGTGCAAAAACGTAAGAAAAATGAATGCATAAGGAAAAGAAACAAAAGGGCGGAATTGGTTTAAATGGTCTTTTAGGCGATTTTGTGAGTCAGATGGGTTCGGAATCTTAAAAACAGTGTGTACGCGAAGGAGGAAAGTTGTCTAGAGTGCAAAAACGTAAGAAAAATGAATGCATAAGGAAAAGAAACAAAAGGGTGGTATTGGATTAAATGGCCTTTTTAACGATTTTGTGAGTCAGATGGGTTCCGAATCATAAAAAAAGTGTGTACACGAAGGAGGAAAGATGTCTTGAGTGCAAAAACGTAAGAAAAATGAATGCATAAGGAAAAGAAACAAAAGGGCGGAATTGGTTTAAATGGTCTTATAGACGATTTTGTGAGTCAGATGGGTTCGAAATCATAAAAACAGTGTGTACGCGAAGGAGGAAAGTTGTCTTGAGTGCAAAAACGTGAAAAAAATGAATGTATAAGGAAAAGAAACAAAAGGGAGGTATTGGTTTAAATGGCCTTTTTAACGATTTTGTGAGTCAGATGGGTTCCGAATCATAAAAAAAGTGTGTACACGAAGGAGGAAAGATGTCTTGAGTGCAAAAACGTAATAAAAATGAATGCATAAGGAAAAGAAACAAAAGGGCGGAATTGGTTTAAATGGTCTTATAGACGATTTTGTGAGTCAGATGGGTTCGAAATCATAAAAACAGTGTGTACGCGAAGGAGGAAAGTTGTCTAGAGTGCAAAAACGTAAGAAAAATGAATGCATAAGAAAAAGAAACAAAAGGGCGGTATTGGATTAAATGGCCTTTTTAACGATTTTGTGAGTCAGATGGGTTCCGAATCATAAAAAAAGTGTGTACGCGAAGGAGGAAAGTTGTTTTGAGTGCAAAAACGTGGGAAAAATCAATGCATAAGTAAAAGAAACAAAAGGGCGGTATTGGTTTAAATGGCTTTTTAGACAGTTTTGTGAGTCAGATGGGTTCGGAATCTTAAAAACAGTGTGTACGCGAAGCAGGAAAGTTGTTTTGAGTGCAAAAACGTGAAAAAAATGAATGTATAAGGAAAAGAAACAAAAGGGTGTTATTGGTTTAAATGGCTTTTTAGACAGTTTTGTGAGTCAGATGGGTTCGGAATCTTAAAAACAGTGTGTACGCGAAGCAGGAAAGTTGTTTTGAGTGCAAAAACGTGAAAAAAATGAATGCATAAGGAAAAGAAACAAAAGGGAGGTATTGGTTTAAATGGTCTTTTAGGCGATTTTGTGAGTCAGATGGGTTCGGAATCATAAAAACAGTGTGTACGCGAAGGAGGAAAGTTGTCTTGAGTGCAAAAACGTAAGAAAAATGAATGCATAAGGAAAAGAAACAAAAGGGCGGTATTGGTTTAAATGACTTTTTAGACAGTTTTGTGAGTCAGATGGGTTCGGAATCATAAAAACAGTGTGTACGCGAAGGAGGAAAGTTGTCTAGAGTGCAAAAACGTAAGAAAAATGAATGCATAAGGAAAAGAAACAAAAGGGTGGTATTGGATTAAATAGCCTTTTTAACGATTTTGTGAGTCAGATGGGTTCCGATTCATAAAAAAAGTGTGTACACGAAGGAGGAAAGTTGTCTTGAGTGCAAAAACGTAAGAAAAATGAATGCATAAGGAAAAAAAAAAAAGGGGCGGAATTGGTTTAAATGGTCTTTTAGGCGATTTTGTGAGTCAGATGGGTTCGGAATCTTAAAAACAGTGTGTACGCGAAGGAGAAAAGTTTGTTACGTTTCTAGAGTGCAAAAACGTAAGAAAAATGAATGCATAAGGAAAAGAAACAAAAGGGCGGAATTGGTTTAAATGGTCTTATAGACGATTTTGTGAGTCAGATGGGTTCGAAATCATAAAAACAGTGTGTACGCGAAGGAGGAAAGTTGTCTTGAGTGCAAAAACGTAAGAAAAATGAATGCATAAGGAAAAGAAACAAAAGGGCGGAATTGGTTTAAATGGTCTTTTAGGCGATTTTGTGAGTCAGATGGGTTCGGAATCTTAAAAACAGTGTGTACGCGAAGGAGGAAAGTTGTCTAGAGTGCAAAAACGTAAGAAAAATGAATGCATAAGGAAAAGAAACAAAAGGGCGGTATTGGTTTAAATGGCTTTTTAGACAGTTTTGTGAGTCAGATGGGTTCGGAATCATAAAAACAGTGTGTACGCGAAGGAGGAAAGTTGTCTAGAGTGCAAAAACGAAAGAAAAATGAATGCATAAGGAAAAGAAACAAAAGGGTGGTATTGGATTAAATAGCCTTTTTAACGATTTTGTGAGTCAGATGGGTTCCGAATCATAAAAAAAGTGTGTACACGAAGGAGGAAAGTTGTCTTGAGTGCAAAAACGTAAGAAAAATGAATGCATAAGAAAAAAAAAAAGGGGCGGAATTGGTTTAAATGGTCTTTTAGGCGATTTTGTGAGTCAGATGGTTTCGGAATCTTAAAAACAGTGTGTACGCGAAGGAGGAAAGTTGTCTAGAGTGCAAAAACGTAAGAAAAATGAATGCATAAGGAAAAGAAACAAAAGGGCGGAATTGGTTTAAATGGTCTTATAGACGATTTTGTGAGTCAGATGGGTTCGAAATCATAAAAACAGTGTGTACGCGAAGGAGGAAAGTTGTCTTGAGTGCAAAAACGTAAGAAAAATGAATGCATAAGGAAAAGAAACAAAAGGGCGGAATTGGTTTTAATGGTCTTTTAGGCGATTTTGTGAGTCAGATGGGTTCGGAATCATAAAAACTGTGTGTACGCGAAGGAGGAAAGTTGTCTTGAGTGCAAAAACGTAAGAAAAATGAATGTATAATTAAAAGAAATCAAAGGGCGGCATTGGATTAAATGGCCTTTTTAACGATTTTGTGAGTCATATGGGTTCGGAATCATAAAAAAGTGTGTACGCGAAGGAGGAAAGTTGTTTTGAGTGCAAAAACGTGGAAAAAATGAATGTATATGAAAAAGAAACAAAAGGGCGGTATTGGTTTAAATGGCCTTTTTAGACAGTTTTGTGAGTCAGATGGGTTCGGAATCTTAAAAACAGTGTGTACAAGGAGGAAAGTTGGAAAAACGTGGAAAAAGTGAATGTATAAGGAAAAGAAACAAAAGGGCGGTATTGGTTTAAATGGCCTTTTTAACGATTTTGTGAGTCATACGGGTTCGGAATCATAAAAAAACTGTGTACGCGAAGGAGAAAAGTTGTTTTGAGGGCAAAAACGTGCGAAAAATGAATGCATAAGGAAAAGAAACAAAAGGGCGGTATTGGTTTAAATGGCTTTTTAGACAGTTTTGTGAGTCAGATGGGTTCGGAATCTTAAAAACAGTGTGTACGCGAAGGAGGAAAGTTGTCTAGAGTGCAAAAACGTAAGAAAAATGAATGCATAAGGAAAAGAAACAAAAGGGTGGTATTGGATTAAATGGCCTTTTTAACGATTTTGTGAGTCAGATGGGTTCCGAATCATAAAAACAGTGTGTACGCGAAGGAGGAAAGTTGTCTAGAGTGCAAAAACGTAAGAAAAATGAATGCATAAGAAAAAGAAACAAAAGGGCGGTATTGGATTAAATGGCCTTTTTAACGATTTTGTGAGTCAGATGGGTTCCGAATCATAAAAAAAGTGTGTACGCGAAGGAGGAAAGTTGTTTTGAGTGCAAAAACGTGGGAAAAATCAATGCATAAGTAAAAGAAACAAAAGGGCGGTATTGGTTTAAATGGCTTTTTAGACAGTTTTGTGAGTCAGATGGGTTCGGAATCTTAAAAACAGTGTGTACGCGAAGCAGGAAAGTTGTTTTGAGTGCAAAAACGTGAAAAAAATGAATGTATAAGGAAAAGAAACAAAAGGGTGTTATTGGTTTAAATGGCTTTTTAGACAGTTTTGTGAGTCAGATGGGTTCGGAATCTTAAAAACAGTGTGTACGCGAAGCAGGAAAGTTGTTTTGAGTGCAAAAACGTGAAAAAAATGAATGCATAAGGAAAAGAAACAAAAGGGAGGTATTGGTTTAAATGGTCTTTTAGGCGATTTTGTGAGTCAGATGGGTTCGGAATCATAAAAACAGTGTGTACGCGAAGGAGGAAAGTTGTCTTGAGTGCAAAAACGTAAGAAAAATGAATGCATAAGGAAAAGAAACAAAAGGGCGGTATTGGTTTAAATGACTTTTTAGACAGTTTTGTGAGTCAGATGGGTTCGGAATCATAAAAACAGTGTGTACGCGAAGGAGGAAAGTTGTCTAGAGTGCAAAAACGAAAGAAAAATGAATGCATAAGGAAAAGAAACAAAAGGGTGGTATTGGATTAAATAGCCTTTTTAACGATTTTGTGAGTCAGATGGGTTCCGAATCATAAAAAAAGTGTGTACACGAAGGAGGAAAGTTGTCTTGAGTGCAAAAACGTAAGAAAAATGAATGCATAAGAAAAAAAAAAAGGGGCGGAATTGGTTTAAATGGTCTTTTAGGCGATTTTGTGAGTCAGATGGTTTCGGAATCTTAAAAACAGTGTGTACGCGAAGGAGGAAAGTTGTCTAGAGTGCAAAAACGTAAGAAAAATGAATGCATAAGGAAAAGAAACAAAAGGGCGGAATTGGTTTAAATGGTCTTATAGACGATTTTGTGAGTCAGATGGGTTCGAAATCATAAAAACAGTGTGTACGCGAAGGAGGAAAGTTGTCTTGAGTGCAAAAACGTAAGAAAAATGAATGCATAAGGAAAAGAAACAAAAGGGCGGAATTGGTTTTAATGGTCTTTTAGGCGATTTTGTGAGTCAGATGGGTTCGGAATCATAAAAACTGTGTGTACGCGAAGGAGGAAAGTTGTCTTGAGTGCAAAAACGTAAGAAAAATGAATGTATAATTAAAAGAAATCAAAGGGCGGCATTGGATTAAATGGCCTTTTTAACGATTTTGTGAGTCATATGGGTTCGGAATCATAAAAAAGTGTGTACGCGAAGGAGGAAAGTTGTTTTGAGTGCAAAAACGTGGAAAAAATGAATGTATATGAAAAAGAAACAAAAGGGCGGTATTGGTTTAAATGGCCTTTTTAGACAGTTTTGTGAGTCAGATGGGTTCGGAATCTTAAAAACAGTGTGTACAAGGAGGAAAGTTGGAAAAACGTGGAAAAAGTGAATGTATAAGGAAAAGAAACAAAAGGGCGGTATTGGTTTAAATGGCCTTTTTAACGATTTTGTGAGTCATACGGGTTCGGAATCATAAAAAAACTGTGTACGCGAAGGAGAAAAGTTGTTTTGAGGGCAAAAACGTGCGAAAAATGAATGCATAAGGAAAAGAAACAAAAGGGCGGTATTGGTTTAAATGGCTTTTTAGACAGTTTTGTGAGTCAGATGGGTTCGGAATCTTAAAAACAGTGTGTACGCGAAGGAGGAAAGTTGTCTAGAGTGCAAAAACGTAAGAAAAATGAATGCATAAGGAAAAGAAACAAAAGGGTGGTATTGGATTAAATGGCCTTTTTAACGATTTTGTGAGTCAGATGGGTTCCGAATCATAAAAACAGTGTGTACGCGAAGGAGGAAAGTTGTCTAGAGTGCAAAAACGTAAGAAAAATGAATGCATAAGAAAAAGAAACAAAAGGGCGGTATTGGATTAAATGGCCTTTTTAACGATTTTGTGAGTCAGATGGGTTCCGAATCATAAAAAAAGTGTGTACGCGAAGGAGGAAAGTTGTTTTGAGTGCAAAAACGTGGGAAAAATCAATGCATAAGTAAAAGAAACAAAAGGGCGGTATTGGTTTAAATGGCTTTTTAGACAGTTTTGTGAGTCAGATGGGTTCGGAATCTTAAAAACAGTGTGTACGCGAAGCAGGAAAGTTGTTTTGAGTGCAAAAACGTGAAAAAAATGAATGTATAAGGAAAAGAAACAAAAGGGTGTTATTGGTTTAAATGGCTTTTTAGACAGTTTTGTGAGTCAGATGGGTTCGGAATCTTAAAAACAGTGTGTACGCGAAGCAGGAAAGTTGTTTTGAGTGCAAAAACGTGAAAAAAATGAATGCATAAGGAAAAGAAACAAAAGGGAGGTATTGGTTTAAATGGTCTTTTAGGCGATTTTGTGAGTCAGATGGGTTCGGAATCATAAAAACAGTGTGTACGCGAAGGAGGAAAGTTGTCTTGAGTGCAAAAACGTAAGAAAAATGAATGCATAAGGAAAAGAAACAAAAGGGCGGTATTGGTTTAAATGACTTTTTAGACAGTTTTGTGAGTCAGATGGGTTCGGAATCATAAAAACAGTGTGTACGCGAAGGAGGAAAGTTGTCTAGAGTGCAAAAACGTAAGAAAAATGAATGCATAAGGAAAAGAAACAAAAGGGTGGTATTGGATTAAATAGCCTTTTTAACGATTTTGTGAGTCAGATGGGTTCCGATTCATAAAAAAAGTGTGTACACGAAGGAGGAAAGTTGTCTTGAGTGCAAAAACGTAAGAAAAATGAATGCATAAGGAAAAAAAAAAAAGGGGCGGAATTGGTTTAAATGGTCTTTTAGGCGATTTTGTGAGTCAGATGGGTTCGGAATCTTAAAAACAGTGTGTACGCGAAGGAGAAAAGTTTGTTACGTTTCTAGAGTGCAAAAACGTAAGAAAAATGAATGCATAAGGAAAAGAAACAAAAGGGCGGAATTGGTTTAAATGGTCTTATAGACGATTTTGTGAGTCAGATGGGTTCGAAATCATAAAAACAGTGTGTACGCGAAGGAGGAAAGTTGTCTTGAGTGCAAAAACGTAAGAAAAATGAATGCATAAGGAAAAGAAACAAAAGGGCGGAATTGGTTTAAATGGTCTTTTAGGCGATTTTGTGAGTCAGATGGGTTTGGAATCTTAAAAACAGTGTGTACGCGAAGGAGGAAAGTTGTCTAGAGTGCAAAAACGTAAGAAAAATGAATGCATAAGGAAAAGAAACAAAAGGGCGGTATTGGTTTAAATGGCTTTTTAGACAGTTTTGTGAGTCAGATGGGTTCGGAATCATAAAAACAGTGTGTACGCGAAGGAGGAAAGTTGTCTAGAGTGCAAAAACGAAAGAAAAATGAATGCATAAGGAAAAGAAACAAAAGGGTGGTATTGGATTAAATAGCCTTTTTAACGATTTTGTGAGTCAGATGGGTTCCGAATCATAAAAAAAGTGTGTACACGAAGGAGGAAAGTTGTCTTGAGTGCAAAAACGTAAGAAAAATGAATGCATAAGAAAAAAAAAAAGGGGCGGAATTGGTTTAAATGGTCTTTTAGGCGATTTTGTGAGTCAGATGGTTTCGGAATCTTAAAAACAGTGTGTACGCGAAGGAGGAAAGTTGTCTAGAGTGCAAAAACGTAAGAAAAATGAATGCATAAGGAAAAGAAACAAAAGGGCGGAATTGGTTTAAATGGTCTTATAGACGATTTTGTGAGTCAGATGGGTTCGAAATCATAAAAACAGTGTGTACGCGAAGGAGGAAAGTTGTCTTGAGTGCAAAAACGTAAGAAAAATGAATGCATAAGGAAAAGAAACAAAAGGGCGGAATTGGTTTTAATGGTCTTTTAGGCGATTTTGTGAGTCAGATGGGTTCGGAATCATAAAAACTGTGTGTACGCGAAGGAGGAAAGTTGTCTTGAGTGCAAAAACGTAAGAAAAATGAATGTATAATTAAAAGAAATCAAAGGGCGGCATTGGATTAAATGGCCTTTTTAACGATTTTGTGAGTCATATGGGTTCGGAATCATAAAAAAGTGTGTACGCGAAGGAGGAAAGTTGTTTTGAGTGCAAAAACGTGGAAAAAATGAATGTATATGAAAAAGAAACAAAAGGGCGGTATTGGTTTAAAAGGCCTTTTTAGACAGTTTTGTGAGTCAGATGGGTTCGGAATCTTAAAAACAGTGTGTACAAGGAGGAAAGTTGGAAAAACGTGGAAAAAGTGAATGTATAAGGAAAAGAAACAAAAGGGCGGTATTGGTTTAAATGGCCTTTTTAACGATTTTGTGAGTCATACGGGTTCGGAATCATAAAAAAACTGTGTACGCGAAGGAGAAAAGTTGTTTTGAGGGCAAAAACGTGCGAAAAATGAATGCATAAGGAAAAGAAACAAAAGGGCGGTATTGGTTTAAATGGCTTTTTAGACAGTTTTGTGAGTCAGATGGGTTCGGAATCTTAAAAACAGTGTGTACGCGAAGGAGGAAAGTTGTCTAGAGTGCAAAAACGTAAGAAAAATGAATGCATAAGGAAAAGAAACAAAAGGGTGGTATTGGATTAAATGGCCTTTTTAACGATTTTGTGAGTCAGATGGGTTCCGAATCATAAAAAAAGTGTGTACACGAAGGAGGAAAGTTGTCTTGAGTGCAAAAACGTAAGAAAAATGAATGCATAAGGAAAAGAAACAAAAGGGCGGAATTGGTTTAAATGGTCTTTTAGGCGATTTTGTGAGTCAGATGGGTTCGGAATCTTAAAAACAGTGTGTACGCGAAGGAGGAAAGTTGTCTAGAGTGCAAAAACGTAAGAAAAATGAATGCATAAGGAAAAGAAACAAAAGGGTGGTATTGGATTAAATGGCCTTTTTAACGATTTTGTGAGTCAGATGGGTTCCGAATCATAAAAAAAGTGTGTACGCGAAGGAGGAAAGTTGTTTTGAGTGCAAAAACGTGGGAAAAATGAATGCATAATTAAAAGAAACAAAAGGGCGGTATTGGTTTAAATGGCTTTTTAGACAGTTTTGTGAGTCAGATGGGTTCGGAATCTTAAAAACAGTGTGTACGCGAAGCAGGAAAGTTGTTTTGAGTGCAAAAACGTGAAAAAAATGAATGTATAAGGAAAAGAAACAAAAGGGCGTTATTGGTTTAAATGGCTTTTTAGACAGTTTTGTGAGTCAGATGGGTTCCGAATCATAAAAAAAGTGTGTACACGAAGGAGGAAAGATGTCTTGAGTGCAAAAACGTAAGAAAAATGAATGCATAAGGAAAAGAAACAAAAGGGCGGAATTGGTTTAAATGGTCTTATAGACGATTTTGTGAGTCAGATGGGTTCGAAATCATAAAAACAGTGTGTACGCGAAGGAGGAAAGTTGTTTTGAGTGCAAAAACGTGGGAAAAATGAATGCATAAGGAAAAGAAACAAAAGGGCGGTATTGGTTTAAATGGCTTTTTAGACAGTTTTTGAGTCAGATGGGTTCGGAATCTTAAAAACAGTGTGTACGCGAAGGAGGAAAGTTGTCTAGAGTGCAAAAACGTAAGAAAAATGAATGCATAAGAAAAAGAAACAAAAGGGTGGTATTGGATTAAATGGCCTTTTTAACGATTTTGTGAGTCAGATGGGTTCCGAATCATAAAAAAAGTGTGTACGCGAAGGAGGAAAGTTGTTTTGAGTGCAAAAACGTGGGAAAAATCAATGCATAAGTAAAAGAAACAAAAGGGCGGTATTGGTTTAAATGGCTTTTTAGACAGTTTTGTGAGTCAGATGGGTTCGGAATCTTAAAAACAGTGTGTACGCGAAGCAGGAAAGTTGTTTTGAGTGCAAAAACGTGAAAAAAATGAATGTATAAGGAAAAGAAACAGAAGGGCGTTATTGGTTTAAATGGCTTTTTAGTCAGTTTTGTGAGTCAGATGGGTTCGGAATCTTAAAAACAGTGTGTACGCGAAGCAGGAAAGTTGTTTTGAGTGCAAAAACGTGAAAAAAATGAATGTATAAGGAAAAGAAACAAAAGGGAGGTATTGGTTTAAATGGTCTTTTAGGCGATTTTGTGAGTCAGATGGGTTCGGAATCATAAAAACAGTGTGTACGCGAAGGAGGAAAGTTGTCTAGAGTGCAAAAACGTAAGAAAAATGAATGCATAAGAAAAAAAAAAAGGGGCGGAATTGATTTAAATGGCCTTGTAGACGCTTTTGTGAGTCAGGTGGGTTCGAAATCATAAAAAAAGTGTGTACGCGAAGGAGGAAAGTTGTCTTGAGTGCAAAAACGTAAGAAAAATGAATGTATAAGGAAAAGAAATCAAAGGGCGGCATTGGATTAAATGGCCTTTTTAACGATTTTGTGAGTCATATGGGTTCGGAATCATAAAAAAAGTGTGTACGCGAAGGAGGAAAGTTGTTTTGAGTGCAAAAACGTGGAAAAAATGAATGTATATGAAAAAGAAACAAAAGGGCGGTATTGGTTTAAATGGCCTTTTTAACGATTTTGTGAGTCATACGGGTTCGGAATCATAAAAAAACTGTGTACGCGAAGGAGGAAAGTTGTTTTGAGGGCAAAAACGTGGGAAAAATGAATGCATAAGGAAAAGAAACAAAAGGGCGGTACTGGTTTAAATGGCTTTTTAGACAGTTTTGTGAGTCAGATGGGTTCGGAATCTTAAAAACAGTGTGTACGCGAAGGAGGAAAGATGTCTTGAGTGCAAAAACGTAAGAAAAATGAATGCATAAGGAAAAGAAACAAAAGGGCGGAATTGGTTTAAATGGTCTTATAGACGATTTTGTGAGTCAGATGGGTTCGAAATCATAAAAACAGTGTGTACGCGAAGGAGGAAAGTTGTCTTGAGTGCAAAAACGTAAAAAAAATGAATGTATAAGGAAAAGAAACAAAAGGGAGGTATTGGTTTAAATGGCCTTTTTAACGATTTTGTGAGTCAGATGGGTTCCGAATCATAAAAAAAGTGTGTACACGAAGGAAGAAAGATGTCTTGAGTGCAAAAACGTAAGAAAAATGAATGCATAAGGAAAAGAAACAAAAGGGCGGAATTGGTTTAAATGGTCTTATAGACGATTTTGTGAGTCAGATGGGTTCGAAATCATAAAAACAGTGTGTACGCGAAGGAGGAAAGTTGTTTTGAGTGCAAAAACGTGGGAAAAATGAATGCATAAGGAAAAGAAACAAAAGGGCGGTATTGGTTTAAATGGCTTTTTAGACAGTTTTTGAGTCAGATGGGTTCGGAATCTTAAAAACAGTGTGTACGCGAAGGAGGAAAGTTGTCTAGAGTGCAAAAACGTAAGAAAAATGAATGCATAAGAAAAAGAAACAAAAGGGTGGTATTGGATTAAATGGCCTTTTTAACGATTTTGTGAGTCAGATGGGTTCCGAATCATAAAAAAAGTGTGTACGCGAAGGAGGAAAGTTGTTTTGAGTGCAAAAACGTGGGAAAAATCAATGCATAATTAAAAGAAACAAAAGGGCGGTATTGGTTTAAATGGCTTTTTAGACAGTTTTGTGAGTCAGATGGGTTCGGAATCTTAAAAACAGTGTGTACGCGAAGCAGGAAAGTTGTTTTGAGTGCAAAAACGTGAAAAAAATGAATGTATAAGGAAAAGAAACAAAAGGGCGTTATTGGTTTAAATGGCTTTTTAGACAGTTTTGTGAGTCAGTTGGGTTCGGAATCTTAAAAACAGTGTGTACGCGAAGCAGGAAAGTTGTTTTGAGTGCAAAAACGTGAAAAAAATGAATGTATAAGGAAAAGAAACAAAAGGGAGGTATTGGTTTAAATGGTCTTTTAGGCGATTTTGTGAGTCAGATGGGTTCGGAATCATAAAAACAGTGTGTACACGAAGGAGGAAAGTTGTCTTGAGTGCAAAAACGTAAGAAAAATGAATGCATAAGGAAAAGAAACAAAAGGGCGGTATTGGTTTAAATGGCTTTTTAGACAGTTTTGTGAGTCAGATGGGTTCGGAATCATAAAAACAGTGTGTACGCGAAGGAGGAAAGTTGTCTAGAGTGCAAAAACGTAAGAAAAATGAATGCATAAGGAAAAGAAACAAAAGGGTGGTATTGGATTAAATAGCCTTTTTAACGATTTTGTGAGTCAGATGGGTTCGGAATCTTAAAAACAGTGTGTACGCGAAGCAGGAAAGTTGTTTTGAGTGCAAAAACGTGAAAAAAATGAATGTATAAGGAAAAGAAACAAAAGGGCGTTATTGGTTTAAATGGCTTTTTAGTCAGTTTTGTGAGTCAGATGGGTTCGGAATCTTAAAAACAGTGTGTACGCGAAGCAGGAAAGTTGTTTTGAGTGCAAAAACGTGAAAAAAATGAATGTATAAGGAAAAGAAACAAAAGGGAGGTATTGGTTTAAATGGTCTTTTAGGCGATTTTGTGAGTCAGATGGGTTCGGAATCAGAAAAACAGTGTGTACGCGAAGGAGGAAAGTTGTCTAGAGTGCAAAAACGTAAGAAAAATGAATGCATAAGGAAAAGAAACAAAAGGGCGGAATTGGTTTAAATGGTCTTTTAGGCGATTTTGTGAGTCAGATGGGTTCGGAATCATAAAAACTGTGTGTACGCGAAGGAGGAAAGTTGTCTTGAGTGCAAAAACGTAAGAAAAATGAATGTATAAGGAAAAGAAATCAAAGGGCGGCATTGGATTAAATGGCCTTTTTAACGATTTTGTGAGTCATATGGGTTCGGAATCATAAAAAAAGTGTGTACGCGAAGGAGGAAAGTTGTTTTGAGTGCAAAAACGTGGAAAAAATGAATGTATATGAAAAAGAAACAAAAGGGCGGTATTGGTTTAAATGGCCTTTTTAGACAGTTTTGTGAGTCAGATGGGTTCGGAATCTTAAAAACAGTGTGTACAAGGAGGAAAGTTGGAAAAACGTGGAAAAAGTGAATGTATAAGGAAAAGAAACAAAAGGGCGGTATTGGTTTAAATGGCCTTTTTAACGATTTTGTGAGTCATACGGGTTCGGAATCATAAAAAAACTGTGTACGCGAAGGAGGAAAGTTGTTTTGAGGGCAAAAACGTGGGAAAAATGAATGCATAAGGAAAAGAAACAAAAGGGCGGTATTGGTTTAAATGGCTTTTTAGACAGTTTTGTGAGTCAGATGGGTTCGGAATCTTAAAAACAGTGTGTACGCGAAGGAGGAAAGTTGTCTAGAGTGCAAAAACGTAAGAAAAATGAATGCATAAGGAAAAGGAACAAAAGGGTGGTATATGATTAAATGGCCTTTTTAACGATTTTGTGAGTCAGATGGGTTCCGAATCATAAAAAAAGTGTGTACACGAAGGAGGAAAGATGTCTTGAGTGCAAAAACGTAAGAAAAATGAATGCATAAGGAAAAGAAACAAAAGGGCGGAATTGGTTTAAATGGTCTTATAGACGATTTTGTGAGTCAGATGGGTTCGAAATCATAAAAACAGTGTGTACGCGAAGGAGGAAAGTTGTTTTGAGTGCAAAAACGTGGGAAAAATGAATGCATAAGGAAAAGAAACAAAAGGGCGGTATTGGTTTAAATGGCTTTTTAGACAGTTTTTGAGTCAGATGGGTTCGGAATCTTAAAAACAGTGTGTACGCGAAGGAGGAAAGTTGTCTAGAGTGCAAAAACGTAAGAAAAATGAATGCATAAGAAAAAGAAACAAAAGGGTGGTATTGGATTAAATGGCCTTTTTAACGATTTTGTGAGTCAGATGGGTTCCGAATCATAAAAAAAGTGTGTACGCGAAGGAGGAAAGTTGTTTTGAGTGCAAAAACGTGGGAAAAATCAATGCATAATTAAAAGAAACAAAAGGGCGGTATTGGTTTAAATGGCTTTTTAGACAGTTTTGTGAGTCAGATGGGTTCGGAATCTTAAAAACAGTGTGTACGCGAAGCAGGAAAGTTGTTTTGAGTGCAAAAACGTGAAAAAAATGAATGTATAAGGAAAAGAAACAAAAGGGCGTTATTGGTTTAAATGGCTTTTTAGACAGTTTTGTGAGTCAGTTGGGTTCGGAATCTTAAAAACAGTGTGTACGCGAAGCAGGAAAGTTGTTTTGAGTGCAAAAACGTGAAAAAAATGAATGTATAAGGAAAAGAAACAAAAGGGAGGTATTGGTTTAAATGGTCTTTTAGGCGATTTTGTGAGTCAGATGGGTTCGGAATCATAAAAACAGTGTGTACACGAAGGAGGAAAGTTGTCTTGAGTGCAAAAACGTAAGAAAAATGAATGCATAAGGAAAAGAAACAAAAGGGCGGTATTGGTTTAAATGGCTTTTTTGACAGTTTTGTGAGTCAGATGGGTTCGGAATCATAAAAACAGTGTGTACGCGAAGGAGGAAAGTTGTCTAGAGTGCAAAAACGTAAGAAAAATGAATGCATAAGGAAAAGAAACAAAAGGGTGGTATTGGATTAAATAGCCTTTTTAACGATTTTGTGAGTCAGATGGGTTCGGAATCTTAAAAACAGTGTGTACGCGAAGCAGGAAAGTTGTTTTGAGTGCAAAAACGTGAAAAAAATGAATGTATAAGGAAAAGAAACAAAAGGGCGTTATTGGTTTAAATGGCTTTTTAGTCAGTTTTGTGAGTCAGATGGGTTCGGAATCTTAAAAACAGTGTGTACGCGAAGCAGGAAAGTTGTTTTGAGTGCAAAAACGTGAAAAAAATGAATGTATAAGGAAAAGAAACAAAAGGGAGGTATTGGTTTAAATGGTCTTTTAGGCGATTTTGTGAGTCAGATGGGTTCGGAATCAGAAAAACAGTGTGTACGCGAAGGAGGAAAGTTGTCTAGAGTGCAAAAACGTAAGAAAAATGAATGCATAAGGAAAAGAAACAAAAGGGCGGAATTGGTTTAAATGGTCTTTTAGGCGATTTTGTGAGTCAGATGGGTTCGGAATCATAAAAACTGTGTGTACGCGAAGGAGGAAAGTTGTCTTGAGTGCAAAAACGTAAGAAAAATGAATGTATAAGGAAAAGAAATCAAAGGGCGGCATTGGATTAAATGGCCTTTTTAACGATTTTGTGAGTCATATGGGTTCGGAATCATAAAAAAAGTGTGTACGCGAAGGAGGAAAGTTGTTTTGAGTGCAAAAACGTGGAAAAAATGAATGTATATGAAAAAGAAACAAAAGGGCGGTATTGGTTTAAATGGCCTTTTTAGACAGTTTTGTGAGTCAGATGGGTTCGGAATCTTAAAAACAGTGTGTACAAGGAGGAAAGTTGGAAAAACGTGGAAAAAGTGAATGTATAAGGAAAAGAAACAAAAGGGCGGTATTGGTTTAAATGGCCTTTTTAACGATTTTGTGAGTCATACGGGTTCGGAATCATAAAAAAACTGTGTACGCGAAGGAGGAAAGTTGTTTTGAGGGCAAAAACGTGGGAAAAATGAATGCATAAGGAAAAGAAACAAAAGGGCGGTATTGGTTTAAATGGCTTTTTAGACAGTTTTGTGAGTCAGATGGGTTCGGAATCTTAAAAACAGTGTGTACGCGAAGGAGGAAAGTTGTCTAGAGTGCAAAAACGTAAGAAAAATGAATGCATAAGAAAAAGAAACAAAAGGGTGGTATTGGATTAAATGGCCTTTTTAACGATTTTGTGAGTCAGATGGGTTCCGAATCATAAAAAAAGTGTGTACGCGAAGGAGGAAAGTTGTTTTGAGTGCAAAAACGTGGGAAAAATCAATGCATAATTAAAAGAAACAAAAGGGCGGTATTGGTTTAAATGGCTTTTTAGACAGTTTTGTGAGTCAGATGGGTTCGGAATCTTAAAAACAGTGTGTACGCGAAGCAGGAAAGTTGTTTTGAGTGCAAAAACGTGAAAAAAATGAATGTATAAGGAAAAGAAACAAAAGGGCGTTATTGGTTTAAATGGCTTTTTAGACAGTTTTGTGAGTCAGTTGGGTTCGGAATCTTAAAAACAGTGTGTACGCGAAGCAGGAAAGTTGTTTTGAGTGCAAAAACGTGAAAAAAATGAATGTATAAGGAAAAGAAACAAAAGGGAGGTATTGGTTTAAATGGTCTTTTAGGCGATTTTGTGAGTCAGATGGGTTCGGAATCATAAAAACAGTGTGTACACGAAGGAGGAAAGTTGTCTTGAGTGCAAAAACGTAAGAAAAATGAATGCATAAGGAAAAGAAACAAAAGGGCGGTATTGGTTTAAATGGCTTTTTAGACAGTTTTGTGAGTCAGATGGGTTCGGAATCATAAAAACAGTGTGTACGCGAAGGAGGAAAGTTGTCTAGAGTGCAAAAACGTAAGAAAAATGAATGCATAAGGAAAAGAAACAAAAGGGTGGTATTGGATTAAATAGCCTTTTTAACGATTTTGTGAGTCAGATGGGTTCGGAATCTTAAAAACAGTGTGTACGCGAAGCAGGAAAGTTGTTTTGAGTGCAAAAACGTGAAAAAAATGAATGTATAAGGAAAAGAAACAAAAGGGCGTTATTGGTTTAAATGGCTTTTTAGTCAGTTTTGTGAGTCAGATGGGTTCGGAATCTTAAAAACAGTGTGTACGCGAAGCAGGAAAGTTGTTTTGAGTGCAAAAACGTGAAAAAAATGAATGTATAAGGAAAAGAAACAAAAGGGAGGTATTGGTTTAAATGGTCTTTTAGGCGATTTTGTGAGTCAGATGGGTTCGGAATCAGAAAAACAGTGTGTACGCGAAGGAGGAAAGTTGTCTAGAGTGCAAAAACGTAAGAAAAATGAATGCATAAGGAAAAGAAACAAAAGGGCGGAATTG
This sequence comes from Salticus scenicus, assembly GCA_963930645.1. Lineage (NCBI taxonomy): Eukaryota > Metazoa > Arthropoda > Arachnida > Araneae > Salticidae > Salticus > Salticus scenicus. Next base: position 1,783,610 of record CAWVNO010002165.1, on the reverse strand, counting down.
GTTTAAATGGTCTTTTAGGCGATTTTGTGAGTCAGATGGGTTCGGAATCATAAAAACTGTGTGTACGCGAAGGAGGAAAGTTGTCTTGAGTGCAAAAACGTAAGAAAAATGAATGTATAAGGAAAAGAAATCAAAGGGCGGCATTGGATTAAATGGCCTTTTTAACGATTTTGTGAGTCATATGGGTTCGGAATCATAAAAAAAGTGTGTACGCGAAGGAGGAAAGTTGTTTTGAGTGCAAAAACGTGGAAAAAATGAATGTATATGAAAAAGAAACAAAAGGGCGGTATTGGTTTAAATGGCCTTTTTAGACAGTTTTGTGAGTCAGATGGGTTCGGAATCTTAAAAACAGTGTGTACAAGGAGGAAAGTTGGAAAAACGTGGAAAAAGTGAATGTATAAGGAAAAGAAACAAAAGGGCGGTATTGGTTTAAATGGCCTTTTTAACGATTTTGTGAGTCATACGGGTTCGGAATCATAAAAAAACTGTGTACGCGAAGGAGGAAAGTTGTTTTGAGGGCAAAAACGTGGGAAAAATGAATGCATAAGGAAAAGAAACAAAAGGGCGGTATTGGTTTAAATGGCTTTTTAGACAGTTTTGTGAGTCAGATGGGTTCGGAATCTTAAAAACAGTGTGTACGCGAAGGAGGAAAGTTGTCTAGAGTGCAAAAACGTAAGAAAAATGAATGCATAAGGAAAAGGAACAAAAGGGTGGTATATGATTAAATGGCCTTTTTAACGATTTTGTGAGTCAGATGGGTTCCGAATCATAAAAAAAGTGTGTACACGAAGGAGGAAAGATGTCTTGAGTGCAAAAACGTAAGAAAAATGAATGCATAAGGAAAAGAAACAAAAGGGCGGAATTGGTTTAAATGGTCTTATAGACGATTTTGTGAGTCAGATGGGTTCGAAATCATAAAAACAGTGTGTACGCGAAGGAGGAAAGTTGTTTTGAGTGCAAAAACGTGGGAAAAATGAATGCATAAGGAAAAGAAACAAAAGGGCGGTATTGGTTTAAATGGCTTTTTAGACAGTTTTTGAGTCAGATGGGTTCGGAATCTTAAAAACAGTGTGTACGCGAAGGAGGAAAGTTGTCTAGAGTGCAAAAACGTAAGAAAAATGAATGCATAAGAAAAAGAAACAAAAGGGTGGTATTGGATTAAATGGCCTTTTTAACTATTTTGTGAGTCAGATGGGTTCCGAATCATAAAAAAAGTGTGTACGCGAAGGAGGAAAGTTGTTTTGAGTGCAAAAACGTGGGAAAAATCAATGCATAAGTAAAAGAAACAAAAGGGCGGTATTGGTTTAAATGGCTTTTTAGACAGTTTTGTGAGTCAGATGGGTTCGGAATCTTAAAAACAGTGTGTACGCGAAGCAGGAAAGTTGTTTTGAGTGCAAAAACGTGAAAAAAATGAATGTATAAGGAAAAGAAACAAAAGGGCGTTATTGGTTTAAATGGCTTTTTAGTCAGTTTTGTGAGTCAGATGGGTTCGGAATCTTAAAAACAGTGTGTACGCGAAGCAGGAAAGTTGTTTTGAGTGCAAAAACGTGAAAAAAATGAATGTATAAGGAAAAGAAACAAAAGGAAGGTATTGGTTTAAATGGTCTTTTAGGCGATTTTGTGAGTCAGATGGGTTCGGAATCATAAAAACAGTGTGTACGCGAAGGAGGAAAGTTGTCTAGAGTGCAAAAACGTAAGAAAAATGAATGCATAAGAAAAAAAAAAAGGGGCGGAATTGATTTAAATGGCCTTGTAGACGCTTTTGTGAGTCAGGTGGGTTCGAAATCATAAAAAAAGTGTGTACGCGAAGGAGGAAAGTTGTCTTGAGTGCAAAAACGTAAGAAAAATGAATGTATAAGGAAAAGAAATCAAAGGGCGGCATTGGATTAAATGGCCTTTTTAACGATTTTGTGAGTCATATGGGTTCGGAATCATAAAAAAAGTGTGTACGCGAAGGAGGAAAGTTGTTTTGAGTGCAAAAACGTGGAAAAAATGAATGTATATGAAAAAGAAACAAAAGGGCGGTATTGGTTTAAATGGCCTTTTTAGACAGTTTTGTGAGTCAGATGGGTTCGGAATCTTAAAAACAGTGTGTACAAGGAGGAAAGTTGGAAAAACGTGGAAAAAGTGAATGTATAAGGAAAAGAAACAAAAGGGCGGTATTGGTTTAAATGGCCTTTTTAACGATTTTGTGAGTCATACGGGTTCGGAATCATAAAAAAACTGTGTACGCGAAGGAGGAAAGTTGTTTTGAGGGCAAAAACGTGGGAAAAATGAATGCATAAGGAAAAGAAACAAAAGGGCGGTATTGGTTTAAATGGCTTTTTAGACAGTTTTGTGAGTCAGATGGGTTCGGAATCTTAAAAACAGTGTGTACGCGAAGGAGGAAAGTTGTCTAGAGTGCAAAAACGTAAGAAAAATGAATGCATAAGGAAAAGGAACAAAAGGGTGGTATATGATTAAATGGCCTTTTTAACGATTTTGTGAGTCAGATGGGTTCCGAATCATAAAAAAAGTGTGTACACGAAGGAGGAAAGATGTCTTGAGTGCAAAAACGTAAGAAAAATGAATGCATAAGGAAAAGAAACAAAAGGGCGGAATTGGTTTAAATGGTCTTATAGACGATTTTGTGAGTCAGATGGGTTCGAAATCATAAAAACAGTGTGTACGCGAAGGAGGAAAGTTGTCTTGAGTGCAAAAACGTGAAAAAAATGAATGTATAAGGAAAAGAAACAAAAGGGAGGTATTGGTTTAAATGGCCTTTTTAACGATTTTGTGAGTCAGATGGGTTCCGAATCATAAAAAAAGTGTGTACACGAAGGAAGAAAGATGTCTTGAGTGCAAAAACGTAAGAAAAATGAATGCATAAGGAAAAGAAACAAAAGGGCGGAATTGGTTTAAATAGCCTTTTTAACGATTTTGTGAGTCAGATGGGCTCCGAATCATAAAAATAGTGTGTACGCGAATGAGGAAAGTTGTCTTGAGTGCAAAAACATAAGAAAAATGAATGCATAAGGAAAAGAAACAAAAGGGCGGAATTGGTTTAAATGGCCTTGTAGACGCTTTTGTGAGTCAGATGGGTTCGAAATCATAAAAACAGTGTGTACGCGAAGGAGGAAAGTTGTCTTGAGTGCAAAAACGTGAAAAAAATGAATGTATAAGGAAAAGAAACAAAAGGGAGGTATTGGTTTAAATGGCCTTTTTAACGATTTTGTGAGTCAGATGGGTTCCGAATCATAAAAAAAGTGTGTACGCGAAGGAGGAAAGTTGTTTTGAGTGCAAAAACGTGGGAAAAATCAATGCATAATTAAAAGAAACAAAAGGGCGGTATTGGTTTAAATGGCTTTTTAGACAGTTTTGTGAGTCAGATGGGTTCGGAATCTTAAAAACAGTGTGTACGCGAAGCAGGAAAGTTGTTTTGAGTGCAAAAACGTGAAAAAAATGAATGTATAAGGAAAAGAAACAAAAGGGCGTTATTGGTTTAAATGGCTTTTTAGACAGTTTTGTGAGTCATTTGGGTTCGGAATCTTAAAAACAGTGTGTACGCGAAGCAGGAAAGTTGTTTTGAGTGCAAAAACGTGAAAAAAATGAATGTATAAGGAAAAGAAACAAAAGGGAGGTATTGGTTTAAATGGTCTTTTAGGCGATTTTGTGAGTCAGATGGGTTCGGAATCATAAAAACAGTGTGTACACGAAGGAGGAAAGTTGTCTTGAGTGCAAAAACGTAAGAAAAATGAATGCATAAGGAAAAGAAACAAAAGGGCGGTATTGGTTTAAATGGCTTTTTAGACAGTTTTGTGAGTCAGATGGGTTCGGAATCATAAAAACAGTGTGTACGCGAAGGAGGGAAGTTGTCTAGAGTGCAAAAACGTAAGAAAAATGAATGCATAAGGAAAAGAAACAAAAGGGTGGTATTGGATTAAATAGCCTTTTTAACGATTTTGTGAGTCAGATGGGCTCCGAATCATAAAAATAGTGTGTACGCGAATGAGGAAAGTTGTCTTGAGTGCAAAAACATAAGAAAAATGAATGCATAAGGAAAAGAAACAAAAGGGCGGAATTGGTTTAAATGGCCTTGTAGACGCTTTTGTGAGTCAGGTGGGTCCGGAATCATAAAAAAGTGTGTACGAGAAGGAGGAATGTTGTTTCGAGTGCAAAAAAGTAAGAAAAATGAATGCATAAGGAAAAGAAATCAAAGGGCGGTATTGGATTAAATGGCCTTTTTAACGATTTTGTGAGTCAGATGGGTTCGGAATCATAAAAACAGTGTGTACGCGAAGGAGGAAAGTTGTCTTGAGTGCAAAAACGTAAGAAAAATGAATGTATAAGGAAAAGAAACAAAAGGGCGTTATTGGTTTAAATGGCTTTTTAGACAGTTTTGTGAGTCAGATGGGTTCGGAATCTTAAAAACAGTGTGTACGCGAAGCAGGAAAGTTGTTTTGAGTGCAAAAACGTGAAAAAAATGAATGTATAAGGAAAAGAAACAAAAGGGCGTTATTGGTTTAAATGGCTTTTTAGTCAGTTTTGTGAGTCAGATGGGTTCGGAATCTTAAAAACAGTGTGTACGCGAAGCAGGAAAGTTGTTTTGAGTGCAAAAACGTGAAAAAAATGAATGTATAAGGAAAAGAAACAAAAGGGAGGTATTGGTTTAAATGGTCTTTTAGGCGATTTTGTGAGTCAGATGGGTTCGGAATCATAAAAACAGTGTGTACGCGAAGGAGGAAAGTTGTCTAGAGTGCAAAAACGTAAGAAAAATGAATGCATAAGAAAAAAAAAAAGGGGCGGAATTGATTTAAATGGCCTTGTAGACGCTTTTGTGAGTCAGGTGGGTTCGAAATCATAAAAAAAGTGTGTACGCGAAGGAGGAAAGTTGTCTTGAGTGCAAAAACGTAAGAAAAATGAATGTATAAGGAAAAGAAATCAAAGGGCGGCATTGGATTAAATGGCCTTTTTAACGATTTTGTGAGTCATATGGGTTCGGAATCATAAAAAAAGTGTGTACGCGAAGGAGGAAAGTTGTTTTGAGTGCAAAAACGTGGAAAAAATGAATGTATATGAAAAAGAAACAAAAGGGCGGTATTGGTTTAAATGGCCTTTTTAGACAGTTTTGTGAGTCAGATGGGTTCGGAATCTTAAAAACAGTGTGTACAAGGAGGAAAGTTGGAAAAACGTGGAAAAAGTGAATGTATAAGGAAAAGAAACAAAAGGGCGGTATTGGTTTAAATGGCCTTTTTAACGATTTTGTGAGTCATACGGGTTCGGAATCATAAAAAAACTGTGTACGCGAAGGAGGAAAGTTGTTTTGAGGGCAAAAACGTGGGAAAAATGAATGCATAAGGAAAAGAAACAAAAGGGCGGTATTGGTTTAAATGGCTTTTTAGACAGTTTTGTAAGGCAGATGGGTTCGGAATCTTAAAAACAGTGTGTACGCGAAGGAGGAAAGTTGTCTAGAGTGCAAAAACGTAAGAAAAATGAATGCATAAGGAAAAGGAACAAAAGGGTGGTATATGATTAAATGGCCTTTTTAACGATTTTGTGAGTCAGATGGGTTCCGAATCATAAAAAAAGTGTGTACACGAAGGAGGAAAGATGTCTTGAGTGCAAAAACGTAAGAAAAATGAATGCATAAGGAAAAGAAACAAAAGGGCGGAATTGGTTTAAATGGTCTTATAGACGATTTTGTGAGTCAGATGGGTTCGAAATCATAAAAACAGTGTGTACGCGAAGGAGGAAAGTTGTCTTGAGTGCAAAAACGTGAAAAAAATGAATGTATAAGGAAAAGAAACAAAAGGGAGGTATTGGTTTAAATGGCCTTTTTAACGATTTTGTGAGTCAGATGGGTTCCGAATCATAAAAAAAGTGTGTACACGAAGGAAGAAAGATGTCTTGAGTGCAAAAACGTAAGAAAAATGAATGCATAAGGAAAAGAAACAAAAGGGCGGAATTGGTTTAAATAGCCTTTTTAACGATTTTGTGAGTCAGATGGGCTCCGAATCATAAAAATAGTGTGTACGCGAATGAGGAAAGTTGTCTTGAGTGCAAAAACATAAGAAAAATGAATGCATAAGGAAAAGAAACAAAAGGGCGGAATTGGTTTAAATGGCCTTGTAGACGCTTTTGTGAGTCAGATGGGTTCGAAATCATAAAAACAGTGTGTACGCGAAGGAGGAAAGTTGTCTTGAGTGCAAAAACGTGAAAAAAATGAATGTATAAGGAAAAGAAACAAAAGGGAGGTATTGGTTTAAATGGCCTTTTTAACGATTTTGTGAGTCAGATGGGTTCCGAATCATAAAAAAAGTGTGTACGCGAAGGAGGAAAGTTGTTTTGAGTGCAAAAACGTGGGAAAAATCAATGCATAATTAAAAGAAACAAAAGGGCGGTATTGGTTTAAATGGCTTTTTAGACAGTTTTGTGAGTCAGATGGGTTCGGAATCTTAAAAACAGTGTGTACGCGAAGCAGGAAAGTTGTTTTGAGTGCAAAAACGTGAAAAAAATGAATGTATAAGGAAAAGAAACAAAAGGGCGTTATTGGTTTAAATGGCTTTTTAGACAGTTTTGTGAGTCATTTGGGTTCGGAATCTTAAAAACAGTGTGTACGCGAAGCAGGAAAGTTGTTTTGAGTGCAAAAACGTGAAAAAAATGAATGTATAAAGAAAAGAAACAAAAGGGAGGTATTGGTTTAAATGGTCTTTTAGGCGATTTTGTGAGTCAGATGGGTTCGGAATCATAAAAACAGTGTGTACACGAAGGAGGAAAGTTGTCTTGAGTGCAAAAACGTAAGAAAAATGAATGCATAAGGAAAAGAAACAAAAGGGCGGTATTGGTTTAAATGGCTTTTTAGACAGTTTTGTGAGTCAGATGGGTTCGGAATCATAAAAACAGTGTGTACGCGAAGGAGGGAAGTTGTCTAGAGTGCAAAAACGTAAGAAAAATGAATGCATAAGGAAAAGAAACAAAAGGGTGGTATTGGATTAAATAGCCTTTTTAACGATTTTGTGAGTCAGATGGGCTCCGAATCATAAAAATAGTGTGTACGCGAATGAGGAAAGTTGTCTTGAGTGCAAAAACATAAGAAAAATGAATGCATAAGGAAAAGAAACAAAAGGGCGGAATTGGTTTAAATGGCCTTGTAGACGCTTTTGTGAGTCAGGTGGGTCCGGAATCATAAAAAAGTGTGTACGAGAAGGAGGAATGTTGTTTCGAGTGCAAAAAAGTAAGAAAAATGAATGCATAAGGAAAAGAAATCAAAGGGCGGTATTGGATTAAATGGCCTTTTTAACGATTTTGTGAGTCAGATGGGTTCGGAATCATAAAAACAGTGTGTACGCGAAGGAGGAAAGTTGTCTTGAGTGCAAAAACGTAAGAAAAATGAATGTATAAGGAAAAGAAACAAAAGGGCGTTATTGGTTTAAATGGCTTTTTAGACAGTTTTGTGAGTCAGATGGGTTCGGAATCTTAAAAACAGTGTGTACGCGAAGGGGGAAAGTTTTCTAGAGTGCAAAAACGTAAGAAAAATGAATGCATAAGGAAAAGAAACAAAAGGGTGGTATTGGATTAAATGGATATTTTAACGATTTTGTGAGTCAGATGGGTTCCGAATCATAAAAAAAGTGTGTACACGAAGGAGGAAAGATGTCTTGAGTGCAAAAACGTAAGAAAAATGAATGCATAAGGAAAAGAAACAAAAGGGCGGAATTGGTTTAAATGGTCTTTTGGACGGTTTTGTTAGTCAGATGGGTTCGGAATCTTAAAAGCAGTGTGTACGCGAAGGAGGAAAGTTGTCTTGAGTGCAAAAACGTAAGAAAAATGAATGCATAAGAAAAAAAAAAGTGGGCGGCATTGGATTAAATGGCCTTTTTAACGATTTTGTGAGTCATATGGGTTCGGAATCATAAAAAAAGTGTGTACGCGAAGGAGGAAAGTTGTTTTGAGGGCAAAAACGTGTGAAAAATGAATGCATAAGGAAAAGAAACAAAAGGGCGGTATTGGTTTAAATGGCTTTTTAGACAGTTTTGTGAGTCAGATGGGTTCGGAATCTTAAAAACAGTGTGTACAAGGAGGAAAGTTGGAAAAACGTGAAAAAAGTGAATGTATAAGGAAAAGAAACAAAAGGGCGGTATTGGTTTAAATGGCCTTTTTAACGATTTTGTGAGTCATACGGGTTCGGAATCATAAAAAAACTGTGTACGCGAAGGAGGAAAGTTGTTTTGAGGGCAAAAACGTGTGAAAAATGAATGCATAAGGAAAAGAAACAAAAGGGCGGTATTGGTTTAAATGGCTTTTTAGACAGTTTTGTGAGTCAGATGGGTTCGGAATCTTAAAAACAGTGTGTACGCGAAGGAGGAAAGTTGTCTAGAGTGCAAAAACGTAAGAAAAATGAATGCATAAGGAAAAGAAACAAAAGGGTGGTATTGGATTAAATGGCCTTTTTAACGATTTTGTGAGTCAGATGGGTTCCGAATCATAAAAAAAGTGCGTACACGAAGGAGGAAAGATGTCTTGAGTGCAAAAACGTAAGAAAAATGAATGCATAAGGAAAAGAAACAAAAGGGCGGAATTGGTTTAAATGGTCTTATAGACGATTTTGTGAGTCAGATGGGTTCGAAATCATAAAAACAGTGTGTACGCGATGGAGGAAAGTTGTCTTGAGTGCAAAAACGTGAAAAAAATGAATGTATAAGGAAAAGAAACAAAAGGGAGGTATTGGTTTAAATGGCCTTTTTAACGATTTTGTGAGTCAGATGGGTTCCGAATCATAAAAAAAGTGTGTACGCGAAGGAGGAAAGATGTCTTGAGTGCAAAAACGTAAGAAAAATGAATGCATAAGGAAAAGAAACAAAAGGGCGGAATTGGTTTAAATGGTCTTATAGACGATTTTGTGAGTCAGATGGGTTCGAAATCATAAAAACAGTGTGTACGCGAAGGAGGAAAGTTGTTTTGAGTGCAAAAACGTGGGAAAAATGAATGCATAAGGAAAAGAAACAAAAGGGCGGTATTGGTTTAAATGGCTTTTTAGACAGTTTTTGAGTCAGATGGGTTCGGAATCTTAAAAACAGTGTGTACGCGAAGGAGGAAAGTTGTCTAGAGTGCAAAAACGTAAGAAAAATGAATGCATAAGAAAAAGAAACAAAAGGGTGGTATTGGATTAAATGGCCTTTTTAACGATTTTGTGAGTCAGATGGGTTCCGAATCATAAAAAAACTGTGTACGCGAAGGAGGAAAGTTGTTTTGAGTGCAAAAACGTGGGAAAAATCAATGCATAATTAAAAGAAACAAAAGGGCGGTATTGGTTTAAATGGCTTTTTAGACAGTTTTGTGAGTCAGATGGGTTCGGAATCTTAAAAACAGTGTGTACGCGAAGCAGGAAAGTTGTTTTGAGTGCAAAAACGTGAAAAAATGAATGTATAAGGAAAAGAAACAAAAGGGAGGTATTGCTTTAAATGGTCTTATAGACGATTTTGTGAGTCAGATGGGTTCGGAATCTTAAAAACAGTGTGTACGCGAAGGAGGAAAGTTGTCTAGAGTGCAAAAACGTAAGAAAAATGAATGCATAAGAAAAAGAAACAAAAGGGCGGTATTGGTTTAAATGGCCTTTTTAACGATTTTGTGAGTCATACGGGTTCGGAATCATAAAAAAACTGTGTACGCGAAGGAGGAAAGTTGTTTTGAGGGCAAAAACGTGGGAAAAATGAATGCATAAGGAAAAGAAACAAAAGGGCGGTATTGGTTTAAATGGCTTTTTAGACAGTTTTGTGAGTCAGATGGGTTCGGAATCTTAAAAACTGTGTACGCGAAGGAGGAAAGTTGTCTAGAGTGCAAAAACGTAAGAAAAATGAATGCATAAGGAAAAGAAACAAAAGGGTGGTATTGGATTAAATGGCCTTTTTAACGATTTTGTGAGTCAGATGGGTTCCGAATCATAAAAAAAGTGTGTACACGAAGGAGGAAAGATGTCTTGAGTGCAAAAACGTAAGAAAAATGAATGCATAAGGAAAAGAAACAAAAGGGCGGAATTGGTTTAAATGGTCTTATAGACGATTTTGTGAGTCAGATGGGTTCGAAATCATAAAAACAGTGTGTACGCGGAGGAAAGTTGTCTTGAGTGCAAAAACGTGAAAAAAATGAATGTATAAGGAAAAGAAACAAAAGGGAGGTATTGGTTTAAATGGCCTTTTTAACGATTTTGTGAGTCAGATGGGTTCCGAATCATAAAAAAAGTGTGTACACGAAGGAAGAAAGATGTCTTGAGTGCAAAAACGTAAGAAAAATGAATGCATAAGGAAAAGAAACAAAAGGGCGGAATTGGTTTAAATGGTCTTATAGACGATTTTGTGAGTCAGATGGGTTCGAAATCATAAAAACAGTGTGTACGCGAAGGAGGAAAGTTGTTTTGAGTGCAAAAACGTGGGAAAAATGAATGCATAAGGAAAAGAAACAAAAGGGCGGTATTGGTTTAAATGGCTTTTTAGACAGTTTTTGAGTCAGATGGGTTCGGAATCTTAAAAACAGTGTGTACGCGAAGGAGGAAAGTTGTCTAGAGTGCAAAAACGTAAGAAAAATGAATGCATAAGAAAAAGAAACAAAAGGGTGGTATTGGATTAAATGGCCTTTTTAACGATTTTGTGAGTCAGATGGGTTCCGAATCATAAAAAAAGTGTGTACGCGAAGGAGGAAAGTTGTTTTGAGTGCAAAAACGTGGGAAAAATCAATGCATAATTAAAAGAAACAAAAGGGCGGTATTGGTTTAAATGGCTTTTTAGACAGTTTTGTGAGTCAGATGGGTTCGGAATCTTAAAAACAGTGTGTACGCGAAGCAGGAAAGTTGTTTTGAGTGCAAAAACGTGAAAAAAATGAATGTATAAGGAAAAGAAACAAAAGGGCGTTATTGGTTTAAATGGCTTTTTAGACAGTTTTGTGAGTCATTTGGGTTCGGAATCTTAAAAACAGTGTGTACGCGAAGCAGGAAAGTTGTTTTGAGTGCAAAAACGTGAAAAAAATGAATGTATAAGGAAAAGAAACAAAAGGGAGGTATTGGTTTAAATGGTCTTTTAGGCGATTTTGTGAGTCAGATGGGTTCGGAATCATAAAAACAGTGTGTACACGAAGGAGGAAAGTTGTCTTGAGTGCAAAAACGTAAGAAAAATGAATGCATAAGGAAAAGAAACAAAAGGGCGGTATTGGTTTAAATGGCTTTTTAGACAGTTTTGTGAGTCAGATGGGTTCGGAATCATAAAAACAGTGTGTACGCGAAGGAGGAAAGTTGTCTAGAGTGCAAAAACGTAAGAAAAATGAATGCATAAGGAAAAGAAACAAAAGGGTGGTATTGGATTAAATAGCCTTTTTAACGATTTTGTGAGTCAGATGGGCTCCGAATCATAAAAATAGTGTGTACGCGAATGAGGAAAGTTGTCTTGAGTGCAAAAACATAAGAAAAATGAATGCATAAGGAAAAGAAACAAAAGGGCGGAATTGGTTTAAATGGCCTTGTAGACGCTTTTGTGAGTCAGGTGGGTCCGGAATCATAAAAAAGTGTGTACGAGAAGGAGGAATGTTGTTTCGAGTGCAAAAAAGTAAGAAAAATGAATGCATAAGGAAAAGAAATCAAAGGGCGGTATTGGATTAAATGGCCTTTTTAACGATTTTGTGAGTCAGATGGGTTCGGAATCATAAAAACAGTGTGTACGCGAAGGAGGAAAGTTGTCTTGAGTGCAAAAACGTAAGAAAAATGAATGTATAAGGAAAAGAAACAAAAGGGCGGTATTGGTTTAAATGGCTTTTTAGACAGTTTTGTGAGTCAGATGGGTTCGGAATCTTAAAAACAGTGTGTACGCGAAGGGGGAAAGTTTTCTAGAGTGCAAAAACGTAAGAAAAATGAATGCATAAGGAAAAGAAACAAAAGGGTGGTATTGGATTAAATGGCCTTTTTAACGATTTTGTGAGTCAGATGGGTTCCGAATCATAAAAAAACTGTGTACGCGAAGGAGGAAAGTTGTTTTGAGTGCAAAAACGTGGGAAAAATCAATGCATAATTAAAAGAAACAAAAGGGCGGTATTGGTTTAAATGGCTTTTTAGACAGTTTTGTGAGTCAGATGGGTTCGGAATCTTAAAAACAGTGTGTACGCGAAGCAGGAAAGTTGTTTTGAGTGCAAAAACGTGAAAAAATGAATATATAAGGAAAAGAAACAAAAGGGAGGTATTGCTTTAAATGGTCTTATAGACGATTTTGTGAGTCAGATGGGTTCGGAATCTTAAAAACAGTGTGTACGCGAAGGAGGAAAGTTGTCTAGAGTGCAAAAACGTAAGAAAAATGAATGCATAAGAAAAAGAAACAAAAGGGCGGTATTGGTTTAAATGGCCTTTTTAACGATTTTGTGAGTCATACGGTTTCGGAATCATAAAAAAACTGTGTACGCGAAGGAGGAAAGTTGTTTTGAGGGCAAAAACGTGGGAAAAATGAATGCATAAGGAAAAGAAACAAAAGGGCGGTATTGGTTTAAATGGCTTTTTAGACAGTTTTGTGAGTCAGATGGGTTCGGAATCTTAAAAACTGTGTACGCGAAGGAGGAAAGTTGTCTAGAGTGCAAAAACGTAAGAAAAATGAATGCATAAGGAAAAGAAACAAAAGGGTGGTATTGGATTAAATGGCCTTTTTAACGATTTTGTGAGTCAGATGGGTTCCGAATCATAAAAAAAGTGTGTACACGAAGGAGGAAAGATGTCTTGAGTGCAAAAACGTAAGAAAAATGAATGCATAAGGAAAAGAAACAAAAGGGCGGAATTGGTTTAAATGGTCATATAGACGATTTTGTGAGTCAGATGGGTTCGAAATCATAAAAACAGTGTGTACGCGAAGGAGGAAAGTTGTCTTGAGTGCAAAAACGTGAAAAAAATGAATGTATAAGGAAAAGAAACAAAAGGGAGGTATTGGTTTAAATGGCCTTTTTAACGATTTTGTGAGTCAGATGGGTTCCGAATCATAAAAAAAGTGTGTACACGAAGGAAGAAAGATGTCTTGAGTGCAAAAACGTAAGAAAAATGAATGCATAAGGAAAAGAAACAAAAGGGCGGAATTGGTTTAAATGGTCTTATAGACGATTTTGTGAGTCAGATGGGTTCGAAATCATAAAAACAGTGTGTACGCGAAGGAGGAAAGTTGTTTTGAGTGCAAAAACGTGGGAAAAATGAATGCATAAGGAAAAGAAACAAAAGGGCGGTATTGGTTTAAATGGCTTTTTAGACAGTTTTTGAGTCAGATGGGTTCGGAATCTTAAAAACAGTGTGTACGCGAAGGAGGAAAGTTGTCTAGAGTGCAAAAACGTAAGAAAAATGAATGCATAAGAAAAAGAAACAAAAGGGTGGTATTGGATTAAATGGCCTTTTTAACGATTTTGTGAGTCAGATGGGTTCCGAATCATAAAAAAAGTGTGTACGCGAAGGAGGAAAGTTGTTTTGAGTGCAAAAACGTGGGAAAAATCAATGCATAATTAAAAGAAACAAAAGGGCGGTATTGGTTTAAATGGCTTTTTAGACAGTTTTGTGAGTCAGATGGGTTCGGAATCTTAAAAACAGTGTGTACGCGAAGCAGGAAAGTTGTTTTGAGTGCAAAAACGTGAAAAAAATGAATGTATAAGGAAAAGAAACAAAAGGGCGTTATTGGTTTAAATGGCTTTTTAGACAGTTTTGTGAGTCATTTGGGTTCGGAATCTTAAAAACAGTGTGTACGCGAAGCAGGAAAGTTGTTTTGAGTGCAAAAACGTGAAAAAAATGAATGTATAAGGAAAAGAAACAAAAGGGAGGTATTGGTTTAAATGGTCTTTTAGGCGATTTTGTGAGTCAGATGGGTTCGGAATCATAAAAAAAGTGTGTACACGAAGGAGGAAAGATGTCTTGAGTGCAAAAACGTAAGAAAAATGAATGCATAAGGAAAAGAAACAAAAGGGCGGAATTGGTTTAAATGGCTTTTTAGACAGTTTTGTGAGTCAGATGGGTTCGGAATCATAAAAACAGTGTGTACGCGAAGGAGGAAAGTTGTCTAGAGTGCAAAAACGTAAGAAAAATGAATGCATAAGGAAAAGAAACAAAAGGGTGGTATTGGATTAAATAGCCTTTTTAACGATTTTGTGAGTCAGATGGGCTCCGAATCATAAAAATAGTGTGTACGCGAATGAGGAAAGTTGTCTTGAGTGCAAAAACATAAGAAAAATGAATGCATAAGGAAAAGAAACAAAAGGGCGGAATTGGTTTAAATGGCCTTGTAGACGCTTTTGTGAGTCAGGTGGGTCCGGAATCATAAAAAAGTGTGTACGAGAAGGAGGAATGTTGTTTCGAGTGCAAAAAAGTAAGAAAAATGAATGCATAAGGAAAAAAAATCAAAGGGCGGTATTGGATTAAATGGCCTTTTTAACGATTTTGTGAGTCAGATGGGTTCGGAATCATAAAAACAGTGTGTACGCGAAGGAGGAAAGTTGTCTTGAGTGCAAAAACGTAAGAAAAATGAATGTATAAGGAAAAGAAACAAAAGGGCGGTATTGGTTTAAATGGCTTTTTAGACAGTTTTGTGAGTCAGATGGGTTCGGAATCTTAAAAACAGTGTGTACGCGAAGGGGGAAAGTTTTCTAGAGTGCAAAAACGTAAGAAAAATGAATGCATAAGGAAAAGAAACAAAAGGGTGGTATTGGATTAAATGGATATTTTAACGATTTTGTGAGTCAGATGGGTTCCGAATCATAAAAAAAGTGTGTACACGAAGGAGGAAAGATGTCTTGAGTGCAAAAACGTAAGAAAAATGAATGCATAAGGAAAAGAAACAAAAGGGCGGAATTGGTTTAAATGGTCTTTTGGACGGTTTTGTTAGTCAGATGGGTTCGGAATCTTAAAAGCAGTGTGTACGCGAAGGAGGAAAGTTGTCTTGAGTGCAAAAACGTAAGAAAAATGAATGCATAAGAAAAAAAAAAGTGGGCGGCATTGGATTAAATGGCCTTTTTAACGATTTTGTGAGTCATATGGGTTCGGAATCATAAAAAAAGTGTGTACGCGAAGGAGGAAAGTTGTTTTGAGTGCAAAAACGTGGAAAAAATGAATGTATATGAAAAAGAAACAAAAGGGCGGTATTGGTTTAAATGGCCTTTTTAGACAGTTTTGTGAGTCAGATGGGTTCGGAATCTTAAAAACAGTGTGTACGCGAAGGAGGAAAGTTGTCTAGAGTGCAAAAACGTAAGAAAAATGAATGCATAAGAAAAAGAAACAAAAGGGTGGTATTGGATTAAATGGCCTTTTTAACGATTTTGTGAGTCAGATGGGTTCCGAATCATAAAAAAACTGTGTACGCGAAGGAGGAAAGTTGTTTTGAGTGCAAAAACGTGGGAAAAATCAATGCATAATTAAAAGAAACAAAAGGGCGGTATTGGTTTAAATGGCTTTTTAGACAGTTTTGTGAGTCAGATGGGTTCGGAATCTTAAAAACAGTGTGTACGCGAAGCAGGAAAGTTGTTTTGAGTGCAAAAACGTGAAAAAATGAATGTATAAGGAAAAGAAACAAAAGGGAGGTATTGCTTTAAATGGTCTTATAGACGATTTTGTGAGTCAGATGGGTTCGGAATCTTAAAAACAGTGTGTACGCGAAGGAGGAAAGTTGTCTAGAGTGCAAAAACGTAAGAAAAATGAATGCATAAGAAAAAGAAACAAAAGGGCGGTATTGGTTTAAATGGCCTTTTTAACGATTTTGTGAGTCATACGGGTTCGGAATCATAAAAAAACTGTGTACGCGAAGGAGGAAAGTTGTTTTGAGGGCAAAAACGTGGGAAAAATGAATGCATAAGGAAAAGAAACAAAAGGGCGGTATTGGTTTAAATGGCTTTTTAGACAGTTTTGTGAGTCAGATGGGTTCGGAATCTTAAAAACTGTGTACGCGAAGGAGGAAAGTTGTCTAGAGTGCAAAAACGTAAGAAAAATGAATGCATAAGGAAAAGAAACAAAAGGGTGGTATTGGATTAAATGGCCTTTTTAACGATTTTGTGAGTCAGATGGGTTCCGAATCATAAAAAAAGTGTGTACACGAAGGAGGAAAGATGTCTTGAGTGCAAAAACGTAAGAAAAATGAATGCATAAGGAAAAGAAACAAAAGGGCGGAATTGGTTTAAATGGTCTTATAGACGATTTTGTGAGTCAGATGGGTTCGAAATCATAAAAACAGTGTGTACGCGAAGGAGGAAAGTTGTCTTGAGTGCAAAAACGTGAAAAAAATGAATGTATAAGGAAAAGAAACAAAAGGGCGGTATTGGTTTAAATGGCTTTTTAGACAGTTTTTGAGTCAGATGGGTTCGGAATCTTAAAAACAGTGTGTACGCGAAGGAGGAAAGTTGTCTAGAGTGCAAAAACGTAAGAAAAATGAATGCATAAGGAAAAGAAACAAAAGGGTGGTATTGGATTAAATGGCCTTTTTAACGATTTTGTGAGTCAGATGGGTTCCGAATCATAAAAAAAGTGTGTACACGAAGGAGGAAAGATGTCTTGAGTGCAAAAACGTAAGAAAAATGAATGCATAAGGAAAAGAAACAAAAGGGCGGAATTGGTTTAAATGGTCTTATAGACGATTTTGTGAGTCAGATGGGTTCGAAATCATAAAAACAGTGTGTACGCGAAGGAGGAAAGTTGTCTTGAGTGCAAAAACGTGAAAAAAATGAATGTATAAGGAAAAGAAACAAGAGGGAGGTATTGGTTTAAATGGCCTTTTTAACGATTTTGTGAGTCAGATGGGTTCCGAATCATAAAAAAAGTGTGTACACGAAGGAGGAAAGATGTCCTGAGTGCAAAAACGTAAGAAAAATGAATGCATAAGGAAAAGAAACAAAACGTGGTATTGGATTAAATGGCCTTTTTAACGATTTTGTGAGTCAGATGGGTTCCGAATCATAAAAAAAGTGTGTACGCAAAGGAGGAAAGTTGTTTTGAGTGCAAAAACGTGGGAAAAATCAATGCATAATTAAAAGAAACAAAAGGGCGGTATTGGTTTAAATGGCTTTTTAGACAGTTTTGTGAGTCAGATGGGTTCGGAATCTTAAAAACAGTGTGTACGCGAAGCAGGAAAGTTGTTTTGAGTGCAAAAACGTGAAAAAAAATGAATGTATAAGGAAAAGAAACAAAAGGGCGTTATTGGTTTAAATGGCTTTTTAGACAGTTTTGTGAGTCAGGTGGGTTCGGAATCTTAAAAACAGTGTGTACGCGAAGCAGGAAAGTTGTTTTGAGTGCAAAAACGTGAAAAAAATGAATGTATAAGGAAAAGAAACAAAAGGGAGGTATTGGTTTAAATGGTCTTTTAGGCGATTTTGTGAGTCAGATGGGTTCGGAATCATAAAAACAGTGTGTACGCGAAGGAGGAAAGTTGTCTTGAGTGCAAAAACGTAAGAAAAATGAATGCATAAGGAAAAGAAACAAAAGGGCGGTATTGGTTTAAATGGCTTTTTAGACAGTTTTGTGAGTCAGATGGGTTCGGAATCATAAAAACAGTGTGTACGCGAAGGAGGAAAGTTGTCTTGAGTGCAAAAACGTAAGAAAAATGAATGCATAAGGAAAAGAAACAAAAGGGCGGTATTGGTTTAAATGGCTTTTTAGACAGTTTTGTGAGTCAGATGGGTTCGGAATCATAAAAACAGTGTGTACGCGAAGGAGGAAAGTTGTCTAGAGTGCAAAAACGTAAGAAAAATGAATGCATAAGGAAAAGAAACAAAAGGGTGGTATTGGATTAAATAGCCTTTTTAACGATTTTGTGAGTCAGATGGGTTCCGAATCATAAAAAAAACTGTGTACGCGAAGGAGGAAAGTTGTTTTGAGTGCAAAAACGTGGGAAAAATCAATGCATAATTAAAAGAAACAAAAGGGCGGTATTGGTTTAAATGGCTTTTTAGACAGTTTTGTGAGTCAGATGGGTTCGGAATATTAAAAACAGTGTGTACGCGAAGCAGGAAAGTTGTTTTGAGTGCAAAAACGTGAAAAAATGAATGTATAAGGAAAAGAAACAAAAGGGAGGTATTGCTTTAAATGGTCTTATAGACGATTTTGTGAGTCAGATGGGTTCGGAATCTTAAAAACAGTGTGTACGCGAAGGAGGAAAGTTGTCTAGAGTGCAAAAACGTAAGAAAAATGAATGCATAAGAAAAAGAAACAAAAGGGCGGTATTGGTTTAAATGGCCTTTTTAACGATTTTGTGAGTCATACGGGTTCGGAATCATAAAAAAACTGTGTACGCGAAGGAGGAAAGTTGTTTTGAGGGCAAAAACGTGGGAAAAATGAATGCATAAGGAAAAGAAACAAAAGGGCGGTATTGGTTTAAATGGCTTTTTAGACAGTTTTGTGAGTCAGATGGGTTCGGAATCTTAAAAACTGTGTACGCGAAGGAGGAAAGTTGTCTAGAGTGCAAAAACGTAAGAAAAATGAATGCATAAGGAAAAGAAACAAAAGGGTGGTATTGGATTAAATGGCCTTTTTAACGATTTTGTGAGTCAGATGGGTTCCGAATCATAAAAAAAGTGTGTACACGAAGGAGGAAAGATGTCTTGAGTGCAAAAACGTAAGAAAAATGAATGCATAAGGAAAAGAAACAAAAGGGCGGAATTGGTTTAAATGGTCTTATAGACGATTTTGTGAGTCAGATGGGTTCGAAATCATAAAAACAGTGTGTACGCGAAGGAGGAAAGTTGTCTTGAGTGCAAAAACGTGAAAAAAATGAATGTATAAGGAAAAGAAACAAAAGGGCGGTATTGGTTTAAATGGCTTTTTAGACAGTTTTTGAGTCAGATGGGTTCGGAATCTTAAAAACAGTGTGTACGCGAAGGAGGAAAGTTGTCTAGAGTGCAAAAACGTAAGAAAAATGAATGCATAAGGAAAAGAAACAAAAGGGTGGTATTGGATTAAATGGCCTTTTTAACGATTTTGTGAGTCAGATGGGTTCCGAATCATAAAAAAAGTGTGTACACGAAGGAGGAAAGATGTCTTGAGTGCAAAAACGTAAGAAAAATGAATGCATAAGGAAAAGAAACAAAAGGGCGGAATTGGTTTAAATGGTCTTATAGACGATTTTGTGAGTCAGATGGGTTCGAAATCATAAAAACAGTGTGTACGCGAAGGAGGAAAGTTGTCTTGAGTGCAAAAACGTGAAAAAAATGAATGTATAAGGAAAAGAAACAAAAGGGAGGTATTGGTTTAAATGGCCTTTTTAACGATTTTATGAGTCAGATGGGTTCCGAATCATAAAAAAAGTGTGTACACGAAGGAGGAAAGATGTCTTGAGTGCAAAAACGTAAGAAAAATGAATGCATAAGAAAAAGAAACAAAACGTGGTATTGGATTAAATGGCCTTTTTAACGATTTTGTGAGTCAGATGGGTTCCGAATCATAAAAAAAGTGTGTACGCGAAGGAGGAAAGTTGTTTTGAGTGCAAAAACGTGGGAAAAATCAATGCATAATTAAAAGAACCAAAAGGGCGGTATTGGTTTAAATGGCTTTTTAGACAGTTTTGTGAGTCAGATGGGTTCGGAATCTTAAAAACAGTGTGTACGCGAAGCAGGAAAGTTGTTTTGAGTGCAAAAACGTGAAAAAAAATGAATGTATAAGGAAAAGAAACAAAAGGGCGTTATTGGTTTAAATGGCTTTTTAGACAGTTTTGTGAGTCAGGTGGGTTCGGAATCTTAAAAACAGTGTGTACGCGAAGCAGGAAAGTTGTTTTGAGTGCAAAAACGTGAAAAAAATGAATGTATAAGGAAAAGAAACAAAAGGGAGGTATTGGTTTAAATGGTCTTTTAGGCGATTTTGTGAGTCAGATGGGTTCGGAATCATAAAAACAGTGTGTACGCGAAGGAGGAAAGTTGTCTTGAGTGCAAAAACGTAAGAAAAATGAATGCATAAGGAAAAGAAACAAAAGGGCGGTATTGGTTTAAATGGCTTTTTAGACAGTTTTGTGAGTCAGATGGGTTCGGAATCATAAAAACAGTGTGTACGCGAAGGAGGAAAGTTGTCTTGAGTGCAAAAACGTAAGAAAAATGAATGCATAAGGAAAAGAAACAAAAGGGCGGTATTGGTTTAAATGGCTTTTTAGACAGTTTTGTGAGTCAGATGGGTTCGGAATCATAAAAACAGTGTGTACGCGAAGGAGGAAAGTTGTCTAGAGTGCAAAAACGTAAGAAAAATGAATGCATAAGGAAAAGAAACAAAAGGGTGGTATTGGATTAAATAGCCTTTTTAACGATTTTGTGAGTCAGATGGGTTCCGAATCTTAAAAACAGTGTGTACGCGAAGGAGGAAAGTTGTCTAGAGTGCAAAAACGTAAGAAAAATGAATGCATAAGAAAAAGAAACAAAAGGGTGGTATTGGATTAAATGGCCTTTTTAACGATTTTGTGAGTCAGATGGGTTCCGAATCATAAAAAAACTGTGTACGCGAAGGAGGAAAGTTGTTTTGAGTGCAAAAACGTGGGAAAAATCAATGCATAATTAAAAGAAACAAAAGGGCGGTATTGGTTTAAATGGCTTTTTAGACAGTTTTGTGAGTCAGATGGGTTCGGAATCTTAAAAACAGTGTGTACGCGAAGCAGGAAAGTTGTTTTGAGTGCAAAAACGTGAAAAAATGAATGTATAAGGAAAAGAAACAAAAGGGAGGTATTGCTTTAAATGGTCTTATAGACGATTTTGTGAGTCAGATGGGTTCGGAATCTTAAAAACAGTGTGTACGCGAAGGAGGAAAGTTGTCTAGAGTGCAAAAACGTAAGAAAAATGAATGCATAAGAAAAAGAAACAAAAGGGCGGTATTGGTTTAAATGGCCTTTTTAACGATTTTGTGAGTCATACGGGTTCGGAATCATAAAAAAACTGTGTACGCGAAGGAGGAAAGTTGTTTTGAGGGCAAAAACGTGGGAAAAATGAATGCATAAGGAAAAGAAACAAAAGGGCGGTATTGGTTTAAATGGCTTTTTAGACAGTTTTGTGAGTCAGATGGGTTCGGAATCTTAAAAACTGTGTACGCGAAGGAGGAAAGTTGTCTAGAGTGCAAAAACGTAAGAAAAATGAATGCATAAGGAAAAGAAACAAAAGGGTGGTATTGGATTAAATGGCCTTTTTAACGATTTTGTGAGTCAGATGGGTTCCGAATCATAAAAAAACTGTGTACGCGAAGGAGGAAAGATGTCTTGAGTGCAAAAACGTAAGAAAAATGAATGCATAAGGAAAAGAAACAAAAGGGCGGAATTGGTTTAAATGGTCTTATAGACGATTTTGTGAGTCAGATGGGTTCGGAATCTTAAAAACTGTGTACGCGAAGGAGGAAAGTTGTCTAGAGTGCAAAAACGTAAGAAAAATGAATGCATAAGGAAAAGAAACAAAAGGGTGGTATTGGATTAAATGGCCTTTTTAACGATTTTGTGAGTCAGATGGGTTCCGAATCATAAAAAAAGTGTGTACACGAAGGAGGAAAGATGTCTTGAGTGCAAAAACGTAAGAAAAATGAATGCATAAAGAAAAGAAACAAAAGGGCGGAATTGGTTTAAATGGTCTTATAGACGATTTTGTGAGTCAGATGGGTTCGAAATCATAAAAACAGTGTGTACGCGAAGGAGGAAAGTTGTCTTGAGTGCAAAAACGTGAAAAAAATGAATGTATAAGGAAAAGAAACAAAAGGGCGGTATTGGTTTAAATGGCTTTTTAGACAGTTTTTGAGTCAGATGGGTTCGGAATCTTAAAAACAGTGTGTACGCGAAGGAGGAAAGTTGTCTAGAGTGCAAAAACGTAAGAAAAATGAATGCATAAGGAAAAGAAACAAAAGGGTGGTATTGGATTAAATGGCCTTTTTAACGATTTTGTGAGTCAGATGGGTTCCGAATCATAAAAAAAGTGTGTACACGAAGGAGGAAAGATGTCTTGAGTGCAAAAACGTAAGAAAAATGAATGCATAAGGAAAAGAAACAAAAGGGCGGAATTGGTTTAAATGGTCTTATAGACGATTTTGTGAGTCAGATGGGTTCGAAATCATAAAAACAGTGTGTACGCGAAGGAGGAAAGTTGTCTTGAGTGCAAAAACGTGAAAAAAATGAATGTATAAGGAAAAGAAACAAAAGGGAGGTATTGGTTTAAATGGCCTTTTTAACGATTTTGTGAGTCAGATGGGTTCCGAATCATAAAAAAAGTGTGTACACGAAGGAGGAAAGATGTCCTGAGTGCAAAAACGTAAGAAAAATGAATGCATAAGGAAAAGAAACAAAACGTGGTATTGGATTAAATGGCCTTTTTAACGATTTTGTGAGTCAGATGGGTTCCGAATCATAAAAAAAGTGTGTACGCGAAGGAGGAAAGTTGTTTTGAGTGCAAAAACGTGGGAAAAATCAATGCATAATTAAAAGAAACAAAAGGGCGGTATTGGTTTAAATGGCTTTTTAGACAGTTTTGTGAGTCAGATGGGTTCGGAATCTTAAAAACAGTGTGTACGCGAAGCAGGAAAGTTGTTTTGAGTGCAAAAACGTGAAAAAAAATGAATGTATAAGGAAAAGAAACAAAAGGGCGTTATTGGTTTAAATGGCTTTTTAGACAGTTTTGTGAGTCAGGTGGGTTCGGAATCTTAAAAACAGTGTGTACGCGAAGCAGGAAAGTTGTTTTGAGTGCAAAAACGTGAAAAAAATGAATGTATAAGGAAAAGAAACAAAAGGGAGGTATTGGTTTAAATGGTCTTTTAGGCGATTTTGTGAGTCAGATGGGTTCGGAATCATAAAAACAGTGTGTACGCGAAGGAGGAAAGTTGTCTTGAGTGCAAAAACGTAAGAAAAATGAATGCATAAGGAAAAGAAACAAAAGGGCGGTATTGGTTTAAATGGCTTTTTAGACAGTTTTGTGAGTCAGATGGGTTCGGAATCATAAAAACAGTGTGTACGCGAAGGAGGAAAGTTGTCTTGAGTGCAAAAACGTAAGAAAAATGAATGCATAAGGAAAAGAAACAAAAGGGCGGTATTGGTTTAAATGGCTTTTTAGACAGTTTTGTGAGTCAGATGGGTTCGGAATCATAAAAACAGTGTGTACGCGAAGGAGGAAAGTTGTCTAGAGTGCAAAAACGTAAGAAAAATGAATGCATAAGGAAAAGAAACAAAAGGGTGGTATTGGATTAAATAGCCTTTTTAACGATTTTGTGAGTCAGATGGGTTCCGAATCATAAAAAAACTGTGTACGCGAAGGAGGAAAGTAGTTTTGAGTGCAAAAACGTGGGAAAAATCAATGCATAATTAAAAGAAACAAAAGGGCGGTATTGGTTTAAATGGCTTTTTAGACAGTTTTGTGAGTCAGATGGGTTCGGAATCTTAAAAACAGTGTGTACGCGAAGCAGGAAAGTTGTTTTGAGTGCAAAAACGTGAAAAAATGAATGTATAAGGAAAAGAAACAAAAGGGAGGTATTGCTTTAAATGGTCTTATAGACGATTTTGTGAGTCAGATGGGTCCGGAATCATAAAAAAGTGTGTACGAGAAGGAGGAATGTTGTTTCGAGTGCAAAAAAGTAAGAAAAATGAATGCATAAGGAAAAGAAATCAAAGGGCGGTATTGGATTAAATGGCCTTTTTAACGATTTTGTGAGTCAGATGGGTTCGGAATCATAAAAACAGTGTGTACGCGAAGGAGGAAAGTTGTCTTGAGTGCAAAAACGTAAGAAAAATGAATGTATAAGGAAAAGAAACAAAAGGGCGGTATTGGTTTAAATGGCTTTTTAGACAGTTTTGTGAGTCAGATGGGTTCGGAATCTTAAAAACAGTGTGTACGCGAAGGGGGAAAGTTTTCTAGAGTGCAAAAACGTAAGAAAAATGAATGCATAAGGAAAAGAAACAAAAGGGTGGTATTGGATTAAATGGATATTTTAACGATTTTGTGAGTCAGATGGGTTCCGAATCATAAAAAAAGTGTGTACACGAAGGAGGAAAGATGTCTTGAGTGCAAAAACGTAAGAAAAATGAATGCATAAGGAAAAGAAACAAAAGGGCGGAATTGGTTTAAATGGTCTTTTGGACGGTTTTGTTAGTCAGATGGGTTCGGAATCTTAAAAGCAGTGTGTACGCGAAGGAGGAAAGTTGTCTTGAGTGCAAAAACGTAAGAAAAATGAATGCATAAGAAAAAAAAAAGTGGGCGGCATTGGATTAAATGGCCTTTTTAACGATTTTGTGAGTCATATGGGTTCGGAATCATAAAAACAGTGTGTACGCGAAGGAGGAAAGTTGTCTAGAGTGCAAAAACGTAAGAAAAATGAATGCATAAGGAAAAGAAACAAAAGGGCGGAATTGGTTTAAATGGTCTTATAGACGATTTTGTGAGTCAGATGGGTTCGGAATCTTAAAAACTGTGTACGCGAAGGAGGAAAGTTGTCTAGAGTGCAAAAACGTAAGAAAAATGAATGCATAAGGAAAAGAAACAAAAGGGTGGTATTGGATTAAATGGCCTTTTTAACGATTTTGTGAGTCAGATGGGTTCCGAATCATAAAAAAAGTGTGTACACGAAGGAGGAAAGATGTCTTGAGTGCAAAAACGTAAGAAAAATGAATGCATAAAGAAAAGAAACAAAAGGGCGGAATTGGTTTAAATGGTCTTATAGACGATTTTGTGAGTCAGATGGGTTCGAAATCATAAAAACAGTGTGTACGCGAAGGAGGAAAGTTGTCTTGAGTGCAAAAACGTGAAAAAAATGAATGTATAAGGAAAAGAAACAAAAGGGCGGTATTGGTTTAAATGGCTTTTTAGACAGTTTTTGAGTCAGATGGGTTCGGAATCTTAAAAACAGTGTGTACGCGAAGGAGGAAAGTTGTCTAGAGTGCAAAAACGTAAGAAAAATGAATGCATAAGGAAAAGAAACAAAAGGGTGGTATTGGATTAAATGGCCTTTTTAACGATTTTGTGAGTCAGATGGGTTCCGAATCATAAAAAAAGTGTGTACACGAAGGAGGAAAGATGTCTTGAGTGCAAAAACGTAAGAAAAATGAATGCATAAGGAAAAGAAACAAAAGGGCGGAATTGGTTTAAATGGTCTTATAGACGATTTTGTGAGTCAGATGGGTTCGAAATCATAAAAACAGTGTGTACGCGAAGGAGGAAAGTTGTCTTGAGTGCAAAAACGTGAAAAAAATGAATGTATAAGGAAAAGAAACAAAAGGGAGGTATTGGTTTAAATGGCCTTTTTAACGATTTTGTGAGTCAGATGGGTTCCGAATCATAAAAAAAGTGTGTACACGAAGGAGGAAAGATGTCCTGAGTGCAAAAACGTAAGAAAAATGAATGCATAAGGAAAAGAAACAAAACGTGGTATTGGATTAAATGGCCTTTTTAACGATTTTGTGAGTCAGATGGGTTCCGAATCATAAAAAAAGTGTGTACGCGAAGGAGGAAAGTTGTTTTGAGTGCAAAAACGTGGGAAAAATCAATGCATAATTAAAAGAAACAAAAGGGCGGTATTGGTTTAAATGGCTTTTTAGACAGTTTTGTGAGTCAGATGGGTTCGGAATCTTAAAAACAGTGTGTACGCGAAGCAGGAAAGTTGTTTTGAGTGCAAAAACGTGAAAAAAAATGAATGTATAAGGAAAAGAAACAAAAGGGCGTTATTGGTTTAAATGGCTTTTTAGACAGTTTTGTGAGTCAGGTGGGTTCGGAATCTTAAAAACAGTGTGTACGCGAAGCAGGAAAGTTGTTTTGAGTGCAAAAACGTGAAAAAAATGAATGTATAAGGAAAAGAAACAAAAGGGAGGTATTGGTTTAAATGGTCTTTTAGGCGATTTTGTGAGTCAGATGGGTTCGGAATCATAAAAACAGTGTGTACGCGAAGGAGGAAAGTTGTCTTGAGTGCAAAAACGTAAGAAAAATGAATGCATAAGGAAAAGAAACAAAAGGGCGGTATTGGTTTAAATGGCTTTTTAGACAGTTTTGTGAGTCAGATGGGTTCGGAATCATAAAAACAGTGTGTACGCGAAGGAGGAAAGTTGTCTTGAGTGCAAAAACGTAAGAAAAATGAATGCATAAGGAAAAGAAACAAAAGGGCGGTATTGGTTTAAATGGCTTTTTAGACAGTTTTGTGAGTCAGATGGGTTCGGAATCATAAAAACAGTGTGTACGCGAAGGAGGAAAGTTGTCTAGAGTGCAAAAACGTAAGAAAAATGAATGCATAAGGAAAAGAAACAAAAGGGTGGTATTGGATTAAATAGCCTTTTTAACGATTTTGTGAGTCAGATGGGTTCCGAATCATAAAAAAACTGTGTACGCGAAGGAGGAAAGTAGTTTTGAGTGCAAAAACGTGGGAAAAATCAATGCATAATTAAAAGAAACAAAAGGGCGGTATTGGTTTAAATGGCTTTTTAGACAGTTTTGTGAGTCAGATGGGTTCGGAATCTTAAAAACAGTGTGTACGCGAAGCAGGAAAGTTGTTTTGAGTGCAAAAACGTGAAAAAATGAATGTATAAGGAAAAGAAACAAAAGGGAGGTATTGCTTTAAATGGTCTTATAGACGATTTTGTGAGTCAGATGGGTCCGGAATCATAAAAAAGTGTGTACGAGAAGGAGGAATGTTGTTTCGAGTGCAAAAAAGTAAGAAAAATGAATGCATAAGGAAAAGAAATCAAAGGGCGGTATTGGATTAAATGGCCTTTTTAACGATTTTGTGAGTCAGATGGGTTCGGAATCATAAAAACAGTGTGTACGCGAAGGAGGAAAGTTGTCTTGAGTGCAAAAACGTAAGAAAAATGAATGTATAAGGAAAAGAAACAAAAGGGCGGTATTGGTTTAAATGGCTTTTTAGACAGTTTTGTGAGTCAGATGGGTTCGGAATCTTAAAAACAGTGTGTACGCGAAGGGGGAAAGTTTTCTAGAGTGCAAAAACGTAAGAAAAATGAATGCATAAGGAAAAGAAACAAAAGGGTGGTATTGGATTAAATGGATATTTTAACGATTTTGTGAGTCAGATGGGTTCCGAATCATAAAAAAAGTGTGTACACGAAGGAGGAAAGATGTCTTGAGTGCAAAAACGTAAGAAAAATGAATGCATAAGGAAAAGAAACAAAAGGGCGGAATTGGTTTAAATGGTCTTTTGGACGGTTTTGTTAGTCAGATGGGTTCGGAATCTTAAAAGCAGTGTGTACGCGAAGGAGGAAAGTTGTCTTGAGTGCAAAAACGTAAGAAAAATGAATGCATAAGAAAAAAAAAAGTGGGCGGCATTGGATTAAATGGCCTTTTTAACGATTTTGTGAGTCATATGGGTTCGGAATCATAAAAACAGTGTGTACGCGAAGGAGGAAAGTTGTCTAGAGTGCAAAAACGTAAGAAAAATGAATGCATAAGGAAAAGAAACAAAAGGGTGGTATATGATTAAATGGCCTTTTTAACGATTTTGTGAGTCAGATGGGTTCCGAATCATAAAAAAAGTGTGTACACGAAAGAGGAAAGATGTCTTGAGTGCAAAAACGTAAGAAAAATGAATGCATAAGGAAAAGAAACAAAAGGGCGGAATTGGTTTAAATGGTCTTATAGACGATTTTGTGAGTCAGATGGGTTCGAAATCATAAAAACAGTGTGTACGCGAAGGAGGAAAGTTGTCTTGAGTGCAAAAACGTGAAAAAAATGAATGTATAAGGAAAAGAAACAAAAGGGAGGTATTGGTTTAAATGGCCTTTTTAACGATTTTGTAAGTCAGATGGGTTCCGAATCATAAAAAAAGTGTGTACACGAAGGAAGAAAGATGTCTTGAGTGCAAAAACGTAAGAAAAATGAATGCATAAGGAAAAGAAACAAAAGGGCGGAATTGGTTTAAATGGTCTTATAGACGATTTTGTGAGTCAGATGGGTTCGAAATCATAAAAACAGTGTGTACGCGAAGGAGGAAAGTTGTTTTGAGTGCAAAAACGTGGGAAAAATGAATGCATAAGGAAAAGAAACAAAAGGGCGGTATTGGTTTAAATGGCTTTTTAGACAGTTTTTGAGTCAGATGGGTTCGGAATCTTAAAAACAGTGTGTACGCGAAGGAGGAAAGTTGTCTAGAGTGCAAAAACGTAAGAAAAATGAATGCATAAGAAAAAGAAACAAAAGGGTGGTATTGGATTAAATGGCCTTTTTAACGATTTTGTGAGTCAGATGGGTTCCGAATCATAAAAAAAGTGTGTACGCGAAGGAGGAAAGTTGTTTTGAGTGCAAAAACGTGGGAAAAATCAATGCATAATTAAAAGAAACAAAAGGGCGGTATTGGTTTAAATGGCTTTTTAGACAGTTTTGTGAGTCAGATGGGTTCGGAATCTTAAAAACAGTGTGTACGCGAAGCAGGAAAGTTGTTTTGAGTGCAAAAACGTGAAAAAAATGAATGTATAAGGAAAAGAAACAAAAGGGCGTTATTGGTTTAAATGGCTTTTGAGACAGTTTTGTGAGTCAGTTGGGTTCGGAATCTTAAAAACAGTGTGTACGCGAAGCAGGAAAGTTGTTTTGAGTGCAAAAACGTGAAAAAAATGAATGTATAAGGAAAAGAAACAAAAGGGAGGTATTGGTTTAAATGGTCTTTTAGGCGATTTTGTGAGTCAGATGGGTTCGGAATCATAAAAACAGTGTGTACGCGAAGGAGGAAAGTTGTCTTGAGTGCAAAAACGTAAGAAAAATTAATGCATAAGGAAAAGAAACAAAAGGGCGGTATTGGTTTAAATGGCTTTTTAGACAGTTTTGTGAGTCAGATGGGTTCGGAATCATAAAAACAGTGTGTACGCGAAGGAGGAAAGTTGTCTAGAGTGCAAAAACGTAAGAAAAATGAATGCATAAGGAAAAGAAACAAAAGGGTGGTATTGGATTAAATAGCCTTTTTAACGATTTTGTGAGTCAGATGGGTTCCGAATCATAAAAAAAGTGTGTACGCGAAGGAGGAAAGTTGTCTTGAGTGCAAAAACATAAGAAAAATGAATGCATAAGGAAAAGAAACAAAAGGGCGGAATTGGTTTAAATGGCCTTGTAGACGCTTTTGTGAGTCAGGTGGGTTCGGAATCATAAAAAAGTGTGTACGAGAAGGAGGAATGTTGTTTCGAGTGCAAAAAAGTAAGAAAAATGAATGCATAAGGAAAAGAAATCAAAGGGCGGTATTGGATTAAATGGCCTTTTTAACGATTTTGTGAGTCAGATGGGTTCGGAATCATAAAAACAGTGTGTACGCGAAGGAGGAAAGTTGTCTCTGAGTGCAAAAACGTAAGAAAAATGTTTGTATAAGGAAAAGAAACAAAAGGGCGGTATTGGTTTAAATGGCTTTTTAGACAGTTTTGTGAGTCAGATGGGTTCGGAATCTTAAAAACAGTGTGTACGCGAAGGGGGAAAGTTGTCTAGAGTGCAAAAACGTAAGAAAAATGAATGCATAAGGAAAAGAAACAAAAGGGTGGTATTGGATTAAATGGCCTTTTTAACGATTTTGTGAGTCAGATGGGTTCCGAATCATAAAAAAAGTGTGTACACGAAGGAGGAAAGATGTCTTGAGTGCAAAAACGTAAGAAAAATGAATGCATAAGGAAAAGAAACAAAAGGGCGGAATTGGTTTAAATGGTCTTATAGACGATTTTGTGAGTCAGATGGGTTCGAAATCATAAAAACAGTGTGTACGCGAAGGAGGAAAGTTGTCTTGAGTGCAAAAACGTGAAAAAAATGAATGTATAAGGAAAAGAAACAAGAGGGAGGTATTGGTTTAAATGGCCTTTTTAACGATTTTGTGAGTCAGATGGGTTCCGAATCATAAAAAAAGTGTGTACACGAAGGAGGAAAGATGTCCTGAGTGCAAAAACGTAAGAAAAATGAATGCATAAGGAAAAGAAACAAAACGTGGTATTGGATTAAATGGCCTTTTTAACGATTTTGTGAGTCAGATGGGTTCCGAATCATAAAAAAAGTGTGTACGCAAAGGAGGAAAGTTGTTTTGAGTGCAAAAACGTGGGAAAAATCAATGCCTAATTAAAAGAAACAAAAGGGCGGTATTGGTTTAAATGGCTTTTTAGACAGTTTTGTGAGTCAGATGGGTTCGGAATCATAAAAACAGTGTGTACGCGAAGGAGGAAAGTTGTCTAGAGTGCAAAAACGTAAGAAAAATGAATGCATAAGGAAAAGAAACAAAAGGGTGGTATTGGATTAAATAGCCTTTTTAACGATTTTGTGAG
The DNA here is from genome assembly GCA_963930645.1 of Salticus scenicus. Lineage (NCBI taxonomy): Eukaryota > Metazoa > Arthropoda > Arachnida > Araneae > Salticidae > Salticus > Salticus scenicus. The sequence goes on along the minus strand of CAWVNO010002165.1, from coordinate 1,753,452 downwards.
TCAGATGGGTTCCGAATCATAAAAAAAGTGTGTACGCGAAGGAGGAAAGTTGTCTTGAGTGCAAAAACATAAGAAAAATGAATGCATAAGGAAAAGAAACAAAAGGGCGGAATTGGTTTAAATGGCCTTGTAGACGCTTTTGTGAGTCAGGTGGGTTCGGAATCATAAAAAAGTGTGTACGAGAAGGAGGAATGTTGTTTCGAGTGCAAAAAAGTAAGAAAAATGAATGCATAAGGAAAAGAAATCAAAGGGCGGTATTGGATTAAATGGCCTTTTTAACGATTTTGTGAGTCAGATGGGTTCGGAATCATAAAAACAGTGTGTACGCGAAGGAGGAAAGTTGTCTCTGAGTGCAAAAACGTAAGAAAAATGTTTGTATAAGGAAAAGAAACAAAAGGGCGGTATTGGTTTAAATGGCTTTTTAGACAGTTTTGTGAGTCAGATGGGTTCGGAATCTTAAAAACAGTGTGTACGCGAAGGGGGAAAGTTGTCTAGAGTGCAAAAACGTAAGAAAAATGAATGCATAAGGAAAAGAAACAAAAGGGTGGTATTGGATTAAATGGCCTTTTTAACGATTTTGTGAGTCAGATGGGTTCCGAATCATAAAAAAAGTGTGTACACGAAGGAGGAAAGATGTCTTGAGTGCAAAAACGTAAGAAAAATGAATGCATAAGGAAAAGAAACAAAAGGGCGGAATTGGTTTAAATGGTCTTATAGACGATTTTGTAAGTCAGATGGGTTCGAAATCATAAAAACAGTGTGTACGCGAAGGAGGAAAGTTGTCTTGAGTGCAAAAACGTGAAAAAAATGAATGTATAAGGAAAAGAAACAAGAGGGAGGTATTGGTTTAAATGGCCTTTTTAACGATTTTGTGAGTCAGATGGGTTCCGAATCATAAAAAAAGTGTGTACACGAAGGAGGAAAGATGTCCTGAGTGCAAAAACGTAAGAAAAATGAATGCATAAGGAAAAGAAACAAAACGTGGTATTGGATTAAATGGCCTTTTTAACGATTTTGTGAGTCATATGGGTTCCGAATCATAAAAAAAGTGTGTACGCAAAGGAGGAAAGTTGTTTTGAGTGCAAAAACGTGGGAAAAATCAATGCATAATTAAAAGAAACAAAAGGGCGGTATTGGTTTAAATGGCTTTTTAGACAGTTTTGTGAGTCAGATGGGTTCGGAATCTTAAAAACAGTGTGTACGCGAAGCAGGAAAGTTGTTTTGAGTGCAAAAACGTGAAAAAAAATGAATGTATAAGGAAAAGAAACAAAAGGGCGTTATTGGTTTAAATGGCTTTTTAGACAGTTTTGTGAGTCAGGTGGGTTCGGAATCTTAAAAACAGTGTGTACGCGAAGCAGGAAAGTTGTTTTGAGTGCAAAAACGTGAAAAAAATGAATGTATAAGGAAAAGAAACAAAAGGGAGGTATTGGTTTAAATGGTCTTTTAGGCGATTTTGTGAGTCAGATGGGTTCGGAATCATAAAAACAGTGTGTACGCGAAGGAGGAAAGTTGTCTTGAGTGCAAAAACGTAAGAAAAATGAATGCATAAGGAAAAGAAACAAAAGGGCGGTATTGGTTTAAATGGCTTTTTAGACAGTTTTGTGAGTCAGATGGGTTCGGAATCATAAAAACAGTGTGTACGCGAAGGAGGAAAGTTGTCTTGAGTGCAAAAACGTAAGAAAAATGAATGCATAAGGAAAAGAAACAAAAGGGCGGTATTGGTTTAAATGGCTTTTTAGACAGTTTTGTGAGTCAGATGGGTTCGGAATCATAAAAACAGTGTGTACGCGAAGGAGGAAAGTTGTCTAGAGTGCAAAAACGTAAGAAAAATGAATGCATAAGGAAAAGAAACAAAAGGGTGGTATTGGATTAAATAGCCTTTTTAACGATTTTGTGAGTCAGATGGGTTCCGAATCATAAAAAAAACTGTGTACGCGAAGGAGGAAAGTTGTTTTGAGTGCAAAAACGTGGGAAAAATCAATGCATAATTAAAAGAAACAAAAGGGCGGTATTGGTTTAAATGGCTTTTTAGACAGTTTTGTGAGTCAGATGGGTTCGGAATATTAAAAACAGTGTGTACGCGAAGCAGGAAAGTTGTTTTGAGTGCAAAAACGTGAAAAAATGAATGTATAAGGAAAAGAAACAAAAGGGAGGTATTGCTTTAAATGGTCTTATAGACGATTTTGTGAGTCAGATGGGTTCGGAATCTTAAAAACAGTGTGTACGCGAAGGAGGAAAGTTGTCTAGAGTGCAAAAACGTAAGAAAAATGAATGCATAAGAAAAAGAAACAAAAGGGCGGTATTGGTTTAAATGGCCTTTTTAACGATTTTGTGAGTCATACGGGTTCGGAATCATAAAAAAACTGTGTACGCGAAGGAGGAAAGTTGTTTTGAGGGCAAAAACGTGGGAAAAATGAATGCATAAGGAAAAGAAACAAAAGGGCGGTATTGGTTTAAATGGCTTTTTAGACAGTTTTGTGAGTCAGATGGGTTCGGAATCTTAAAAACTGTGTACGCGAAGGAGGAAAGTTGTCTAGAGTGCAAAAACGTAAGAAAAATGAATGCATAAGGAAAAGAAACAAAAGGGTGGTATTGGATTAAATGGCCTTTTTAACGATTTTGTGAGTCAGATGGGTTCCGAATCATAAAAAAAGTGTGTACACGAAGGAGGAAAGATGTCTTGAGTGCAAAAACGTAAGAAAAATGAATGCATAAGGAAAAGAAACAAAAGGGCGGAATTGGTTTAAATGGTCTTATAGACGATTTTGTGAGTCAGATGGGTTCGAAATCATAAAAACAGTGTGTACGCGAAGGAGGAAAGTTGTCTTGAGTGCAAAAACGTGAAAAAAATGAATGTATAAGGAAAAGAAACAAAAGGGCGGTATTGGTTTAAATGGCTTTTTAGACAGTTTTTGAGTCAGATGGGTTCGGAATCTTAAAAACAGTGTGTACGCGAAGGAGGAAAGTTGTCTAGAGTGCAAAAACGTAAGAAAAATGAATGCATAAGGAAAAGAAACAAAAGGGTGGTATTGGATTAAATGGCCTTTTTAACGATTTTGTGAGTCAGATGGGTTCCGAATCATAAAAAAAGTGTGTACACGAAGGAGGAAAGATGTCTTGAGTGCAAAAACGTAAGAAAAATGAATGCATAAGGAAAAGAAACAAAAGGGCGGAATTGGTTTAAATGGTCTTATAGACGATTTTGTGAGTCAGATGGGTTCGAAATCATAAAAACAGTGTGTACGCGAAGGAGGAAAGTTGTCTTGAGTGCAAAAACGTGAAAAAAATGAATGTATAAGGAAAAGAAACAAAAGGGAGGTATTGGTTTAAATGGCCTTTTTAACGATTTTATGAGTCAGATGGGTTCCGAATCATAAAAAAAGTGTGTACACGAAGGAGGAAAGATGTCTTGAGTGCAAAAACGTAAGAAAAATGAATGCATAAGAAAAAGAAACAAAACGTGGTATTGGATTAAATGGCCTTTTTAACGATTTTGTGAGTCAGATGGGTTCCGAATCATAAAAAAAGTGTGTACGCGAAGGAGGAAAGTTGTTTTGAGTGCAAAAACGTGGGAAAAATCAATGCATAATTAAAAGAACCAAAAGGGCGGTATTGGTTTAAATGGCTTTTTAGACAGTTTTGTGAGTCAGATGGGTTCGGAATCTTAAAAACAGTGTGTACGCGAAGCAGGAAAGTTGTTTTGAGTGCAAAAACGTGAAAAAAAATGAATGTATAAGGAAAAGAAACAAAAGGGCGTTATTGGTTTAAATGGCTTTTTAGACAGTTTTGTGAGTCAGGTGGGTTCGGAATCTTAAAAACAGTGTGTACGCGAAGCAGGAAAGTTGTTTTGAGTGCAAAAACGTGAAAAAAATGAATGTATAAGGAAAAGAAACAAAAGGGAGGTATTGGTTTAAATGGTCTTTTAGGCGATTTTGTGAGTCAGATGGGTTCGGAATCATAAAAACAGTGTGTACGCGAAGGAGGAAAGTTGTCTTGAGTGCAAAAACGTAAGAAAAATGAATGCATAAGGAAAAGAAACAAAAGGGCGGTATTGGTTTAAATGGCTTTTTAGACAGTTTTGTGAGTCAGATGGGTTCGGAATCATAAAAACAGTGTGTACGCGAAGGAGGAAAGTTGTCTTGAGTGCAAAAACGTAAGAAAAATGAATGCATAAGGAAAAGAAACAAAAGGGCGGTATTGGTTTAAATGGCTTTTTAGACAGTTTTGTGAGTCAGATGGGTTCGGAATCATAAAAACAGTGTGTACGCGAAGGAGGAAAGTTGTCTAGAGTGCAAAAACGTAAGAAAAATGAATGCATAAGGAAAAGAAACAAAAGGGTGGTATTGGATTAAATAGCCTTTTTAACGATTTTGTGAGTCAGATGGGTTCCGAATCTTAAAAACAGTGTGTACGCGAAGGAGGAAAGTTGTCTAGAGTGCAAAAACGTAAGAAAAATGAATGCATAAGAAAAAGAAACAAAAGGGTGGTATTGGATTAAATGGCCTTTTTAACGATTTTGTGAGTCAGATGGGTTCCGAATCATAAAAAAACTGTGTACGCGAAGGAGGAAAGTTGTTTTGAGTGCAAAAACGTGGGAAAAATCAATGCATAATTAAAAGAAACAAAAGGGCGGTATTGGTTTAAATGGCTTTTTAGACAGTTTTGTGAGTCAGATGGGTTCGGAATCTTAAAAACAGTGTGTACGCGAAGCAGGAAAGTTGTTTTGAGTGCAAAAACGTGAAAAAATGAATGTATAAGGAAAAGAAACAAAAGGGAGGTATTGCTTTAAATGGTCTTATAGACGATTTTGTGAGTCAGATGGGTTCGGAATCTTAAAAACAGTGTGTACGCGAAGGAGGAAAGTTGTCTAGAGTGCAAAAACGTAAGAAAAATGAATGCATAAGAAAAAGAAACAAAAGGGCGGTATTGGTTTAAATGGCCTTTTTAACGATTTTGTGAGTCATACGGGTTCGGAATCATAAAAAAACTGTGTACGCGAAGGAGGAAAGTTGTTTTGAGGGCAAAAACGTGGGAAAAATGAATGCATAAGGAAAAGAAACAAAAGGGCGGTATTGGTTTAAATGGCTTTTTAGACAGTTTTGTGAGTCAGATGGGTTCGGAATCTTAAAAACTGTGTACGCGAAGGAGGAAAGTTGTCTAGAGTGCAAAAACGTAAGAAAAATGAATGCATAAGGAAAAGAAACAAAAGGGTGGTATTGGATTAAATGGCCTTTTTAACGATTTTGTGAGTCAGATGGGTTCCGAATCATAAAAAAACTGTGTACGCGAAGGAGGAAAGATGTCTTGAGTGCAAAAACGTAAGAAAAATGAATGCATAAGGAAAAGAAACAAAAGGGCGGAATTGGTTTAAATGGTCTTATAGACGATTTTGTGAGTCAGATGGGTTCGGAATCTTAAAAACTGTGTACGCGAAGGAGGAAAGTTGTCTAGAGTGCAAAAACGTAAGAAAAATGAATGCATAAGGAAAAGAAACAAAAGGGTGGTATTGGATTAAATGGCCTTTTTAACGATTTTGTGAGTCAGATGGGTTCCGAATCATAAAAAAAGTGTGTACACGAAGGAGGAAAGATGTCTTGAGTGCAAAAACGTAAGAAAAATGAATGCATAAGGAAAAGAAACAAAACGTGGTATTGGATTAAATGGCCTTTTTAACGATTTTGTGAGTCAGATGGGTTCCGAATCATAAAAAAAGTGTGTACGCGAAGGAGGAAAGTTGTTTTGAGTGCAAAAACGTGGGAAAAATCAATGCATAATTAAAAGAAACAAAAGGGCGGTATTGGTTTAAATGGCTTTTTAGACAGTTTTGTGAGTCAGATGGGTTCGGAATCTTAAAAACAGTGTGTACGCGAAGCAGGAAAGTTGTTTTGAGTGCAAAAACGTGAAAAAAAATGAATGTATAAGGAAAAGAAACAAAAGGGCGTTATTGGTTTAAATGGCTTTTTAGACAGTTTTGTGAGTCAGGTGGGTTCGGAATCTTAAAAACAGTGTGTACGCGAAGCAGGAAAGTTGTTTTGAGTGCAAAAACGTGAAAAAAATGAATGTATAAGGAAAAGAAACAAAAGGGAGGTATTGGTTTAAATGGTCTTTTAGGCGATTTTGTGAGTCAGATGGGTTCGGAATCATAAAAACAGTGTGTACGCGAAGGAGGAAAGTTGTCTTGAGTGCAAAAACGTAAGAAAAATGAATGCATAAGGAAAAGAAACAAAAGGGCGGTATTGGTTTAAATGGCTTTTTAGACAGTTTTGTGAGTCAGATGGGTTCGGAATCATAAAAACAGTGTGTACGCGAAGGAGGAAAGTTGTTTTGAGTGCAAAAACGTAAGAAAAATGAATGCATAAGGAAAAGAAACAAAAGGGCGGTATTGGTTTAAATGGCTTTTTAGACAGTTTTGTGAGTCAGATGGGTTCGGAATCATAAAAACAGTGTGTACGCGAAGGAGGAAAGTTGTCTAGAGTGCAAAAACGTAAGAAAAATGAATGCATAAGGAAAAGAAACAAAAGGGTGGTATTGGATTAAATAGCCTTTTTAACGATTTTGTGAGTCAGATGGGTTCCGAATCATAAAAAAACTGTGTACGCGAAGGAGGAAAGTAGTTTTGAGTGCAAAAACGTGGGAAAAATCAATGCATAATTAAAAGAAACAAAAGGGCGGTATTGGTTTAAATGGCTTTTTAGACAGTTTTGTGAGTCAGATGGGTTCGGAATCTTAAAAACAGTGTGTACGCGAAGCAGGAAAGTTGTTTTGAGTGCAAAAACGTGAAAAAATGAATGTATAAGGAAAAGAAACAAAAGGGAGGTATTGCTTTAAATGGTCTTATAGACGATTTTGTGAGTCAGATGGGTCCGGAATCATAAAAAAGTGTGTACGAGAAGGAGGAATGTTGTTTCGAGTGCAAAAAAGTAAGAAAAATGAATGCATAAGGAAAAGAAATCAAAGGGCGGTATTGGATTAAATGGCCTTTTTAACGATTTTGTGAGTCAGATGGGTTCGGAATCATAAAAACAGTGTGTACGCGAAGGAGGAAAGTTGTCTTGAGTGCAAAAACGTAAGAAAAATGAATGTATAAGGAAAAGAAACAAAAGGGCGGTATTGGTTTAAATGGCTTTTTAGACAGTTTTGTGAGTCAGATGGGTTCGGAATCTTAAAAACAGTGTGTACGCGAAGGGGGAAAGTTTTCTAGAGTGCAAAAACGTAAGAAAAATGAATGCATAAGGAAAAGAAACAAAAGGGTGGTATTGGATTAAATGGATATTTTAACGATTTTGTGAGTCAGATGGGTTCCGAATCATAAAAAAAGTGTGTACACGAAGGAGGAAAGATGTCTTGAGTGCAAAAACGTAAGAAAAATGAATGCATAAGGAAAAGAAACAAAAGGGCGGAATTGGTTTAAATGGTCTTTTGGACGGTTTTGTTAGTCAGATGGGTTCGGAATCTTAAAAGCAGTGTGTACGCGAAGGAGGAAAGTTGTCTTGAGTGCAAAAACGTAAGAAAAATGAATGCATAAGAAAAAAAAAAGTGGGCGGCATTGGATTAAATGGCCTTTTTAACGATTTTGTGAGTCATATGGGTTCGGAATCATAAAAAAAGTGTGTACGCGAAGGAGGAAAGTTGTTTTGAGTGCAAAAACGTGGAAAAAATGAATGTATATGAAAAAGAAACAAAAGGGCGGTATTGGTTTAAATGGTCTTTTTAGACAGTTTTGTGAGTCAGATGGGTTCGGAATCTTAAAAACAGTGTGTACAAGGAGGAAAGTTGGAAAAACGTGAAAAAAGTGAATGTATAAGGAAAAGAAACAAAAGGGCGGTATTGGTTTAAATGGCCTTTTTAACGATTTTGTGAGTCATACGGGTTCGGAATCATAAAAAAACTGTGTACGCGAAGGAGGAAAGTTGTTTTGAGGGCAAAAACGTGTGAAAAATGAATGCATAAGGAAAAGAAACAAAAGGGCGGTATTGGTTTAAATGGCTTTTTAGACAGTTTTGTGAGTCAGATGGGTTCGGAATCTTAAAAACAGTGTGTACGCGAAGGAGGAAAGTTGTCTAGAGTGCAAAAACGTGAAAAAAATGAATGCATAAGGAAAAGAAACAAAAGGGAGGTATTGGTTTAAATGGCCTTTTTAACGATTTTGTGAGTCAGATGGGTTCCGAATCATAAAAAAAGTGTGTACGCGAAGGAGGAAAGATGTCTTGAGTGCAAAAACGTAAGAAAAATGAATGCATAAGGAAAAGAAACAAAAGGGCGGAATTGGTTTAAATGGTCTTATAGACGATTTTGTGAGTCAGATGGGTTCGAAATCATAAAAACAGTGTGTACGCGAAGGAGGAAAGTTGTTTTGAGTGCAAAAACGTGGGAAAAATGAATGCATAAGGAAAAGAAACAAAAGGGCGGTATTGGTTTAAATGGCTTTTTAGACAGTTTTTGAGTCAGATGGGTTCGGAATCTTAAAAACAGTGTGTACGCGAAGGAGGAAAGTTGTCTAGAGTGCAAAAACGTAAGAAAAATGAATGCATAAGAAAAAGAAACAAAAGGGCAGTATTGGTTTAAATGGCCTTTTTAACGATTTTGTGAGTCATACGGGTTCGGAATCATAAAAAAACTGTGTACGCGAAGGAGGAAAGTTGTTTTGAGGGCAAAAACGTGGGAAAAATGAATGCATAAGGAAAAGAAACAAAAGGGCGGTATTGGTTTAAATGGCTTTTTAGACAGTTTTGTGAGTCAGATGGGTTCGGAATCTTAAAAACTGTGTACGCGAAGGTCGAAAGTTGTCTAGAGTGCAAAAACGTAAGAAAAATGAATGCATAAGGAGAAGAAACAAAAGGGTGGTTTTTAATAAAATCACACAATAAACTGTGGAAAGAAATCATATTTACTCAAATTTAATTTTTCCGACTGGGTGAGTAAATATGATTTCTTTCCACAGTTTATTGTGTGATTTTATTAAAAACTGTATTTCTTTCTCCCATTGTTTAATGGTGTTTTCCATTTCCTGCGGCTTATTTCTGTTGAGCTATCTAAATGATAGACCAGATTGTTTCAGCCTATTAGGTTGTCTGAGTGAGTAATGCTGACCGGGATGTCGGCCTGGATAGCTCAGTTGGTAGAGCCTTGACCTTGTAAGTCAAAGATCCGTGGTTCGAGTCCCGGCCCTGGCATTATTTTCACCCAGTCGGAAAAATTAAATTTGAGTAAAAAGGGTGGTATTGGATTAAATGGCCTTTTTAACGATTTTGTGAGTCAGATGGGTTCCGAATCATAAAAAAAGTGTGTACACGAAGGAGGAAAGATGTCTTGAGTGCAAAAACGTAAGAAAAATGAATGCATAAGGAAAAGAAACAAAAGGGCGGAATTGGTTTAAATGGTCTTATAGACGATTTTGTGAGTCAGATGGGTTCGAAATCATAAAAACAGTGTGTACGCGAAGGAGGAAAGTTGTCTTGAGTGCAAAAACGTGAAAAAAATGAATGTATAAGGAAAAGAAACAAAAGGGCGGTATTGGTTTAAATGGCTTTTTAGACAGTTTTTGAGTCAGATGGGTTCGGAATCTTAAAAACAGTGTGTACGCGAAGGAGGAAAGTTGTCTAGAGTGCAAAAACGTAAGAAAAATGAATGCATAAGGAAAAGAAACAAAAGGGTGGTATTGGATTAAATGGCCTTTTTAACGATTTTGTGAGTCAGATGGGTTCCGAATCATAAAAAAAGTGTGTACACGAAGGAGGAAAGATGTCTTGAGTGCAAAAACGTAAGAAAAATGAATGCATAAGGAAAAGAAACAAAAGGGCGGAATTGGTTTAAATGGTCTTATAGACGATTTTGTGAGTCAGATGGGTTCGAAATCATAAAAACAGTGTGTACGCGAAGGAGGAAAGTTGTCTTGAGTGCAAAAACGTGAAAAAAATGAATGTATAAGGAAAAGAAACAAAAGGGAGGTATTGGTTTAAATGGCCTTTTTAACGATTTTGTGAGTCAGATGGGTTCCGAATCATAAAAAAAGTGTGTACACGAAGGAGGAAAGATGTCTTGAGTGCAAAAACGTAAGAAAAATGAATGCATAAGAAAAAGAAACAAAACGTGGTATTGGATTAAATGGCCTTTTTAACGATTTTGTGAGTCAGATGGGTTCCGAATCATAAAAAAAGTGTGTACGCGAAGGAGGAAAGTTGTTTTGAGTGCAAAAACGTGGGAAAAATGAATGCATAATTAAAAGAAACAAAAGGGCGGTATTGGTTTAAATGGCTTTTTAGACAGTTTTGTGAGTCAGATGGGTTCGGAATCATAAAAACAGTGTGTACGCGAAGGAGGAAAGTTGTCTAGAGTGCAAAAACGTAAGAAAAATGAATGCATAAGGAAAAGAAACAAAAGGGTGGTATTGGATTAAATAGCCTTTTTAACGATTTTGTGAGTCAGATGGGTTCCGAATCATAAAAAAAGTGTGTACACGAATGAGGAAAGTTGTCTTGAGTGCAAAAACGTAAGAAAAATGAATGCATAAGAAAAAAAAAAGGGGGCGGAATTGGTTTAAATGGTCTTTTAGGCGATTTTGTGAGTCGGGTTCGGAATCATAAAAAAAGTGTGTACACGAACGAGGAAAGATGTCTTGAGTGCAAAAACGTAAGAAAAATGAATGCATAAGGAAAAGAAACAAAAGGGCGGAATTGGTTTAAATGGTCTTATAGACGATTTTGTGAGTCAGATGGGTTCGAAATCATAAAAACAGTGTGTACGCGAAGGAGGAAAGTTGTCTTGAGTGCAAAAACGTGAAAAAAATGAATGTATAAGGAAAAGAAACAAAAGGGAGGTATTGGTTTAAATGGCCTTTTTAACGATTTTGTGAGTCAGATGGGTTCCGAATCATAAAAAAAGTGTGTACACGAAGGAGGAAAGATGTCTTGAGTGCAAAAACGTAAGAAAAATGAATGCATAAGAAAAAGAAACAAAAGGGTGGTATTGGATTAAATGGCCTTTTTAACGATTTTGTGAGTCAGATGGGTTCCGAATCATAAAAAAAGTGTGTACGCGAAGGAGGAAAGTTGTTTTGAGTGCAAAAACGTGGGAAAAATCAATGCATAAGGAAAAGAAACAAAAGGGCGGTATTGGTTTAAAAGGCTTTTTAGACAGTTTTGTGAGTCAGATGGGTTCGGAATCTTAAAAACAGTGTGTACGCGAAGCAGGAAAGTTGTTTTGAGTGCAAAAACGTGAAAAAAATGAATGTATAAGGAAAAGAAACAAAAGGGCGTTATTGGTTTAAATGGCTTTTTAGACAGTTTTGTGAGTCAGATGGGTTCGGAATCTTAAAAATAGTGTGTACGCGAAGCAGGAAAGTTGTTTTGAGTGCAAAAACGTGAAAAAAATGAATGTATAAGGAAAAGAAACAAAAGGGAGGTATTGGTTTAAATGGTCTTTTAGGCGATTTTGTGAGTCAGATGGGTTCGGAATCATAAAAACAGTGTGTACGCGAAGGAGGAAAGTTGTCTTGAGTGCAAAAACGTAAGAAAAATGAATGCATAAGGAAAAGAAACAAAAGGGCGGTATTGGTTTAAATGACTTTTTAGACAGTTTTGTGAGTCAGATGGGTTCGGAATCATAAAAACAGTGTGTACGCGAAGGAGGAAAGTTGTCTAGAGTGCAAAAACGTAAGAAAAATGAATGCATAAGGAAAAGAAACAAAAGGGTGGTATTGGATTAAATAGCCTTTTTAACGATTTTGTGAGTCAGATGGGTCCGATTCATAAAAAAAGTGTGTACACGAAGGAGGAAAGTTGTCTTGAGTGCAAAAACGTAAGAAAAATGAATGCATAAGAAAAAAAAAAAAGGGGCGGAATTGGTTTAAATGGTCTTTTAGGCGATTTTGTGAGTCAGATGGGTTCGGAATCTTAAAAACAGTGTGTACGCGAAGGAGAAAAGTTTGTTACGTTTCTAGAGTGCAAAAACGTAAGAAAAATGAATGCATAAGGAAAAGAAACAAAAGGGCGGAATTGGTTTAAATGGTCTTATAGACGATTTTGTGAGTCAGATGGGTTCGAAATCATAAAAACAGTGTGTACGCGAAGGAGGAAAGTTGTCTTGAGTGCAAAAACGTAAGAAAAATGAATGCATAAGGAAAAGAAACAAAAGGGCGGAATTGGTTTAAATGGTCTTTTAGGCGATTTTGTGAGTCAGATGGGTTCGGAATCTTAAAAACAGTGTGTACGCGAAGGAGGAAAGTTGTCTAGAGTGCAAAAACGTAAGAAAAATGAATGCATAAGGAAAAGAAACAAAAGGGTGGTATTGGATTAAATAGCCTTTTTAACGATTTTGTGAGTCAGATGGGTTCCGAATCATAAAAAAAGTGTGTACACGAAGGAGGAAAGTTGTCTTGAGTGCAAAAACGTAAGAAAAATGAATGCATAAGAAAAAAAAAAAGGGGCGGAATTGGTTTAAATGGTCTTTTAGGCGATTTTGTGAGTCAGATGGTTTCGGAATCTTAAAAACAGTGTGTACGCGAAGGAGGAAAGTTGTCTAGAGTGCAAAAACGTAAGAAAAATGAATGCATAAGGAAAAGAAACAAAAGGGCGGAATTGGTTTAAATGGTCTTATAGACGATTTTGTGAGTCAGATGGGTTCGAAATCATAAAAACAGTGTGTACGCGAAGGAGGAAAGTTGTCTTGAGTGCAAAACGTAAGAAAAATGAAAGCATAAGGAAAAGAAACAAAAGGGCGGAATTGGTTTAAATGGTCTTTTAGGCGATTTTGTGAGTCAGATGGGTTCGGAATCATAAAAACTGTGTGTACGCGAAGGAGGAAAGTTGTCTTGAGTGCAAAAACGTAAGAAAAATGAATGTATAATTAAAAGAAATCAAAGGGCGGCATTGGATTAAATGGCCTTTTTAACGATTTTGTGAGTCATATGGGTTCGGAATCATAAAAAAAGTGTGTACGCGAAGGAGGAAAGTTGTTTTGAGTGCAAAAACGTGGAAAAAATGAATGTATATGAAAAAGAAACAAAAGGGCGGTATTGGTTTAAATGGCCTTTTTAGACAGTTTTGTGAGTCAGATGGGTTCGGAATCTTAAAAACAGTGTGTACAAGGAGGAAAGTTGGAAAAACGTGGAAAAAGTGAATGTATAAGGAAAAGAAACAAAAGGGCGGTATTGGTTTAAATGGCCTTTTTAACGATTTTGTGAGTCATACGGGTTCGGAATCATAAAAAAACTGTGTACGCGAAGGAGGAAAATTGTTTTGAGGGCAAAAACGTGGGAAAAATGAATGCATAAGGAAAAGAAACAAAAGGGCGGTATTGGTTTAAATGGCTTTTTAGACAGTTTTGTGAGTCAGATGGGTTCGGAATCTTAAAAACAGTGTGTACGCGAAGGAGGAAAGTTGTCTAGAGTGCAAAAACGTAAGAAAAATGAATGCATAAGGAAAAGAAACAAAAGGGTGGTATTGGATTAAATGGCCTTTTTAACGATTATGTGAGTCAGATGGGTTCCGAATCATAAAAAAAGTGTGTACACGAAGGAGGAAAGATGTCTTGAGTGCAAAAACGTAAGAAAAATGAATGCATAAGGAAAAGAAACAAAAGGGCGGAATTGGTTTAAATGGTCTTATAGACGATTTTGTGAGTCAGATGGGTTCGAAATCATAAAAACAGTGTGTACGCGAAGGAGGAAAGTTGTCTTGAGTGCAAAAACGTGAAAAAAATGAATGTATAAGGAAAAGAAACAAAAGGGAGGTATTGGTTTAAATGGCCTTTTTAACGATTTTGTGAGTCAGATGGGTTCCGAATCATAAAAAAAGTGTGTACACGAAGGAGGAAAGATGTCTTGAGTGCAAAAACGTAAGAAAAATGAATGCATAAGGAAAAGAAACAAAAGGGCGGAATTGGTTTAAATGGTCTTATAGACGATTTTGTGAGTCAGATGGGTTCGAAATCATAAAAACAGTGTGTACGCGAAGGAGGAAAGTTGTTTTGAGTGCAAAAACGTGGGAAAAATGAATGCATAAGGAAAAGAAACAAAAGGGCGGTATTGGTTTAAATGGCTTTTTAGATAGTTTTTGAGTCAGATGAGTTCGGAATCTTAAAAACAGTGTGTACGCGAAGGAGGAAAGTTGTCTAGAGTGCAAAAACGTAAGAAAAATGAATGCATAAGAAAAAGAAACAAAAGGGTAGTATTGGATTAAATGGCCTTTTTAACGATTTTGTGAGTCAGATGGGTTCCGAATCATAAAAAAAGTGTGTACGCGAAGGAGGAAAGTTGTTTTGAGTGCAAAAACGTGGGAAAAATCAATGCATAAGTAAAAGAAACAAAAGGGCGGTATTGGTTTAAATGGCTTTTTAGACAGTTTTGTGAGTCAGATGGGTTCGGAATCTTAAAAACAGTGTGTACGCGAAGCAGGAAAGTTGTTTTGAGTGCAAAAACGTGAAAAAAATGAATGTATAAGGAAAAGAAACAAAAGGGAGGTATTGGTTTAAATGGTCTTTTAGGCGATTTTGTGAGTCAGATGGGTTCGGAATCATAAAAACAGTGTGTACGCGAAGGAGGAAAGTTGTCTAGAGTGCAAAAACGTAAGAAAAATGAATGCATAAGGAAAAGAAACAAAAGGGCGGAATTGGTTTAAATGGTCTTTTAGGCGATTTTGTGAGTCAGATGGGTTCGGAATCATAAAAACTGTGTGTACGCGAAGGAGGAAAGTTGTCTTGAGTGCAAAAACGTAAGAAAAATGAATGTATAAGGAAAAGAAATCAAAGGGCGGCATTGGATTAAATGGCCTTTTTAACGATTTTGTGAGTCATATGGGTTCGGAATCATAAAAAAAGTGTGTACGCGAAGGAGGAAAGTTGTTTTGAGTGCAAAAACGTGGAAAAAATGAATGTATATGAAAAAGAAACAAAAGGGCGGTATTTGTTTAAATGGCCTTTTTAGACAGTTTTGTGAGTCAGATGGGTTCGGAATCTTAAAAACAGTGTGTACAAGGAGGAAAGTTGGAAAAACGTGGAAAAAGTGAATGTATAAGGAAAAGAAACAAAAGGGCGGTATTGGTTTAAATGGCCTTTTTAACGATTTTGTGAGTCATACGGGTTCGGAATCATAAAAAAACTGTGTACGCGAAGGAGGAAAGTTGTTTTGAGGGCAAAAACGTGGGAAAAATGAATGCATAAGGAAAAGAAACAAAAGGGCGGTATTGGTTTAAATGGCTTTTTAGACAGTTTTGTGAGTCAGATGGGTACGGAATCTTAAAAACAGTGTGTACGCGAAGGAGGAAAGTTGTCTAGAGTGCAAAAACGTAAGAAAAATGAATGTATAAGGAAAAGAAACAAAAGGGTGGTATTGGATTAAATGGCCTTTTTAACGATTTTGTGAGTCAGATGGGTTCCGAATCATAAAAAAAGTGTGTACACGAAGGAGGAAAGATGTCTTGAGTGCAAAAACGTAAGAAAAATGAATGCATAAGGAAAAGAAACAAAAGGGCGGAATTGGTTTAAATGGTCTTATAGACGATTTTGTGAGTCAGATGGGTTCGAAATCATAAAAACAGTGTGTACGCGAAGGAGGAAAGTTGTCTTGAGTGCAAAAACGTGAAAAAAATGAATGTATAAGGAAAAGAAACAAAAGGGAGGTATTGGTTTAAATGGCCTTTTTAGACAGTTTTGTGAGTCAGATGGGTTCGGAATCTTAAAAACAGTGTGTACAAGGAGGAAAGTTGGAAAAACGTGGAAAAAGTGAATGTATAAGGAAAAGAAACAAAAGGGCGGTATTGGTTTAAATGGCCTTTTTAACGATTTTGTGAGTCATACGGGTTCGGAATCATAAAAAAACTGTGTACGCGAAGGAGGAAAGTTGTTTTGAGGGCAAAAACGTGGGAAAAATGAATGCATAAGGAAAAGAAACAAAAGGGCGGTATTGGTTTAAATGGCTTTTTAGACAGTTTTGTGAGTCAGATGGGTACGGAATCTTAAAAACAGTGTGTACGCGAAGGAGGAAAGTTGTCTAGAGTGCAAAAACGTAAGAAAAATGAATGCATAAGGAAAAGAAACAAAAGGGTGGTATTGGATTAAATGGCCTTTTTAACGATTTTGTGAGTCAGATGGGTTCCGAATCATAAAAAAAGTGTGTACACGAAGGAGGAAAGATGTCTTGAGTGCAAAAACGTAAGAAAAATGAATGCATAAGGAAAAGAAACAAAAGGGCGGAATTGGTTTAAATGGTCTTATAGACGATTTTGTGAGTCAGATGGGTTCGAAATCATAAAAACAGTGTGTACGCGAAGGAGGAAAGTTGTCTAGAGTGCAAAAACGTAAGAAAATGAATGCATAAGGAAAAGAAACAAAAGGGCGGTATTGGTTTAAATGGCTTTTTAGACAGTTTTGTGAGTCAGATGGGTTCGGAATCATAAAAACAGTGTGTACGCGAAGGAGGAAAGTTGTCTAGAGTGCAAAAACAAAAGAAAAATGAATGCATAAGGAAAAGAAACAAAAGGGTGGTATTGGATTAAATAGCCTTTTTAACGATTTTGTGAGTCAGATGGGTTCCGAATCATAAAAAAAGTGTGTACACGAAGGAGGAAAGTTGTCTTGAGTGCAAAAACGTAAGAAAAATGAATGCATAAGAAAAAAAAAAAGGGGCGGAATTGGTTTAAATGGTCTTTTAGGCGATTTTGTGAGTCAGATGGTTTCGGAATCTTAAAAACAGTGCGTACGCGAAGGAGGAAAGTTGTCTAGAGTGCAAAAACGTAAGAAAAATGAATGCATAAGGAAAAGAAACAAAAGGGCGGAATTGGTTTAAATGGTCTTATAGACGATTTTGTGAGTCAGATGGGTTCGAAATCATAAAAACAGTGTGTACGCGAAGGAGGAAAGTTGTCTTGAGTGCAAAAACGTAAGAAAAATGAATGCATAAGGAAAAGAAACAAAAGGGCGGAATTGGTTTAAATGGTCTTTTAGGCGATTTTGTGAGTCAGATGGGTTCGGAATCATAAAAACTGTGTGTACGCGAAGGAGGAAAGTTGTCTTGAGTGCAAAAACGTAAGAAAAATGAATGTATAATTAAAAGAAATCAAAGGGCGGCATTGGATTAAATGGCCTTTTTAACGATTTTGTGAGTCATATGGGTTCGGAATCATAAAAAAAGTGTGTACGCGAAGGAGGAAAGTTGTTTTGAGTGCAAAAACGTGGAAAAAATGAATGTATATGAAAAAGAAACAAAAGGGCGGTATTGGTTTAAATGGCCTTTTTAGACAGTTTTGTGAGTCAGATGGGTTCGGAATCTTAAAAACAGTGTGTACAAGGAGGAAAGTTGGAAAAACGTGGAAAAAGTGAATGTATAAGGAAAAGAAACAAAAGGGCGGTATTGGTTTAAATGGCCTTTTTAACGATTTTGTGAGTCATACGGGTTCGGAATCATAAAAAAACTGTGTACGCGAAGAAGGAAAATTGTTTTGAGGGCAAAAACGTGGGAAAAATGAATGCATAAGGAAAAGAAACAAAAGGGCGGTATTGGTTTAAATGGCTTTTTAGACAGTTTTGTGAGTCAGATGGGTTCGGAATCTTAAAAACAGTGTGTACGCGAAGGAGGAAAGTTGTCTAGAGTGCAAAAACGTAAGAAAAATGAATGCATAAGGAAAAGAAACAAAAGGGTGGTATTGGATTAAATGGCCTTTTTAACGATTATGTGAGTCAGATGGGTTCCGAATCATAAAAACAGTGTGTACGCGAAGGAGGAAAGTTGTCTAGAGTGCAAAAACGTAAGAAAAATGAATGCATAAGGAAAAGAAACAAAAGGGCGGAATTGGTTTAAATGGTCTTTTAGGCGATTTTGTGAGTCAGATGGGTTCGGAATCATAAAAACTGTGTGTACGCGAAGGAGGAAAGTTGTCTTGAGTGCAAAAACGTAAGAAAAATGAATGTATAAGGAAAAGAAATCAAAGGGCGGCATTGGATTAAATGGCCTTTTTAACGATTTTGTGAGTCATATGGGTTCGGAATCATAAAAAAAGTGTGTACGCGAAGGAGGAAAGTTGTTTTGAGTGCAAAAACGTGGAAAAAATGAATGTATATGAAAAAGAAACAAAAGGGCGGTATTTGTTTAAATGGCCTTTTTAGACAGTTTTGTGAGTCAGATGGGTTCGGAATCTTAAAAACAGTGTGTACAAGGAGGAAAGTTGGAAAAACGTGGAAAAAGTGAATGTATAAGGAAAAGAAACAAAAGGGCGGTATTGGTTTAAATGGCCTTTTTAACGATTTTGTGAGTCATACGGGTTCGGAATCATAAAAAAACTGTGTACGCGAAGGAGGAAAGTTGTTTTGAGGGCAAAAACGTGGGAAAAATGAATGCATAAGGAAAAGAAACAAAAGGGCGGTATTGGTTTAAATGGCTTTTTAGACAGTTTTGTAAGTCAGATGGGTACGGAATCTTAAAAACAGTGTGTACTCGAAGGAGGAAAGTTGTCTAGAGTGCAAAAACGTAAGAAAAATGAATGCATAAGGAAAAGAAACAAAAGGGCGGAATTGGTTTAAATGGTCTTATAGACGATTTTGTGAGTCAGATGGGTTCGAAATCATAAAAACAGTGTGTACGCGAAGGAGGAAAGTTGTCTTGAGTGCAAAAACGTGAAAAAAATGAATGTATAAGGAAAAGAAACAAAAGGGAGGTATTGGTTTAAATGGCCTTTTTAGACAGTTTTGTGAGTCAGATGGGTTCGGAATCTTAAAAACAGTGTGTACAAGGAGGAAAGTTGGAAAAACGTGGAAAAAGTGAATGTATAAGGAAAAGAAACAAAAGGGCGGAATTGGTTTAAATGGTCTTATAGACGATTTTGTGAGTCAGATGGGTTCGAAATCATAAAAACAGTGTGTACGCGAAGGAGGAAAGTTGTCTTGAGTGCAAAAACGTAAGAAAAATGAATGCATAAGGAAAAGAAACAAAAGGGCGGAATTGGTTTAAATGGTCTTTTAGGCGATTTTGTGAGTCAGATGGGTTCGGAATCTTAAAAACAGTGTGTACAAGGAGGAAAGTTGGAAAAACGTGGAAAAAGTGAATGTATAAGGAAAAGAAACAAAAGGGCGGTATTGGTTTAAATGGCCTTTTTAACGATTTTGTGAGTCATACGGGTTCGGAATCATAAAAAAACTGTGTACGCGAAGGAGGAAAATTGTTTTGAGGGCAAAAACGTGGGAAAAATGAATGCATAAGGAAAAGAAACAAAAGGGCGGTATTGGTTTAAATGGCTTTTTAGACAGTTTTGTGAGTCAGATGGGTTCGGAATCTTAAAAACAGTGTGTATGCGAAGGAGGAAAGTTGTCTAGAGTGCAAAAACGTAAGAAAAATGAATGCATAAGGAAAAGAAACAAAAGGGTGGTATTGGATTAAATGGCCTTTTTAACGATTATGTGAGTCAGATGGGTTCCGAATCATAAAAAAAGTGTGTACACGAAGGAGGAAAGATGTCTTGAGTGCAAAAACGTAAGAAAAATGAATGCATAAGGAAAAGAAACAAAAGGGCGGAATTGGTTTAAATGGTCTTATAGACGATTTTGTGAGTCAGATGGGTTCGAAATCATAAAAACAGTGTGTACGCGAAGGAGGAAAGTTGTCTTGAGTGCAAAAACGTGAAAAAAATGAATGTATAAGGAAAAGAAACAAAAGGGAGGTATTGGTTTAAGTGGCCTTTTTAACGATTTTGTGAGTCAGATGGGTTCCGAATCATAAAAAAAGTGTGTACACGAAGGAGGAAAGATGTCTTGAGTGCAAAAACGTAAGAAAAATAAATGCATAAGGAAAAGAAACAAAAGGGCGGAATTGGTTTAAATGGTCTTATAGACGATTTTGTGAGTCAGATGGGTTCGAAATCATAAAAACAGTGTGTACGCGAAGGAGGAAAGTTGTTTTTAATGCAAAAACGTGGGAAAAATGAATGCATAAGGAAAAGAAACAAAAGGGCGGTATTGGTTTAAATGGCTTTTTAGATAGTTTTTGAGTCAGATGAGTTCGGAATCTTAAAAACAGTGTGTACGCGAAGGAGGAAAGTTGTCTAGAGTGCAAAAACGTAAGAAAAATGAATGCATAAGAAAAAGAAACAAAAGGGTAGTATTGGATTAAATGGCCTTTTTAACGATTTTGTGAGTCAGATGGGTTCCGAATCATAAAAAAAGTGTGTACGCGAAGGAGTAAAGTTGTTTTGAGTGCAAAAACGTGGGAAAAATCAATGCATAAGTAAAAGAAACAAAAGGGCGGTATTGGTTTAAATGGCTTTTTAGACAGTTTTGTGAGTCAGATGGGTTCGGAATCTTAAAAACAGTGTGTACGCGAAGCAGGAAAGTTGTTTTGAGTGCAAAAACGTGAAAAAAATGAATGTATAAGGAAAAGAAACAAAAGGGAGATATTGGTTTAAATGGTCTTTTAGGCGATTTTGTGAGTCAGATGGGTTCGGAATCATAAAAACAGTGTGTACGCGAAGGAGGAAAGTTGTCTAGAGTGCAAAAACGTAAGAAAAATGAATGCATAAGGAAAAGAAACAAAAGGGCGGAATTGGTTTAAATGGTCTTTTAGGCGATTTTGTGAGTCAGATGGGTTCGGAATCATAAAAACTGTGTGTACGCGAAGGAGGAAAGTTGTCTTGAGTGCAAAAACGTAAGAAAAATGAATGTATAAGGAAAAGAAATCAAAGGGCGGCATTGGATTAAATGGCCTTTTTAACGATTTTGTGAGTCATATGGGTTCGGAATCATAAAAAAAGTGTGTACGCGAAGGAGGAAAGTTGTTTTGAGTGCAAAAACGTGGAAAAAATGAATGTATATGAAAAAGAAACAAAAGGGCGGTATTGGTTTAAATGGCCTTTTTAGACAGTTTTGTGAGTCAGATGGGTTCGGAATCTTAAAAACAGTGTGTACAAGGAGGAAAGTTGGAAAAACGTGGAAAAAGTGAATGTATAAGGAAAAGAAACAAAAGGGCGGTATTGGTTTAAATGGCCTTTTTAACGATTTTGTGAGTCATACGGGTTCGGAATCATAAAAAAACTGTGTACGCGAAGGAGGAAAGTTGTTTTGAGGGCAAAAACGTGGGAAAAATGAATGCATAAGGAAAAGAAACAAAAGGGCGGTATTGGTTTAAATGGCTTTTTAGACAGTTTTGTGAGTCAGATGGGTACGGAATCTTAAAAACAGTGTGTACGCGAAGGAGGAAAGTTGTCTAGAGTGCAAAAACGTAAGAAAAATGAATGCATAAGGAAAAGAAACAAAAGGGTGGTATTGGATTAAATGGCCTTTTTAACGATTTTGTGAGTCAGATGGGATCCGAATCATAAAAAAAGTGTGTACACGAAGGAGGAAAGATGTCTTGAGTGCAAAAACGTAAGAAAAATGAATGCATAAGGAAAAGAAACAAAAGGGCGGAATTGGTTTAAATGGTCTTATAGACGATTTTGTGAGTCAGATGGGTTCGAAATCATAAAAACAGTGTGTACGCGAAGGAGGAAAGTTGTCTTGAGTGCAAAAACGTGAAAAAAATGAATGTATAAGGAAAAGAAACAAAAGGGAGGTATTGGTTTAAATGGCCTTTTTAACGATTTTGTGAGTCAGATGGGTTCCGAATCATAAAAAAAGTGTGTACACGAAGGAGGAAAGATGTCTTGAGTGCAAAAACGTAAGAAAAATGAATGCATAAGGAAAAGAAACAAAAGGGCGGAATTGGTTTAAATGGTCTTATAGACGATTTTGTGAGTCAGATGGGTTCGAAATCATAAAAACAGTGTGTACGCGAAGGAGGAAAGTTGTTTTGAGTGCAAAAACGTGGGAAAAATGAATGCATAAGGAAAAGAAACAAAAGGGCGGTATTGGTTTAAATGGCTTTTTAGACAGATTTTGAGTCAGATGGGTTCGGAATCTTAAAAACAGTGTGTACGCGAAGGAGGAAAGTTGTCTAGAGTGCAAAAACGTAAGAAAAATGAATGCATAAGAAAAAAAAAAAGGGTGGTATTGGATTAAATAGCCTTTTTAGCGATTTTGTGAGTCAGATGGTTTCGGAATCTTAAAAACAGTGTGTACGCGAAGGAGGAAAGTTGTCTAGAGTGCAAAAACGTAAGAAAAATGAATGCATAAGGAAAAGAAACAAAAGGGCGGAATTGGTTTAAATGGTCTTATAGACGATTTTGTGAGTCAGATGGGTTCGAAATCATAAAAACAGTGTGTACGCGAAGGAGGAAAGTTGTCTTGAGTGCAAAAACGTAAGAAAAATGAATGCATAAGGAAAAGAAACAAAAGGGCGGAATTGGTTTAAATGGTCTTTTAGGCGATTTTGTGAGTCAGATGGGTTCGGAATCATAAAAACTGTGTGTACGCGAAGGAGGAAAGTTGTCTTGAGTGCAAAAACGTAAGAAAAATGAATGTATAATTAAAAGAAATCAAAGGGCGGCATTGGATTAAATGGCCTTTTTAACGATTTTGTGAGTCATATGGGTTCGGAATCATAAAAAAAGTGTGTACGCGAAGGAGGAAAGTTGTTTTGAGTGCAGAAACGTGGAAAAAATGAATGTATATGAAAAAGAAACAAAAGGGCGGTATTGGTTTAAATGGCCTTTTTAGACAGTTTTGTGAGTCAGATGGGTTCGGAATCTTAAAAACAGTGTGTACAAGGAGGAAAGTTGGAAAAACGTGGAAAAAGTGAATGTATAAGGAAAAGAAACAAAAGGGCGGTATTGGTTTAAATGGCCTTTTTAACGATTTTGTGAGTCATACGGGTTCGGAATCATAAAAAAACTGTGTACGCGAAGGAGGAAAATTGTTTTGAGGGCAAAAACGTGGGAAAAATGAATGCATAAGGAAAAGAAACAAAAGGGCGGTATTGGTTTAAATGGCTTTTTAGACAGTTTTGTGAGTCAGATGGGTTCGGAATCTTAAAAACAGTGTGTACGCGAAGGAGGAAAGTTGTCTAGAGTGCAAAAACGTAAGAAAAATGAATGCATAAGGAAAAGAAACAAAAGGGTGGTATTGGATTAAATGGCCTTTTTAACGATTATGTGAGTCAGATGGGTTCCGAATCATAAAAAAAGTGTGTACACGAAGGAGGAAAGATGTCTTGAGTGCAAAAACGTAAGAAAAATGAATGCATAAGGAAAAGAAACAAAAGGGCGGAATTGGTTTAAATGGTCTTATAGACGATTTTGTGAGTCAGATGGGTTCGAAATCATAAAAACAGTGTGTACGCGAAGGAGGAAAGTTGTCTTGAGTGCAAAAACGTGAAAAAAATGAATGTATAAGGAAAAGAAACAAAAGGGAGGTATTGATTGAAATTTTATTTTTCCGACTGAGTGAAAATAATGCCTGGACCGGGAATCGAACCCCGGATCTTTGACTTACAAGGTCAATGCTCTACCACTGAGCTATCCAGGCCGACATCCCGGTCTGCATTACTCACTCAGACAACCTTATAGGCAGAAACATCTCTGGTCTATCATTTAGATAGCTCAACAGAAAATAAGCCGCAGGTAAAGGAAAACACCATTAAACAATGGGAGAGAAATACAATTTTTTATTAAAATCACACATCTAACTGTGGAAGAAAATCATATTTATTGAAATTTTATTTTTCCGACTGAGTGAAAATAATGCCTGGACCGGGAATCGAACCCCGGATCTTTGACTTACAAGGTCAATGCTCTACCACTGAGCTATCCAGGCCGACATCCCGGTCTGCATTACTCACTCAGACAACCTTATAGGCAGAAACATCTCTGGTCTATCATTTAGATAGCTCAACAGAAAATAAGCCGCAGGTAAAGGAAAACACCATTAAACAATGGGAGAGAAATACAATTTTTTATTAAAATCACACATCTAACTGTGGAAGAAAATCATATTTATTGAAATTTTATTTTTCCGACTGAGTGAAAATAATGCCTGGACCGGGAATCGAACCCCGGATCTTTGACTTACTGAGCTATCCAGGCCGACATCCCGGTCTGCATTACTCACTCAGACAACCTTATAGGCAGAAACATCTCTGGTCTATCATTTAGATAGCTCAACAGAAAATAAGCCGCAGGTAAAGGAAAACACCATTAAACAATGGGAGAGAAATACAATTTTTTATTAAAATCACACATCTAACTGTGGAAGAAAATCATATTTATTGAAATTTTATTTTTCCGACTGAGTGAAAATAATGCCTGGACCGGGAATCGAACCCCGGATCTTTGACTTAGAGTCAAAGATCCGGGGTTCGATTCCCGGTCCAGGCATTATTTTCACTCAGTCGGAAAAATAAAATTTCAATAAATATGATTTTCTTCCACAGTTAGATGTGTGATTTTAATAAAAAATTGTATTTCTCTCCCATTGTTTAATGGTGTTTTCCTTTACCTGCGGCTTATTTTCTGTTGAGCTATCTAAATGATAGACCAGAGATGTTTCTGCCTATAAGGTTGTCTGAGTGAGTAATGCAGACCGGGATGTCGGCCTGGATAGCTCAGTGGTAGAGCATTGACCTTGTAAGTCAAAGATCCGGGGTTCGATTCCCGGTCCAGGCATTATTTTCACTCAGTCGGAAAAATAAAATTTCAATAAATATGATTTTCTTCCACAGTTAGATGTGTGATTTTAATAAAAAAAAAAAAAAAAAAAAAAAAAAAAGGGAGGTATTGGTTTAAGTGGCCTTAAAGTGTGTAAAAAAAGTGTGTACACGAAGGAGGAAAGATGTCTTGAGTGCAAAAACGTAAGAAAAATAAATGCATAAGGAAAAGAAACAAAAGGGCGGAATTGGTTTAAATGGTCTTATAGACGATTTTGTGAGTCAGATGGGTTCGAAATCATAAAAACAGTGTGTACGCGAAGGAGGAAAGTTGTTTTGAGTGCAAAAACGTGGGAAAAATGAATGCATAAGGAAAAGAAACAAAAGGGCGGTATTGGTTTAAATGGCTTTTTAGATAGTTTTTGAGTCAGATGAGTTCGGAATCTTAAAAACAGTGTGTACGCGAAGGAGGAAAGTTGTCTAGAGTGCAAAAACGTAAGAAAAATGAATGCATAAGAAAAAGAAACAAAAGGGTAGTATTGGATTAAATGGCCTTTTTAACGATTTTGTGAGTCAGATGGGTTCCGAATCATAAAAAAAGTGTGTACGCGAAGGAGGAAAGTTGTTTTGAGTGCAAAAACGTGGGAAAAATCAATGCATAAGTAAAAGAAACAAAAGGGCGGTATTGGTTTAAATGGCTTTTTAGACAGTTTTGTGAGTCAGATGGGTTCGGAATCTTAAAAACAGTGTGTACGCGAAGCAGGAAAGTTGTTTTGAGTGCAAAAACGTGAAAAAAATGAATGTATAAGGAAAAGAAACAAAAGGGAGGTATTGGTTTAAATGGTCTTTTAGGCGATTTTGTGAGTCAGATGGGTTCGGAATCATAAAAACAGTGTGTACGCGAAGGAGGAAAGTTGTCTAGAGTGCAAAAACGTAAGAAAAATGAATGCATAAGGAAAAGAAACAAAAGGGCGGAATTGGTTTAAATGGTCTTTTAGGCGATTTTGTGAGTCAGATGGGTTCGGAATCATAAAAACTGTGTGTACGCGAAGGAGGAAAGTTGTCTTGAGTGCAAAAACGTAAGAAAAATGAATGTATAAGGAAAAGAAATCAAAGGGCGGCATTGGATTAAATGGCCTTTTTAACGATTTTGTGAGTCATATGGGTTCGGAATCATAAAAAAAGTGTGTACGCGAAGGAGGAAAGTTGTTTTGAGTGCAAAAACGTGGAAAAAATGAATGTATATGAAAAAGAAACAAAAGGGCGGTATTGGTTTAAATGACCTTTTTAGACAGTTTTGTGAGTCAGATGGGTTCGGAATCTTAAAAACAGTGTGTACAAGGAGGAAAGTTGGAAAAACGTGGAAAAAGTGAATGTATAAGGAAAAGAAACAAAAGGGCGGTATTGGTTTAAATGGCCTTTTTAACGATTTTGTGAGTCATACGGGTTCGGAATCATAAAAAAACTGTGTACGCGAAGGAGGAAAGTTGTTTTGAGGGCAAAAACGTGGGAAAAATGAATGCATAAGGAAAAGAAACAAAAGGGCGGTATTGGTTTAAATGGCTTTTTAGACAGTTTTGTGAGTCAGATGGGTACGGAATCTTAAAAACAGTGTGTACGCGAAGGAGGAAAGTTGTCTAGAGTGCAAAAACGTAAGAAAAATGAATGCATAAGGAAAAGAAACAAAAGGGTGGTATTGGATTAAATGGCCTTTTTAACGATTTTGTGAGTCAGATGGGTTCCGAATCATAAAAAAAGTGTGTACACGAAGGAGGAAAGATGTCTTGAGTGCAAAAACGTAAGAAAAATGAATGCATAAGGAAAAGAAACAAAAGGGCGGAATTTGTTTAAATGGTCTTATAGACGATTTTGTGAGTCAGATGGGTTCGAAATCATAAAAACAGTGTGTACGCGAAGGAGGAAAGTTGTCTTGAGTGCAAAAACGTGAAAAAAATGAATGTATAAGGAAAAGAAACAAAAGGGAGGTATTGGTTTAAATGGCCTTTTTAACGATTTTGTGAGTCAGATGGGTTCCGAATCATAAAAAAAGTGTGTACACGAAGGAAGAAAGATGTCTTGAGTGCAAAAACGTAAGAAAAATGAATGCATAAGGAAAAGAAAAAAAAGGGCGGAATTGGTTTAAATGGTCTTATAGACGATTTTGTGAGTCAGATGGGTTCGAAATCATAAAAACAGTGTGTACGCGAAGGAGGAAAGTTGTTTTGAGTGCAAAAACGTGGGAAAAATGAATGCATAAGGAAAAGAAACAAAAGGGCGATATTGGTTTAAATTGCTTTTTAGACAGTTTTTGAGTCAGATGGGTTCGGAATCTTAAAAACAGTGTGTACGCGAAGGAGGAAAGTTGTCTAGAGTGCAAAAACGTAAGAAAAATGAATGCATAAGAAAAAGAAACAAAAGGGTGGTATTGGATTAAGTGGCCTTTTTAACGATTTTGTGAGTCAGATGGGTTCCGAATCATAAAAAAAGTGTGTACGCGAAGGAGGAAAGTTGTTTTGAGTGCAAAAACGTGGGAAAAATCAATGCATAATTAAAAGAAACAAAAGGGCGGTATAGGTTTAAATGGCTTTTTAGACAGTTTTGTGAGTCAGATGGGTTCGGAATCTTAAAAACAGTGTGTACGCGAAGCAGGAAAGTTGTTTTGAGTGCAAAAACGTGAAAAAAATGAATGTATAAGGAAAAGAAACAAAAGGGCGTTATTGGTTTAAATGGCTTTTTAGACAGTTTTGTGAGTCAGATGGGTTCCGAATCATAAAAAAAGTGTGTACACGAAGGAGGAAAGATGTCTTGAGTGCAAAAACGTAAGAAAAATGAATGCATAAGGAAAAGAAACAAAAGGGCGGAATTGGTTTAAATGGTCTTATAGACGATTTTGTGAGTCAGATGGGTTCGAAATCATAAAAACAGTGTGTACGCGAAGGAGGAAAGTTGTCTTGAGTGCAAAAACGTGAAAAAAATGAATGTATAAGGAAAAGAAACAAAAGGGAGGTATTGGTTTAAATGGCCTTTTTAACGATTTTGTGAGTCAGATGGGTTCCGAATCATAAAAAAAGTGTGTACACGAAGGAGGAAAGATGTCTTGAGTGCAAAAACGTAAGAAAAATGAATGCATAAGGAAAAGAAACAAAAGGGCGGAATTGGTTTAAATGGTCTTATAGACGATTTTGTGAGTCAGATGGGTTCGAAATCATAAAAACAGTGTGTACGCGAAGGAGGAAAGTTGTTTTGAGTGCAAAAACGTGGGAAAAATGAATGCATAAGGAAAAGAAACAAAAGGGCGGTATTGGTTTAAATGGCTTTTTAGACAGATTTTGAGTCAGATGGGTTCGGAATCTTAAAAACAGTGTGTACGCGAAGGAGGAAAGTTGTCTAGAGTGCAAAAACGTAAGAAAAATGAATGCATAAGAAAAAGAAACAAAAGGGTGGTATTGGATTAAATGGCCTTTTTAACGATTTTGTGAGTCAGATGGGTTCCGAATCATAAAAAAAGTGTGTACGCGAAGGAGGAAAGTTGTTTTGAGTGCAAAAACGTGGGAAAAATCAATGCATAAGTAAAAGAAACAAAAGGGCGGTATTGGTTTAAATGGCTTTTTAGACAGTTTTGTGAGTCAGATGGGTTCGGAATCTTAAAAACAGTGTGTACGCGAAGCAGGAAAGTTGTTTTGAGTGCAAAAACGTGAAAAAAATGAATGTATAAGGAAAAGAAACAAAAGGGAGGTATTGGTTTAAATGGTCTTTTAGGCGATTTTGTGAGTCAGATGGGTTCGGAATCATAAAAACAGTGTGTACGCGAAGGAGGAAAGTTGTCTTGAGTGCAAAAACGTAAGAAAAATGAATGCATAAGGAAAAGAAACAAAAGGGCGGTATTGGTTTAAATGACTTTTTAGACAGTTTTGTGAGTCAGATGGGTTCGGAATCATAGAAACAGTGTGTACGCGGAGGAAAGTTGTCTAGAGTGCAAAAACGTAAGAAAAATGAATGCATAAGGAAAAGAAACAAAAGGGTGGTATTGGATTAAATAGCCTTTTTAACGATTTTGTGAGTCAGATGGGTTCCGATTCATAAAAAAAGTGTGTACACGAAGGAGGAAAGTTGTCTTGAGTGCAAAAACGTAAGAAAAATGAATGCATAAGAAAAAAAAAAAAAGGGGCGGAATTGGTTTAAATGGTCTTTTAGGCGATTTTGTGAGTCAGATGGGTTCGGAATCTTAAAAACAGTGTGTACGCGAAGGAGAAAAGTTTGTTACGTTTCTAGAGTGCAAAAACGTAAGAAAAATGAATGCATAAGGAAAAGAAACAAAAGGGCGGAATTGGTTTAAATGGTCTTATAGACGATTTTGTGAGTCAGATGGGTTCGAAATCATAAAAACAGTGTGTACGCGAAGGAGGAAAGTTGTCTTGAGTGCAAAAACGTAAGAAAAATGAATGCATAAGGAAAAGAAACAAAAGGGCGGAATTGGTTTAAATGGTCTTTTAGGCGATTTTGTGAGTCAGATGGGTTCGGAATCTTAAAAACAGTGTGTACGCGAAGGAGGAAAGTTGTCTAGAGTGCAAAAACGTAAGAAAAATGAATGCATAAGGAAAAGAAACAAAAGGGCGGTATTGGTTTAAATGGCTTTTTAGACAGTTTTGTGAGTCAGATGGGTTCGGAATCATAAAAACAGTGTGTACGCGAAGGAGGAAAGTTGTCTAGAGTGCAAAAACGAAAGAAAAATGAATGCATAAGGAAAAGAAACAAAAGGGTGGTATTGGATTAAATAGCCTTTTTAACGATTTTGTGAGTCAGATGGGTTCCGAATCATAAAAAAAGTGTGTACACGAAGGAGGAAAGTTGTCTTGAGTGCAAAAACGTAAGAAAAATGAATGCATAAGAAAAAAAAAAGGGGCGGAATTGGTTTAAATGGTCTTTTAGGCGATTTTGTGAGTCAGATGGTTTCGGAAATTAAAAAACAGTGTGTACGCGAAGGAGGAAAGTTGTCTAGAGTGCAAAAGCGTAAGAAAAATGAATGCATAAGGAAAAGAAACAAAAGGGCGGAATTGGTTTAAATGGTCTTATAGACGATTTTGTGAGTCAGATGGGTTCGAAATCATAAAAACAGTGTGTACGCGAAGGAGGAAAGTTGTCTTGAGTGCAAAAACGTAAGAAAAATGAATGCATAAGGAAAAGAAACAAAAGGGTGGAATTGGTTTAAATGGTCTTTTAGGCGATTTTGTGAGTCAGATGGGTTCGGAATCATAAAAACTGTGTGTACGCGAAGGAGGAAAGTTGTCTTGAGTGCAAAAACGTAAGAAAAATGAATGTATAATTAAAAGAAATCAAAGGGCGGCATTGGATTAAATGGCCTTTTTAACGATTTTGTGAGTCATATGGGTTCGGAATCATAAAAAAAGTGTGTACGCGAAGGAGGAAAGTTGTTTTGAGTGCAAAAACGTGGAAAAAATGAATGTATATGAAAAAGAAACAAAAGGGCGGTATTGGTTTAAATGGCCTTTTTAGACAGTTTTGTGAGTCAGATGGGTTCGGAATCTTAAAAACAGTGTGTACAAGGAGGAAAGTTGGAAAAACGTGGAAAAAGTGAATGTATAAAGAAAAGAAACAAAAGGGCGGTATTGGTTTAAATGGCCTTTTTAACGATTTTGTGAGTCATACGGGTTCGGAATCATAAAAAAACTGTGTACGCGAAGGAGGAAAATTGTTTTGAGGGCAAAAACGTGGGAAAAATGAATGCATAAGGAAAAGAAACAAAAGGGCGGTATTGGTTTAAATGGCTTTTTAGACAGTTTTGTGAGTCAGATAGGTTCGGAATCTTAAAAACAGTGTGTACGCGAAGGAGGAAAGTTGTCTAGAGTGCAAAAACGTAAGAAAAATGAATGCATAAGGAAAAGAAACAAAAGGGTGGTATTGGATTAAATGGCCTTTTTAACGATTTTGTGAGTCAGATGGGTTCCGAATCATAAAAAAAGTGTGTACACGAAGGAGGAAAGATGTCTTGAGTGCAAAAACGTAAGAAAAATGAATGCATAAGGAAAAGAAACAAAAGGGCGGAATTGGTTTAAATGGTCTTATAGACGATTTTGTGAGTCAGATGGGTTCGAAATCATAAAAACAGTGTGTACGCGAAGGAGGAAAGTTGTCTTGAGTGCAAAAACGTGAAAAAAATGAATGTATAAGGAAAAAAAACAAAAGGGAGGTATTGGTTTAAATGGCCTTTTTAACGATTTTGTGAGTCAGATGGGTTCCGAATCATAAAAAAAGTGTGTACACGAAGGAGGAAAGATGTCTTGAGTGCAAAAACGTAAGAAAAATGAATGCATAAGGAAAAGAAACAAAAGGGCGGAATTGGTTTAAATGGTCTTATAGACGATTTTGTGAGTCAGATGGGTTCGAAATCATAAAAACAGTGTGTACGCGAAGGAGGAAAGTTGTTTTGAGTGCAAAAACGTGGGAAAAATGAATGCATAAGGAAAAGAAACAAAAGGGCGGTATTGGTTTAAATGGCTTTTTAGATAGATTTTGAGTCAGATGAGTTCGGAATCTTAAAAACAGTGTGTACGCGAAGGAGGAAAGTTGTCTAGAGTGCAAAAACGTAAGAAAAATGAATGCATAAGAAAAAGAAACAAAAGGGTAGTATTGGATTAAATGGCCTTTTTAACGATTTTGTGAGTCAGATGGGTTCCGAATCATAAAAAAAGTGTGTACGCGAAGGAGGAAAGTTGTTTTGAGTGCAAAAACGTGGGAAAAATCAATGCATAAGTAAAAGAAACAAAAGGGCGGAATTGGTTTAAATGGTCTTTTAGGCGATTTTGTGAGTCAGATGGGTTCGGAATCATAAAAACTGTGTGTACGCGAAGGAGGAAAGTTGTCTTGATTGCAAAAACGTAAGAAAAATGAATGTATAAGGAAAAGAAATCAAAGGGCGGCATTGGATTAAATGGCCTTTTTAACGATTTTGTGAGTCATATGGGTTCGGAATCATAAAAAAAGTGTGTACGCGAAGGAGGAAAGTTGTTTTGAGTGCAAAAACGTGGAAAAAATGAATGTATATGAAAAAGAAACAAAAGGGCGGTATTGGTTTAAATGGCCTTTTTAGACAGTTTTGTGAGTCAGATGGGTTCGGAATCTTAAAAACAGTGTGTACAAGGAGGAAAGTTGGAAAAACGTGGAAAAAGTGAATGTATAAGGAAAAGAAACAAAAGGGCGGTATTGGTTTAAATGGCCTTTTTAACGATTTTGTGAGTCATACGGGTTCGGAATCATAAAAAAACTGTGTACGCGAAGGAGGAAAGTTGTTTTGAGGGCAAAAACGTGGGAAAAATGAATGCATAAGGAAAAGAAACAAAAGGGCGGTATTGGTTTAAATGGCTTTTTAGACAGTTTTGTGAGTCAGATGGGTTCGGAATCTTAAAAACAGTGTGTACGCGAAGGAGGAAAGTTGTCTAGAGTGCAAAAACGTAAGAAAAATGAATGCATAAGGAAAAGAAACAAAAGGGTGGTATTGGATTAAATGGCCTTTTTAACGATTTTGTGAGTCAGATGGGTTCCGAATCATAAAAAAAGTGTGTACACGAAGGAGGAAAGATGTCTTGAGTGCAAAAACGTAAGAAAAATGAATGCATAAGGAAAAGAAACAAAAGGGCGGAATTGGTTTAAATGGTCTTATAGACGATTTTGTGAGTCAGATGGGTTCGAAATCATAAAAACAGTGTGTACGCGAAGGAGGAAAGTTGTCTTGAGTGCAAAAACGTGAAAAAAATGAATGTATAAGGAAAAGAAACAAAAGGGAGGTATTGGTTTAAATGGCCTTTTTAACGATTTTGTGAGTCAGATGGGTTCCGAATCATAAAAAAAGTGTGTACACGAAGGAAGAAAGATGTCTTGAGTGCAAAAACGTAAGAAAAATGAATGCATAAGGAAAAGAAACAAAAGGGC
Organism: Salticus scenicus; assembly: GCA_963930645.1. NCBI lineage: Eukaryota > Metazoa > Arthropoda > Arachnida > Araneae > Salticidae > Salticus > Salticus scenicus. The sequence goes on along the minus strand of CAWVNO010002165.1, from coordinate 1,721,009 downwards.
GGAATTGGTTTAAATGGTCTTATAGACGATTTTGTGAGTCAGATGTGTTCGAAATCATAAAAACAGTGTGTACGCGAAGGAGGAAAGTTGTTTTGAGTGCAAAAACGTGGGAAAAATGAATGCATAAGGAAAAGAAACAAAAGGGCGATATTGGTTTAAATGGCTTTTTAGACAGTTTTTGAGTCAGATGGGTTCGGAATCTTAAAAACAGTGTGTACGCGAAGGAGGAAAGTTGTCTAGAGTGCAAAAACGTAAGAAAAATGAATGCATAAGAAAAAGAAACAAAAGGGTGGTATTGGATTAAATGGCCTTTTTAACGATTTTGTGAGTCAGATGGGTTCCGAATCATAAAAAAAGTGTGTACGCGAAGGAGGAAAGTTGTTTTGAGTGCAAAAACGTGGGAAAAATCAATGCATAATTAAAAGAAACAAAAGGGCGGTATTGGTTTAAATGGCTTTTTAGACAGTTTTGTGAGTCAGATGGGTTCGGAATCTTAAAAACAGTGTGTACGCGAAGCAGGAAAGTTGTTTTGAGTGCAAAAACGTGAAAAAAATGAATGTATAAGGAAAAGAAACAAAAGGGCGTTATTGGTTTAAATGGCTTTTTAGACAGTTTTGTGAGTCAGATGGGTTCCGAATCATAAAAAAAGTGTGTACACGAAGGAGGAAAGATGTCTTGAGTGCAAAAACGTAAGAAAAATGAATGCATAAGGAAAAGAAACAAAAGGGCGGAATTGGTTTAAATGGTCTTATAGATGATTTTGTGAGTCAGATGGGTTCGAAATCATAAAAACAGTGTGTACGCGAAGGAGGAAAGTTGTCTTGAGTGCAAAAACGTGAAAAAAATGAATGTATAAGGAAAAGAAACAAAAGGGAGGTATTAGTTTAAATGGCCTTTTTAACGATTTTGTGAGTCAGATGGGTTTCGAATCATAAAAAAAGTGTGTACACGAAGGAGGAAAGATGTCTTGAGTGCAAAAACGTAAGAAAAATGAATGCATAAGGAAAAGAAACAAAAGGGCGGAATTGGTTTAAATGGTCTTATAGACGATTTTGTGAGTCAGATGGGTTCGAAATCATAAAAACAGTGTGTACGCGAAGGAGGAAAGTTGTTTTGAGTGCAAAAACGTGGGAAAAATGAATGCATAAGGAAAAGAAACAAAAGGGCGGTATTGGTTTAAATGGCTTTTTAGACAGTTTTTGAGTCAGATGGGTTCGGAATCTTAAAAACAGTGTGTACGCGAAGGAGGAAAGTTGTCTAGAGTGCAAAAACGTAAGAAAAATGAATGCATAAGAAAAAGAAACAAAAGGGTGGTATTGGATTAAATGGCCTTTTTAACGATTTTGTGAGTCAGATGGGTTCCGAATCATAAAAAAAGTGTGTACGCGAAGGAGGAAAGTTGTTTTGAGTGCAAAAACGTGGGAAAAATCAATGCATAAGTAAAAGAAACAAAAGGGCGGTATTGGTTTAAATGGCTTTTTAGACAGTTTTGTGAGTCAGATGGGTTCGGAATCTTAAAAACAGTGTGTACGCGAAGCAGGAAAGTTGTTTTGAGTGCAAAAACGTGAAAAAAATGAATGTATAAGGAAAAGAAACAAAAGGGCGTTATTGGTTTAAATGGCTTTTTAGTCAGTTTTGTGAGTCAGATGGGTTCGGAATCTTAAAAACAGTGTGTACGCGAAGCAGGAAAGTTGTTTTGAGTGCAAAAACGTAAAAAAATGAATGTATAAGGAAAAGAAACAAAAGGGAGGTATTGGTTTAAATGGTCTTTTAGGCGATTTTGTGAGTCAGATGGGTTCGGAATCATAAAAACAGTGTGTACGAGAAGGAGGAAAGTTGTCTAGAGTGCAAAAACGTAAGAAAAATGAATGCATAAGAAAAAAAAAAAGGGGCGGAATTGATTTAAATGGCCTTGTAGACGCTTTTGTGAGTCAGGTGGGTTCGAAATCATAAAAAAAGTGTGTACGCGAAGGAGGAAAGTTGTCTTGAGTGCAAAAACGTAAGAAAAATGAATGTATAAGGAAAAGAAATCAAAGGGCGGCATTGGATTAAATGGCCTTTTTAACGATTTTGTGAGTCATATGGGTTCGGAATCATAAAAAAAGTGTGTACGCGAAGGAGGAAAGTTGTTTTGAGTGCAAAAACGTGGAAAAAATGAATGTATATGAAAAAGAAACAAAAGGGCGGTATTGGTTTAAATGGCCTTTTTAGACAGTTTTGTGAGTCAGATGTGTTCGGAATCTTAAAAACAGTGTGTACAAGGAGGAAAGTTGGAAAAACGTGGAAAAAGTGAATGTATAAGGAAAAGAAACAAAAGGGCGGTATTGGTTTAAATGGCCTTTTTAACGATTTTGTGAGTCATACGGGTTCGGAATCATAAAAAAACTGTGTACGCGAAGGAGGAAAGTTGTTTTGAGGGCAAAAACGTGGGAAAAATGAATGCATAAGGAAAAGAAACAAAAGGGCGGTATTGGTTTAAATGGCTTTTTAGACAGTTTTGTGAGTCAGATGGGTTCGGAATCTTAAAAACAGTGTGTACGCGAAGGAGGAAAGTTGTCTAGAGTGCAAAAACGTAAGAAAAATGAATGCATAAGGAAAAGAAACAAAAGGGTGGTATATGATTAAATGGCCTTTTTAACGATTTTGTGAGTCAGATGGGTTCCGAATCATAAAAAAAGTGTGTACACGAAGGAGGAAAGATGTCTTGAGTGCAAAAACGTAAGAAAAATGAATGCATAAGGAAAAGAAACAAAAGGGCGGAATTGGTTTAAATGGTCTTATAGACGATTTTGTGAGTCAGATGGGTTCGAAATCATAAAAACAGTGTGTAGGCGAAGGAGGAAAGTTGTCTTGAGTGCAAAAACGTGAAAAAAATGAATGTATAAGGAAAAGAAACAAAAGGGAGGTATTGGTTTAAATGGCCTTTTTAACGATTTTGTGAGTCAGATGGGTTCCGAATCATAAAAAAAGTGTGTACACGAAGGAAGAAAGATGTCTTGAGTGCAAAAACGTAAGAAAAATGAATGCATAAGGAAAAGAAACAAAAGGGCGGAATTGGTTTAAATGGTCTTATAGACGATTTTGTGAGTCAGATGGGTTCGAAATCATAAAAACAGTGTGTACGCGAAGGAGGAAAGTTGTTTTGAGTGCAAAAACGTGGGAAAAATGAATGCATAAGGAAAAGAAACAAAAGGGCGGTATTGGTTTAAATGGCTTTTTAGACAGTTTTTGAGTCAGATGGGTTCGGAATCTTAAAAACAGTGTGTACGCGAAGGAGGAAAGTTGTCTAGAGTGCAAAAACGTAAGAAAAATGAATGCATAAGAAAAAGAAACAAAAGGGTGGTATTGGATTAAATGGCCTTTTTAACGATTTTGTGAGTCAGATGGGTTCCGAATCATAAAAAAAGTGTGTACGCGAAGGAGGAAAGTTGTTTTGAGTGCAAAAACGTGGGAAAAATCAATGCATAATTAAAAAAAACAAAAGGGCGGTATTGGTTTAAATGGCTTTTTAGACAGTTTTGTGAGTCAGATGGGTTCGGAATCTTAAAAACAGTGTGTACGCGAAGCAGGAAAGTTGTTTTGAGTGCAAAAACGTGAAAAAAATGAATGTATAAGGAAAAGAAACAAAAGGGCGTTATTGGTTTAAATGGCCTTTTTAACGATTTTGTGAGTCATACGGGTTCGGAATCATAAAAAAACTGTGTACGCGAAGGAGGAAAGTTGTTTTGAGGGCAAAAACGTGGGAAAAATGAATGCATAAGGAAAAGAAACAAAAGGGCGGTATTGGTTTAAATGGCTTTTTAGACAGTTTTGTGAGTCAGATGGGTTCGGAATCTTAAAAACAGTGTGTACGCGAAGGAGGAAAGTTGTCTAGAGTGCAAAAACGTAAGAAAAATGAATGCATAAGGAAAAGAAACAAAAGGGTGGTATATGATTAAATGGCCTTTTTAACGATTTTGTGAGTCAGATGGGTTCCGAATCATAAAAAAAGTGTGTACACGAAGGAGGAAAGATGTCTTGAGTGCAAAAACGTAAGAAAAATGAATGCATAAGGAAAAGAAACAAAAGGGCGGAATTGGTTTAAATGGTCTTATAGACGATTTTGTGAGTCAGATGGGTTCGAAATCATAAAAACAGTGTGTACGCGAAGGAGGAAAGTTGTCTTGAGTGCAAAAACGTGAAAAAAATGAATGTATAAGGAAAAGAAACAAAAGGGAGGTATTGCTTTAAATGGCCTTTTTAACGATTTTGTGAGTCAGATGGGTTCCGAATCATAAAAAAAGTGTGTACACGAAGGAAGAAAGATGTCTTGAGTGCAAAAACGTAAGAAAAATGAATGCATAAGGAAAAGAAACAAAAGGGCGGAATTGGTTTAAATGGTCTTATAGACGATTTTGTGAGTCAGATGGGTTCGAAATCATAAAAACAGTGTGTACGCGAAGGAGGAAAGTTGTTTTGAGTGCAAAAACGTGGGAAAAATGAATGCATAAGGAAAAGAAACAAAAGGGCGGTATTGGTTTAAATGGCTTTTTAGACAGTTTTTGAGTCAGATGGGTTCGGAATCTTAAAAACAGTGTGTACGCGAAGGAGGAAAGTTGTCTAGAGTGCAAAAACGTAAGAAAAATGAATGCATAAGAAAAAGAAACAAAAGGGTGGTATTGGATTAAATGGCCTTTTTAACGACTTTGTGAGTCAGATGGGTTCCGAATCATAAAAAAAGTGTGTACGCGAAGGAGGAAAGTTGTTTTGAGTGCAAAAACGTGGGAAAAATCAATGCATAATTAAAAGAAACAAAAGGGCGGTATTGGTTTAAATGGCTTTTTAGACAGTTTTGTGAGTCAGATGGGTTCGGAATCTTAAAAACAGTGTGTACGCGAAGCAGGAAAGTTGTTTTGAGTGCAAAAACGTGAAAAAAATGAATGTATAAGGAAAAGAAACAAAAGGGCGTTATTGGTTTAAATGGCTTTTTAGACAGTTTTGTGAGTCAGTTGGGTTCGGAATCTTAAAAACAGTGTGTACGCGAAGCAGGAAAGTTGTTTTGAGTGCAAAAACGTGAAAAAAATGAATGTATAAGGAAAAGAAACAAAAGGGAGGTATTGGTTTAAATGGTCTTTTAGGCGATTTTGTGAGTCAGATGGGTTCGGAATCATAAAAACAGTGTGTACGCGAAGGAGGAAAGTTGTCTTGAGTGCAAAAACGTAAGAAAAATGAATGCATAAGGAAAAGAAACAAAAGGGTGGTATTGGATTAAATAGCCTTTTTAACGATTTTGTGAGTCAGATGGGTTCCGAATCATAAAAAAAGTGTGTACGCGAAGGAGGAAAGTTGTCTTGAGTGCAAAAACATAAGAAAAATGAATGCATAAGGAAAAGAAACAAAAGGGCGGAATTGGTTTAAATGGCCTTGTAGACGCTTTTGTGAGTCAGGTGGGTTCGGAATCATAAAAAAGTGTGTACGAGAAGGAGGAATGTTGTTTCGAGTGCAAAAAAGTAAGAAAAATGAATGCATAAGGAAAAGAAATCAAAGGGCGGTATTGGATTAAATGGCCTTTTTAACGATTTTGTGAGTCAGATGGGTTCGGAATCATAAAAACAGTGTGTACGCGAAGGAGGAAAGTTGTCTTGAGTGCAAAAACGTTAGAAAAATGAATGTATAAGGAAAAGAAACAAAAGGGCGGTATTGGTTTAAATGGCTTTTTAGACAGTTTTGTGAGTCAGATGGGTTCGGAATCTTAAAAACAGTGTGTACGCGAAGGGGGAAAGTTTTCTAGAGTGCAAAAACGTAAGAAAAATGAATGCATAAGGAAAAGAAACAAAAGGGTGGTGTTGGATTAAATGGATATTTTAACGATTTTGTGAGTCAGATGGGTTCCGAATCATAAAAAAAGTGTGTACACGAAGGAGGAAAGATGTCTTGAGTGCAAAAACGTAAGAAAAATGAATGCATAAGGAAAAGAAACAAAAGGGCGGAATTGGTTTAAATGGTCTTTTGGACGGTTTTGTTAGTCAGATGGGTTCGGAATCTTAAAAGCAGTGTGTACGCGAAGGAGGAAAGTTGTCTTGAGTGCAAAAACGTAAGAAAAATGAATGCATAAGAAAAAAAAAGTGGGCGGAATTGGTTTAAATGGCCTTGTAGACACTTTTGTGAGTCAGGTGAGTTCGAAATCATAAAAAAAATTTTGTACCAGAAGTAGGGAAGTTGGAAAAACGTTTAAAAAATGAATGTATGAGGAAAAGAAACAAAAGGGCGGAATTGGTTTAAATGGTCTTTTAGGCGATTTTGTGAGTCAGATGGGTTCGGAATCATAAAAACAGTGTGTACGCGAAGGAGGAAAGTTGTCTTGAGTGCAAAAACGTAAGAAAAATGAATGTATAAGGAAAAGAAATCAAAGGACGGAATTGGTTTAAATGGTCTGTTAGGCGATTTTGTGAGTCAGATGGGTTCGGAATCTTAAAAGCAGTGTGTACGCGAAGGGGGAAAGTTTTCTAGAGTGCAAAAACGTAAGAAAAATGAATGCATAAGGAAAAGAAACAAAAGGGTGGTATTGGATTAAATGGATTTTTTAACGATTTTGTGAGTCAGATGGGTTCCGAATCATAAAAAAAGTGTGTACACGAAGGATGAAAGTTGTCTTGAGTGCAAAAACGTAAGAAAAATGAATGCATAAGAAAAAAAAAAGTGGGCGGAATTGGTTTAAATGGCCTTGTAGACACTTTTGTGAGTCAGGTGAGTTCGAAATCATAAAAAAAGTGTGTACCAGAAGTAGGGAAGTTGGAAAAACGTTTAAAAAATGAATGTATGAGGAAAAGAAACAAAAGGGCGGTATTGGTTTAAACGGCTTTTTAGACAGTTTTGTGAGTCAGATGGGTTCGGAATCTTAAAAACAGTGTGTACGAGAAGGAGGAAAGTTGGAAAAACGTTGAAAAAGTGAATGTATAAGGAAAAGAAACAAAAGGGCGGTATTGGTTTAAATGGCCTTTTTAACGATTTTGTGAGTCATATGGGTTCGGAATCATAAAAAAAGTGTGTACGCGAAGGAGGAAAGTTGTTTTGAGTGCAAAAACATAAGAAAAATGAATGCATAAGGAAAAGAAACAAAAGGGCGGAATTGGTTTAAATGGCCTTGTAGACGCTTTTGTGAGTCAGGTGGGTTCGGAATCATAAAAAATTGTGTACGAGAAGGAGGAATGTTGTTTTGAGTGCAAAAACGTAAGAAAAATGAATGCATAAGGAAAAGAAATCAAAGGGCGGTATTGGATTAAATGGCCTTTTTAACGATTTTGTGAGTCAGATGGGTTCGGAATCATAAAAACAGTGTGTACGCGAAGGAGGGAAATTGTCCTGAGTGCAAAAACGTAAGAAAATGAATGTATAAGGAAAAGAAACAAAAGGGCGTTATTGGTTTAAATGGCATTTTAGACAGTTTTGTGAGTCAGATGGGTTCGGAATCTTAAAAACAGTGTGTTCGCGAAGGAGGAAAGTTGTCTAGAGTGCAAAAACGTAAGAAAAATGAATGCATAAGGAAAAGAAACAAAAGGGTGGTATTGGATTAAATAGCCTTTTTAACGATTTTGTGAGTCAGATGGGTTCCGAATCATAAAAAAAGTGTGTACGCGAAGGAGGAAAGTTGTCTTGAGTGCAAAAACATAAGAAAAATGAATGCATAAGGAAAAGAAACAAAAGGGCGGAATTGGTTTAAATGGCCTTGTAGACGCTTTTGTGAGTCAGGTGGGTTCGGAATCATAAAAAAGTGTGTACGAGAAGGAGGAATGTTGTTTCGAGTGCAAAAAAGTAAGAAAAATGAATGCATAAGGAAAAGAAATCAAAGGGCGGTATTGGATTAAATGGCCTTTTTAACGATTTTGTGAGTCAGATGGGTTCGGAATCATAAAAACAGTGTGTAGGCGAAGGAGGAAAGTTGTCTTGAGTGCAAAAACGTAAGAAAAATGAATGTATAAGGAAAAGAAACAAAAGGGCGGTATTGGTTTAAATGGCTTTTTAGACAGTTTTGTGAGTCAGATGGGTTCGGAATCTTAAAAACAGTGTGTACGCGAAGGGGGAAAGTTTTATAGAGTGCAAAAACGTAAGAAAAAAGAATGCATAAGGAAAAGAAACAAAAGGGTGGTATTGGATTAAATGGATATTTTAACGATTTTGTGAGTCAGATGGGTTCCGAATCATAAAAAAAGTGTGTACACGAAGGAGGAAAGATGTCTTGAGTGCAAAAACGTAAGAAAAATGAATGCATAAGGAAAAGAAACAAAAGGGCGGAATTGGTTTAAATGGTCTTTTGGACGGTTTTGTTAGTCAGATGGGTTCGGAATCTTAAAAGCAGTGTGTACGCGAAGGAGGAAAGTTGTCTTGAGTGCAAAAACGTAAGAAAAATGAATGCATAAGAAAAAAAAAGTGGGCGGAATTGGTTTAAATGGCCTTGTAGACACTTTTGTGAGTCAGGTGAGTTCGAAATCATAAAAAAAATTTTGTACCAGAAGTAGGGAAGTTGGAAAAACGTTTAAAAAATGAATGTATGAGGAAAAGAAACAAAAGGGCGGAATTGGTTTAAATGGTCTTTTAGGCGATTTTGTGAGTCAGATGGGTTCGGAATCATAAAAACAGTGTGTACGCGAAGGAGGAAAGTTGTCTTGAGTGCAAAAACGTAAGAAAAATGAATGTATAAGGAAAAGAAATCAAAGGACGGAATTGGTTTAAATGGTCTGTTACGCGATTTTGTGAGTCAGATGGGTTCGGAATCTTAAAAGCAGTGTGTACGCGAAGGGGGAAAGTTTTCTAGAGTGCAAAAACGTAAGAAAAATGAATGCATAAGGAAAAGAAACAAAAGGGTGGTATTGGATTAAATAGCCTTTTTAACGATTTTGTGAGTCAGATGGGTTCCGAATCATAAAAAAAGTGTGTACGCGAAGGAGGAAAGTTGTCTTGAGTGCAAAAACATAAGAAAAATGAATGCATAAGGAAAAGAAACAAAAGGGCGGAATTGGTTTAAATGGCCTTGTAGACGCTTTTGTGAGTCAGGTGGGTTCGGAATCATAAAAAAGTGTGTACGAGAAGGAGGAATGTTGTTTCGAGTGCAAAAAAGTAAGAAAAATGAATGCATAAGGAAAAGAAATCAAAGGGCGGTATTGGATTAAATGGCCTTTTTAACGATTTTGTGAGTCAGATGGGTTCGGAATCATAAAAACAGTGTGTAGGCGAAGGAGGAAAGTTGTCTTGAGTGCAAAAACGTAAGAAAAATGAATGTATAAGGAAAAGAAACAAAAGGGCGGTATTGGTTTAAATGGCTTTTTAGACAGTTTTGTGAGTCAGATGGGTTCGGAATCTTAAAAACAGTGTGTACGCGAAGGGGGAAAGTTTTCTAGAGTGCAAAAACGTAAGAAAAATGAATGCATAAGGAAAAGAAACAAAAGGGTGGTATTGGATTAAATGGATATTTTAACGATTTTGTGAGTCAGATGGGTTCCGAATCATAAAAAAAGTGTGTACACGAAGGAGGAAAGATGTCTTGAGTGCAAAAACGTAAGAAAAATGAATGCATAAGGAAAAGAAACAAAAGGGCGGAATTGGTTTAAATGGTCTTTTGGACGGTTTTGTTAGTCAGATGGGTTCGGAATCTTAAAAGCAGTGTGTACGCGAAGGAGGAAAGTTGTCTTGAGTGCAAAAACGTAAGAAAAATGAATGCATAAGAAAAAAAAAGTGGGCGGAATTGGTTTAAATGGCCTTGTAGACACTTTTGTGAGTCAGGTGAGTTCGAAATCATAAAAAAAATTTTGTACCAGAAGTAGGGAAGTTGGAAAAACGTTTAAAAAATGAATGTATGAGGAAAAGAAACAAAAGGGCGGAATTGGTTTAAATGGTCTTTTAGGCGATTTTGTGAGTCAGATGGGTTCGGAATCATAAAAACAGTGTGTACGCGAAGGAGGAAAGTTGTCTTGAGTGCAAAAACGTAAGAAAAATGAATGTATAAGGAAAAGAAATCAAAGGACGGAATTGGTTTAAATGGTCTGTTACGCGATTTTGTGAGTCAGATGGGTTCGGAATCTTAAAAGCAGTGTGTACGCGAAGGGGGAAAGTTTTCTAGAGTGCAAAAACGTAAGAAAAATGAATGCATAAGGAAAAGAAACAAAAGGGTGGTATTGGATTAAATGGATTTTTTAACGATTTTGTGAGTCAGATGGGTTCCGAATCATAAAAAAAGTGTGTACACGAAGGAGGAAAGTTGTCTTGAGTGCAAAAACGTAAGAAAAATGAATGCATAAGAAAAAAAAAAGTGGGCGGAATTGGTTTAAATGGCCTTGTAGACACTTTTGTGAGTCAGGTGAGTTCGAAATCATAAAAAAAGTGTGTACCAGAAGTAGGGAAGTTGGAAAAACGTTTAAAAAATGAATGTATGAGGAAAAGAAACAAAAGGGCGGTATTGGTTTAAACGGCTTTTTAGACAGTTTTGTGAGTCAGATGGGTTCGGAATCTTAAAAACAGTGTGTACGAGAAGGAGGAAAGTTGGAAAAACGTTGAAAAAGTGAATGTATAAGGAAAAGAAACAAAAGGGCGGTATTGGTTTAAATGGCCTTTTTAACGATTTTGTGAGTCATATGGGTTCGGAATCATAAAAAAAGTGTGTACGCGAAGGAGGAAAGTTGTCTTGAGTGCAAAAACATAAGAAAAATGAATGCATAAGGAAAAGAAACAAAAGGGCGGAATTGGTTTAAATGGCCTTGTAGACGCTTTTGTGAGTCAGGTGGGTTCGGAATCATAAAAAAGTGTGTACGAGAAGGAGGAATGTTGTTTTGAGTGCAAAAACGTAAGAAAAATGAATGCATAAGGAAAAGAAATCAAAGGGCGGTATTGGATTAAATGGCCTTTTTAACGATTTTGTGAGTCAGATGGGTTCGGAATCATAAAAACAGTGTGTACGCGAAGGAGGGAAATTGTCCTGAGTGCAAAAACGTAAGAAAATGAATGTATAAGGAAAAGAAACAAAAGGGCGTTATTGGTTTAAATGGCATTTTAGACAGTTTTGTGAGTCAGATGGGTTCGGAATCTTAAAAACAGTGTGTACGCGAAGGAGGAAAGATGTCTTGAGTGCAAAAACGTAAGAAAAATGAATGCATAAGGAAAAGAAACAAAAGGGCGGAATTGGTTTAAATGGTCGTTTGGACGGTTTTGTTAGTCAGATGGGTTCGGAATCTTAAAAGCAGTGTGTACGTGAAGGAGGAAAGTTGATTCGAGTGCAAAAACGTGAAAAAAATGAATGTATAAGGAAAAGAAACAAAAGGGAGGTATTGGTTTAAATGGCCTTTTTAACGATTTTGTAAGTCAGATGGGTTCCGAATCATAAAAAAAGTGTGTACACGAAGGAGGAAAGATGTCTTGAGTGCAAAAACGTAAGAAAAATGAATGCATAAGGAAAAGAAACAAAAGGGCGGAATTGGTTTAAATGGTCTTATAGACGATTTTGTGAGTCAGATGGGTTCGAAATCATAAAAACAGTGTGTACGCGAAGGAGGAAAGTTGTTTTGAGTGCAAAAACGTGGGAAAAATGAATGCATAAGGAAAAGAAACAAAAGGGCGGTATTGGTTTAAATGGCTTTTTAGACAGTTTTTGAGTCAGATGGGTTCGGAATCTTAAAAACAGTGTGTACGCGAAGGAGGAAAGTTGTCTAGAGTGCAAAAACGTAAGAAAAATGAATGCATAAGAAAAAGAAACAAAAGGGTGGTATTGGATTAAATGGCCTTTTTAACGATTTTGTGAGTCAGTGTGTTTTTTCCGAATCATAAAAAAACTGTGTACGCGAAGGAGGAAAGTTGTTTTGAGTGCAAAAACGTGGGAAAAATCAATGCATAATTAAAAGAAACAAAAGGGCGGTATTGGTTTAAATGGCTTTTTAGACAGTTTTGTGAGTCAGATGGGTTCGGAATCTTAAAAACAGTGTGTACGCGAAGCAGGAAAGTTGTTTTGAGTGCAAAAACGTGAAAAAATGAATGTATAAGGAAAAGAAACAAAAGGGAGGTATTGCTTTAAATGGTCTTATAGACGATTTTGTGAGTCAGATGGGTTCGGAATCTTAAAAACAGTGTGTACGCGAAGGAGGAAAGTTGTCTAGAGTGCAAAAACGTAAGAAAAATGAATGCATAAGAAAAAGAAACAAAAGGGCGGTATTGGTTTAAATGGCCTTTTTAACGATTTTGTGAGTCATACGGGTTCGGAATCATAAAAAAACTGTGTACGCGAAGGAGGAAAGTTGTTTTGAGGGCAAAAACGTGAAAAAAATGAATGTATAAGGAAAAGAAACAAAAGGGCGGTATTGGTTTAAATGGCTTTTTAGACAGTTTTTGAGTCAGATGGGTTCGGAATCTTAAAAACAGTGTGTACGCGAAGGACGAATGTTGTCTAGAGTGCAAAAACGTAAGAAAACTTAATGCATAAGGAAAAGAAACAAAAGGGTGGTATTGGATTAAATGGCCTTTTTAACGATTTTGTGAGTCAGATGGGTTCCGAATCATAAAAAAAGTGTGTACACGAAGGAGGAAAGATGTCTTGAGTGCAAAAACGTAAGAAAAATGAATGCATAAGGAAAAGAAACAAAAGGGCGGAATTGGTTTAAATGGTCTTATAGACGATTTTGTGAGTCAGATGGGTTCGAAATCATAAAAACAGTGTGTACGCGAAGGAGGAAAGTTGTCTTGAGTGCAAAAACGTGAAAAAAATGAATGTATAAGGAAAAGAAACAAAAGGGAGGTATTGGTTTAAATGGCCTTTTTAACGATTTTGTGAGTCAGATGGGTTCCGAATCATAAAAAAAGTGTGTACACGAAGGAGGAAAGATGTCTTGAGTGCAAAAACGTAAGAAAAATGAATGCATAAGGAAAAGAAACAAAAGGGCGGAATTGGTTTAAATGGTCTTATAGACGATTTTGTGAGTCAGATGGGTTCGAAATCATAAAAACAGTGTGTACGCGAAGGAGGAAAGTTGTTTTGAGTGCAAAAACGTGGGAAAAATGAATGCATAAGGAAAAGAAACAAAAGGGCGGTATTGGTTTAAATGGCTTTTTAGACAGTTTTTGAGTCAGATGGGTTCGGAATCTTAAAAACAGTGTGTACGCGAAGGAGGAAAGTTGTCTAGAGTGCAAAAACGTAAGAAAAATGAATGCATAAGAAAAAGAAACAAAAGGGCGGTTTTGGATTAAATGGCCTTTTTAACGATTTTGTGAGTCAGATGGGTTCCGAATCATAAAAAAAGTGTGTACGCGAAGGAGGAAAGTTGTTTTGAGTGCAAAAACGTGGGAAAAATCAATGCATAAGTAAAAGAAACAAAAGGGCGGTATTGGTTTAAATGGCTTTTTAGACAGTTTTGTGAGTCAGATGGGTTCGGAATCTTAAAAACAGTGTGTACGCGAAGCAGGAAAGTTGTTTTGAGTGCAAAAACGTGAAAAAAATGAATGTATAAGGAAAAGAAACAAAAGGGTGTTATTGGTTTAAATGGCTTTTTAGACAGTTTTGTGAGTCAGATGGGTTCGGAATCTTAAAAACAGTGTGTACGCGAAGCAGGAAAGTTGTTTTGAGTGCAAAAACGTGAAAAAAATGAATGCATAAGGAAAAGAAACAAAAGGGAGGTATTGGTTTAAATGGTCTTTTAGGCGATTTTGTGAGTCAGATGGGTTCGGAATCATAAAAACAGTGTGTACGCGAAGGAGGAAAGTTGTCTTGAGTGCAAAAACGTAAGAAAAATGAATGCATAAGGAAAAGAAACAAAAGGGCGGTATTGGTTTAAATGACTTTTTAGACAGTTTTGTGAGTCAGATGGGTTCGGAATCATAAAAACAGTGTGTACGCGAAGGAGGAAAGTTGTCTAGAGTGCAAAAACGTAAGAAAAATGAATGCATAAGGAAAAGAAACAAAAGGGTGGTATTGGATTAAATAGCCTTTTTAACGATTTTGTGAGTCAGATGGGTTCCGATTCATAAAAAAAGTGTGTACACGAAGGAGGAAAGTTGTCTTGAGTGCAAAAACGTAAGAAAAATGAATGCATAAGGAAAAAAAAAAAGGGGCGGAATTGGTTTAAATGGTCTTTTAGGCGATTTTGTGAGTCAGATGGGTTCGGAATCTTAAAAACAGTGTGTACGCGAAGGAGAAAAGTTTGTTACGTTTCTAGAGTGCAAAAACGTAAGAAAAATGAATGCATAAGGAAAAGAAACAAAAGGGCGGAATTGGTTTAAATGGTCTTATAGACGATTTTGTGAGTCAGATGGGTTCGAAATCATAAAAACAGTGTGTACGCGAAGGAGGAAAGTTGTCTTGAGTGCAAAAACGTAAGAAAAATGAATGCATAAGGAAAAGAAACAAAAGGGCGGAATTGGTTTAAATGGTCTTTTAGGCGATTTTGTGAGTCAGATGGGTTCGGAATCTTAAAAACAGTGTGTACGCGAAGGAGGAAAGTTGTCTAGAGTGCAAAAACGTAAGAAAAATGAATGCATAAGGAAAAGAAACAAAAGGGTGGTATTGGATTAAATGGCCTTTTTAACGATTTTGTGAGTCAGATGGGTTCCGAATCATAAAAAAAGTGTGTACACGAAGGAGGAAAGATGTCTTGAGTGCAAAAACGTAAGAAAAATGAATGCATAAGGAAAAGAAACAAAAGGGCGGAATTGGTTTAAATGGTCTTATAGACGATTTTGTGAGTCAGATGGGTTCGAAATCATAAAAACAGTGTGTACGCGAAGGAGGAAAGTTGTCTTGAGTGCAAAAACGTGAAAAAAATGAATGTATAAGGAAAAGAAACAAAAGGGAGGTATTGGTTTAAATGGCCTTTTTAACGATTTTGTGAGTCAGATGGGTTCCGAATCATAAAAAAAGTGTGTACACGAAGGAGGAAAGATGTCTTGAGTGCAAAAACGTAATAAAAATGAATGCATAAGGAAAAGAAACAAAAGGGCGGAATTGGTTTAAATGGTCTTATAGACGATTTTGTGAGTCAGATGGGTTCGAAATCATAAAAACAGTGTGTACGCGAAGGAGGAAAGTTGTCTAGAGTGCAAAAACGTAAGAAAAATGAATGCATAAGAAAAAGAAACAAAAGGGCGGTATTGGATTAAATGGCCTTTTTAACGATTTTGTGAGTCAGATGGGTTCCGAATCATAAAAAAAGTGTGTACGCGAAGGAGGAAAGTTGTTTTGAGTGCAAAAACGTGGGAAAAATCAATGCATAAGTAAAAGAAACAAAAGGGCGGTATTGGTTTAAATGGCTTTTTAGACAGTTTTGTGAGTCAGATGGGTTCGGAATCTTAAAAACAGTGTGTACGCGAAGCAGGAAAGTTGTTTTGAGTGCAAAAACGTGAAAAAAATGAATGTATAAGGAAAAGAAACAAAAGGGTGTTATTGGTTTAAATGGCTTTTTAGACAGTTTTGTGAGTCAGATGGGTTCGGAATCTTAAAAACAGTGTGTACGCGAAGCAGGAAAGTTGTTTTGAGTGCAAAAACGTGAAAAAAATGAATGCATAAGGAAAAGAAACAAAAGGGAGGTATTGGTTTAAATGGTCTTTTAGGCGATTTTGTGAGTCAGATGGGTTCGGAATCATAAAAACAGTGTGTACGCGAAGGAGGAAAGTTGTCTTGAGTGCAAAAACGTAAGAAAAATGAATGCATAAGGAAAAGAAACAAAAGGGCGGTATTGGTTTAAATGACTTTTTAGACAGTTTTGTGAGTCAGATGGGTTCGGAATCATAAAAACAGTGTGTACGCGAAGGAGGAAAGTTGTCTAGAGTGCAAAAACGTAAGAAAAATGAATGCATAAGGAAAAGAAACAAAAGGGTGGTATTGGATTAAATAGCCTTTTTAACGATTTTGTGAGTCAGATGGGTTCCGATTCATAAAAAAAGTGTGTACACGAAGGAGGAAAGTTGTCTTGAGTGCAAAAACGTAAGAAAAATGAATGCATAAGAAAAAAAAAAAGGGGCGGAATTGGTTTAAATGGTCTTTTAGGCGATTTTGTGAGTCAGATGGGTTCGGAATCTTAAAAACAGTGTGTACGCGAAGGAGAAAAGTTTGTTACGTTTCTAGAGTGCAAAAACGTAAGAAAAATGAATGCATAAGGAAAAGAAACAAAAGGGCGGAATTGGTTTAAATGGTCTTATAGACGATTTTGTGAGTCAGATGGGTTCGAAATCATAAAAACAGTGTGTACGCGAAGGAGGAAAGTTGTCTTGAGTGCAAAAACGTAAGAAAAATGAATGCATAAGGAAAAGAAACAAAAGGGCGGAATTGGTTTAAATGGTCTTTTAGGCGATTTTGTGAGTCAGATGGGTTCGGAATCTTAAAAACAGTGTGTACGCGAAGGAGGAAAGTTGTCTAGAGTGCAAAAACGTAAGAAAAATGAATGCATAAGGAAAAGAAACAAAAGGGCGGTATTGGTTTAAATGGCTTTTTAGACAGTTTTGTGAGTCAGATGGGTTCGGAATCATAAAAACAGTGTGTACGCGAAGGAGGAAAGTTGTCTAGAGTGCAAAAACGAAAGAAAAATGAATGCATAAGGAAAAGAAACAAAAGGGTGGTATTGGATTAAATAGCCTTTTTAACGATTTTGTGAGTCAGATGGGTTCCGAATCATAAAAAAAGTGTGTACACGAAGGAGGAAAGTTGTCTTGAGTGCAAAAACGTAAGAAAAATGAATGCATAAGAAAAAAAAAAAGGGGCGGAATTGGTTTAAATGGTCTTTTAGGCGATTTTGTGAGTCAGATGGTTTCGGAATCTTAAAAACAGTGTGTACGCGAAGGAGGAAAGTTGTCTTGAGTGCAAAAACGTGAAAAAAATGAATGTATAAGGAAAAGAAACAAAAGGGAGGTATTGGTTTAAATGGCCTTTTTAACGATTTTGTGAGTCAGATGGGTTCCGAATCATAAAAAAAGTGTGTACACGAAGGAGGAAAGATGTCTTGAGTGCAAAAACGTAAGAAAAATGAATGCATAAGGAAAAGAAACAAAAGGGCGGAATTGGTTTAAATGGTCTTATAGACGATTTTGTGAGTCAGATGGGTTCGAAATCATAAAAACAGTGTGTACGCGAAGGAGGAAAGTTGTTTTGAGTGCAAAAACGTGGGAAAAATGAATGCATAAGGAAAAGAAACAAAAGGGCGGTATTGGTTTAAATGGCTTTTTAGACAGTTTTTGAGTCAGATGGGTTCGGAATCTTAAAAACAGTGTGTACGCGAAGGAGGAAAGTTGTCTAGAGTGCAAAAACGTAAGAAAAATGAATGCATAAGAAAAAGAAACAAAAGGGCGGTTTTGGATTAAATGGCCTTTTTAACGATTTTGTGAGTCAGATGGGTTCCGAATCATAAAAAAAGTGTGTACGCGAAGGAGGAAAGTTGTTTTGAGTGCAAAAACGTGGGAAAAATCAATGCATAAGTAAAAGAAACAAAAGGGCGGTATTGGTTTAAATGGCTTTTTAGACAGTTTTGTGAGTCAGATGGGTTCGGAATCTTAAAAACAGTGTGTACGCGAAGCAGGAAAGTTGTTTTGAGTGCAAAAACGTGAAAAAAATGAATGTATAAGGAAAAGAAACAAAAGGGTGTTATTGGTTTAAATGGCTTTTTAGACAGTTTTGTGAGTCAGATGGGTTCGGAATCTTAAAAACAGTGTGTACGCGAAGCAGGAAAGTTGTTTTGAGTGCAAAAACGTGAAAAAAATGAATGCATAAGGAAAAGAAACAAAAGGGAGGTATTGGTTTAAATGGTCTTTTAGGCGATTTTGTGAGTCAGATGGGTTCGGAATCATAAAAACAGTGTGTACGCGAAGGAGGAAAGTTGTCTTGAGTGCAAAAACGTAAGAAAAATGAATGCATAAGGAAAAGAAACAAAAGGGCGGTATTGGTTTAAATGACTTTTTAGACAGTTTTGTGAGTCAGATGGGTTCGGAATCATAAAAACAGTGTGTACGCGAAGGAGGAAAGTTGTCTAGAGTGCAAAAACGTAAGAAAAATGAATGCATAAGGAAAAGAAACAAAAGGGTGGTATTGGATTAAATAGCCTTTTTAACGATTTTGTGAGTCAGATGGGTTCCGATTCATAAAAAAAGTGTGTACACGAAGGAGGAAAGTTGTCTTGAGTGCAAAAACGTAAGAAAAATGAATGCATAAGGAAAAAAAAAAAGGGGGCGGAATTGGTTTAAATGGTCTTTTAGGCGATTTTGTGAGTCAGATGGGTTCGGAATCTTAAAAACAGTGTGTACGCGAAGGAGAAAAGTTTGTTACGTTTCTAGAGTGCAAAAACGTAAGAAAAATGAATGCATAAGGAAAAGAAACAAAAGGGCGGAATTGGTTTAAATGGTCTTATAGACGATTTTGTGAGTCAGATGGGTTCGAAATCATAAAAACAGTGTGTACGCGAAGGAGGAAAGTTGTCTTGAGTGCAAAAACGTAAGAAAAATGAATGCATAAGGAAAAGAAACAAAAGGGCGGAATTGGTTTAAATGGTCTTTTAGGCGATTTTGTGAGTCAGATGGGTTCGGAATCTTAAAAACAGTGTGTACGCGAAGGAGGAAAGTTGTCTAGAGTGCAAAAACGTAAGAAAAATGAATGCATAAGGAAAAGAAACAAAAGGGTGGTATTGGATTAAATGGCCTTTTTAACGATTTTGTGAGTCAGATGGGTTCCGAATCATAAAAAAAGTGTGTACACGAAGGAGGAAAGATGTCTTGAGTGCAAAAACGTAAGAAAAATGAATGCATAAGGAAAAGAAACAAAAGGGCGGAATTGGTTTAAATGGTCTTATAGACGATTTTGTGAGTCAGATGGGTTCGAAATCATAAAAACAGTGTGTACGCGAAGGAGGAAAGTTGTCTTGAGTGCAAAAACGTGAAAAAAATGAATGTATAAGGAAAAGAAACAAAAGGGAGGTATTGGTTTAAATGGCCTTTTTAACGATTTTGTGAGTCAGATGGGTTCCGAATCATAAAAAAAGTGTGTACACGAAGGAGGAAAGATGTCTTGAGTGCAAAAACGTAATAAAAATGAATGCATAAGGAAAAGAAACAAAAGGGCGGAATTGGTTTAAATGGTCTTATAGACGATTTTGTGAGTCAGATGGGTTCGAAATCATAAAAACAGTGTGTACGCGAAGGAGGAAAGTTGTCTAGAGTGCAAAAACGTAAGAAAAATGAATGCATAAGAAAAAGAAACAAAAGGGCGGTATTGGATTAAATGGCCTTTTTAACGATTTTGTGAGTCAGATGGGTTCCGAATCATAAAAAAAGTGTGTACGCGAAGGAGGAAAGTTGTTTTGAGTGCAAAAACGTGGGAAAAATCAATGCATAAGTAAAAGAAACAAAAGGGCGGTATTGGTTTAAATGGCTTTTTAGACAGTTTTGTGAGTCAGATGGGTTCGGAATCTTAAAAACAGTGTGTACGCGAAGCAGGAAAGTTGT
Source organism: Salticus scenicus (assembly GCA_963930645.1). Lineage (NCBI taxonomy): Eukaryota > Metazoa > Arthropoda > Arachnida > Araneae > Salticidae > Salticus > Salticus scenicus. The sequence continues at coordinate 1,701,581 of CAWVNO010002165.1, read as the reverse complement.
TTTGAGTGCAAAAACGTGAAAAAAATGAATGTATAAGGAAAAGAAACAAAAGGGTGTTATTGGTTTAAATGGCTTTTTAGACAGTTTTGTGAGTCAGATGGGTTCGGAATCTTAAAAACAGTGTGTACGCGAAGCAGGAAAGTTGTTTTGAGTGCAAAAACGTGAAAAAAATGAATGCATAAGGAAAAGAAACAAAAGGGAGGTATTGGTTTAAATGGTCTTTTAGGCGATTTTGTGAGTCAGATGGGTTCGGAATCATAAAAACAGTGTGTACGCGAAGGAGGAAAGTTGTCTTGAGTGCAAAAACGTAAGAAAAATGAATGCATAAGGAAAAGAAACAAAAGGGCGGTATTGGTTTAAATGACTTTTTAGACAGTTTTGTGAGTCAGATGGGTTCGGAATCATAAAAACAGTGTGTACGCGAAGGAGGAAAGTTGTCTAGAGTGCAAAAACGTAAGAAAAATGAATGCATAAGGAAAAGAAACAAAAGGGTGGTATTGGATTAAATAGCCTTTTTAACGATTTTGTGAGTCAGATGGGTTCCGATTCATAAAAAAAGTGTGTACACGAAGGAGGAAAGTTGTCTTGAGTGCAAAAACGTAAGAAAAATGAATGCATAAGGAAAAAAAAAAGGGGCGGAATTGGTTTAAATGGTCTTTTAGGCGATTTTGTGAGTCAGATGGGTTCGGAATCTTAAAAACAGTGTGTACGCGAAGGAGAAAAGTTTGTTACGTTTCTAGAGTGCAAAAACGTAAGAAAAATGAATGCATAAGGAAAAGAAACAAAAGGGCGGAATTGGTTTAAATGGTCTTATAGACGATTTTGTGAGTCAGATGGGTTCGAAATCATAAAAACAGTGTGTACGCGAAGGAGGAAAGTTGTCTTGAGTGCAAAAACGTAAGAAAAATGAATGCATAAGGAAAAGAAACAAAAGGGCGGAATTGGTTTAAATGGTCTTTTAGGCGATTTTGTGAGTCAGATGGGTTCGGAATCTTAAAAACAGTGTGTACGCGAAGGAGGAAAGTTGTCTAGAGTGCAAAAACGTAAGAAAAATGAATGCATAAGGAAAAGAAACAAAAGGGCGGTATTGGTTTAAATGGCTTTTTAGACAGTTTTGTGAGTCAGATGGGTTCGGAATCATAAAAACAGTGTGTACGCGAAGGAGGAAAGTTGTCTAGAGTGCAAAAACGAAAGAAAAATGAATGCATAAGGAAAAGAAACAAAAGGGTGGTATTGGATTAAATAGCCTTTTTAACGATTTTGTGAGTCAGATGGGTTCCGAATCATAAAAAAAGTGTGTACACGAAGGAGGAAAGTTGTCTTGAGTGCAAAAACGTAAGAAAAATGAATGCATAAGAAAAAAAAAAAGGGGCGGAATTGGTTTAAATGGTCTTTTAGGCGATTTTGTGAGTCAGATGGTTTCGGAATCTTAAAAACAGTGTGTACGCGAAGGAGGAAAGTTGTCTAGAGTGCAAAAACGTAAGAAAAATGAATGCATAAGGAAAAGAAACAAAAGGGCGGAATTGGTTTAAATGGTCTTATAGACGATTTTGTGAGTCAGATGGGTTCGAAATCATAAAAACAGTGTGTACGCGAAGGAGGAAAGTTGTCTTGAGTGCAAAAACGTAAGAAAAATGAATGCATAAGGAAAAGAAACAAAAGGGCGGAATTGGTTTTAATGGTCTTTTAGGCGATTTTGTGAGTCAGATGGGTTCGGAATCATAAAAACTGTGTGTACGCGAAGGAGGAAAGTTGTCTTGAGTGCAAAAACGTAAGAAAAATGAATGTATAATTAAAAGAAATCAAAGGGCGGCATTGGATTAAATGGCCTTTTTAACGATTTTGTGAGTCATATGGGTTCGGAATCATAAAAAAGTGTGTACGCGAAGGAGGAAAGTTGTTTTGAGTGCAAAAACGTGGAAAAAATGAATGTATATGAAACAGAAACAAAAGGGCGGTATTGGTTTAAATGGCCTTTTTAGACAGTTTTGTGAGTCAGATGGGTTCGGAATCTTAAAAACAGTGTGTACAAGGAGGAAAGTTGGAAAAACGTGGAAAAAGTGAATGTATAAGGAAAAGAAACAAAAGGGCGGTATTGGTTTAAATGGCCTTTTTAACGATTTTGTGAGTCATACGGGTTCGGAATCATAAAAAAACTGTGTACGCGAAGGAGGAAAGTTGTTTTGAGGGCAAAAACGTGCGAAAAATGAATGCATAAGGAAAAGAAACAAAAGGGCGGTATTGGTTTAAATGGCTTTTTAGACAGTTTTGTGAGTCAGATGGGTTCGGAATCTTAAAAACAGTGTGTACGCGAAGGAGGAAAGTTGTCTAGAGTGCAAAAACGTAAGAAAAATGAATGCATAAGGAAAAGAAACAAAAGGGTGGTATTGGATTAAATGGCCTTTTTAACGATTTTGTGAGTCAGATGGGTTCCGAATCATAAAAAAAGTGTGTACACGAAGGAGGAAAGTTGTCTTGAGTGCAAAAACGTAAGAAAAATGAATGCATAAGGAAAAGAAACAAAAGGGCGGAATTGGTTTAAATGGTCTTTTAGGCGATTTTGTGAGTCAGATGGGTTCGGAATCTTAAAAACAGTGTGTACGCGAAGGAGGAAAGTTGTCTAGAGTGCAAAAACGTAAGAAAAATGAATGCATAAGGAAAAGAAACAAAAGGGTGGTATTGGATTAAATGGCCTTTTTAACGATTTTGTGAGTCAGATGGGTTCCGAATCATAAAAAAAGTGTGTACGCGAAGGAGGAAAGTTGTTTTGAGTGCAAAAACGTGGGAAAAATGAATGCATAATTAAAAGAAACAAAAGGGCGGTATTGGTTTAAATGGCTTTTTAGACAGTTTTGTGAGTCAGATGGGTTCGGAATCTTAAAAACAGTGTGTACGCGAAGCAGGAAAGTTGTTTTGAGTGCAAAAACGTGAAAAAAATGAATGTATAAGGAAAAGAAACAAAAGGGCGTTATTGGTTTAAATGGCTTTTTAGACAGTTTTGTGAGTCAGATGGGTTCCGAATCATAAAAAAAGTGTGTACACGAAGGAGGAAAGATGTCTTGAGTGCAAAAACGTAAGAAAAATGAATGCATAAGGAAAAGAAACAAAAGGGCGGAATTGGTTTAAATGGTCTTATAGACGATTTTGTGAGTCAGATGGGTTCGAAATCATAAAAACAGTGTGTACGCGAAGGAGGAAAGTTGTCTTGAGTGCAAAAACGTGAAAAAAATGAATGTATAAGGAAAAGAAACAAAAGGGAGGTATTGCTTTAAATGGCCTTTTTAACGATTTTGTGAGTCAGATGGGTTCCGAATCATAAAAAAAGTGTGTACACGAAGGAGGAAAGATGTCTTGAGTGCAAAAACGTAAGAAAAATGAATGCATAAGGAAAAGAAACAAAAGGGCGGAATTGGTTTAAATGGTCTTATAGACGATTTTGTGAGTCAGATGGGTTCGAAATCATAAAAACAGTGTGTACGCGAAGGAGGAAAGTTGTTTTGAGTGCAAAAACGTGGGAAAAATGAATGCATAAGGAAAAGAAACAAAAGGGCGGTATTGGTTTAAATGGCTTTTTAGACAGTTTTTGAGTCAGATGGGTTCGGAATCTTAAAAACAGTGTGTACGCGAAGGAGGAAAGTTGTCTAGAGTGCAAAAACGTAAGAAAAATGAATGCATAAGAAAAAGAAACAAAAGGGTGGTATTGGATTAAATGGCCTTTTTAACGATTTTGTGAGTCAGATGGGTTCCGAATCATAAAAAAAGTGTGTACGCGAAGGAGGAAAGTTGTTTTGAGTGCAAAAACGTGGGAAAAATCAATGCATAAGTAAAAGAAACAAAAGGGCGGTATTGGTTTAAATGGCTTTTTAGACAGTTTTGTGAGTCAGATGGGTTCGGAATCTTAAAAACAGTGTGTACGCGAAGCAGGAAAGTTGTTTTGAGTGCAAAAACGTGAAAAAATGAATGTATAAGGAAAAGAAACAAAAGGGCGTTATTGGTTTAAATGGCTTTTTAGTCAGTTTTGTGAGTCAGATGGGTTCGGAATCTTAAAAACAGTGTGTACGCGAAGCAGGAAAGTTGTTTTGAGTGCAAAAACGTGAAAAAAATGAATGTATAAGGAAAAGAAACAAAAGGGAGGTATTGGTTTAAATGGTCTTTTAGGCGATTTTGTGAGTCAGATGGGTTCGGAATCATAAAAACAGTGTGTACGCGAAGGAGGAAAGTTGTCTAGAGTGCAAAAACGTAAGAAAAATGAATGCATAAGAAAAAAAAAAAGGGGCGGAATTGATTTAAATGGCCTTGTAGACGCTTTTGTGAGTCAGGTGGGTTCGAAATCATAAAAAAAGTGTGTACGCGAAGGAGGAAAGTTGTCTTGAGTGCAAAAACGTAAGAAAAATGAATGTATAAGGAAAAGAAATCAAAGGGCGGCATTGGATTAAATGGCCTTTTTAACGATTTTGTGAGTCATATGGGTTCGGAATCATAAAAAAAGTGTGTACGCGAAGGAGGAAAGTTGTTTTGAGTGCAAAAACGTGGAAAAAATGAATGTATATGAAAAAGAAACAAAAGGGCGGTATTGGTTTAAATGGCCTTTTTAACGATTTTGTGAGTCATACGGGTTCGGAATCATAAAAAAACTGTGTACGCGAAGGAGGAAAGTTGTTTTGAGGGCAAAAACGTGGGAAAAATGAATGCATAAGGAAAAGAAACAAAAGGGCGGTATTGGTTTAAATGGCTTTTTAGACAGTTTTGTGAGTCAGATGGGTTCGGAATCTTAAAAACAGTGTGTACGCGAAGGAGGAAAGATGTCTTGAGTGCAAAAACGTAAGAAAAATGAATGCATAAGGAAAAGAAACAAAAGGGCGGAATTGGTTTAAATGGTCTTATAGACGATTTTGTGAGTCAGATGGGTTCGAAATCATAAAAACAGTGTGTACGCGAAGGAGGAAAGTTGTCTTGAGTGCAAAAACGTAAAAAAAATGAATGTATAAGGAAAAGAAACAAAAGGGAGGTATTGGTTTAAATGGCCTTTTTAACGATTTTGTGAGTCAGATGGGTTCCGAATCATAAAAAAAGTGTGTACACGAAGGAAGAAAGATGTCTTGAGTGCAAAAACGTAAGAAAAATGAATGCATAAGGAAAAGAAACAAAAGGGCGGAATTGGTTTAAATGGTCTTATAGACGATTTTGTGAGTCAGATGGGTTCGAAATCATAAAAACAGTGTGTACGCGAAGGAGGAAAGTTGTTTTGAGTGCAAAAACGTGGGAAAAATGAATGCATAAGGAAAAGAAACAAAAGGGCGGTATTGGTTTAAATGGCTTTTTAGACAGTTTTTGAGTCAGATGGGTTCGGAATCTTAAAAACAGTGTGTACGCGAAGGAGGAAAGTTGTCTAGAGTGCAAAAACGTAAGAAAAATGGATGCATAAGAAAAAGAAACAAAAGGGTGGTATTGGATTAAATGGCCTTTTTAACTATTTTGTGAGTCAGATGGGTTCCGAATCATAAAAAAAGTGTGTACGCGAAGGAGGAAAGTTGTTTTGAGTGCAAAAACGTGGGAAAAATCAATGCATAAGTAAAAGAAACAAAAGGGCGGTATTGGTTTAAATGGCTTTTTAGACAGTTTTGTGAGTCAGATGGGTTCGGAATCTTAAAAACAGTGTGTACGCGAAGCAGGAAAGTTGTTTTGAGTGCAAAAACGTGAAAAAAATGAATGTATAAGGAAAAGAAACAAAAGGGCGTTATTGGTTTAAATGGCTTTTTAGTCAGTTTTGTGAGTCAGATGGGTTCGGAATCTTAAAAACAGTGTGTACGCGAAGCAGGAAAGTTGTTTTGAGTGCAAAAACGTGAAAAAAATGAATGTATAAGGAAAAGAAACAAAAGGGAGGTATTGGTTTAAATGGTCTTTTAGGCGATTTTGTGAGTCAGATGGGTTCGGAATCATAAAAACAGTGTGTACGCGAAGGAGGAAAGTTGTCTAGAGTGCAAAAACGTAAGAAAAATGAATGCATAAGAAAAAAAAAAAGGGGCGGAATTGATTTAAATGGCCTTGTAGACGCTTTTGTGAGTCAGGTGGGTTCGAAATCATAAAAAAAGTGTGTACGCGAAGGAGGAAAGTTGTCTTGAGTGCAAAAACGTAAGAAAAATGAATGTATAAGGAAAAGAAATCAAAGGGCGGCATTGGATTAAATGGCCTTTTTAACGATTTTGTGAGTCATATGGGTTCGGAATCATAAAAAAAGTGTGTACGCGAAGGAGGAAAGTTGTTTTGAGTGCAAAAACGTGGAAAAAATGAATGTATATGAAAAAGAAACAAAAGGGCGGTATTGGTTTAAATGGCCTTTTTAGACAGTTTTGTGAGTCAGATGGGTTCGGAATCTTAAAAACAGTGTGTACAAGGAGGAAAGTTGGAAAAACGTGGAAAAAGTGAATGTATAAGGAAAAGAAACAAAAGGGCGGTATTGGTTTAAATGGCCTTTTTAACGATTTTGTGAGTCATACGGGTTCGGAATCATAAAAAAACTGTGTACGCGAAGGAGGAAAGTTGTTTTGAGGGCAAAAACGTGGGAAAAATGAATGCATAAGGAAAAGAAACAAAAGGGCGGTATTGGTTTAAATGGCTTTTTAGACAGTTTTGTGAGTCAGATGGGTTCGGAATCTTAAAAACAGTGTGTACGCGAAGGAGGAAAGTTGTCTAGAGTGCAAAAACGTAAGAAAAATGAATGCATAAGGAAAAGGAACAAAAGGGTGGTATATGATTAAATGGCCTTTTTAACGATTTTGTGAGTCAGATGGGTTCCGAATCATAAAAAAAGTGTGTACACGAAGGAGGAAAGATGTCTTGAGTGCAAAAACGTAAGAAAAATGAATGCATAAGGAAAAGAAACAAAAGGGCGGAATTGGTTTAAATGGTCTTATAGACGATTTTGTGAGTCAGATGGGTTCGAAATCATAAAAACAGTGTGTACGCGAAGGAGGAAAGTTGTCTTGAGTGCAAAAACGTGAAAAAAATGAATGTATAAGGAAAAGAAACAAAAGGGCGTTATTGGTTTAAATGGCTTTTTAGTCAGTTTTGTGAGTCAGATGGGTTCGGAATCTTAAAAACAGTGTGTACGCGAAGCAGGAAAGTTGTTTTGAGTGCAAAAACGTGAAAAAAATGAATGTATAAGGAAAAGAAACAAAAGGGAGGTATTGGTTTAAATGGTCTTTTAGGCGATTTTGTGAGTCAGATGGGTTCGGAATCATAAAAACAGTGAGTACGCGAAGGAGGAAAGTTGTCTAGAGTGCAAAAACGTAAGAAAAATGAATGCATAAGAAAAAAAAAAAGGGGCGGAATTGATTTAAATGGCCTTGTAGACGCTTTTGTGAGTCAGGTGGGTTCGAAATCATAAAAAAAGTGTGTACGCGAAGGAGGAAAGTTGTCTTGAGTGCAAAAACGTAAGAAAAATGAATGTATAAGGAAAAGAAATCAAAGGGCGGCATTGGATTAAATGGCCTTTTTAACGATTTTGTGAGTCATATGGGTTCGGAATCATAAAAAAAGTGTGTACGCGAAGGAGGAAAGTTGTTTTGAGTGCAAAAACGTGGAAAAAATGAATGTATATGAAAAAGAAACAAAAGGGCGGTATTGGTTTAAATGGCCTTTTTAGACAGTTTTGTGAGTCAGATGGGTTCGGAATCTTAAAAACAGTGTGTACAAGGAGGAAAGTTGGAAAAACGTGGAAAAAGTGAATGTATAAGGAAAAGAAACAAAAGGGCGGTATTGGTTTAAATGGCCTTTTTAACGATTTTGTGAGTCATATGGGTTCGGAATCATAAAAAAACTGTGTACGCGAAGGAGGAAAGTTGTTTTGAGGGCAAAAACGTGGGAAAAATGAATGCATAAGGAAAAGAAACAAAAGGGCGGTATTGGTTTAAATGGCTTTTTAGACAGTTTTGTGAGTCAGATGGGTTCGGAATCTTAAAAACAGTGTGTACGCGAAGGAGGAAAGTTGTCTAGAGTGCAAAAACGTAAGAAAAATGAATGCATAAGGAAAAGGAACAAAAGGGTGGTATATGATTAAATGGCCTTTTTAACGATTTTGTGAGTCAGATGGGTTCCGAATCATAAAAAAAGTGTGTACACGAAGGAGGAAAGATGTCTTGAGTGCAAAAACGTAAGAAAAATGAATGCATAAGGAAAAGAAACAAAAGGGCGGAATTGGTTTAAATGGTCTTATAGACGATTTTGTGAGTCAGATGGGTTCGAAATCATAAAAACAGTGTGTACGCGAAGGAGGAAAGTTGTCTTGAGTGCAAAAACGTGAAAAAAATGAATGTATAAGGAAAAGAAACAAAAGGGAGGTATTGGTTTAAATGGCCTTTTTAACGATTTTGTGAGTCAGATGGGTTCCGAATCATAAAAAAAGTGTGTACACGAAGGAAGAAAGATGTCTTGAGTGCAAAAACGTAAGAAAAATGAATGCATAAGGAAAAGAAACAAAAGGGCGGAATTGGTTTAAATGGTCTTATAGACGATTTTGTGAGTCAGATGGGTTCGAAATCATAAAAACAGTGTGTACGCGAAGGAGGAAAGTTGTTTTGAGTGCAAAAACGTGGGAAAAATGAATGCATAAGGAAAAGAAACAAAAGGGCGGTATTGGTTTAAATGGCTTTTTAGACAGTTTTTGAGTCAGATGGGTTCGGAATCTTAAAAACAGTGTGTACGCGAAGGAGGAAAGTTGTCTAGAGTGCAAAAACGTAAGAAAAATGAATGCATAAGAAAAAGAAACAAAAGGGTGGTATTGGATTAAATGGCCTTTTTAACGATTTTGTGAGTCAGATGGGTTCCGAATCATAAAAAAAGTGTGTACGCGAAGGAGGAAAGTTGTTTTGAGTGCAAAAACGTGGGAAAAATCAATGCATAATTAAAAGAAACAAAAGGGCGGTATTGGTTTAAATGGCTTTTTAGACAGTTTTGTGAGTCAGATGGGTTCGGAATCTTAAAAACAGTGTGTACGCGAAGCAGGAAAGTTGTTTTGAGTGCAAAAACGTGAAAAAAATGAATGTATAAGGAAAAGAAACAAAAGGGCGTTATTGGTTTAAATGGCTTTTTAGACAGTTTTGTGAGTCATTTGGGTTCGGAATCTTAAAAACAGTGTGTACGCGAAGCAGGAAAGTTGTTTTGAGTGCAAAAACGTAAAAAAAATGAATGTATAAGGAAAAGAAACAAAAGGGAGGTATTGGTTTAAATGGTCTTTTAGGCGATTTTGTGAGTCAGATGGGTTCGGAATCATAAAAACAGTGTGTACACGAAGGAGGAAAGTTGTCTTGAGTGCAAAAACGTAAGAAAAATGAATGCATAAGGAAAAGAAACAAAAGGGCGGTATTGGTTTAAATGGCTTTTTAGACAGTTTTGTGAGTCAGATGGGTTCGGAATCATAAAAACAGTGTGTACGCGAAGGAGGAAAGTTGTCTAGAGTGCAAAAACGTAAGAAAAATGAATGCATAAGGAAAAGAAACAAAAGGGTGGTATTGGATTAAATAGCCTTTTTAACGATTTTGTGAGTCAGATGGGCTCCGAATCATAAAAATAGTGTGTACGCGAATGAGGAAAGTTGTCTTGAGTGCAAAAACATAAGAAAAATGAATGCATAAGGAAAAGAAACAAAAGGGCGGAATTGGTTTAAATGGCCTTGTAGACGCTTTTGTGAGTCAGGTGGGTCCGGAATCATAAAAAAGTGTGTACGAGAAGGAGGAATGTTGTTTCGAGTGCAAAAAAGTAAGAAAAATGAATGCATAAGGAAAAGAAATCAAAGGGCGGTATTGGATTAAATGGCCTTTTTAACGATTTTGTGAGTCAGATGGGTTCGGAATCATAAAAACAGTGTGTACGCGAAGGAGGAAAGTTGTCTTGAGTGCAAAAACGTAAGAAAAATGAATGTATAAGGAAAAGAAACAAAAGGGCGGTATTGGTTTAAATGGCTTTTTAGACAGTTTTGTGAGTCAGATGGGTTCGGAATCTTAAAAACAGTGTGTACGCGAAGGGGGAAAGTTTTCTAGAGTGCAAAAACGTAAGAAAAATGAATGCATAAGGAAAAGAAACAAAAGGGTGGTATTGGATTAAATGGATATTTTAACGATTTTGTGAGTCAGATGGGTTCCGAATCATAAAAAAAGTGTGTACACGAAGGAGGAAAGATGTCTTGAGTGCAAAAACGTAAGAAAAATGAATGCATAAGGAAAAGAAACAAAAGGGCGGAATTGGTTTAAATGGTCTTTTGGACGGTTTTGTTAGTCAGATGGGTTCGGAATCTTAAAAGCAGTGTGTACGCGAAGGAGGAAAGTTGTCTTGAGTGCAAAAACGTAAGAAAAATGAATGCATAAGAAAAAAAAAAGTGGGCGGCATTGGATTAAATGGCCTTTTTAACGATTTTGTGAGTCATATGGGTTCGGAATCATAAAAAAAGTGTGTACGCGAAGGAGGAAAGTTGTTTTGAGGGCAAAAACGTGTGAAAAATGAATGCATAAGGAAAAGAAACAAAAGGGCGGTATTGGTTTAAATGGCTTTTTAGACAGTTTTGTGAGTCAGATGGGTTCGGAATCTTAAAAACAGTGTGTACAAGGAGGAAAGTTGGAAAAACGTGAAAAAAGTGAATGTATAAGGAAAAGAAACAAAAGGGCGGTATTGGTTTAAATGGCCTTTTTAACGATTTTGTGAGTCATACGGGTTCGGAATCATAAAAAAACTGTGTACGCGAAGGAGGAAAGTTGTTTTGAGGGCAAAAACGTGTGAAAAATGAATGCATAAGGAAAAGAAACAAAAGGGCGGTATTGGTTTAAATGGCTTTTTAGACAGTTTTGTGAGTCAGATGGGTTCGGAATCTTAAAAACAGTGTGTACGCGAAGGAGGAAAGTTGTCTAGAGTGCAAAAACGTAAGAAAAATGAATGCATAAGGAAAAGAAACAAAAGGGTGGTATTGGATTAAATGGCCTTTTTAACGATTTTGTGAGTCAGATGGGTTCCGAATCATAAAAAAAGTGCGTACACGAAGGAGGAAAGATGTCTTGAGTGCAAAAACGTAAGAAAAATGAATGCATAAGGAAAAGAAACAAAAGGGCGGAATTGGTTTAAATGGTCTTATAGACGATTTTGTGAGTCAGATGGGTTCGAAATCATAAAAACAGTGTGTACGCGAAGGAGGAAAGTTGTCTTGAGTGCAAAAACGTGAAAAAAATGAATGTATAAGGAAAAGAAACAAAAGGGAGGTATTGGTTTAAATGGCCTTTTTAACGATTTTGTGAGTCAGATGGGTTCCGAATCATAAAAAAAGTGTGTACGCGAAGGAGGAAAGATGTCTTGAGTGCAAAAACGTAAGAAAAATGAATGCATAAGGAAAAGAAACAAAAGGGCGGAATTGGTTTAAATGGTCTTATAGACGATTTTGTGAGTCAGATGGGTTCGAAATCATAAAAACAGTGTGTACGCGAAGGAGGAAAGTTGTTTTGAGTGCAAAAACGTGGGAAAAATGAATGCATAAGGAAAAGAAACAAAAGGGCGGTATTGGTTTAAATGGCTTTTTAGACAGTTTTTGAGTCAGATGGCTTCGGAATCTTAAAAACAGTGTGTACGCGAAGGAGGAAAGTTGTCTAGAGTGCAAAAACGTAAGAAAAATGAATGCATAAGAAAAAGAAACAAAAGGGTGGTATTGGATTAAATGGCCTTTTTAACGATTTTGTGAGTCAGATGGGTTCCGAATCATAAAAAAACTGTGTACGCGAAGGAGGAAAGTTGTTTTGAGTGCAAAAACGTGGGAAAAATCAATGCATAATTAAAAGAAACAAAAGGGCGGTATTGGTTTAAATGGCTTTTTAGACAGTTTTGTGAGTCAGATGGGTTCGGAATCTTAAAAACAGTGTGTACGCGAAGCAGGAAAGTTGTTTTGAGTGCAAAAACGTGAAAAAATGAATGTATAAGGAAAAGAAACAAAAGGGAGGTATTGCTTTAAATGGTCTTATAGACGATTTTGTGAGTCAGATGGGTTCGGAATCTTAAAAACAGTGTGTACGCGAAGGAGGAAAGTTGTCTAGAGTGCAAAAACGTAAGAAAAATGAATGCATAAGAAAAAGAAACAAAAGGGCGGTATTGGTTTAAATGGCCTTTTTAACGATTTTGTGAGTCATACGGGTTCGGAATCATAAAAAAACTGTGTACGCGAAGGAGGAAAGTTGTTTTGAGGGCAAAAACGTGGGAAAAATGAATGCATAAGGAAAAGAAACAAAAGGGCGGTATTGGTTTAAATGGCTTTTTAGACAGTTTTGTGAGTCAGATGGGTTCGGAATCTTAAAAACTGTGTACGCGAAGGAGGAAAGTTGTCTAGAGTGCAAAAACGTAAGAAAAATGAATGCATAAGGAAAAGAAACAAAAGGGTGGTATTGGATTAAATGGCCTTTTTAACGATTTTGTGAGTCAGATGGGTTCCGAATCATAAAAAAAGTGTGTACACGAAGGAGGAAAGATGTCTTGAGTGCAAAAACGTAAGAAAAATGAATGCATAAGGAAAAGAAACAAAAGGGCGGAATTGGTTTAAATGGTCTTATAGACGATTTTGTGAGTCAGATGGGTTCGAAATCATAAAAACAGTGTGTACGCGAAGGAGGAAAGTTGTCTTGAGTGCAAAAACGTGAAAAAAATGAATGTATAAGGAAAAGAAACAAAAGGGAGGTATTGGTTTAAATGGCCTTTTTAACGATTTTGTGAGTCAGATGGGTTCCGAATCATAAAAAAAGTGTGTACACGAAGGAAGAAAGATGTCTTGAGTGCAAAAACGTAAGAAAAATGAATGCATAAGGAAAAGAAACAAAAGGGCGGAATTGGTTTAAATGGTCTTATAGACGATTTTGTGAGTCAGATGGGTTCGAAATCATAAAAACAGTGTGTACGCGAAGGAGGAAAGTTGTTTTGAGTGCAAAAACGTGGGAAAAATGAATGCATAAGGAAAAGAAACAAAAGGGCGGTATTGGTTTAAATGGCTTTTTAGACAGTTTTTGAGTCAGATGGGTTCGGAATCTTAAAAACAGTGTGTACGCGAAGGAGGAAAGTTGTCTAGAGTGCAAAAACGTAAGAAAAATGAATGCATAAGAAAAAGAAACAAAAGGGTGGTATTGGATTAAATGGCCTTTTTAACGATTTTGTGAGTCAGATGGGTTCCGAATCATAAAAAAAGTGTGTACGCGAAGGAGGAAAGTTGTTTTGAGTGCAAAAACGTGGGAAAAATCAATGCATAATTAAAAGAAACAAAAGGGCGGTATTGGTTTAAATGGCTTTTTAGACAGTTTTGTGAGTCAGATGGGTTCGGAATCTTAAAAACAGTGTGTACGCGAAGCAGGAAAGTTGTTTTGAGTGCAAAAACGTGAAAAAAATGAATGTATAAGGAAAAGAAACAAAAGGGCGTTATTGGTTTAAATGGCTTTTTAGACAGTTTTGTGAGTCATTTGGGTTCGGAATCTTAAAAACAGTGTGTACGCGAAGCAGGAAAGTTGTTTTGAGTGCAAAAACGTGAAAAAAATGAATGTATAAGGAAAAGAAACAAAAGGGAGGTATTGGTTTAAATGGTCTTTTAGGCGATTTTGTGAGTCAGATGGGTTCGGAATCATAAAAACAGTGTGTACACGAAGGAGGAAAGTTGTCTTGAGTGCAAAAACGTAAGAAAAATGAATGCATAAGGAAAAGAAACAAAAGGGCGGTATTGGTTTAAATGGCTTTTTAGACAGTTTTGTGAGTCAGATGGGTTCGGAATCATAAAAACAGTGTGTACGCGAAGGAGGAAAGTTGTCTAGAGTGCAAAAACGTAAGAAAAATGAATGCATAAGGAAAAGAAACAAAAGGGTGGTATTGGATTAAATAGCCTTTTTAACGATTTTGTGAGTCAGATGGGCTCCGAATCATAAAAATAGTGTGTACGCGAATGAGGAAAGTTGTCTTGAGTGCAAAAACATAAGAAAAATGAATGCATAAGGAAAAGAAACAAAAGGGCGGAATTGGTTTAAATGGCCTTGTAGACGCTTTTGTGAGTCAGGTGGGTCCGGAATCATAAAAAAGTGTGTACGAGAAGGAGGAATGTTGTTTCGAGTGCAAAAAAGTAAGAAAAATGAATGCATAAGGAAAAGAAATCAAAGGGCGGTATTGGATTAAATGGCCTTTTTAACGATTTTGTGAGTCAGATGGGTTCGGAATCATAAAAACAGTGTGTACGCGAAGGAGGAAAGTTGTCTTGAGTGCAAAAACGTAAGAAAAATGAATGTATAAGGAAAAGAAACAAAAGGGCGGTATTGGTTTAAATGGCTTTTTAGACAGTTTTGTGAGTCAGATGGGTTCGGAATCTTAAAAACAGTGTGTACGCGAAGGGGGAAAGTTTTCTAGAGTGCAAAAACGTAAGAAAAATGAATGCATAAGGAAAAGAAACAAAAGGGTGGTATTGGATTAAATGGATATTTTAACGATTTTGTGAGTCAGATGGGTTCCGAATCATAAAAAAAGTGTGTACACGAAGGAGGAAAGATGTCTTGAGTGCAAAAACGTAAGAAAAATGAATGCATAAGGAAAAGAAACAAAAGGGCGGAATTGGTTTAAATGGTCTTTTGGACGGTTTTGTTAGTCAGATGGGTTCGGAATCTTAAAAGCAGTGTGTACGCGAAGGAGGAAAGTTGTCTTGAGTGCAAAAACGTAAGAAAAATGAATGCATAAGAAAAAAAAAAGTGGGCGGCATTGGATTAAATGGCCTTTTTAACGATTTTGTGAGTCATATGGGTTCGGAATCATAAAAAAAGTGTGTACGCGAAGGAGGAAAGTTGTTTTGAGTGCAAAAACGTGGAAAAAATGAATGTATATGAAAAAGAAACAAAAGGGCGGTATTGGTTTAAATGGCCTTTTTAGACAGTTTTGTGAGTCAGATGGGTTCGGAATCTTAAAAACAGTGTGTACAAGGAGGAAAGTTGGAAAAACGTGAAAAAAGTGAATGTATAAGGAAAAGAAACAAAAGGGCGGTATTGGTTTAAATGGCCTTTTTAACGATTTTGTGAGTCATACGGGTTCGGAATCATAAAAAAAACTGTGTACGCGAAGGAGGAAAGTTGTTTTGAGGGCAAAAACGTGTGAAAAATGAATGCATAAGGAAAAGAAACAAAAGGGCGGTATTGGTTTAAATGGCTTTTTAGACAGTTTTGTGAGTCAGATGGGTTCGGAATCTTAAAAACAGTGTGTACGCGAAGGAGGAAAGTTGTCTAGAGTGCAAAAACGTAAGAAAAATGAATGCATAAGGAAAAGAAACAAAAGGGTGGTATTGGATTAAATGGCCTTTTTAACGATTTTGTGAGTCAGATGGGTTCCGAATCATAAAAAAAGTGCGTACACGAAGGAGGAAAGATGTCTTGAGTGCAAAAACGTAAGAAAAATGAATGCATAAGGAAAAGAAACAAAAGGGCGGAATTGGTTTAAATGGTCTTATAGACGATTTTGTGAGTCAGATGGGTTCGAAATCATAAAAACAGTGTGTACGCGAAGGAGGAAAGTTGTCTTGAGTGCAAAAACGTGAAAAAAATGAATGTATAAGGAAAAGAAACAAAAGGGAGGTATTGGTTTAAATGGCCTTTTTAACGATTTTGTGAGTCAGATGGGTTCCGAATCATAAAAAAAGTGTGTACGCGAAGGAGGAAAGATGTCTTGAGTGCAAAAACGTAAGAAAAATGAATGCATAAGGAAAAGAAACAAAAGGGCGGAATTGGTTTAAATGGTCTTATAGACGATTTTGTGAGTCAGATGGGTTCGAAATCATAAAAACAGTGTGTACGCGAAGGAGGAAAGTTGTTTTGAGTGCAAAAACGTGGGAAAAATCAATGCATAATTAAAAGAAACAAAAGGGCGGTATTGGTTTAAATGGCTTTTTAGACAGTTTTGTGAGTCAGATGGGTTCGGAATCTTAAAAACAGTGTGTACGCGAAGCAGGAAAGTTGTTTTGAGTGCAAAAACGTGAAAAAAATGAATGTATAAGGAAAAGAAACAAAAGGGCGTTATTGGTTTAAATGGCTTTTTAGACACTTTTGTGAGTCAGTTGGGTTCGGAATCTTAAAAACAGTGTGTACGCGAAGCAGGAAAGTTGTTTTGAGTGCAAAAACGTGAAAAAAATGAATGTATAAGGAAAAGAAACAAAAGGGAGGTATTGGTTTAACTGGTCTTTTAGGCGATTTTGTGAGTCAGATGGGTTCGGAATCATAAAAACAGTGTGTACGCGAAGGAGGAAAGTTGTCTTGAGTGCAAAAACGTAAGAAAAATGAATGCATAAGGAAAAGAAACAAAAGGGCGGTATTGGTTTAAATGGCTTTTTAGACAGTTTTGTGAGTCAGATGGGTTCGGAATCATAAAAACAGTGTGTCCGCGAAGGAGGAAAGTTGTCTAGAGTGCAAAAACGTAAGAAAAATGAATGCATAAGGAAAAGAAACAAAAGGGTGGTATTGGATTAAATAGCCTTTTTAACGATTTTGTGAGTCAGATGGGTTCCGAATCATAAAAAAAGTGTGTACGCGAAGGAGGAAAGTTGTCTTGAGTGCA